>CM055122.1:220494669-221694669 GCA_029206835.1 Rana muscosa
CTCTTCCTTCCTTCCTTCCTTCCTTCCTCCCTCCTTTCCCCTCTTCCTTCCTTCCTTCCTTCCTTCCTCCCTCCTTTCCCCTCTTCCTTCCTTCCTTCCTTCCTTCCTCCCTCCTTTCCCCTCTTCCTTCCTTCCTTCCTTCCTTCCTTCCTTCCTCCCTCCTTTCCCCTCTCCCCCCTCTTCCTTCCTTCCTTCCTTCCTTCCTTCCTTCCTCCCTCCTTTCCCCTCTCCCCCTCTTCCTTCCTCCCTCCTCTCTCCCCCTCTTCCTTCCTTCCTTCCTTCCTTCCTTCCTCCCTCCTTTCCCCTCTCCCCCCTCTTCCTTCCTTCCTTCCTTCCTTCCTTCCTTCCTTCCTTCCTCCTTTCCCCTCTCCCCCTCTTCCTTCCTTCCTTCCTTCCTTCCTTTCCCCTCTCCCCCCTCTTCCTTCCTTCCTTCCTTCCTTCCTTTCCCCTCTCCCCCTCTTCCTTCCTTCCTTCCTTCCTTTCCCCTCTTCCTTCCTTCCTTCCTTCCTCCTTCCTTTCCCCTCTTCCTTCCTTCCTTCCTTCCTCCCTCCTTTCCCCTCTTCCTTCCCCTCTCCCTCCTTTTCCCTCTCTCCTCTCCTCTCCTCTCTCCTCTCCCTCCTTTTCCCTCTCTCCTCTCCTCTCCTCTCTCTCCCTTTTCCCTCTCTCCTCTCCTCTCCTCTCCTCTCCCCAAGCTGCACATATACACCTTTATTTCCTTTTCTCCTTCCTTCCTCCACAATATTGAGGAGAGTATTACAGAATACAGTGATAAGTCACACAGGGCGCTCTAGGGGCCACGTCACATACAACACGCGTGTTCTTGTGCTTCCTCACATACATGGTACTGCAGAATCCTACGATTTTGTGACCGCAAACCACGCTGCGTTCACTCGTTGTGTTTGGGGTGTCATTGACTATAACTGGGACTGAGGTGCGGGAAACTTGCACAAAAGTGTGCCTTGTGTTGTGAATGGGCCCCGTGCAGGGCTGACTTTACTGCCACTGGGATGTGCAGGCATTGTGTGCACCCCCCACATCACCCCCTGGTACAGATGTTATATGGGGAGCGGTGTCTGTGCACCCCCCACATCACCCCCTGGTACAGATGTCGTATGGGGAGCGGTGTCTGTGCCCACACCCCCTGCTACAGATGTCATATGGGGAGCGGTGTCTGTGCCCCCCCACATCGCCCCCTGGTACAGATGTCAGATGGGGAGCGGTGTCTGTGCCCCCCCACATCGCCCCCTGGTACAGATGTCAGATGGGGAGCGGTGTCTGTGCCCCCCCACATCGCCCCCTGGTACAGATGTCATGGGGAGCTGTGTCTGTGCCCACCCACATCGCCCCCTGGTACAGATGTCATATGGGGAGCTGTGTCTGTGCCCCCCCACATCACCCCTTGGTACAGATGTTATATGGTGAGTGGTGTCTGTGCACCCCCCACATCACCCCTTGGTACAGATGTTATATGGGGAGTGGTGTCTGTGCACCCACCACATCACCCCTTGGTACAGATGTTATATGGGGAGTGGTGTCTGTGCACCTGATACATCCCAATACACAGCAAAGGGACTGCCTGCTAAGGATGAACTTGGGTATGTTTGCAACTCCACGTGCCCGTGCCCGCCAGGAAGCTGACACACCACATCGCTAATCACAGGTAGTGAGCCATTTCCCGATCTGTGCAGCCGCGGATTGGGAAATGTCTCACTGCCTGTGATTAGCGCTGTGGAATGTCAGCTTCCTGGCGGGGCGCGGGCACGTGGAGTTGCGAACACGCCTGAGCTCATCCTTACTGCCTGCACAAGGATGGACGCAACACCTGTGCCTGTAAAACATGGCCCTGCATTTAGAAAAAGGCTTGTGTGACCGAGACCTTACATGCCACTGAGGGTTTCAACGATACTGTTTTTTTTTTTTTTTTCAGCAGGTACAGGTACTGGTGCTCAAGTACTCCCCAATACTAATTACCAATATTTTTACACTGCGATTTGAGTTGGTACAAAATGAGTGGGCACAAATCACACTGCAAAGAATCGCATGTGATTTGAACAGGAATGTGGTGCGATTCCTGTCCCAATTGCATGCGGCTTCCCGCACCGCTCCTATGTGAAACCAGGCAGAAGTTACAAGCCTGGGTTTACACAGGAGCGGTGGCGGAACCGCATGTGATTCCAGCAGGAATCGCACCGCACTTCTGTTCAAACCGCATGCAATTCTTTGCAGGGCGATTTGTGCCCACTAATTTTGTACGACCTTAAATTTGCAGTACAAAGGTCTCGGTTCCAGGTATCAGAGTACTCGTGCAAATGCTAAGTATTGGCGCAGCTTTAATGTCAGCTCAGCCCATAATCTAGAAGTTGCACAGTTTTTACCCCTACTCTGCACAATGTCCTTTTGGTCCTCTCTAGAGATGATTGATCTCAGATGTGATATGATTATATGCAGCACTAAGGCCTAATCACTCTGATTTTGGAGCATTTGTCACATCAGAAGTCGGACCCCATTCTGCGCAATGGAACCGTTCTAATTGGTGCGACTTGAGTTGCACCAGCTTAGAAAAAGGTTCCTGCACTACTTTTGGGACGACTTGCATTGGCTTCTGTTGCAGAAGTCGCATGAAAGTCATGCCAAAGTCGTGCAACTTTGAAGTCAGGTGCAGTGTGAACCCAGGCTTAAAAACAAATGCAAACAATAATAAATACATTCATATGTACAAGCATTAAGTTATATAAGGTGCTAAATTACCACCATAACATTTATAATGTGAAAAAGTCAATTTAATAAAATGCCCCAAAAAATGTGTATAAACAGTCCACCACAACATGTGCATATATCCGTGGTTATTCCAAAGTTAAAGGGGAGTTGCAGCCTTTTTTATGTTTATTAAAAGTCAGCAGCTACAAAAAGTGTAGCTGCTGGCTTTTAATAAACAGACACTTGCCTGTTCCACTGTCCAGTGACGCTCCGCTCCTCTCCCCCCCTTCTCCGCCGGCGCCTCCATTCATAGTGTGGGCACCTGGCCGTGACAGCTTTCGGCTTCACGGCCGGGCACTCACTGCGCATGCGCGAACGGTGCAGCGTTCTCTGAGTGGACAGTCGATCGCCTGGGACCTGTCACGTCCCAGGTGATCGCCTACAGGGAGGGGCCGCCAAAAGGCGATATGACAAATCGCCTAGGCGGTCCCTGGGCAGAAGGAGGAAGTGGGACAGGAAGTCCCACTCCTACTGAAGCCCCCCCCCCCCCAAAAAAAAATGACATACCAAATGTGGCATGTAAGGGGGCGAGGAGTGGATTAAGCGGAAGTTCCAAATTTGATAATTGAATTTTGGAATAACCACAGATATATGCACCTGTTGTGGTGGACTGTTTATACACATTTTTTGGGGGTGTTTCGTTTATTGAATGGACTTTTTTTTACAATATATGCTATGGTGGTGATTTTGTTCGTACCTTTTTATAACTTGATGCTTGCACATATGAATGTATTTATTATTGTTTGTATTTGTTTTTAAGCGCTGCACATAATCATATGGTAATCTATATTTTGGGTTAGTATTAAGACCTGTGGTGTTAGCTGCTATTCTTTCACACATACTTGTACCTAAAGGTGTTCTGTGCATCCCTGTCTGTCTATTGGGACACATGGCCGCACACACACAGCCTCTGTGTCCTAATGTGACATCTGTGTGGCTGCACGGCCCTGAATATATGGCGAGTTCGGGGACACTCACCCACACGGATGCCACATTGGGACACCGAGGCTGTGTGTGTGCAGCCATGTGTCCCAATAGACCTCTATGAGACTGCCAGCATGGGGATGCACGGAACACCTGTGCATCCCCGTGTTGGCAAAACATGGCCCTGTGTAGAGCAGAAGTAATCGGCTGTGTGAATGAGACCTTTAGAGGTGAACTCCTTCCTTTTTGAATATTGAAATAAAGCTTTTTTTGTGTTTTTGTATTTTTTTTTTTTTTAACTCCAATTTGCTGTGGTGTAGATCAGGGATCTCCAAACAACGTCCCTCCAGCTCTTGCGGAACTACAAATCCCATGAGGCATTGTGAGACTGACATTTACAGACATAACTAGGAATGATGGGAATTGTAGTTCCTGAACAACCGGCGGGCCATATTTTGGAGACCCCTGGTCTAGATCATTCTCCACCTCACAGGACACGTAAACAAAGGGGCAGGATGCTGGTGACATCAGTGCCTTTTTATATAGGCACTAGCCCATATTCAGTCAATGTCATTTGGTTAAATTTTGGCAGTGTTTTTATTTATTTTTGACAGTTTTTTTTTTTGGTGAATGAGTAGGAGTACAATGTACCCCTACTCATTCATGTGGGGGGGGGCTTTTTAAAGAGGCCTTGCAGATTCCGGTAAGCCCCCTGCCCAGACCCCCACAACCACCAGCCAGCATTGTTGGAAAGAGGCCCTTAGCCCCATCAAATGGGGACAAGGTGCTTTGGGGTGGGGGGGGGGACAGAGCCCACCCCCCATGTTGAGGGCATGTGGCCTGGTATGGTTCAGTGGGGGGGGGTGGGTTTCGGCAATTGCAACTGCGCGTTATTTTAAATGCGATTTTTCTTTTTTTCTTTAAAAATTTAATTTTTGCTGCAGCAGGTTCTATACATGCTACAGATGACCCACTTTACAGGCAGACTAAGGGGACCCCCCAGACACTATATTTAAAGGAATTTTTTATTGTTTCACTTTAAGCATCATTAAAATCTCTGCTCCTTTTAAAAACTTTTTTTTTTTTTTTTTTTATTATGTCTTTTGCATTGGTACATGTCCACCAGGGCAGTACCTGGGCCTCCATATTTTTTTTATGGCCAATAACTTGCATATAAGCCTTCAAAATGGGGACTTTTTGCAGCAAGGAGCATATGGAAGGGTGGCACATGCCAAAAAATTCCAAGCTCAACTTTGGGGTACTTTCACACTTAGGCGCTTGGTGCGCTGGCGGTAAAGCGCCGCTATTTTTAACAGCGTTTTACCGCCGTGTTTGCTGCGATTTTCAGCCGCTAGCGGGGAGATTTTAACCCCCGCTAGCGGCCGAAAAAGGGTTAAACCCGCCCGCAAAAAACGCCCCTGCAACGGCGGTTTGCAGGCGGTGCGGCTTCGCTGCCCCATTGATTTCAATGGGCAGGGGCGTATAGGAGCGGTATTTTTACCGCGCCTCAAAGATGCGGATGGCAGGACTTTTTTACCGTCCTGCCAGCGCAACGCTCCAGTGTGAAAGCCCTCAGGCTTTTACACTGGATAGAAAGGAGCGGCTTTTTCAGGGCGCATTGCAGGCGCTATTTTTAGCGCAATAGCGCCTCAGTGTGAAAGCAGCCTTACTGACCAGCCTGCAACCAACCAAATTATCCTGTCTAACAGTATGCATTAAAAACAGGGGTTTAGTTTGCGCAAATACATGCGTAAGTTACAGTGCTGTCATGGTGGGTGTCGCTGGGAAGGGCAGTGGGGGCTCGGCAGACCTCCGGCTGCTCAACCTCTCTTCTGTACACAGGCCGTTAAGTGACCTGTAAGATGCCACTTCCTGGACCTTAGCTGTCATTTTCCGGGAACAGTGTTGGGGGAAGCAGCTGATGGAGCAAGGTCAGTTTTCCATCAGCTGCAGTGGATTGGAGAGGAGATATCTAGGGTCTAATAGACCCTGGTGTCTCCATAAAGAGAACCTGCCACCTATATGCATAGTGGCTATTGGTCCACTATGTGATAGCAATAAAAGTTATGTAAAAAATAATTAAATAATAAAAAAAAAGTAAACCACAAAAATGTTTTAGGCATATAAGGAGACATACACTATATTATCATAAGTATTGGGACACCCCTCCATATCATTGGATTCAGGCGTTCCATTGACCTCCATGGCCAAATGTGTATAAAATCAAGCACCTAGACATGCAGACTGCTTTTACAAACATTTGTGAAAGAATAGGTCGCTCTCAGGAGTGAATTCAAGCGTGGCACCGTGATAGGTTGCCACCTGTGCAATAAGTCCATCCGTGAAATTTTCTGCTACTAAATATTCAACGGTCAACTGTTGGTGGTATTATAACCAAATGGAAGCAACTGGGAACAACAGCAACTCAGCCATGAAGTGGTAGGCCATGTAAAATGATAGAGCAGGGTCAGCGCATGCTGAAGCACACAGTATGCAGAAGTCTCCAACTGTCTGCAGAGTCAAAAGCTATAGACCTCCAAACTTTGTGTGACCTTCAGATTAGCACAACAGTGTGTAGAGAGCTTCATGGAATAAGTTTCTATGGCCGAACAGCTGCATTCAAGCCTTACATCACCAAGTACAATGCAAAGTGTAGGATGCAGTGGTGTAAAGCGCAATGCCATAACTGAATTTTAGAGTAGTGGAGACTCTGGAGTGATGAATTGCGCTTCTCTGCCTGGCAATTTAATGGACGTGTCTGAGTTTGACGGTTGCCAGGGAAATGGTACTTGCCTGACTGCATTGTGCTAAGTGTAAAGTTTTTGGTGGCAGTTGAATTATGGTGTGGGGTTGTTTTTCAGGGGTTGGGCTTGGCCCCTTAGTTCCAGTGAAGGGAACTCTTAAGGCGTCAGCATACCAAGACAATTTCAAGCTCCTAACTTTGTGGGAACAGTTTGGGGATGGCCCCTACCTGTTCCAACATGCCTGTGCACAAAGTAAGGTCCATAAAGACATGGATGAGCGAGTTTGGGGAAGAGGAACTTGACTGGCCTGCACAGAGTCCTGACCTCAATCCGATAGAACTCCTTTGGGATGAATTAGAGCGGAGACTGTGAGCCAGGCCTTCTTGTCCAACATCAGTGCAAAAGGAAAAGGTCTGATGAAGTAGCGAATTGCTCATGCTCTGAAACGCATTACCGCCCCTAGACGTCGGCTTCGGCCTATACGTTCCAGCGTGGTTCCGGAAGTCCGTCGGCTATCTTGCTTCATCGCTTCTCCATCTCCTGTCACAGCTGCGGGCCAGCTCCCTCCCCCCCTAGAGGCGGAGGACTCTACAGGGTGCCTGTTATGCTGACTGAGATGCTTATTTGATCTAATACATTGCAAGTGTTTTTAACCACTTTTTTATGAATAAATACTCCTTAATACTGCACTTAGAAGCTCCTTCTGTTTTTTACTTTTGTCCAACATCAGTGCCTGACCTCACAAATGCACTTCTGGAAGAATGGTCAAACATTCCCATAGACACACTTCTAAACCTTGTGGACAGCCTTCCCAGAATAGTTAAAGCTGTTATAGCTGCAAAGGGTGGGCCAACTCAATATTGACCCCTACGGACTAAGAGGGGGATGCCATTAAAGTTCATGTGCGTGTAAAGGCAGGTGTCCCAATACTTTTGGCAATATAGTGTATAAAAACGTAAACATTTCTTCTAAAAAAAAAAAAAAAACCCCCATCTAAGTAGACAAAAATCCTTGCACTTGCCCTAATTCCAGTATATATACCATGGTTTGTAGATGCTATAACTTGCACACAAACCAATTAAAGTGGTAGTAAACAGCTGTGTGTTTTTTCATTTATTTTTTATTTTTTTGTAACCTGCAAGGTAAAGCCATTATGTGCTAGTATGCATCGCATAATGCATATGAATTATGTGAAACGTACCTATAAACTAAGCCTTTCAGCGCTGCGCTGTCACCACTATATATATATATATATTTTGATCTTTTTTTCATTTATATAATAAAAAACCCAGTTGAGATAGAATACCAACAAAAGAAAGCTCTATTTGTGTGAAAAAAAAAAAAAAAAAAAAATTCAATACAGCGTTGCATGACCGAGCAACTACCAGTTTAATTAGAGCAGTGCTGAAGAGCAAAAAGAAAAGGTTCTGGTCATGAAGGGGGTAAAACCTTCCTCAGCTCCAGTGGTTAAAGGGGTTGTAAACCTTTGTGTTTTTTTTCACCTTAATGCATCCTAAAACCTTGCACTGTCAGGCCCCCCGTTTTACTTACCTGAGCCCTGAATTTCCATGGCCGCGATCCCTCGTCGCTCTTTATTGGATAGATTGATAGCAGCCCAGCCATTGGCGAGCCTCGTGAGCGTGCTTGCGAACTCGATGTTCCCGGGCGGCCCGTGATTGCGGTCGGCAAAGGCAGAACAGGGGGATGCCTTTGTAAACAAGGCATTCCCCTATTCTGCTTAATGACACTTTCACTGATGGCTGTTCCCCGTGATCGGGAAAGGTCATCAGTGACGTGTCACGTGTAGCCACGTCCCCTAACAGTAAGAATAACTCCCTAGTACTGATTTAACCCCTGCAGCGCCACCTAATGGTTAACCCCTTCACTGCCAGTG
The DNA here is from genome assembly GCA_029206835.1 of Rana muscosa. NCBI lineage: Eukaryota > Metazoa > Chordata > Amphibia > Anura > Ranidae > Rana > Rana muscosa. The sequence goes on from CM055122.1 coordinate 220,502,989, forward strand.
TCATTTTTACAGTAATTAGTGCATTTTTATAGCACTGATCGCTGTAAAAATTACAATGGTCCCAAAAATGTGTCAAAAGTGTCTGATATGTCCGCCATAAAGTCGCAGTCACAATAAAAATTGCTGATCACCGCCATTACTAGTAAAAAAAAAAAATATTAATAAAAATGCCATAAAACTACCCCCTATTTTGTAGATGCTATAACTTTTGCGCAAACCAATCAATAAACACTTATTGCTATTTTTTTTTTTACCAAAAATGGGTAGAAGAATACGTATCAGCCTAAACTGAGGGAAAAAACCTTTTTATTATATATAATTATTGGGGATATTTATTATAGCAAAAAGTAAAAAATATTGATTTTTTTTTCAAAATTGGCGCTCTATTTTTGTTTATAGCACAAAAAATAAAAACCGCAGAGGTGATCAACTACCACCAAAAGAAAGCTCTATTTGTGGGGGGGAAAAAAAGGACATCAATTTTGTTTGGGAACCACGTCGCACGACCGCGCAATTGTCAGTTAAAGCGACGCAGTGCCGAATCGCAAAAAGTGGCCTGGTCTTTGACCAGCAAAATGGTTTAGAGATCTCTTGCACTTCAGTTAATGGGCTCCAGTGCTGTTACAGTTTTGAGCCTTCTTTTGTTATTAGAATGCTGTCATACATACTTGCCCTAAATGCTCCACATTAGTGGCCCTCAATGATGTACCTCTATCATTGATGGTGTTTCTTTATGTATGTTGATATATGTTTACCAAAGTGTTTTTTTTCAGTGTGCTTGGCATACAAAATATCTGTTGTGTGTACGGTGCATGTATCTTTGTGCTTTCTAAAAAATATTTTCAATAAAAATCGTTAAACTGAAATCGTCAAACATTTGTACCACTGGAGACAAATCGGCAGTTGGCGAATCGCTAAAGAGTCCACCTGTCTGTCCCAATGGAATCTCTCCTTCTATAGTTATATACAGCAATAAAATGTTCTGTTGTAGGCCCTGAGTGAGTGCGAGGACGTACCCATACGTACAGTGGCTGGGTAAAAAAAAAAAAATTATACTTGGGGGCATTGATCCGACGTTGCATTCACCCCCTGTTGTCTTTGTAGGAAGAACCGAGCGATCAAACACCACTGATTGCTCAGTTCTCCCCTCGTGACTGTCTGCTCTGCCCCTCAAGAGTTCCTCTCCTCATAGGTAGAGACTTTCAGCTCTGTTCGTTAAATCGTTCAGGGCTCTGCTAATTTATTTATAGCATCTTCCCCAACACAAAACTCAGGCTGCTTATACGTGACAGAGAACTTGTCAGGAGTTATCAGGCCGTTGTTTAGTTTATTAAATGTCAGCAGCTACAAAAAGTATAGCTTCTGACTTTTAATAAACGGACACTTACCTGTCCAGCGATGTGGGCGCCAGGAGCCTCGCTCTTCTCCCCCTCCTCTCCGTGGCGCCGTCATAGCAACTGTGGGCACCCGGTCGTGACAGCTTAGGGCTTCACGGCCGGGCGCGCACTACGCATTCGCAAGTCGTGCTGTGCTCTGCTATTGGCCAGGCAATCTTCTGGGACTTGTGACGTGTCCCAGAAGATCGCTGGCAGGGAGAGGAGGCCAAGGAGGAAGTGGGACAGGAAGTCCCACTAAAGAGAAGGTACACCCCCCCCCCCAAAAAAAAAGACATGCCAATTGTGGCATGTCAGGGGGCGAGGAGTGCTTAAGACGGAAGTTCCACTTTTGGGTGGAACTTCACTTTAACTGATCTTCATCCTTTTTATAAAATGGGGTGAAATTAATTATTGTTGCATCAATATTATATTTATGACATTGTACTCCTTACTAAGGCTCCATTTACACAGAGTGGAGTCTGCTTTAATCAGTATGGGATCCTTGAGTAGATCTCCTGCTGAATTGGATCTGAACAGGGTGGATGTTGGTGTTTTGATGCCCACTCAGTTTGTACCTGGCGGACACGGGCAGACCATACCAGCTCTATGGGCAGCTGGATGTAAATGGTCTCCACTGTTCATTTACAGCAGGCTATTTCCAATCTGGTCCGCAAGAACGGAAAAGGATTCAGTCATTTTTTCCGTGGATTTTATTTATTTTTTTTGCTGTACCTGGATGAATGCAGAGGTAGTGGATGTAAATGGACACAAGTCTGTTTACTGTACATCAGCCTGTCCATAGAGCTGCATGGAGCGGACTGATCGGAAAGCCTGTGTAAAAGGACCCAAATTCTGTGCAGTGTATTAAAAAAAAAAAAAGTTTAACTTTGATCAGTTATTTGTACATTTTGTTTGGATGGAATGCATTCTTGCTTACATTTTTTTTTTTGGTGACACTAGTCATTATAAAATTGTAAAGCATAAACAATACATTTGTGTATGGATGTAGATGGGCAATGGCTTCAATGGGTTTCCATCTGCCAGGAGGAGGATAAGCTGCTCATGTCTCTTCGTTCCCTAAAGCTGAGAATCACTTACTGTAAGCATAATCTGCTAGATGGCAGACTTCTGTGTGTCCTGTTCATGGAACTGCGTCACTCTTTTCAGAGCAGCTGCTTACAATGAATGAAACTGTTTGCTGGGTAATATACAAAAATCGACACGTGTTCTTCAACAGATGCTCTGTAGGATGTGTAGTGCTGGAATATTTACACCACTGCAGGCTCAGTTCATGAAGTTTTATTGTAAACGATCACCTTGTAAAACAACCCATTCAGTTTAAAATAGAAATGAAAGGCAAAATATTTGTGTATAGATATAAAAAAAAAAACATAAATACGCCTTTTTTTTTTTTTTTTAAGTGATTACATTTCCTTTTATTCGCAGCTGCATAAGAGCTGGGAAGGAGGAGAACCAACAATACACTGAGTTAGGACAAGCCGATCATTGGAGGAGAGCAGGCTGAGTTCCCAGCATAGCTGGAGAACTGACTACGGTGTGTTCTCCTGCTTAGTGTGGTCAGTTTCTAATAGTAAAGCAGAGGGGCTGGTAGGAACACCAGGGATTTCACATCAAGGAAGCAATACAAAGAGAACAGGATACTTTCTCATACAAGTACATGGTACAGCAGGCACTTATCGGGAATATGATTTGTTGGGGGTAACAAACACTTTAACACAAGAAGAAGGACATGTATAGCATTTTGTACCCATTTTCTTTGTTGTATTCAGGAAAAAATAATAACAATTCCCAGGGGTAAGACAGACCATTGTTTAAGCCTCGTACACACGGTCGGACTTCAAACAAACTTATCCGTGGATTTTTGTCCGAACGGAGTTGGTCGGGAACACCCATAGCATACACACGCTCGGACTTTTCTGCAAACTTTTCCAACATCACGTGGTTTTTCTGCTCCTTTACCGCCACCCTTTGGTCAACTTCTGCTATTGTTGGTTGATTTTAACATTATTTGTTTTGTCCATCGGACAAAAGTCCGATGGATTTCTGTACACATGGTCAGACTTTGCCCCATCTGACTTTTGTTGGCGAAAAGTTTGTCCGTTTGCAGACCGAACATTTGTCCGATGAAAACCAAAAAAGTTTGTCCGATGGAGCGTACACACGGTCGGATTTTTTGTCAAACTTGCTCAAAATGAAGTTTGTTGGCAAAAAGTCCGACCGTGTAGACGGGGCATTAGACAGACCTCCCTCACACTTGTGGCTCTGTAAGGACACACATAGACTTGTCTTCCTGCCTAGCCAGCCAGATCTTTGACCAATCGGGTCACTAGCAACACACATGAGCGTATTTGGCAAGATGGCATGTAGAAAGCAGTGATGATATGCAGGATGCATCATTTCCGTTTATGCTCACATTCTACATGGTTTGTTTCAAAATCTTTACTGACGGCTGTGAGCCGACACAGGGCTGCAGTTCAGCCCTGCCCCCTCCTCTCTCCTGCTTGGCTAACTGACTTTGATTGACAGCAGTGGGAGCCAATGGCGTCGCTGCTGTGTATCAGCCAATCAGGAGGGAGAGTCCCGGACGGCCGAGGGACTTGTGCACATTGCTGGATAAAGAGGGAGCTCAGGTAAGTATTAGGGGGGCTGCTGCACACAGAAGGCTTTTTATCTTCATGCATTAAGATAAAAAACCTTCTGAATTGCCAGCATTTTCTGTGCTTGATCAAATGCAGGAAGCTCAACAGCTTGGTGAGACAGCTTCCAAAGCAAACGGTTCTCCCTCAACAGGTTCAAGAAAAGGTCTCTATATATAAACATACACTAAATGGGCACCCAACAATAGGGTTACCAAGTCCAACAGTTAATAGTTGTTATAAAAATGTATATAGTAATAATGGTTTGTGCAGCACTTTAAATTATTATGGGTGACCGTATGGTTACAGTACAATTCAATACAAGTGTGCTCAGAAGGCCTTGATTATGGGACCTTCCAATCTAAAGGGAGGGGAGAGTGATGCAAAAGATATTGATTGTGGGTGAAGTTGATGGGAAAAGTTAAATTATAACCTGGGGTAGGGAATTCCAGAGGAAGAGTGAAAGTCTGGAGAAAAGAATGGAAAAACTGTATAGGGGGCAAGAGAGCGGGTCTTGAGAGGAGCAAAGAGGACAATTTGGGTGATATTTTAAGATTATGCTGGTGATGTAGCTTGGGGCAGAGCTGTGGATGACTGTATGTTGTGGTTAGCAATTTATGTGTTGGGCGAGCCAATTCAACTATAAAAGACAGCCAACACATTTTGGGGGCAACAGCACTCACCCTTCATCAGGGCATAGAATAAAGGGATTAAGACTTGAAATTAGGGGTGCACCGAATGGAAATTTTGATGCCGAAAATGAAGGATGCACTATGCCAAAAACCAAATGCCAGTTATTAAAAAATATTTATATTTTTTATATATAATTGTATTCAACTTTTTAATTAATATCATCATTTTAAATTAATATGAATTTGTTTGCCGTTATTGGCACCTTTAGTGCAAGAAAGGTCAAGAAAAATGCAGTCTCTGACCATCTCTTGTATCATGTCTGCAATCTCTTTCTTAAAGGGGCTGTAAACCCTTGTGTTTTTTCACCTTAATGCATCCTATGCATTAAGGTGAAAAAACACCTTGCAGTGTCCGGCCCCCCGTTTTACCTACCTGAGCCCCAAATTTCCGTGGGCGCAGTCCCGCGTCGCTCTCTCCACGGGTTCTCGGCTCTTCATTGGATAGATTGATAGCAGCGCAGCCATTGGCACCCGCTGCTGTCAATCAAATCCAATGACACGGGGGGCGGGGCCAAGTCATACACTCGGCATCTATGGGCGCCGAGTGTATGACACAGGAGTGTGCCCGCAAGGTAACATCCTCGGGAGAGGGCTTTCCAGAGGGGGTTATCTAATGCGGGGAGGAGCTGCAAGAGCCGCCGTGGGACCCCAGAACAGGTGGATCGGGCCCACTCTGTGCAAATTGAACTGCACAGTGGAGGTAAGTATGATATGCTTGTTGTTTAAAAAAAAAAAACCCTGAACCTTTTAATATCACTTTAAACGTAAACACATTGCTAATGGTATTTGCAAAGTTTCCATTTGGTGCACCTCTAGCAGACATGATAAAGGGGATGGTCAGAGACTGCAGACATGATCCAAGAGATCAATGCAGCCTGCCTGTGCCCAGCAGCCTCACCAAGGCCCGTCATATGCAGCCTGCCTGTGCACGGATCGGATCATTTTTCGGATCGGCAAAAAAAAAAAAAGACAATCTTGTTACACCTACCGGAGTTTTAGATTTCAGTTATTTTCAACACAAAACGGAGCTTATTTGCTTAAATACAGTATTTGTAAATCCGACGGACTCTTTACATGTTAAATTTTAAAAGCAGCAGCAAACCTTACATGCTTGCTAATGTGACAGAACACCTCTGATTTTCACATTTAACTAAATGTTAAATGTGAAAATCAGAGGTGTTCTGTCACATTAGCAAGCATGTAAGGTTTGCTGCTGCTTTTAAATTTAACATGTAAACAGTCCGATGGATTTCCAAATAATGTATTAAAGCTGATAAGCTCAGTTTTTGTGTTGAAATGAACTGAAATCTAAAACTCCGTTGGGTGTAACAAGATGTCCGCTTGGCACCTTCTCTCTCTATCATTACTGTGCAGGAGTGTGGGGTGGAGCAAGATGGCTGCGAAACGTCACTACAGCGGCGGCCGCCGGGTGTACCAAGATGGCCGCCGCCGCTCCGGAGCTAGGCCGAAGCCGCGGCCTTTCCTACGGCCGAGGCTCCGGAGCGCTCCGCGGATCGCATGGTGATCCGATCCGAACAGGGTGACCCGTTCGGATCACGGATCACCACCGATCCGTTGCACCACTACCCGTCATATGCAGCCTGCCTGTGCGCAGCAGCCTCACCAGTGCCCGTCATATGCAGCCTGCCTGTGCGCAGCAGCCTCACCAGTGCCCGTCATATGCAGCCTGTCAGTGCCCAGCAACCTCACCAGTGCCGTCATATGTAGCATGCCTGTGCCTGGATCAGAGTGGTGATCTCAGTGTGTCACGGAGCAGGGTTTGAATTTCCCGGGCCGTAGTAACAATGTCCCGCCTCCTGTGATCACGTCACACTGATTCAATGTCCCGCCATTGGATCAGTGTGCCGTCTATCACAGGAGGCGGGACATTGTTACTACGGCCTGGACAATTTAGCTCCATGACACGCGGTGAGGAGGAGGGAGTGGAGGACTGGGGTGCGCCAGGGTGACACTCCCCCAATGGGTGACACCCAGGGTGGACCCCGCCCCCTTTCGGTATCGGCTGTATTTTGCTATCAGCCGAATTTGCGGCGGCTGAAATTTCGGTGCACCTCTACTTGAAATGGATCCCTGTTAAAGTGGTTCTAAAGTCTCAGGTTTTTAATTTTTTTTTTTTTTTTACCTTAATGCATTAAGGCAAAAAAGCCTTCTGCAACCAGCTCCCCCCAGCCTCTCTAATAGTTACCCGAGCGCATCTCGATCCAGCGATGTGCATGAGAGTTGCGGCTCTCCCAGGACTCTCTCTCCTCATTGGCTTAGATACAGTAGCAGGAGCCATTGAGCCTGTGAGCCAGTGAGGAGAGAGCAGAGGACGGGGCAGAGTCGTGCTCTGTGTGTGTATGGGCACTTGCAGGGAGGAGGAGCCAGGAGCTCCAGCAGGGGACTGGAAAAGAAGAGAATCAGGGCTGCTGTGTGCAAAACCATTGAATAGAGCAGGTAAGTATAACATGTTTGTTGTTTTTTAAATTACTTTAGAATCACTTTAAAAGAGAAGTAAAGGAATCCTTTTTTTTTTTTTTCTTTTTTTCCTAATTTTATTCTTACCTAGGTGGATGCAGCATCGGTCCAATGTTGCATCTATCCCCCGGTGCCTCTACACTGAGAACTGAGCGATTGAACACCAAGGATCGCTGGGTTCTGACAGATTTGTGAGCACAGATCTGCAGACTGTCCGTCACCGTTCAGTGGAGCGCTGGGCTATGGAGGGGCAGAGCAGGCGACTCAGGCTCTGAGTGGCTCGCTGAGAGGCTGAGTGGGGTGTCAGTCCAGGCACCTGGCAGATCCAGACTTTATTGTCATGATGAAGTGGTGCGTGGACTGACATCGGTGACGTCAGCAGAGCGGACTTCAGCCCGCTCTCTGCTGAAAATGGGTCACAGGAGTGCAGAACAAACACTCCTGTGATCCATAGAAGTACAGCTTAACGAGCTTTGGCTATACTTCTCCTTTTAAGACCAGAGAGATCTTTTTAAGAAAATATATTCACTCTGATAATCCTTTTGAACTCTGGACATGCATACAAGTGACTTAATGCTGCTCATCAGTGTATGTCAGGAGTTCAGTTTTGAGTACTTTCAAGTCTTCATTCCATTATGCCAAGCCCTGATGGAGGAGGAGTTCTCTTATATGGTCAAATTGGGAATGATTAAAACCTCACTAGACTCTTTCGTGTTATGCTTTGGTGCCCATTAATGTGTGTTCATATTTTGAATCTTCTCAAAGGGTTCAAAAGCAGAAATGCAAAATTAAAAAACAAGATATTAAAAAATAAAAACTATAAAGGTTACAGCTCCTTAATTGCATGCCTTACTTCCTCTTTACTCTACTTTATTTTTCTTTTCATTAGCATAAATCAATGGAGGACACCTGGAAGACCGAGGAGCTGAAGAGGCACTTAAAGGTTGTGTAGACTTGTCTTCTCCATGCTGTATTAGATTTGTTTTATCATACCTCTGCTCTTCAGACTGCCATTGATTTGGATTTACTCCTCACTGTTCTGGAAGTTTGCTATGTACAGTGCGAAAACAAATGGCCATCGATGAGGCATGACATTCGCAGCAGAGCCTGACATTGTGGAAAGCTGTAATCTAGGAGATAGAAAAGGACTGAACATTACTTATAAAAATGACAGAATTCTGTGACATTGCAGTGATTTCATGCCTGAAATCGGTAGACTTCCAATTTATTAGTCTGTTGTCTGTCAGCTTGTAGCTCAAAGACAAGTCCAAATGAGACAGCTACTTGATCTGTGACTTCATGTGTTTGTTCTAAATCAGTATCATCTGATAGATGCCTTTTTATAATAATGAAAACAGTGGGAGGATATTTAGTTGTCCGATAATTTTAAAGTGTAACTTAAACCAAAAAATAAAGAAAACTGCGAATAGCCAAGATTTTAATGCAGAAGAGACATGCTATATCTTTTCTGCATTTAAGTTACTTACCTGCCTGTCCGCACTGTACACTGAGCTGCACACACGCAAATTATGGCATTGCAGAGATTATTGAACTCTCGTGCAGGAGTGATGTCATCTCAGCCCAGCCAATGGAAACGGCCTGGCATCAAATACCTGGATGATGTCAGCGCCCTGCGGGGAGATTTGGGACATCACAGTACTGAAGAGAAGGTGAGTATAGTTCTGCTTTAAATTGATACTAAACACACACTGTTTAATTTACATTGTCCCGTCTATTTCTCTATGTGGATGATCGCATGATTTAAAGTGGTTGTATACCCAAATTTTGTACAAGCACCTACAGGTAAGCCTACATTAAGGCTTACCTGTAGGTGCTTGTAATATCTCCGAGACCTACACAGTCTCGGAGATATTTGCAAAAAAAACTGTACCGCTATCTACGGCGCATGCGCGCCATAGATAACGGCGCAGGCGCACTGAGCGCGGCGGCTCTTGAATGGGAGCCTGCCGTACACTGCCGGTAGTTCGCGCATGCGTGGGGATCGTGCCGTTCCCCGCGCATGTGCGGGAGTGACGTCATCGCCGCTCCGGCCAATCACAGCGCCGGAGCGGCGATACCCGGAAGTCACTCCGGGTATCATGGATTCGACGGAGGACGCGTCCGAGGACCGCTGCGGGGGCTTCGATCTAAGGTAAGTGATTGATAATGAGCTAGTATGCTAGTCATACTAGCTCATTATACCTTTGCCTTGCAGGTTAACCAAAAAAAAAAAAAAAAGTTTTGCGGTATACAACCGCTTTAAAAGAAATGGTGATATACATATATAGAAAGAGCACCATACAGTCATGTATACACCCTACTACATATATATGCACCCAAGGAATGCCAGCAGACATGTAGCTTTGGGTTGAATCTTCAAGTAGATCCCAACATGTTTTGGAAAATGCTTCCCTTCAGGGGAAAGAATAGGTACTGTATAGTCAATTCTAGAATATAACATGCAACGATAAGTAATAATTCAAAACATAATATTGCTATAGAGTATATATGTATACAACATATGCACAAAAACATAAACAAAATAGGCTGTTTTTAAAATAAACTTACAATTTGTATAGATGTAATGCTGTAAAATTTAGGCGGCATTCACATCTGGCCTTATCGGTTTCAGGCAGAAAGTTGCATGATTTTTGCTGTGATTTTGTACAGGTCAAAAGGTCACCAATGTAAAAAGCTGAAAAACGCCTGTAAACTGCCATAAAGAAAGCTCCCGTACTTTTTTGAGCGACGGGCGTTTTACCTCGGGCAATAGAACGCTCAGATGTGAACAGGGGCTATTGAAACCAATGGGATTTGTCGTGTTGGGCGTTTTTTAGAGCTGAGGCTTACAGCAGAAAAACGCCTAGGTGTGAAAGGAGCCTTACAGACAACAGCATATTGCACTGGAGCAGACATCCACTGCCATCGACGTAGGTCGCCCAGGAGGGCATATGAAGACCAACTATGCAGCCACAAGGACCCCCAATTCACATCGGGGAAAGCGGATGCAGGGTCTCTAATAAGACAGAAGTTGCAAAAGCTATATTCATGCTATTGTATAAACCCAATAAAAAATAAAGGGGGGTGGGGTTGTTTGGGGATCAGAAAAAAGGATGGCAAGCAGGTCAAACGAAAAAGAGGTGGTACAGGCAGGACATACCAGCTGTACATGTGGCGAGAAAGCACCTTACTTTCAAACAGGGTCGGTGCAACAGAGGACTAACATCGCAAAAAGGACAGTATAAATACCGTGCCTTGCCAAAAGACATCCCCAAATGTGACCAATCGGCTCCTGGCTTAAATGAAGAAAATTAAAAAATGCCATCCAGCTGGCCTGTTTCAACAACAACCGTAAGCGCTTCTTTACCTACAGGTTTAGCACAATATCCTGTTTAGGGAGGGCCATTTCTCATAACCCCCCAAAAGAGGGCTACACAGGTGTAGCACCCTCCTAGGTACAGTATAGGCTGTTGGGTACATTTAGTCTGGCTCCTCTGTAGTCAGTGGAGCAACTGTTGATTGTTTTTTAGCCTGATCAGTGTTTCACAGGCTGCTGGTCTGATTATTTCCCCTGTATTCTAGAGGTTTAAAAAAAGGTTGTTTTAAAAGAAAAAAAAAAAGTATGTGTTTGTTCTGTGCATATGTTGTATACTGTACATACTCTCATACTCTGTAACAATAATATTATGTTTTTGAATTATTACTTATCATAGCATATTCTATTCTAGAATTGTCTATACCTATTCTTTCTCCTGAAGAAGAAGAAAAGCATTTTCCGAAACATGTTGGGATCTACTTAAAGATTCAACCCAAAGCTGCATGTCTGTCTGATGGCATTCCTTGGGTGTATACCTATGTAGTAGGGTGGATGATGGCACTGTAATTATTTTAATAAAAAACAAACAAACAAACATCTAAGTACCTTTTTTCCTAATCTATATACAGCTGTCACATGACCCAGATCTTTCCCAGCCTGTCAGCAGGGAAGCATAAGTAGTAGGAGCTTCTAGTCCTCTGCTGCTGATCACATGTTCAAAATAAAAAAAACAGCCTTTTGAATACAGAGTAAAAATAAATAACTAATATCAATAAAGCGTTTTAAATTGTCATATAAATATATATTTGAAATCAAATCTTTTATTGTTTTTGGCACTAACATGCTGTGGGCGGATTTCTGACAGTCACAGGCTGTGTCACACCTCTCCAGCCTGTGTCTTAGAATAAGAGAGAGGTAAAGCCTCCATTAATCTGCATGTAATATCCTGCCCCCCACCCATTGTTTTTATCTGTTTAGTAGGCAGAGGAGGGAGGGAGTGGGCTGTTACCACGGTGTATACACTCACATATGTGACTTCATAGTCACATGGGCTGCTCAGATATGTTGTGGAGAAAATGCTAAGCATAGAAACTCGCTGAAAACTGGGCATGTGCAGAGTTGTCACCACAGCTGCAAAATCTCTAGCTGAATTGGGAGAAGGTGGAGATAGAGCAGCAGGATCAACCAGGTTTTTTTTGTTGAATATAGAAAACAAATCTGGTGACTGAGTATGAACAGCATATAATACATCATTTATTGATAGTTTTTATGATGTGGGTTAAAGTAGTTGTAAAAGTTGCAGAATTCCCCCTGATGAAGATACAGATACCCTGTATCGAACAAGTGTAGGGGAGGGGAGTGGCCAAGACGATACGACAGGCAGTCTGCCTAGGAGGAAGCATACACCATTCCAAAACCAGCTGCTTTAATATTTCATGCCATATACAGAGTGGTGCACTTACACACCTGGTACATGTGAGTACCCCATTGGGGGGTTGTTCTTATTTGTTTAATAAAACGTTTAAAGCGATATCACACTATCAAGGCTTTTTATTCCCGAGATACTGCGTGGGAAGCCATTATAGAACCCAGGGGTCATTCACAAGCGTGTATTGACTGAGCGTGATTGCTAAGTCACACGCTCCAAGGTGAGCATTTAATACCTAGGGGTCACTGGATTAAGAGCACCAATGCATGATCTGCAACACCTGTCAATAATTTTCAGATGCATGGATTTATAAGCATGTCAGCAGTGCTATTACTGGATACCATGCATATGTACTTTTTTCAACAGGACTGTCACAGCATTGTTTTATAAAAAGACTTGTTTCTCTAGTCATCTTCCAGGACGGCACACCTGAGATGATGGGTTCCACCTGACAGGAAACACAATCAACAGAGTTTAAAAGGCCCCACCCTTCCCTCTGTCCCTCAGTTATTGATTGTGTTTCCCACAGGATGGCAGCGAAACAATTTTTTATTTTTATTTTCTATGACCAAGGTCTGGGACTGAGGTCTCCCCCCTAGGAGTTCAGCCTAGAACAGCCAGTGGTGGCTGCAGGCTCTGACAGGGCTTTGTCACGTCCTGGGGGGCTCCCCTTTGCTAGATACTCAGGGGGAAGTGAAGCCGAGGAATGGATCAGAATCCCCCTGAGATACTGAGGGGCACTGGACACCGTGAGGGTGTCCATTTTTCCAGGGACCTTACAACCCACTCTCTCCTCCTACCTGACAGTGGTGGATGGTACGAAGGAGCCGCTTGCATACCCCCCCCCCATCGCGGGTGGGGGAGGAGGATGTATCCACAGGCGCGCTGTTTCCTTAGGATGGCAGGCAGGGGCTGAGGGATCTCCTTCTAATTGCCGCTCTGAGCTGTCGGCGGCGTCCGGAGGCCAGGGCGCATGTTCAGAGGCTAGCGGCGCGCTCGAGTGAGGTCACTTCCGATGCGCCCGGCTACAACAAAATGGCAGCGATCGGCGCGGCAAATTCAAACAAGCAGCGGTAACGGAGCGGGGGTCCACGGTCCTGTGTCCCATCCATCCATCCAAAGCGATCCTACCCGGCGGGTAGGCGGCCTAATCGGAATGGAGAAGGAGGACGGACTGATTCCAGCAGCGCTAGAGGTCACCACAGGTGAGTGAACCGGCTGGTGGGGGAGAGCTGTTTTGGGGTGGCCCTATTTCCCTTTCCCCTACAAGATACCCTTTGGGTAATGGCTTACGCAGGGTTTATTCTTTTCTGTTTCAGTGACTGAATGCCCTGCCCAGGGAACGACCAGTAGGTCTAAGTCCAAAGCCACTAGTAAATCTAGGCGTTGTGGGAATTGTAGTGAGAAACTCCCACAGGATCACACAAAACCCTTTTGCTTAAAATGCATCTACAAACTAGCTGAGAAGGATACAGCACAGGCTGTGAAGGAGTGCAGAGCATTACAGGCTGAAATGTTAGCCACCCTTCAGTCTTTCAAAGCTCCGGTAGAGAAGCGAGAAGTAGCCCCTTTAGGTAGGGAAAGCTCCCCCTCTCTGATGGGAACTCTGGCAAGTGTTACGGAAGAATCCCAGGGACTGTCTCTCGGTTACTCTGAAGAGGTAGAGGCCTCGGACCAGAGCTCTAGAGAGGAAGGAGAGGATTCTGACCAGGATAGTCTATGTGAAACTAAACCTGGGGGACATCTCTTTGCAGCTGAAGATATGGAGGGCCTCCTCAAGGCTATCTATGCGTCCGAGGACATTCAGTTACCATCCGCTCAAGTCTCTGCACAGGATAGAGTGTACAGGGGACTTGGCAAAACTCAGGCCAAATCCTTCCTGGTACACCAATCTCTTAAAGAGATAATTGTAAGAGAATGGAAAGATCCTGAGCGCAAAGTTTTAAGGCTTAAAACCTGGAAATGTAGGTGTCCCTTTTAAGGCTGAGGAAGAAGAGAAATTCTTCAAGGTTCCGCGTCTGGATGCTTTGTTAGCTCAAGTATCCAAACGTTTGGATTTGTCCTTTTGAAGATTCTGGAAATATTCGGGATCCGATGGACAAGAAATCGGAAACCTTGCTCCGCAGAGCCTGGGATGCCAACGCTGCAGCTATGGGTCCAGCATTGGCCTCCGCCTGTGTCGCCAGAAATGCAGACGCATGGGTTCGCAGGTTAATAGATCACGTAGTTAATGAGAGTAAATCCAAAGAGGTGTTAGATTCTCTGGAGGTAGTGGGCAAGGCAGTAGCCTATTTAGCAGACGCCGCGGTAGAGACGGTTAGAACTACTGCCAAGTCGGCAGCACTTCTAAATTCTGCTAGAAGAGCCCTTTGGGTAAAGACGTGGGATGGAGATGTTACATCCAAGTCTCGTCTTTGTGGTATACCCTTTGAGGGATCTCTGCTCTTCGGTTCAGACCTAAAACAGGTACTGTCCCGTTCGACAGAAAAAGGCAAAAAATTCTCTGCAAAACCCAAAAAGGATAAAGGGAAGAAATTTTTTCGAGGCCCCCCTAAAGACAGTTTTAAGGGGAAAAAGGAACCTAGGAAAAACTGGGGATTTGGTAGGGGCAAGGAAAAGGGTGGAATCCTTTTTTCCAGACCCGGTACTCCCAACAAGGAGTCCAAATGACTCCAACATAAAAGTTGGTGGAAGGCTCTCGTGGTTCCTCCCTCAATAGAAAAACATCACGCAGAGTCCTTACATCTTAAAACTGATAAGGGAGGGTTACAAATTAGAATTTCTGTCCCTCCCTCCTTCAAACTTTATCCTTACTCCTCTCCCCAAAGACCCATCGAAAGCAAGGGGCCTTTTGGGGAGTGTCCGAGAACTAGCAGAACAGGAGGTCATTATCCCTGTTTCCGTGGATCAGTTCGGCCAGGGGTTTTATTCCAACATATTTGTGGTACCAAAACCATCCAGAAAATTCCGGCTGATCATAAACCTACGGAAGCTAAATCAGTACTTGGTGTACAAAAAGTTCCGGATGGAGAGTATCTATATGGTCAGAAGACACCTTCAATAAGGAGTCTTCATGATAACGTTAGATTTAAAGGACGCTTATTTGCACGCCCCCATTGCCCCGAAACATCAGAAGTTCCTGAGGTTTGCAGTGCAGACAAAATGGGGCGTCCAACACTGGCAGTCCAAGGCACTCCCCTTCGGCCTAGCGGCCAGTCCAAGAATCTTCACCAAAGTTCTGGCCGAGGTGGTGTCTTTTCTACACCTCCAGGGGATAGCCTTGATCCCATACTTGGACGACATGTTAATCTTCAGTCCGGCCCTGGAACAACTCCAGTCAGACCGAGAAAAAGTACTGTCCACCCTAGAATCCTTAGGGTGGCTGATCAGCCGATTGAAGTCCTCCCTGGACCCCTCACAATCCAAGGTGTTTCTAGGGTACAGGGTAGACTCAGTCAGCCAAAGGATCTTTCTTCCACAGGAGAAGATCATAAAGGTGCAGAGAGCAGTGTCTACTCTCCAGGGTGCAGGGGAGGCCTCCCTAAGGATCGTGATGAAAGTTTTAGGGCTTATGTCATCCTGCATCCCAGCGGTCCAATGGGCACAGTTCCATTCTCGGGGGCTCCAGGGGTTCCTTCTCTCCTCCTGTGACGGAAGAAGAGAATCCCTGGACTTAACAGTTCCCCTCTCGGAGGAAACCAAAAACTTCCTAGAATGGTGGCTGAACTCGGACAACCTGTCGGGAGGTCGGTCCTGGACCCAACAAAATCCGCTAATTCTGACCACGGAAGCAAGTGCCTGGGGCTGGGGAGCTCACATGGGAGATCTCTTCACCCAGGGCCCTTGGGACCGGGAGCAGAGCAAAGCTTCCTCCAATTTCAGGGAGTTGTTAGCGGTCGGAAAAGCGTTAAACTTTTTCTGAAATCAGGTCCAGGGAAGAGAAGTACAGATCTTCTCGGACAATGTAGTGGCCGTGTCATACCTAAACCATCAAGGGGGAACAAGGTCCAGCAAGCTGATGAAACTAACCCAGGAAATCCTGGGGGGAGCAGAGAAATATATTCTCTCAGTTTCGGCAGTCCATGTAAAAGGGTCCCTCAACATACAGGCAGACTTTCTCAGCAGACAACCCATTCATTAAGGAGAGTGGGAGCTAAACACCGAAGTTTTTTCTCTGGTAAGCCGACACTTTGTCAAACCAGAGATAGACTTGTTTGCCTGCAGGAAGAACAGGAAAGTTCACAAGTACTTCTCTCTCACCAGGGAGCAGGGCTCCCGAGGAATAGATGCCTTAGCCCAAAGCTGGGAGTTCACTCTGGTGTACGTGTTCCCTCCCCTGATGCTCATTCCCCGGGTATTGCAGAAGCTATCCTGTTCAAACGGGTGCCTTATTCTGGTCACGCCCTGGTGGCCAAAGCGGGCATGGTTCCCCACCCTGAGGAGGTGGTCGATTGCCCCTCCGCTGCATCTCCCTTTCAGACGCGATCTCCTCTCCCAGGGACCAGTGTTACATCCCGATCCAGGGTTTCTTTCCCTGACGGCATGGTGTTTGAGAGGGAGATCCTCAGGCGCCGGGGATGTTCGGAAAAAGTGATTGACACACTTTTGCTGAGTAGGAAGCCAATCGCTAGGCAAATTTATGCGAAAGTTTGGAAAGTCTTCTCTCTCTGGGCTCAGTCTAGAGAAGGTTCTCTCCAAACGATCCAGACGGTCCTGGATTTCCTCCAAGAGGGGGCTGACCAGGGCCTAGCAGTCAAGACCCTCAGGGTCCAGGTCGCAGCCTTATCAGTGTTTTTGGACCAAAGACTGTCCCTAAACCCACTGGTAAAGAGATTTTTGACAGCCAGGGAAAGGGTAACCCCGGTGAGAACAAATGGGTTTCCACCTTGGGATTTATCCCTTTTATTAGATGCTCTAACCAAAGAGCCATTTTGAGCCGTTGGCTCAGGTTTCTGTTAAGTTTTTGTCACTTAAAATGGCCTTCCTCCTGGTGATCACCACAGCCAGAAGGGTTGGCGACCTTATAAGCTCTGACTATAAAAGAGCCATTTTTGTTGCTCCTAGAGGACAGTGTAATCCTCAGACAGGATCCTTTATAGTTATCTAAAGTGACCTCAGATTTCCACAGGTCACAGGAAATTATTCTCCCCTCCTTTTGTCAGAATCCCAAAAATGACAGAGGAAAAGTTTCATTTATTAGACGTCTTCTAGTCTATTTAGAGTGAGTGAGTTCAGGAGATCAAATTATTTACTAATTAGTTTCTCCGGTCAAAAGAAAGAGCTTCAGGCCTCTAAACCTACGATAGCCAGGTGGATTAAACAGACTATCGCAGTAGCCTATGATCAGTCAGAAAAACCTGTTCCAGCTCATATTAAAGCTCACTCAACTAGATCTCTGGCGACCTCCTGGGCAGAGAGGGCAGGCGATTCGATCGATCAAATCTGCAGAGCAGTAACTTGGACGAGCCAAAATACCCTCAGGACTTGGCGTTTGGCAGGAAGGTCCTACAGGTGGTGATCCCACCCTAAGGTAGGTCTGAACTTCTTGCTCATTGTCTCAGGTGTGCCGTCCTGGAAAATGACTAGAGAAAAGTACCAGTTACACTTACCGGTAACGGGTTTTCTAGGAAGTCTTCCAGGACGGCAGGCCTACTTCCCTACCCTTAATTGTTGGTGATGTTTTATTCTCACAGAAGGTACCCTCTGTCGCCGGTGTGGGCTTATACTTTGTTATAACTGAGGGACAGAGGGAAGGGTGGGGCCTTTTAAACTCTGTTGATTGTGTTTCCTGTCAGGTGGAACCCATCATCTCAGGTGTGCCGTCATGGAAGACTTCCTAGAAAACCCATTACCGGTAAGTGTAACTGGTACTTTTTTGCACAATAGCACTTTTTGCCATTTAAAGTGGGACTAGTGTTGTTCCCTATATACCACCGGACACTTATATCTGTGTTACAAAGCACTTGGATGCACATGAGCACTTTATTATTAATGTTTTAATTGATATATATATTGTTTTTGTTTTTTATTTTTGGTCATATCACATATGTCACTTACATCACATTAACACTACATGTGTTTGTTTTAATCTTCAGCACGCATTTATTGTGTAATATTCCAAAGCACAGCGTATAATTTACTATAGTTGTAAACCCGCATGGCATCTGTTTTGCCTTTGCGTCTATCTATTAAAGTTCTTGCGGTAAAACCAAGGAAGCTTAGACTTCTGTAGTGTATCAATGCTTTACTAAAAAGGGAAAAAACTGCACATACAACTGTACGATGCACAATACAACACAACTCCATAGCTTACAAAATAAGCCTACAAATGTAAGCGTGTACGCATTAAGTAAACTAAAGTTACTCAACTTAGGGGTCAAGGTGTAATGTTCTTCATGGTTCCTTGCTCAGTCCAACTCAAAAGTTCTCAAACTCTCCAGCTTCTGGTAGCCATGTCTTTCCTCATTCTCCTTCCAAACACATCTTTCTCCGACCACATGTTTCTTTCAAAAGACCCCCAAGCCCATCCCACCAACTTCCTGCATACCTCCTCTGCTCAGCTTCAAAACCTATCCAACTGGTTTATTTACATATCAATGAAGGGGAAGAGCCTCTGTAAACATACGCTCTTAAATAATATATCCAACTCCATATTATTAAAATCAAGTCACTATACAAATGGCCACAGTAACACACATCCTGCAAAGGCACCATAGTAATGTGCCCACATGTACAAATGTCATGTATGTGTTTTTACCTTCAAAATCATTTTCCCTTTGCCTGTATGAGCTGTGCTAAAATTTCATATCAGTGGGCAGGTCTCATTGCCCGAGCTCAGGAGTGAGTCGTGACATCCCAGAACTCCCCTCCCATTTCTACACTCTCCCCCGCCAGGCAGAGTCACGCGGCATAATCTCGCTTCTGAACATAGAAAAGTGCACGCACGTCACACACATGGCGCTGCTGGAATCCTGGACAAAGTCCCTCTGCTCTCATTCTCGTGCATGAGAGAAATACCTCAGCTGTTGGCTTTGAACCCAGCAATAAAGCGGAGAGGATTTCTCAGCCCTGGATTAACTCTTCATGGCAAGACTGGGCGCAGATGACTTGATATCTTCTACTGTACCATTCATTTTTTTTCAGGTTTACATCTACTGTAAGTGACACTAAATAAAAATAGTTCCCAAGTGGAACACATTGGGGTTGATTCACTAATACTGGAGAGTGCAAAATCTGGTCAGCTTCTAACTTCAGTTTGTGTATTTTAAGTAATTTATGGTAAGTCTTTTTAAAAAAACTAAAACTGGAAGCGGATTGGTTTCTATGCAGAGCTGCACCAGATTTTTGCACTCTCCAGTTTTAGTAAATCATACCTATTGTGGTGTTGGCCTCAAGATGAAAAAGCAGACCAGCCAGCCCCGTACCAGTCACCGACAATTTTCCCTATTCGTCTTTCAGGACAGCCACAATGAGAGACATAGGCTCCTCCCTTTCCACAGGAAACACTGCGCCAGCTTATATAAATTCTCACTTCCCCTGCCGGCCTTCAGTTGTTAGTGTTTCCTCCGGAGGGGAGACACTGTGCAGGAGCCAGACTAAATCAGTCAGGGGACTGAAGCATTTTACTTACCTGAAAGGAAGCAGGGGCTTCCAGGGTATGGTTGTGGGGTAGTCGCCCACCTTCCGTGAGCCACCCAGCCTGGTCGAGTGCGGCTGAAGGCTGAGGGGGGACCCCTATCGCGTCCACAGGGCCGCAGCAAGGAGGCAATCCGCCCTCAGTGTATATGGATACATGCCGCATTTTTGGAACCCGCGGGCCGGACGACGTGGCGACGTCATTTCCGGCGGAGGGCGGATGCTTCCCCTTTAACCCGCGACTTCCGGTTCCGGGTCACGGTGCTGATAGGGGCCCTGGCAGAAGCTGGAGAGAGTCCAAATTGCGCACAGGCAGCGTGGGACTCAGCGGAGGCAGCAACCTGCAGTCAGCATGTCGGAAGCAGAGGCTCAAGCGGCACACACTGACACCACCTCCAGCCTTCCTAAGGTAAGAGTACCCTGGGGTGGGTTCCTCTCTACCTAGGAATACCCCTCCATGCATGGTTCCTGTCCATGGGGGGGTAATAGCCCCCTGGGTGGTCAGGGGGGGAGGCACTGGTTCCTTACATGATAGAAGGTTCAGCGCACTCCGGGGGTTGTACCTGTTGTCAAAAAATTTTTTGCTAAATGTTTTTGTATGGTTTTGTTGTCTTTCTGTATTTAGAAGGCTACAGAGAAATCGAGATCAACCCATACCTCTAAAAAGAAGTGTGCCTCCTGTAGGGACACGCTAGGGGAGGCATGGGGGAAGGTCCTATGTAAAAGTTGCATTGACACCCTGGTGAAAGAAAGGGATTCAGAGCAGGAGTCTGGACTGGCAGCTTCCGTGAAGGAGCTCTCGTCCACCTTTTTCGTCTTTCAAGAGTCTATTTGAAAGATTTCAACTCCCCTCTGTTCCCACTTCCCAGGATACAACCCCCCCACCGGCTCAGGGCTCTGTTCCGGCTGATCCTGCCACTGTTTCAAGGGCAGAGGAGGTTTCAGGCCCTTCCGGTGTACAACAGGCACATCCAGATAGTGTCAGCTCTGAGTCTCAAGAGGACTCAGACGGAGAAGCCCAGGACGGGGAGTCCAGGAAAACCTCCAGGTATAAGTTGTCCCTGGATGAGGTAGAGGACCTCTTGGGGGCAATTTATACCACCCTCGGTATACAGACCGATAAAAAGCCCTTGACCCTTCATGATAAAATGTATAAGGGTCTGGGTGAACAGAAAAAAAAAGTCTTCCCTGTACATGATGTACTGATTGACACTGTCAAAAGGGAATGGCAAGACCCCGAGAGGAAGCCCTTCTTTTCTACATCTCTAAAAAGAAGGTTTCCTTTCTCGGATGACCCAACGTCCATTTGGAATAAGAACCCCAAATTAGACGCCGCCTTCTCCCAGGTCTCTAGGAACACGGACCTAGCATTCGAGGACATGGGAGCCTTGGCGGACGTCATGGACAAAAGGATAGACTCCCTACTAAAGAAAACATGGGACTCTACTATGGGGAATCTAAAGCCTGAGATGGCCGTGACGGTTGTAGCCCACAACTTGGAACATTGGCTCCTTAAAATCCAGGAGCACATTGAGGCTGGGACGGCTAAAGAAACAATTCTAGCCTCCTTTCCGACTATCCTGCAAGGAATTGCTTATATAGCGGACGCCTCTGCCGAATCAGTCCGCATGTCAGCCAGGTCGGCAGCCCTGGCCAATTCTGCCAGAAGAGCCCTCTGGCTGAAGACTTGGCCAGGTGACAGTGCCTCCAAGGCTAAGCTGTGTGGGATACCCCTAACGGGAGACCTACTTTTCGGCCCCGGTCTCGATTCTGTTCTGGACCGGACGGCAGATAAAAAGAAGTCCTTTCCCCCTAAGCGGAAGGCCCCAGTATTATCAAAAAAGGGGTTTCGTCCGCAGGGTCAGAAGGGGGCTCCCAGGTCTGAAAGGAAAAAGACTTGGACCTCTAAAGGCAGAGGCAGAGGTGGAGCAATTTTTCGCCCTCCTCAACAGCCCGGGAAAAATCCTTGACTCTCTAGTCAGGGTGGGAGGAAGACTGGGGATCTTCCTCCCACTATGGGAGACAATTTCCCCCAACCAATTTATTCTGGGGATCATAAGAAGGGGGTACCATTTAGAGTTTGCAAGACCCCCCCCCCCCTCCAAGAGATATCTTGTCACATCTCTTCCCAAGTGCAGGGAGAAGTCCCAAGCCTTGTTGGGAGCTCTGGAAGATCTGGAAAGTCAGAACGTAATACGCAGAGTTCCAGAAGCAGAGGAGGGAAGGGGATTCTATTCTCACATTTTTGTGGTAAAGAAAGCTTCCAGAGCAGGGGTCTCAAGCTCAAATAACCTGAGGGCCACAAGACAAGTTTTCATATCCCATGGGGGCCACATGCAAACTTTCAAACTTCAAAAACAACAGTACTGGTGTCCGCGGACGCATTATTAACTCCCAGCACTAGTGTCAGCTGACACATTATTAACTCCCAGCACTGGTGTCAGCGGACGCATTATTAACCCTCAGCACTAGTGTCAGCGGACACATTATTAACCCTCAGCACTGGTGTCAGCGGACGCATTATTAACCCTCAGCACTGGTGTCAGCGGACGCATTATTAACCCTCAGCACTGGTGTCAGCGGACGCATTATTAACCCCCAGCACTGGTGTCAGCGGACGCACTATTACCCCCAGCATTACCCCCTACACTCCACAAATACCCCCCTACACTCCACAGAAACCCCCTTACACTCCACAGACACCCACTACACTCCACAGACACCCACTACACTCCACAGACACCCCCCTACACTCCACAGACACCCCCCCTACACTCCACAGACACCCCCCCTACACTCCACAGACACCCCCCCTACACTCCACAGACACCCCCCCTACACTCCACAGACACCCCCCCTACACTCCACAGACACCCCCCTACACTCCACAGACACCCCCCTACACTCCACAGACACCCCCCTACACTCCACAGACACCCCTCCCTACACTCCACAGACACCCCCCCCCTACACTCCACAGACACCCCCCCCCTACACTCCACAGACACCCCCCCCTACACTCCACAGACACCCCCCCTACACTCCACAGACACCCCCCCCTACACTCCACAGACACCCCCCCTACACTCCACAGACACCCCCCCCTACACTCCACAGACACCCCCCCCTACACTCCACAGACACCCCCCCCACACTCCACAGACACCCCCCCCTACACTCCACAGACGCCCCCCCTCCCACACTCCACAGACGCCCCCCCTCCCACACTCCACAGACGCCCCCCCTCCCACACTCCACAGACGCCCCCCCTCCCACACTCCACAGACGCCCCCCCTCCCACACTCCACAGACGCCCCCCCCTCCCACACTCCACAGACGCCCCCCCTCCCACACTCCACAGACGCCCCCCCTCCCACACTCCACAGACGCCCCCCCTCCCACACTCCACAGACACCCCCTCCCACACTCCACAGACACCCCCCCCCCCTCCCACACTCCACAGACACCACCCCCCCTCCCACACTCCACAGACACACCCCCCCTCCCACACTCCACAGACTCACCCCCCCCTCCCACACTCCACAGACTCACCCCCCCTCCCACACTCCACAGACTCACCCCCCCTCCCACACTCCACAGACTCACCCCCCCTCCCACACTCCACAGACTCACCCCCCCTCCCACACTCCACAGACTCACCCCCCCTCCCACACTCCACAGACTCACCCCCCCTCCCACACTCCACAGACTCACCCCCCCTCCCACACTCCACAGACTCACCCCCCCCTCCCACACTCCACAGACTCACCCCCCCTCCCACACTCCACAGACTCACCCCCCCTCCCACACTCCACAGACTCACCCCCCCTCCCACACTCCACAGACTCACCCCCCCTCCCACACTCCACAGACTCACCCCCCCTCCCACACTCCACAGACTCACCCCCCCTCCCACACTCCACAGACTCACCCCCCCTCCCACACTCCACAGACTCACCCCCCCTCCCACACTCCACAGACTCACCCCCCCTCCCACACTCCACAGACTCACCCCCCCTCCCACACTCCACAGACTCACCCCCCCTCCCACACTCCACAGACACTCCTCTACATTCCACAAATACCCCCTCTTCACAAATCTCACTCAGCCTCAGTGTGATGGCTCACTTACCTCTCCTCCTGGCAGTCAGCTGGTGGCCTGATTTGCTGCCTCCCGAGTCCTCTCCTCCTGTAAGATCCTGGCTTTAACACAGGGCACCCCGAGAACGCCATGATCATCTCCGGCCCTGAGATGACATCAGGACCCAGGAGACGTGGCTCTGGTCTATCATCAGTGCCTAGGTGGGCGGGGCAATGGGCGGATCCGCCCTCTGCTCTGTTCTCTCTCTGCTCTCCTGTGTGGTGTCTGTATCCAGCAGCATGCGGCGAAAAGGACACAGGAGACATAAAGCTCTTCAGCGCAGTGCAGCACCCCCCCTTCCGTGGCGCCCCCTGCCTGCGGGCCATTTGTAACCGATCCGCGGGCCGCAAATGGCCCGCGGGCCGGTACTTTGAGACCCCTGTTCCAGAGGATTCAGACTAATTCTGAATCTAAAGCCCCTGAACAGATCGATTGTATACAAACGGTTCCGGATGGAGTCGATATTTTCTGTCAGGGCCCTCCTCCCCCCGATTGCTTCATTGTGTCCCTGGACCTCAGGGACGCATACCTGCACATCCCAATCGCAGAAAACTCTCAACGTTTTCTACGTCTAGCAGTCAACCTAGATGGAACAGTAGTACACCTACAGTTCCAAGCTCTGCCATTCGGGCTATCCTCATCGCCCCGCATTTTCACCAAGGTTCTGGCGGAACCGTTGGCGTTTCTGCGACTTCAGGGAGTATCCATCATAGCCTACCTGGATGATCTGCTTCTATTTGCAGCATCACCAGAACAGCTATCCAGAGATCTGGAAAGGACAAGGAGTGTTCTTACGGACCTAGGGTGGCTTCTAAATTTAGAGAAGTCCAGCCTAGTCCCATCACAGAGGATAACGTACCTAGGGTACACTTTGGATTCAACTCTTTTAAGAGTTTTCCTCCCGATGGAGAAGATCCTAAAGTTAGACAGGGCAGTGATGTCCCTTCAGAGCAACCTCCATGTGACAATAAGATATCTGATGTCGACATTGGGTCTATTGACATCTACCCTCCCAGCAGTCCAATGGGCAGGACTGCACTTTCGCCCACTACAGGCCTTCGTTTTGAAGATCTGGGACCACAGTCTAGAAGCTCTAGACAACCTGGTTCAGGTACCTGCCCAGGTAAAAAGATCCCTCTGGTGGTGGAGGAGGGTTTCAAACCTGTCGCAGTTGCGTCTGTGGTTTATCCCAGTATCTCGGGTGGTAACCACGGACGCAAGTGGCAGAGGCTGGGGGGCACACCTGGGATCCCTTCCAGCACAAGACACCTGGGAGTTAGAGGAACTAAACAGGTCGTCCAACTGGAAGGAGCTGAGAGCAGTGGGTCTAGCTCTCAAGTTTTTCCAGGAACAACTCCGGGGTCACCACACTCAGGTGAGGTCAGACAACTCTTCGGCTGTAGCCTATCTGAACAAGCAGGGCGGCACAAAGGGCGGAGCCTTGTCGGCCCTAGCAGCAGTCATTCTGGGCTGGGCCGAAATCAACACACTCTCAGCAATCTTCCTGAGAGGCGAGAGGAACGTCATAGCAGACTTCCTCAGTCAGACACAACTGAGAGAGAGCGAATGGGTCCTCAATCAGGAGGTTTTCCTGCTCTTAGCCAGGAGGTGGGGGCTGCCAGAGGTGGACCTCTTCGCGGCAAAGGGAAATGCGAACACCCCCTGGTTTTTCTCTCTAAGCAGGGGAGAGGGAGAGTTGGGAGTGGACGCACTAACCCAAAGTTGGGAATTCAGAATGTGTTATGCATTCCCACCACCGGTCCTGTTGCCCGCTGTTCTAAGGAAGTTTCAGGTAGAAAACAATTCCCTGATTCTAGTGGCACCACATTGGCCCAAGAGAGCATGGTTCTCAGTTCTCAAACAGTTGGCTGTAGAACCCCCCTTCTTCCTTCCACCTCGAGAGGATCTCCTTTCACAGGGTCCAGTCCTTTGCCCCCAGGTACACAGATGGAGGCTAGCGGCTTGGCTACTGAGGAGGGCATGTTAAAAGCCAAAGGCTTTTCAGAAAAGCTAGTTACCACCCTCCTTAATAGTAGGAAAAAGGAGACTCGACAGATCTATAGAAGAGTCTGGCTCTGCTTTAACAAGTGGTGTGCGGACTGTTCCTGTTCGGTCCATAATTCCACGTCCATCCTGGAATTCCTTCAATGTGGGGCAGATAGGGGACTTTCCATAGCTACCCTTAAAAGTCAGATCTCAGTGCTTACTTAGAGAAACCTCTGGCCTCCGATCCCTGGGTTGTCAGGTTTTTCAGAGCCCTATCAAGACTGAGACCAGCTCAGAATCCACCATTTCCCAGTTGGGACCTGTCTTTGGTCTTGCAGACCCATACGGGCGCTCCCTTCGAACCCTTAGAGGAGTGTCTACTAAGGGATCTAACTTTAAAAACAGTTTTTTTGATTGCAGTGACCACTGCTAGGAGGGTCAGTGAGTTAGAAGCTCTATCCATTAGACCCCCTTTTTTGTATTATCTTTCCGGATCGGGTCGTTTTAAAGACCGATCCGGCATTTTTGCCCAAGGTTACTTCAAAATTCCACAGGAATCAGGAAGTAATCTTGCCTTCTTTTTGTCCAAACCCCTCAGGTGAAGGGGAGTTGAAATTTCACACCTTGGATGTCAGGAGATGCATCCTGCACTATCTGGAACAGACAAGAGTCTTTAGGAAGTCAGACTCTGTTTATTTTATTTTCTGGGGCCAGAAAGGGCTACAAGGCATCTCGACGCACTATTGCCAGATGGCTCAGAACAGCCATAGGACAGGCATATTCCTTAGCGGGTAAAGAGGTCCCTACAGGAATAAAGGCACACTCCACCAGAGCTCTGGCAGCCTCTCAGGCAGAAAAGGCTGGAGCAACGCCAGAACAAATATGCAAGGCAGCAACTTGGTCCAGCTACGCTACATTTGTTAGGCATTACAGAGTGGATCTGGTTTCGGCAGGTGAGCAAGCCTTTGGGCGAAAGGTTTTGCAAGCTGTAGTCCCACCCTAGTTGGTAAGTGCTCGTCTATCCTCTCATTATGGCTGTCCTGAAAGACGAATAGGGAAAATTAGAGTTAGGCTTACCGGTAACGTCTTTTCCAGTAGTCTTTCAGGACAGCCCTAGTACCCACCCTAAAATTGGGGGGTCTTACTAAAGACCGGAACGCAGCGTGATAGAGATAATAATAATATGCTATTAATGTGTTCTTGTGTCTCCCCAGCTGTCCGGAGGTGATCTCAGAAAAACTGAAGGCCGGCAGGGGAAGTGAGAATTTATATATGCTGGCGCAGTGTTTCCTGTGGAAAGGGAGGAGCCTATGTCTCTCATTGTGGCTGTCCTGAAAGACTACTGGAAAAGACAATACCGGTAAGTGTAACTCTAATTTTATTTATTTTTTATTGCATTGTTAATGGACAACACAGCTTATGTAGGGAAGAATAGGGGAATATTATTTTGCATCATGGGAGCTTAACGTCTGTAAAAACAGTGTAAAAATATAAAAACACAAAACAAACTTCTGAAATATTAGGGGTATTGTATATAAAATAGTGCTTAGTTGTGTTTTTTTTTTCTTTTAATATTAGGATTTCCATATTCTTGCAGGAAGTGGAAAACCTACTCGCATGTCTACCTGTTGGTGATGGGTGGTAGTCTGCTTCATCTGAAACCTGTAAAGTAGTGCTTCCAGCCACCACCTCTGGAGGAACTTTTCTGTTTTTTTCTATCTCAGAGTATGTAAAATAAACATGGAGCTATTCTGGGTCAGGCTGCTTTAGTCCCTGGCTACAAATTACTATAGAGGGCAGGAAAACACATGCTTGTTTCCACAGCCTCAGTCCCTTGCTGGCAAGGAAGTTTTCTCTTAAGCATGGTAATGACATCTTGCTGTTCCAGCCAGTGAGTTACCACTGCAGGTGGGGCTATTCTTGACCGCTGAAGATATCTGGGTGCACATTTACTGCACAACATATTACTCTCTAAAGACATGGAAATGGCACTCGTCAGAGCTTGCGGTATAAATATTTTTTTAATGAACTTAAGCGTGGTACATACAGGAACACTGAAGAACAATGCTGTGGAAAAGGGTAATACGTTTCTCTGCTCTGGTGAACTTTCACCAGTGCCAAAATCACAATATGAAGATATTCGCCAGCACACCAAGGATCATCAATTTCGTCCAAACGTTTTTTTTATTTAAAGAATGATCACATCACAAAATGGTGTAGTGCAATGTTTCGGAGCCACGCAGGAACCCTTCATCAAGCGTCAGGCATAACGTATTGGTTCCAGTATTCAGCTGCTTGTCGCTACAGCACCCAGTACTCTTAATGCCGTGTACACACGATCAATTTTCTCGACAATGAAAACACTGTTGAGAAAATCGACAGGAAAAACGAGGAACGGCTTGTTCCCATACACACGGCCGGTTTTCCTGACATTTTTTTCTCGTGGTCGAGAAAAAAGACCGTGTGTAGGCTCCCTGGCAGTGTTTCCCTATGGGAAAACTGCCGCGGAAAAAAATGCCGTGAATCACGACGAGAAAAATTAGAGCATGTTCTAATTTTTCTCGTCGTGATTCATGCCGTTTTTTCTCGCCGCGAAAAATGATGAAAAGCCCACACACGGTCGTTTTTCTCGTCAAAGAGAAAAAATTTTATTTTTCCAGACGAGAAAAATGGTCGTGTGTACGCGGCATTGGAGCTTATTCCAGGAACATGCGCGATGGGAATATGGACTGAGGATCACAAGTGAGACACGGGCCTTACCCTGAAGATGTATGAAGAGCACCAGACATTGGAAGCCTTGGAGCTCTGTGGCAGCCATTAAGGCAGCTGCTTGGTGGAGCTGGGAAGCCTGCCACCAGTCAACAGCATAGTGCATGTAAACTGGTTGTCCATTTTGGGGTAGGTTTCATTTTTTTGTTTTACAGAAGCCCCTGTACTGAAGGCTAAATATCAGGTCCAAGCTGGTGTGTGGGGATCTTTAATCAACAGCATGTAAGAAGATGGGACAAGACTGCACTGGTTCTGATTGTATTGTCTGTCTGCAGTGGCTTGCTATATAGATAGCTTATAACTTTGGGGCATTTTGAGATGAAATGTAAAGCAGACTTCAAGACTTAAAGTGGTTTTAAACCAAAACCCAAAAATGTTATATATTGAAGCTTACCAACCAGATGCGGTGGCTTTCTTTTCTTTGACTCTTTTCCTCCATTTTCACCTGGTGATCTGGACAGTAACACACCTCCTCCTGTATTAGTGAGACATGACTCTGTAGGAATGAGCACAGGAGACACAAAAGCTGGCCATTTTAATCACCCCTGCCAGTGTTAATTGGTTTGTTTTATCCATGTAAACTGATGCATTCTGCTGGAGAGTTTGTGCTTAATTGCTGGCTGGATTACCAGATGAAAGTAGAAGAAAGCCTAAAAAAAGGAAACTAATACAGCCAGCACATCTAATGCCGCGTACACACGATCGATTTTCTTGCCATTTTTTTTCTTGCCGTTTTTCACGTCGTTTTTTTTCATGTTTCCTCTCAAGCCTGTCTTGCGTACACACGATCATTTTAAAAAACGATGAAGCAAAGCGCAGTGACGTACAACACGTACGACGGCACTATAAAGGGGAAGTTCTGTTCTAATGACGCCACCCTTTGGGACGCTTTTGCTAATTCCGTGTTACCGCGTGTTAGTAAAAGTTTGGTGAGAGACGATTCGCGCTTTTCAGTCTTCGTGCTTTGAAGATCGTTTTGTGGAGTTCAGTTTGTGCCTGTGGGTTCGTATCTGTTTGGCAGTGCGTGTAGTCAGTTCGTATCTGTTTATTCAGTGCGGTCTGCTCTGCTCGTTCCTGTTTTTCAGCTTGTTCTTCATTGGCCTTGCTGTTCTTCCGTGCATTCTTCTAGTTCGTTCTGTTCAGCCGACCGTTATCTAGCCATGTTGCGGCTACGTACTCGTCGTAGAGTTCGTGCTGTAGTTGGTGCAGGGGTTCATGCTGTATCCCGACTCCATGCCATGAGCAGGGTCAGGAGGAGTTCATGGACCAAGAATTGGTTGCTCCAGCGGCACCAATTCTGTCACATGCCTTTGTTGCGGGAGATCGGGGAGAATAATCCTGATGATTTCAGGAATTTTCTCAGGATGTCTGACCCCGTATTTCAGCATCTGTTGGCTTTGGTGTCCCCCTACATTACCAGGCAGGACACCGTTATGCGTGAAGCCATCAGTGCTGAGCAGAGGCTCATTGCCACGTTGCGATACCTGGCGACTGGGAGAAGCCTGCAGGACCTTAAGTTCTCCACAGGCATATCCCCCCCAGGCTCTGGGTATCATTATACCAGAGACTTGTTCTGCCATCCTTCAAGTTTTGCAGGAGGACTATATTAAGGTAAGTTTTCTTCTTAAAAAGCTCACTTTTTTTTTTTTTTTGGGTGTTGTATACTTTTTTTTTGGCTTAATTATCAGTCCCTAATTCACATGATTCTTAGCTGCAGGGAATGTCCCCTTTCTCCCCATGTATTTATTGTAAAAGTGTGTGGTTTGAGGCCTACCTTTTAAATGTGCCTTACCTAACCTCTCCAGCATGCTATCCCGGAGCCATACCTACCTTGCCTAGTCATTTCCATGTATTTTATTCTATGCTCCATCGTAGTGCTTTACCCAAAACGCACACAAAATTTGGGCTTGGAATGTTTTTTTTTGGTTTACTTCATACAGAGTGCTACAGCCTTCATTTGTGATATCCCCAACTCATCTTCAACCCCCCCCCCCCAACTTTTTTTTTTAAGGGTTTGTTCTTGGTTTGTTGTTGCTTACTAATAATTATTTTTTTATTTTTATTTTTTTCTACCAATGTTGGCCCTGAATGTTTTAATGAAATCTGCTTTCAATGTTTCTTTCTCAAATTATTAATTTATTTTTGCTTTTATTCCACAGTTCCCTTCTTCGCCACATGAATGGCAGAATGTGGCTTCCGAGTTTGCCCACCGATGGAACTTTCCGAACTGTGGAGGAGCCATCGACGGCAAACATGTTCCGGTCGTCCCACCACCCCATTCAGGATCCTTTTATTACAACTATAAGGGGTTCCACAGCATCGTGATGATGGCAGTGGTGTCGGCCACCTACGAGTTCCTCTATGTGGACGTTGGCAAGAATGGCAGGATGTCTGATGGAGGAGTATTTGTCCAGACGGAGTTTGGGGAACGGCTCCTTTTGGATCTGCTGGCCTTGCCACCAGCGGAGCAGAATGTGGAGGGACTTCCGTTTGTGTTTGTGGCGGATGAGGCGTTTGGCCTGGGACCCCATTTGATGAGGCCATTCCCGCAACGCACCCTCAACCCTGAGAGGAGGGTGTTCAACTATCGGCTGGCCAGAGCCAGAAGGGTGTTGGAAAATGCCTTTGGCATCATGGCCAGCCGATTCCGCCTCTTCCTGACCTCCATCCACCTTGCCCCATACAAATGGAACCATGTGGTAATGACTTGCTGTGTGCTCCATAATTTCCTACGGGTGCATTCCACCAGTTATCTGGCTTTGAGTGGGCCTGAGGCCAATTTATTGAATAATGAAACTTTAGTGGCCCTGGAACCTGGCCGACCAGGCTTGGCCCCCCAAACCGGACGTGAGGTCCGTGACAAATATGTTGATTATTTTGTGGGTAGGGGGGCCATTGAAATGCCTGAACAATTTTAACCTTATTTAGCAAAATAAATATTTTTTTGGATTAAAGATTGGTTTGGTGTTTTAATTTACTAATGTTTTATGTTTCTCGTAGGTTTACCTAGTGCACTTGTATTGCCATGTGTATTTAGCATTCTTAATTTGCCTTCATTGTCAGTGTAAACACAAAACATCGAGTAGTTCACTTAGCACAACATTTACATAATGAAGCCATATTTTTTGAGGATCAAAATACCTTTATTGTTTATTTTTGGGGGAAACTTCCTTTGAAATGTAGATGTCCCCTTAATTTTTGGGTTTTTAAAACTCATGACCAGCCATGCATAAACAAAATATCTTAACAAATATTGGTTAAAAATAAACATACACTAGTCCTTTAAAGGTGAAAACAAAAACAAACCTGCCAAAACACAGCAACTTCAACCTTCTTTTGTTAAAAAAAATTAAACACGCCCAAGCACAGCCATGATCTTTTGTAGCCTTTCCTCCAGCCGCTTTGTATTTTGCCTGATCTCTGTCAAGTCTCCCTTTATTTTTTCGAGGTCACGACAGCAGACCATGAGGTATTGGATCAGGATCTGGGCACTATGATGTGTCAACTTATCGGGGTCTTCGGCCAGAACTGCTTCTAAAATTTTAAAAAAGCATGTATAGAATATGTAGGCCTACATCTATTAACCTGCATCTGTCTGGTTTGACACTGACCTGTTGTGGTGCCACTTTCCACTTCCACAACCTCACGTTCCTCTCCATCATGTGGTTCTGGGGGTATTGTTGAAGGTGTTGGCATTTTGGACACATCTGACGTAGCTTTTTGAATCCCTATGGAGATTGCACGAAAAGGTATAGTTTCATTAGTAGTGAATATATTTGAGTGAAATTTAAAGCATGATTAAATAATTGGTAAACATAATTTTGAAGTGTGTTCCATTTTTAAATGTACCCCCAGTGACAACCGGAACACATGATTGGATACATAGCCAAAAACATAGCATATCCTTTTAAAAAAAAAATTGACACATTGTAACACCCCAAAGTATATACACACGATCACCTGTGTGTGACACCCTCAAGGTTTTTGGCTTTTGGCCCACACTTGTACTACTGCATTCTGTTGTTTTAATCAGCTGCTGAGCATTCACACCCCTAAACATTACCATGCATATCCTTATTTTTTCCAAAAAATCGTCCTTTGGATTTTATCCCCAAAAAAAAAATGGTTACCAAATTTGCTCCCCCAAATAAAATTAAATACATGTGTGCTCACACTGGATGAACCCAAAACATCGTTTTATGAACTGTACGGAGAAAGAGGTTTAATACGTCCGTTTACTGTGCGGACGAACCAGAAAGATGGTATCTTTCACTGTACTATATCAAAGACAAAAATACACGACATAATTCAAGTAATAATCTTTAGCAGGGAAAATAGAAAATAAATACTTTACTTTTTTCTAAAACTTTCTTGATTCTTTTGTATTGGTCGGGCTCCCGCAACTTCAGAATAGACCAACGTTTTCTGAGCTGTTCCTTCGTTCTGCACACCCCGAATTTCTTGCGAAGAGTTTGGACCACTTTGCCCATAATTTTTGTCTTGACAAGATTAGGCCTTTCATAAGGACCATGCTTGGCATCATAATCCTCCCTCTTCAAAATGGCGACCATCTCCACCATTTCCTCGAATGACATGTTGGATGCCTTATATCTCCTGGGTCGGGATTTGGGCTCCTCAGGAATTTCATCCTCTGTCGAGGTAATCTCTGTCACCTGTGGCTCCGCCATGTTAAGCACTACGACGAGTGAGAAGGGGCGGGGAAAGTACAATATTGAACGTCAGGGGCGGGCAAAGCGTGTGTAGTTTCACGCATGCGCAGTGTATATCAAGTGAAGAACCATGTGTCGCAAAAACGTTCATTTGGCGGGAGAGGGAGTTAGCAACGAACGTGTTGACGAAGGTACATAACAATTTAAGGATTTGAGTTTCATCAGAGGAGATTTGGGGCTTCTAAATATGTCGAAAATGCAGATTTGATGAATGTTGCCTGAAACATATGTATTTTGTTGTTTCTTGATTTTACAGAGAGAATGAATTCATTTAAGAACCCGGAGTTCATGGGGGAGTTCATTGATAAATGGAAAGAACTACCTATCCTATGGCAAACAAAAAGTGGCGGAAATAAAAATAAAGTGGCCAGGACAGCAGCACTGGAGAGCCTGCTTGCATTTGTGCAAACCAAGATACCCACAACAACTCTCCAAGATGTGAAAACCAAAATTGTGACCATCAGAGGGACATACAGGACCCAGAGAACTATGGTCCTGAGGTCCCAGAGGTCAGGTGCTGCAGCAGATAAGGTTTATAAACCCAGTCTGTGGTACTACAGCAAGCTTTCTTTTCTGGATGACCAGCTGGAAGTGCGGGAATCTCTCTCCACCCTTCCCCCCAGAGGTCAATCCAGCCTTCCTTGTAGCCAACCCTCCAGCCTTCCCTGCAGCCAGCCCTCCAGCCTTCCTGGCAACCCTGCTCTGGCTTCCTCTGAGGATCAAGATGAGGTCCTTGAGGAGGCAGATTTGGATATATGGAGCCAGGTAAAGTATTGATATCTACATTTATATTTTACAAAATTGATGAATTAAAATCGATGTTAGTATTGTTAGGTATTTAATGTACTACAAAATAAATAGTTAAAGAGCAAGATACAGTAGTGGTCTAATTTAATGTGGACAAGGCAACAAAATCAGGATGCGGAATCAAGGAAAATGACATAAATTTTCACATTCAATTCAACAATGTCTAGAGGTGAACAATGTGTGTGATTGATGGTGTGAAAAAATACATAATGTGCCTTTCTTTTTTTACAGCCAGAGCAGAGCCAGGAAGAGGGTGATGTTGGGGATCAGGAGGAGGCAGGGCCCAGTGGCACCAGGAGGAGGCTGGGCCCAGCACAAGAGCCGAGATGCCTACCCTGATAGTTAAACCACGAGGGCCAAGGAGAGGTAGGCAGGTGGAGGAGGAAACAAGAGACTTCATCAGAGAGGCAACAGCGGCCCTCAGGGAGGCATCCTCGCGCAGAAGCTAGGCCAAATGGACTTGCGGCAAAAGCTCTACAGTGAGAGCCTTCTTTTAAAAGTCATCAACAAGGGATTGCTGGGGGAGCTCACCAAGTACACTGACATCACAGAGGTTGTCCCTACTCCTCCACCTCCTCCTCCTCCTACTACTACTCCTGCCACAACCTCTCCTCCTGATCCCCAGCCTCTGAGGTAGAAACCAACCAAGGCTGCAGAGAAGGCTGGAGAGAAGGCTACAAGGAAGAGGAGAAAATAATGCCTGCTGTAGTACCACAGACTGGGGACATATATGACTTATCTGCTGT
The DNA here is from genome assembly GCA_029206835.1 of Rana muscosa. Lineage (NCBI taxonomy): Eukaryota > Metazoa > Chordata > Amphibia > Anura > Ranidae > Rana > Rana muscosa. Next base: position 220,537,751 of record CM055122.1, read on the forward strand.
GGCTCCTGACCTCTGGGAGTTCAAGCCAAGATTGGGCTCCTTTTTTGTTTTTGATCTAATCTATAGTTTGGTTTTCACATCTTGGATGGTTGTTGTGGGGTCCAAAGGATGCACAAATGCAAGCAGGCTCTCCAGTGCTGCCTTTCCCTTTAATTTCTTATGTTCCTAAATAAAGGTTTTTTGATTTTGCCTTAAAATACTTGACTATGTGATTTGTATTTCAAAAGACAGTTTGCTAGGGAGCAGGCAGGGACATCTCAAATAATATTATTGTTATTAACAAGGGACACAAACCTCCATGAGGCAAAATGAGACAAATTTTGAAGGTTGGTGTGGTAACTTTACACAAGAATAATTTTAAGGGGAAAAAAAAAAAAAAGGCCACAAAAAAAGAAAAAATTATAAATATAGACTTTTTAAAAAAAAAAGGGATATTTACATTTATTCATTAATTTATGAGGGAGATGCGGCTTAAAAATAACATTTTGCTATCATTAAATCAATTAGGAATTACTTTAGAAACAAGTTTGGCATAACTCTCAATGTCATTAGCAAAAGAACGTAATTGTATAAGCATTATCAAAAGCAGAACGGAATGCGCAGCATTAAAACGATGCTATTAATTCCACCGTGACGAATGTGCCATCTCCATTTCCAACGCTAGCTTTACCAAAACGAGCGCTCCCGTCTCATAGTTGCTTCTGAGCATGCACGTTTTTTTTCACTTCGTGAAAGCATACACACTATCGTTTTTCACGTCGTTAAAAAAAACGACGTGAAAAAAGAGAGCATGTTCGAAATTTTTAATGGCCGTTTTTCACGTCGTTAAAAATGCTCTGGAGCATACACACGATCATTTTTAATGGCCATTTTTTAAAATGGCATTTTTAACGGCATGAAAAACGATCGTGTGTATGGGGCATAAGAATTGGTAAGCTGCAATTCAATAAATGTTTGCTTTTGAGATTAATACTGCTTTAGTTTGTGCTGCCAGACAACCATAGTTTTATTTATAACTATGGAATATTGCAAATAGTTAACTACTATAGTTAACAACTTGTTGTTGCAAACAAGTGACGTGTGTGTGTGTGTGTGTGTGTGTGTGTGTTTGTTTGTTTTTTTTTTTTATCTTTCAAGGAGACTGTACCGGTAAAGGCCAAGGCTAACAAATATCCAAATACAGTAATGGAGTCAGATTATTGGGTTTTCCTTTTGCCCATCTCATTACAGGCAATGAACTTCTATTATTTCAATTCTTTGCCTGTATATGTATTACTATTACTGTGCTTGTTAACTCTGACAATTATTTTTTTTATTTTTTTTAGGCTATGCAGTCTGAATCTTCTACTGAAAAGAGACCTAAAGAAAGGAGGCCTCAAAGAGCGGAAGATCGAGATGACCATGCAGACCGCAGACACAAGTCTGAACGGAAAGAAAGAGACAGACACAACGAGAGTGACAGGCAAACAGAAAGAAGAGAGAGACATGGCTATCCTGACAAAGAGAGGGGAGAGAGACCTGGTAATCCTGATGGTGAGAGACGAGAGAGAGGCAAATATCCTGAGAGTGACAAACCTGCTGATAAAGAGAGGGACAGAGTTCGAGAGCATCGCAGGGAAAAGGAAAAACCAAGGGACACAGAAAGACCTCACATATCTGAAAGACACAGAACTGGTGAGAAAGAAAGGATGAAAGAGAAAACATACAGAGGGGAAAATTCTGCTAAAGACAATGCGACATCAGATCTGACCAAGGAGGAAAGGATGATGAGAGAGAGTCTGGGTAAGTTACTGTGCCGTATGCTCCAAGGCTGACTATACACACTACATTCTGATTTTATCAGATCTGCTAACAATTTAGCGAAAGAAGCTGCCTGATTAGTTGCAAACTGAATAATTTTTTTTTTTTAGGTAGACCCTCATGTTACATAGTTTTGGTAATGCTAGAAAAGCTTATGCTGAGAATGTAGAACCAGTAGAAAATTACCATATAGTTGCCTCCCCTCCTGCAAAGCAAGTATTTACTGCTTGTATAGCCTAGGGCAGGGGTGTCCAAACATTTTAGTACAATGGCCACATCATATATAACAAATATTTATGGGCCCAAAAAAAATCAGTTTTAAAAATGAATGATCCCTCCTTACATCAGGAATCCCATCGGAGCACTCCCATACATCAGGGTCCCCAACAGAGCCGCCCTTACATTAGGATCCCCATCAGAGTCCCCCATTTACGATAGGTCGTCAACAACATTATGGGTCCCCAACAGAACCCATCACCCTTGCTCTAGGGTCCTCATTAAAGCCTTTTATGACTGTAAAGCTTACAGTGCGACTGTAGGAGCATAATGGTCCTTGCAGTCAACAGGGATGATGACCGTGCAGCAGGGGGGAACTTGTGATGGAGACTGTGGGGGGAGGGGGGCAAAGATCATAGGTAGCCTGGATTCTCAATCTGTGCACATTGATCCTGGCCGAGGGCCGTATAAAATCTTGTAGTGTGCCAGATGTGGCCTGGGTCTAGGAGGTAAAGAACAATAAGAAATGCCTCACTCCTTGCTTCCGCAGGCTTCCTTCCCTCCATACATCTGCTCCTCTTTACCAGTATGCAGACCCAGCCTCTCTGATGTCATTACGTACAATACAATCCAGCAGGCTTGCATTGTACGCAAGGGCATTAAGGGCTGACTTACATCCCAGGAGCAGAATGAGCTCTAAAAAGAGCTTAATAACAAATTTCACAAGGGACGGATAGCAGATTTCTGCAGCAATGATCAACAAATTCCTGCGGCTGGAGTTACAGGTGTGTGTGCACAGCTGCAACCGGGAATCCGGTACAAAGCATTCAGAGGCTGACAGGAGCTGCGGTTATCTGCCGCTCTTTGCATGTATACACACACACCCCCCCCCCCGGTCCCTTCTTACTGGCTTTGATTGACAGCCACGGGAGCCAATGGCTCCCTGTGCCCCAGCAAAGCCAGTGAGACCTGGAAGTGAGGGGACAGAAGAGCTGCAGATGTTTACCAGCCCTAAATCGAATGACGAGATCAGGTAAGTAAAAGGGGGGGGGGGGTGTGGTGAGGGGGGGAGGGGGAATGGTGATGCCTAAAAAAAAAATTCACCTTAATGCAAGGAATTCATCAATGTAAAAAAAAATTATATATATATATATATATATATATATATATATATATATATATATATATATATATATATATACCGTATATACTCGAGTATAAGCCGAGGTACCTAATGTTGCCACAAAAAACTGGGAAAACTTACTGACTCGAGTATAAGCCGAAGGGTCAACAATGCCTTACTGTTCCCATCCTTACTGTTCCCATCCTTACTGTTCCCATCCTTACTGTTCCCATCCTTACTGTTCCCATCCTTACTGTTCCCATCCTTACTGTTCCCATCCTCACTGTTCCCATCCTCACTGTTCCCATCCTCACTGTTCCCATCCTCACTGTTTCCTATCCTCACTGTTTCCTATCCTCACTGTTTCCTATCCTCACTGTTTCCTATCCTCACTGTTTCCTATCCTCACTGTTTCCTATCCTCACTGTTTCCTATCCTTACTGTTTCCTATCCTCACTGTTTAAATTTTACATTGGAAATAGTACCTGAAAAAAAGTTGCGGCTGCGGCGTCCATCGTTCAAATCCCGCGGTCTCTTCCTGGTTCCTTCCGTGATAGGCGATTCTCATCAGACACTCTCCGCCTATCACGAACGTTCTCTCATCCTCCGTTTCCCAGCAGACACTGTGTTGGGTGTTCCGCCAATCACAGACGTTTGCTGGGAAACTGAGGATGAGAGAATGTTCGTGATAGGCAGAGAGTGTCTGATGAGAATCGCCTATCACGGAAGGGACCAGGAAGAGACCGCGGGATTTGAACGATGGATGCCGCAGCCGCAACTTTTTTTCAGGTACTATTTCCAATGTAAAATTTCGCTGACTCGAGTATAAGCCGAGGGCTGAAAATCTCGGCTTATACTCGAGTATATACGGTGTGTGTGTGTGTGTGTGTGTGGTATGTATGTATGTATATATATATATATATATATATATATATATATATATATATATATATATATATATATTTAGTGAGTTTACAGATTGTATAACAGGGTAAATTTGCTGTCCCCTCAAAATGACTCAACACATAGCCATTAATGTGTAAACCGCTGGCAACAAAAGTGCATACACCCTATTGAGCATCTGTGGGGCATCCTCAAATGGAAGGTGGAGGAGCGCAAGGTCTCTAACATCCACCAGCTCCGTGATGTCATCATGGAGGAGTGGGAGAGGACTCCAGTGGCAACCTGTGAAGCTCTGGTTAACTTCATGCCCAAGAGGGTTAGGGCACTGCTGGAAAATAATAGTGGCCACAGAAAATATTGTCACTTTGGACCCAATTTGGACGTTTTCACTTTCATGCCGATGTTCCCATTAAGGATATTCGCCCTCTCTATTTGTCCTGTTTACCATCATCATTGAAAGTAAAGAAAATCTAAAATTTTGTGTTGTCCCCAGAAAAGTAGCAGAGGGCAAATCTTCCAATGGCGACACTAGTTCTGGTGACTTAATTTGCAGGGACTTCCTCTCACTTCCCGTTTGGCAATAGGGCAGGAAGTGAAGGAAAATCTCCAAAATGGGACACAGATGGTGAAAAGAAAATCTGACAGCAGTCTCCTTCGACAGAAGTCAATCTATTGATGGGCTTCTGTCGAACAGGCAGGGCCACACACACAGATCGAAATTCAGCCAGCCTCTGCTGAACTTTAAAAACCTTTGGCGGGCTATATGTATATGGGAATTAGCACTCCACCCTAGCACCATTTACTTATTCCATTCCCATTCCGGTAGGGGAGAAATGGTCAATCAAAAAAAAAAATATCTCACTACGCAGCATGTTAAATCAAAATGTATATTCCTAGAAAAAAGCAAACGCAGAAGTGAAGATCGGGAAAGGCGACATCAAGAAATACGAGAAAAAGAAAAGAGAAAGCAGGAGGTAAATTATTAAATTAATTTTTTTGATTTCTGTTAAAATAAATATGATAGAAAGGCATATATCACATTCTTTTAGCAAGCAACATTGCAGCTGCTGAAGGTGTGTCTGGTTCCTGCTGTCACTTAGTGCTGCCCAGTGGTACAGGTCAAAAGGTCTACCTTGGCTCCACTGTGTGATAAGAAGAAAAGCCTGCCCACAGCAATCCAGGGTAGATTATTGTAAACCTCAATATATGTGAATGCCTAAAGTAAAAAGATCTGATGCATTCCAGGGAAGACATTCTTTGGTTAGAGACAAACAAAAAACTGTCAGCTAATGAACCCAATGATGAGACAATTTAAATTGAAGGATTCTAAGCGATTCATTAAATGGTCTCCAAGTAAATATAAAAGCACTGAAATACAATGTCATCTAACTATACTGAGAGTCTGAGAATATAGATGATAAAACAAAATGTATTAAATCTAATTCCATGGTAAAACATTAAAGCGGTGTTCCAGGCACAAATTATTATTATTTTTTTTAAAAGTCAGCAGCTACAAACACTGTAGCTGCTGACTTTTAATAAGGACACTTACCTCTCCAGGGAGCCCGCAATGTTGGCCCCCCAAGGCCAATTCGTTTATCTAAGGGAAACCGGCAGTGGAGCCTTCCGGCTTCACTGCCGGTTTCCGACTGCGCATGCGCGAGTCCCGCGCCACTTTGTGAATGGCCAGCTTGTCATCTGGGACACACACAGGTCCCAGAAGACAACGGGGGTGCTCGCCGAAGAATAGGACGTTACGTCCTGGGTCGTGGCCCGGCTGAATCGGAAGTACACTTGTACTTCCAAAAAAGGTACTAAAGGGAAAAAATAATAATTTGTTTTTGGGCATTAAAAAGAGGGGTGGTCTTTCGTTTAAGACCACCTCTCAAAAGTGGGCGGAACTCCGCTTTAAGTAGGTCAGGGCCTGTTCTTCATTTTCATCCTGTGAATAACACATTTCCTTTTTCTTAGTTGGCAGTGTCACTTACTTCACTAGGAAGCTATGGTTGTCACCCAGTTGGCTCTTTTGATAGGGACTACTAACCTATCCTTATCTCTTCAGTTACTTTGGGACAGAGCAAGTGGTGGTTTACAGAAGATAACCAAGAATAAAGATAAGCTTCAGTGCAGCTCTCAGAAATTTACAAGGACAGTGCATTTCTGGCAAGATTAACAAGTAATTTCTGTACTTTCTGAAAATGTTCTTAGACTGAAAAGTGAAAACAAATGCAGAAACCACATCTGAGAACTAGTTAACTGGAATAAATAAAATTTTAGTTCTTGGGTTAGATATCTTTTTAAAGCAGTGGTCACCAACCAGTGGTCCGTTGGTGGTCCCCCGGGGTTCTGCCGCAAATCGACATTGTGGCGAATGTATACCACCCAATATTATTTCTGGTGTTGTTCTCAATGCACGCTGACAGTCAACATTGTCGGCGCACATGGGTACCCTGTGAACTCAGAGGGAGATGCTGGGAGTAGTGCAGAGAGTGGGAGGTGAAGGAGCGCACTTCCAATGGCCGCGCTGATCACAGACTGTGGAAGGGAGTACGGAGCTCGAGCACATTGTGTGTGTATAAAGCAGCAGTGTGATCCAGGGGGAAGGGAACAGAAAGCTGGAGCATTGCATGTAAAACTTCATGTTAGTTGTCCGTGGGATTCAAATTGTGAGTTTAGCTTTCCCTGAGGTCTGAAAGGTTGGCGACCACTGCTTTAGAAGATTCACCATTGAAGCCACTAGAGTTGTTTTCAGCACGTACAGAAAATACCTGTTTTGCCAGATATGTAGTCTTCTTGACATATCCTGTAACCTTTAAAAGAGAACTCAAATAACCTTTTTCTTTCTTGTGTTTTATTGTACTAGTCCCGTTAATCCAACATGTAATGGAGATCAACAAAGGCAGACATGTTTGAAGCCCAGTGTGTGTGACAACCATGACTGCCCTCATAGATACAAGCCTCAGGGTTATATTTATCCCCCCTCCCCAGCAGCAGATGCTCCCCTTTCCTTTATTTCCCACAAACCAGTCAGCAGGTTTAAAAAAAAAAATCTTTTGGTTATTGAGGAGCATGTGCTTTAATCAATGCTGTGCCAGTCACCAAGCACTGGCACTGTATTATGGAGAAAGTCCACAACCTTGTGTGCACTTCAAGTCATAAAGTATATGTAAACCCTCACCTTGTAAAGCAACCCATTCAGTTTAACGTAGAAATGAAAGGCAAAACTTTTGTGTATACATTAATTTTGTTTTATAAATACCCCCCCCCCCCCCCCCTCCTGCCCTTTTTTAAAAGTGATCACATAATCTCTGTCGTGGGAGAGGAGAAACAGCATTACACTGATCTTCCAAGTGAATGGCTGTGTGGGGGGGGTTTGGTGTCTGATCATTGGAGGGGGGCAGGCTGAGTCCTCAGCACATCTAGAGGACGGTGTATTCTCCTGCCTAGTGTGGTTAGTTTTTGTAAGAAAAGCAGAGTGACTGTCAGGAACACCGGGAATTTCACACAAAGGAAGTAATACAAGGAGAACCGGATACTTTTTCATTCAAGTACATGGTACAGCAGGCACATATCCAGAATATGAAATGTTGGGTTTACATTTTCTATAACCTGCATGGCTTCTGCTTCTATTTCCATTAACTGAAGGAGGTTGTGGGGAAATTAAGGAAAAGGTATAGGAAGTATATGTTGCTGGGGAGAGGGTTTTAAAGTGAACCTGCGTAGACAAAGCACTGTTTAATGTTAAATGTACATGTATTTATCAGCCCTCAAATTTTCCACTTGCCTACTCGCATTTTGCGAGTGGAAAATGATGGCTGGCAAGCATGGGCTGCCTGGGAGCCGGGGAGTGGGAGAGCACCGCCGGCAGGCTGGGTTGAATGGCAGCCATTCTCCCAGTGATCGCCGAGGTCAAGAGAGAGCCAGTCGGATCATCAATTTAACAGCTTTCATTTGAATTGCTGAGTGTTCCCCACACTCGCCGTCACATACAGCCCCGCCTCCGGGCCTGGGTACTTTGATAGACAGAACACCTGTCCAATCCCGGGACGTGTGATGTATATCAAAGTACCTGGGCCAGGAGTCATGGCTGTATGTGACGGTGAGTGTGGGGAACACACGGCAATTTAAATGAAAGCTGTTACAGCGATGTTCCCCACTCTCTGATATTCCAGCCAGCAATCCTCTTCCTCTCCTCTCTTACCCTGCACAGGTGAAGTGGCATTGATGGGCACAGGTAGGTTGCATTGTTGGGCACATGTGAAGCAGCATTGTTGGATACAGGTATGCTGCATTGATGGGCACAGGTGAGGCTGCATTGATGGGCACAGGTGAGGCTGCACTGATGGGCACTGATAAAGTTGTTGTTAATATTTATTTTTATAACTTTATTCTGCATAAAACATTTAGGTGTCATTTCATGAGATAATTCATGAGGGTGTTTAAGGGCCGAATTAGGGGTGGGGCAGGGTAGGGGTTGGGTGGGGCAACTGGTGGCGAGTAACCCTTGAGGCCTGGCTAGTAGCTCAAGACTTGAAATTTTGAGCCCTGTATTTATAAAATGAAATGTCTGTTTTCTAGAATGAAGAATACAAAAATCAAGATATCCGACGCCAGAAGCAGCAAGAAGATTTATTTGGTGGAGATCATGAGAAGGAAAGGAGGAGTGGAGATCGAAAACAAAGCAAAGATCCTGATAGTGATAAAAGGCATCATACCAGGCGTGAAAAGGAGGTACGAGGTAACACAGAGGTGAGGTTTGCTGAAGACTCTGTGCAAAATGTGGACAGGCGGAAAGAGAAGCATTCTAAGGAGAGGCATTCACAGAAGGAAGACGGAGAAAGAAGACCCAGAGAAAAGAGCGAGCATAAAGAACGTGAAAAGAAGAATACAGATAATGAGGTACAACGTGCCAGATATTATAATATTATAAAGTTTTTGTAACAATAGGCTGCAAAAGATTCACCTGTTAATTCCTTCTTACAGCTCAATTCCAGGTATGGATTTTGTTGAATAGTTCCATTTTGCCTGGCTTGGACCAATGTAAGTATGCATATGCCATACCTGTGGGGCCACTGTGGCAGCTGAGAATCACTGTAGTAGTTACTGCTAGTAGATTTTTCTCAGTGAATGCAAGGCGTTCACAGATTGGATGAGTTGGAGATCATGACATCTCTGCCTCTCCACCTTATCCAAACAGAGAACGCCTTACATTCATTGAGAACAATGCAGTGTGTTTTGTGAATGGCAATCATACTGAGCAAGCGAACCCCTCTTACTTTGCAGAAGGGACCGGAAAGACAGAGGCAATCATTGTGGCACATGTATGCTTGCATTAATCCAAGCTTTTGTCTAAAAAAAATATGCAGCTTGTAGTAACAGTGTGAAATTATATAAATAAGCTTAATTTTAAAATATCCCTAGTTGAAGATGTAGTAAATGCTTCCATAATAAATATGTAGAATAATAAAAATGTAGCATTGGAAGCTGCAGAGAATTTCAACCATGATGAGTGCAGACTGTCTTCTTTTGCTGCAAGTGGCACAATGTTAAAGGATAAGTTCACCCTTTGTAACATGTTATACCCATATTCAGAGCTTAACATGTAACATGTTACATGCTCCTAACAAAAAAATTATAAATGCATTTTTTTTTTATCTGCCAAAAAAAATATGCATTTATTTATTTTGTAAAGGTGAACTTATCCTTTTAAAGCAGAAATCTGGCCGCTATGGGTAGCAGAACATCATTCCTCTTTGCAGTGTCCTCAGTCTAAGTAGTGTTTTTATTTTTTTGGGGTTTGTTTATCGCTCTAGGAAAACCGAGTACGTCACAAACGCTCCATTGAATCCAATCCAAAGCAAGGAAGTGATAATGAGAAGGTAATTGCGACAGCATGGACGTGACACTCTCTGGTGTAAAAATGACTTTAGCCTGCATTCTAAACTGTCAGTCTCTTATCCAAAATGTACAGACATGTTTCTTTTTTTTTTTTCTTCCTAGAACTTTGAGGCTGTTAATGTAAAGTTAAAGTGGTTGTTAAAGGCAGAAGGTTTTTTATCTTAACCACTTCCGGACCGCCCCATGTACATTTACTGCAGCAGGGCGGCCTGAGTGCGCAAAATCACGTACCTGTATGTGATTTCATGCCCGCGGTTTAGGGGGTGTGCAAGCGCTGCCCCTGATGGGACTGGACACAGCGGGAGCCAATCAGCGACCCGCCGATCGTTCACAGGAGAGATGGATCAGCAGTGTGCCAATGTAAACAAAGCACAATGCTGCTCTGTCAGGGAGGAAAAGAGAGATCGTGTTTCAGCTAAGCTGAATCACGATCTTGCTCTTGCTCTATTGAATCCACTCCCCTCACAGTTAAGACTTGTACACACGATACGATTGTTGGCAGGGGATTGTCTGTTGACAGACTGTTGTCCTAAAATCTTACCGTTAGTACACTCCTTTTGACAATTGTTGTCCACCTTTCCGCCAACAAATGTTGGATGACAGGCTAGTCAATTTTCGGCGGACAACGGTTTGTCGTCAGATTTTCATATGGTTAGTACACAAATCCGTCACACAAAAGTCCAAAGTACAAACGCGCATGCTCGGAATCAATGCTCACCAAACACGAAATTAGCAGAAGGGGCCCAAAGGGTGGCGCTCGAGCTGAAATTCCTTGTAGTACGTCACTACGTTCGTGTTTGTGGCACGAAAATTATGTACCGTTAGTATGCAAGACAAGATCCTGGCACACGCCCTTTTGACAAAAATCAGACACTCGGTTGGCCAACAATCGTATCGTGTGTACGAGGCTTAAGAAACACCTCCCAGGGAACACATTTAAACCCTTGATTGCCCCCTAGTGTTAACCCCTTCCCTGCCAGTGCCATTTATACAGTGATCAGTGCATTTTTATAGCACTGATCACTATATTGGTGTCGCTGGTCACCAAAAAGTGTCACTTGGGGTCAGATTTGTCCGCCGCAATGTCCCAGTCCTGCTAAAAATAGCAGATTGTCGCCATTACTAGTAATGAATAAATAAAAGTCCCTAAATCTATCCCGTAGTTTTCTAGACGCTGTAACTTTTGCGCAAACCAATCAATATATGCTTATTGGGATTTTTTTTACCAAACATATGTAGCAGAATACATATTGGCCTAAATTGATGAAGACTTTTATATTTTTTTTATTTTTTTTAATGTCTGTCTGTCTTTTTTTGTTTCATGGTGCAAAAAATAAATATTGCAGTGGTGATCAAATGCCACCAAACGAAAGCTCTATTGGAAAAAAAGACATCAATATTATTTGGGTACAGCGTCACACGACCGTTCAATTGTCAGTTAAAGCGACGCAGTACTGTATCACAAAAAATGGTCAGGAAGTGGGTAAAACCTTCTGAGGCTGAAGTGGTTAAAGTGGATGTAAACCTGAGAATTTTTTTAAATGAAGACTTCTACCTGGTACAGTAGAGGCTGTCAAGTCATCTGTACCCAGTCTTGCCATGAAGAGTTGATCCAGCTCTGAGAAACCCTCTTGTGTTTTTTTAGTAAGATAAAAAACAACACACAGATAAGTTTGTGTTGCCACATCCCCCACTGCTGTGACTAACATCTGTGTGTATATATACATTAATACTGTGCCATTCGTTTATACTGGGTGAGTGGCGGGTTTACATCCACTTTAATGCATTAGGATAAAAAACCTTCTGTGTGTAGCAGCCCCCCTCAGCCCCCCTAATACTTACCTGAGCCCCATCTCTATCCAGCTATGTTACACGAGTGCCTCGGCCATCGGGACGCTCTCTCTCCTGATTTGGCTGAGACACAGCAGCGACACTGTTGGCTCCTGCTGCTGTCAATAAAAGTCAGTTAGCCAATAAGGAGAGGGAGGGGGTGGGGCCGAGCCACAGCTCTGTGTCTGAACGGACACACAGAGCAGCGGCCCAGCTCGGGTGCCCCCTTAGCAAGCTGCTTGTTGTGGGGGCACTCGGCAGGAAGAAGGGGTCAGGAGCGCTGACGAGGGACCTGAGAAGAGGGGGATCTAGGGTGCTCTGTGCAAAACCACTGCACAGGGCAGTTTAGTATGACGTTTATTATTTTTAAAGGGGGAAAAAAAACAAGACTTTAGTATCACTTTAAAATATCCACTAACAGTAACTATCAGCCTGAACAAAGGACTGGCTGCCAAAATATTGTTTATGTACGCACTTTGTTGAAAGCAGGAGCATCTGTCCTTTGGAAATAATTGCTTGACAAATTCTGTAGTGTATTATGTGAGCTGAGACATGCTGCACTGTTCATCCAGTGCAGCTTTCTTTGATTGCTGTTCAAAATGAATTTTAAAACAGGTCTTGACAATTTCTCTTACACTTTGCATGGTGCTCGCTCGCTCTCTGTATTTTTAGATTCCATTATAGTGCACAGCAGCGGAAACATTTATGCAGAGAACAGATGAAAGCTTTTTTTCTGAGCTTCGAAACCATTTTTAACACCCACATACTGTAAAATTTTACGCCTAAAGGAAATCGAAGCTGTGTGCCATGCAAGCATTTTAAACAGCATCTCCAGGCTAAAAGTAAAGGCAGTTGACTGCTGCTAATAATACTATCCAGGAAGGATCGTCTTCTTTAATGAAGTTAATAAGTCCCCTCAGTTAGGCCCCTTTCACCCTGGGGCAGGAGGTGCGTCGGTGGTAAAGCGCCGCTATTTTTAGCGGCGCTTTACCGTCGTAATTGCGGCGTATTCGGCCGGTTGCGGTGCGGTTTTAACCCCCGCTAGTGGCTGAAAAAGGGTTAAAAACCACTGCAAAGCGCCTCTGCAGAGGCGCATTGCCGGCAGTATAGCCGCGGTGTCCCATTCATTTCAATGGGCAGGAGCGGTGGAGGAGCGGTAAACACACCGCTCCTTCACGGCTCCAAAAATGCAGCTAGCAGGACTTTTGGAGCGGTCCTGCTAGTGCACCGCTCCAGTGTAAAAGCCCTTGGGCTTTCACACTGGAGAAACAGCAGCCACTGTTTAGGGTCAGTTTGGAGGTGCTATTTTTAGCGCAATAGCGCCTGCAAACTGCCCCAGTGTGAAAGGGTTCTTACATTTGTGTTTGGTCTGTGCAACCAGATTCATTGAGCAGCCCATAGATTATGCAATTTTCTTTCCTTCCACCACGGAGTGAAGGAAAGAAAATCACTCAATTCTCCCATCAACACTGTCATTGCTGATGAGAGAATCCCTCCCGCAGCACTATTGTGTTCTGCCGGCGGGGGGCCTTATTGCCCATCAGAGCACAATGATTACTGCTAGCGACTATAGTAGCCAGCAGTAATTGCATGTAAAAAATCCTACAAGTTGCCTGTACCGAGGTTGATCAATGGATCGACTTGGGTACAACCAGCCTGCCCATTGATGGATTAAATCTCAGCCGGTCCCTGCTGAACCGGCTGAGATTAGATCCATCTATGGGCGGCTTGAGTTGCTCACAAGGCTTTGGGATCGACCCACTATAACTTTTTACGTCCAATGAGTGCGGGGGGGGGTCAGCCTGTCAGTGCTCGGACTATACGCTGCACACTGCATCAAATTGGTCTGCATGGCTGCCGTCCCAGAAGAAAGCCTCTTCTAAAGATGATGCACAAGAAAGCCTGCAAACAGTTTGCTGAAGACAAGCAGACTAAGGACATGGATTACTGGAACCATGTCCTGTGGTCTGATGAGACCAAGATAAACTTATGTGGTTCGGATGGTGTCAAGCGTGTGTGGCGGCATCCAGGTGAGGAGTACAAAGACAAGAATGTCTTGCCTACAGTCAAGCATGGTGGTGGGAGTGTCATGGTCTAGGGCTGCATGAGTGCTGCCAGCACTGGGGAGCTACAGTTCATTGAGGGGAACCATGAATGCCAACATGTACTGTGACATACTGAAGAGAGCATGATCCCCTCCCTTCAGAGACTGAGCTGCAGGGCAGTATTCCAACATAACGACCCCAGACACCCCTCCAAGACAACCACTGCCTTGCTAAAGAAGCTGAGGGTAAAAGTGAAGTTCTGGCCAAGCATGTCTCCAGACCTAAACCCTATTGAGCATCTGTGGGGCATCCTCAAACAGAGGGTGGAGGAACACAGTCTCTAATATCCACCAGCTCCGTGATGTCGTCACTGAGGAGTGGAAGAGGACTGCAGTGGCAACCTGTGAAGCTCTGGTGTACTCCATGCCCAAGAGGGTTAAGGCAGTGCTGGAAAATTATGGTGGCCACACAAAGTATTGACACTTTGGGCATAATTTGGACATTTTCACTTAGGGGTGTACTCACTTTTGTTGCCAGCGGTTTAGACAATAATGGCTGTGTGTTGAGTTATTTTGAGGGGACAGCTAATTTACACTGTTATTCAAGCTGTTCACTCACTACTTTACATTGTAGGAAAGTGTAATTGCTTTAGTGTTGTCACATGAAAAGGTATAATAAAATATTTACAAAAATGTGAGGGGTGTACTCACTTTTGTGAGATACTGTATATATCTCCTTCTGAGTAAATTTCAAACTGTTACTAGAACAAAAACTGAGGGAAACCTTCCCTCATATTGTTGTGTCTATAGGACAGGAATTAAAAGGGAAGATGTCCAGTGATAAAAAGGATGGCAAACAAACTTTGCTACTCTGTTCATATTTAAAAATAAAGTTTTAACTTTAGATGCATTTAAACTGCCCAAGGGCTGGAAGAGTATCATATGTTGCCCAAAACAACCAGCTTAAAACGGCTTCTCTTGAGAAGAGGAGATTAAGGGGGGGATATGATCACCATGTGTAAATACATAAATGGTCCATATAGTGAACTTGATGTTGACTTAATCACTTTTGGGTCATTAGAGAGGACAAGGGGGCAGCATTTGCTCTGTACGTCTGGAGGGATTTAGCCTTCTCATATGGAAAGACTTCTTTACAGTAAGTGCTGTGATAATGTGGAATAGACTCCCTTAAGAAATAGTTCTAGCCAGCTCAGTAGATTGTTTTAAAAAAAGAGCTGGATGCATTCCCAATTCACAAAAAATGGAGTAAATTGCATCATGCTTCTTTTGTTTTTTGAATTTTTTTTTCCTCTGGATCAACTGTGGTTAAAGGGCTGTGTATGTGGATATTTTCTATTTCTATGTCTTTTCATTGTTGAACTAGATGGACTTGTGTATTTTTTCAACATGATTAAGTGGGCACAGTGTTGGCACACTAGCAGTTAATTTACTTCCTGTTTGATGGAGAACGCATAGGAATATGTTTTGTCTTTTTATTGCTGTGTGTGTGGTTTTTTTTAGGACATTGAAGAGATTATACAGAGCTCAGATACACCATATGATGATTCCACGAATTACGAAGAGGATTTTGATGTAAGTAAATGTAAATGACCAGAATAGCTGTCCACTCATTGGTATATGCTCTGAACAACACATCTAAAAAAAAATTAGTCTGTCACTGTTAATCTTTATTATCTGATTTGTAGGATTATGATGATGATGATTTTGAAGAGGCCAGTGAAGCGAGTACACCATTGGAAGAGCAGCCACCAGTTCAGAGAAACAGAGAGTTAGAGGAGATTCAAAAGGCCATGCTCCTGGAGAATGAAAACATAACTCCAGTCCCAGCTGTACACCAACAGAAAGTACATGACCATCATGATCAGGACCTAGAACCTAGAGGTATCGTTTCCAAGCTTTTTATGCTATTTGAAACTACTCCTTCCTCTGACTGATAGTTTCAGGAGATTTGGAGTTAGATTTGGTGATATTATTACATTGCCGTATAGACACCAGAAAACAAAGCTTTACCTCTACCAAGATGGCTGTCCACACAGAGATGTGCTGCATAACAAGATATTGTAAGTCAGTGACG
Organism: Rana muscosa; assembly: GCA_029206835.1. Taxonomy (NCBI): domain Eukaryota; kingdom Metazoa; phylum Chordata; class Amphibia; order Anura; family Ranidae; genus Rana; species Rana muscosa. The sequence goes on from CM055122.1 coordinate 220,553,660, forward strand.
GGGAAAACATCAGCTAAAGGAACCTACAGGCAATACTGGCAACTTAAAAGTAGTAAACTATAACAAGTGAACTTGTCAATTACTGAAGCAGCGCTTAGTGGTCATAATAAATATATGACAACTCTATCATATGGAAGTCCATAAGAGTGAATCAAGAAATAAATAAATAAAATAAATAAAAAATATATATGTGTATAAAGCCACTCAATTGAGTTCAGCTAGCAAGGATAATAATGTCCCAACTGATAAAGGGGTAGTCTGTGAAGCCTGATCAGCTTCTTATCTCGCTGCAGCTTCAACTGTGTTAACAGCCCCACAATCCTCCTTCCTTTATAACAGTTGCCCCTTAGGAGTTCCTACTCACCAGATGGCTGAAAAAAACAGGCGCTGTAAATCAATCATCCGATCGACCTCCTCCGTTCTGTCACTCCGGACCACCAGACGCTTCTCCTTACAGCTAGACAGGTGAATCTCCCGCTTCTCACACTGGTTCAAAACGCTGGGTACTCCCCCTGATTTCCTCAGAGTAATAAGTAAAGGCAGGAGATAGTGTAGTCCCGTTTTTCACCATTTATTCACAACTCTTCATATCACATTAAAATCGTTTTGCATTATACAGATGATCGGTATAAGTATTGACGCTCTGTTCCGGGCATCCATGCACAGGAGGGTGTATGTGTGTCAGTCACGTCCACCGTAGGACTTCAACACTCACCTCTTCCTGATAGTTGGAGCGCAGATGGAACGCAAACACGCAAGCACATCTCTTCCTGTTGCCGTGAGGTCACGCCCTGACGTTTCGTCCTTTCGACTTCCTCTGAGGGCGTGTCCTCACGGCGCAGCATACACGAAGATATAGCACGTTTAGCCACTCCTCACATTAACCGCTCAGTAGCCTGTTCATGCTTACTAGACATATCCAGAGCATCCATGGCTATATTTCACTGGGTATGTGAGGGTGTTTATGCTGCATAATTCATATTTATCACTAAACATGTTAATGTTCACAAACAGTGACAACAAATATCCAATGTATACATTTAGCATCTACAATATTCATATTGAAGAAGACTTCAAATGCTAATATATCAATAGTATACATCAAACATTCTCTTTTTACATAAAAAAAAAATATATATATATATATATATAATATATATATATATATAATTCAATACATGTACCTATCTAGAAATAATTAATACCACCACATAGGTAATGTTAAGCAATAGATAATACTAAAAATTTGTAAAAAGAAGAAACGTTTTGAAAAGGTCATAATAAAGGAATCCTCAAATGCTAAAGAAAAAAGAGAAATAAATAATATCTTCCAATCTGTAGCCAAACTATTCTAGATAGAGGCTACAGTGAAATCATCATATTGGAAGACAATGAAATGTAATACCCACAGATACAAATAACCATAGGTATATTAAATATTAAAATATTCCTCTGAATAAATTTTATCCTAAGATATATTCAGAAAAAATAAATAAATACTTATTAAAATTATATTCCTATTAAAACTACTGAATAGAGGACATAATCATAAATGTAAATATCTGTTAGGGGCTTTCAAACCCTGGTTTCATATACACACATCTAACATCATCTTCTCAATAATATCATGGTATAAGTAATTACTTAAAAGTCGCTTATAAAGCAATTTATATCGAGTTCTACATTTAACCCTTTCGGGGAGAGTGTGTCTAATAAATAAATCCACTGGGTTTCACGCTTGGACAGCTCCCTAACCAAGTTACTTCTCCTCCATGCTGGCTTGATGTGATCTACACCCCAAAATTTCAACCCGGAGGGATCCTGATTATGGTGTACCTTTTTAAAGTGTAGTGAGACGTTGTGGTCCTTAAAACCAAATCTTATGTTTTTAATATGTTCACCAATTCTCACCTTCAGGCATCGTTTTGTTCGGCCTACGTACATAAACCCACAAGGACATAATAAAACATACACCACGTGGGTGATATTGCACGTAATGAATTCTTTATTGGAGAATTATTTATTATTTACAGTCGAAGTAAACCTGTCTATTCCTCTCATTGGTTCTAATATAGATCTACAGGCTTTGCATTTACGGCACGCAAAAAAAACTTTTTGGTCCCAAAAAGATGGAGGTCTAGATGGTGGATCTAGTACCCTTTTAACCACGTTGTCTCCGATACTTGGTGCCTTGCAGTATATAAATCTTGGAACTGAGGGGAGTACCGGTTTCAAAGTCTTATCTAGACATAAAACATGCCAATGTTCCCTCAGGACCAACTCTATCTCTTTAGCATGAAATGACGAAATGAAACCCCATTCGTGGTTTCTATTTCCAGTTTTTACCACATCTTTCAATACTTCTTCTCGTGGAATCAATTTGATTTCTTTGGATATCTTATCCAACTGCTGGGCGTTTATATCCCTTTTTTCCTTAAACCGATCTTTCAAAGTTTCAGATTGGGTTAAATAATTTTCAACTGAAGCGCAATTTCTTTTCACACGTAATAGTTGCCCCTTAGGGATATTACGAAGCCACGCAGGGTGATGACCACTGTGTATTGGTAAAAAACTATTCCGGTCTGTTGTTTTAAAAAAGACTTTTGTTTCTAAAACCTCGCCCTTTCTAAAAATGCTCACATCTAAAAAATCTATTAGTTCCCGGCTCCATTGGCTAGTCAGTTTAATGTTATTACTATTCATGTTAAGATAGTTTAAAAAAACACCTAGAGAAGCCTCAGAACCCTCCCATAAAAACATTACATCATCAATGAAGCGCCTATAAAACAATAGTTCCACCCTTCTATTAGAAAAAACTAATTTATCCTCCCACTCCCCCATAAAAAAATTGGCGATGCTCGGTGCAAACTTGGCACCTATCGCCACACCCTTTTTCTGTGTATAAAAACAACTATTGAACCAAAAATAATTATGAGATAAACAAAAATCCAAAGAGTCTCTTAAAAACACTTTTTGATGGTGAGGTAAATCCTCTCTCTGACTGAGCGTCCAGTTCAGAGCTAGTAGAGCATCATCATGTTGTACTACAGTGTAAAGTGATGTTACATCTGAAGTTACCATAAATACCTCTTCCCGACCTGCTAGTTTTACATCTTGGAGAGCCTACAATAAATCTTTTGTATCTCTCAAGTATACCGATCATCTGTATAATGCAAAACGATTTTAATGTGATATGAAGAGTTGTGAATAAATGGTGAAAAACGGGACTACACTATCTCCTGCCTTTACTTATTACTCTGAGGAAATCAGAGGGAGTACCCAGCGTTTTGAACCAGTGTGAGAAGCGGGAGATTCACCTGCCTAGCTGTAAGGAGAAGCGTCTGGTGGTCCGGAGTGACAGAAAGGAGGAGGTCGATCGGATGATTGATTTACAGCACCTGTTTTTTTCAGCCATCTGGTGAGTAGGAACCCCTAAGGGGCAACTGTTATAAGGAAGGAGGATTGTGGGGCTGTTAACACAGTTGAAGCTGCAGCGAGATAAGAAGCTGATCAGGCTGCACAGACTACCCCTTTATCAGTTGGGACATTATTATCCTTGCTACCTGAACTCAATTGAGTGGCTATATATATATATATATATATATATATATATATATATATATAAAAAATTATTTCTTGATTCACTCTTATGGACTTCCATATGATAGAGTTGTCATATATTTATTATAACCACTAAGCGCTGCTTCAGTAAATTGACAAGTTCACTTGGTATAGTTTACTACTTTTTTGTTTGTGGATGTGTGTGCACTGCGCACTTTATAAAGCGGCTGCTGACCTTTTGAATATAAATGTCATATGGTAACATTTGAACATTTGGTGATATCTGCTGAAGATAATCCATTAAGTCCATAGCGCCGAGATAGTGAAAGAAGGCCTTGAACTTCACTATTTTTTGTAAATACTGGTATCTTGTCCATTGCCCTCTGCCTGCCTTTTTTGTCCAAACTTCCTAAACTCAGTTGCCCCATAAAGTATTATTACAGCAGTCCCGACTTGAGGGGTTATGCTTGGGGAACCAAAGTTTCCATACGTTTTCAAAACCACAATTTGCTTGGCATATATATTCGAGGCCATGGTTCCTCACTAGAACTGCTGCTTTGTATCTGCTGGATCCTGGGTTCAGTCTTGAACCATCATTTCTTAATTGCCTCCCAGCTCAGCTAAACCTCCAGTTTTTAGGTTGTGTCCTTGGGTGATGGATGTGCCTGTGATCTCTCCCTGAAGATCCTTTTCAGTGGACATTAGTGATTTCTATAGCCTAATCTGAACACCCCCACTGGTCAAGGGAATGGCTTCATCTGGATTGGTTATCTATGGCCCCAAGGCCAAGAAGAATGATACCCAGAGCATACATGCAAGGAGGGTCTGTAAGCTTATCATTCAGCACTGGATCCTGTCAGCAGCGATCTCAGGGGGTACCCAATAGGCAGTGAATTCGCTGGCAGAGTGCTATACAGTAATCCTTTGAGTGAATTGTGCGTGTTTGTGCATGCATAGGCACTATTTTCTAGTTTAAAAAAACAAAAAGCATATAGGGGATAAATTGCCACTATGTTAATGCCCAATCACCCAATTACCTAACATGCATACAAAATACTCAGATACTTCCTAACCGAGGGTAAAGCCCTCCCAGGAAGTAACAGTGGTAATGATTGGAAAAACAGGGCTTGAATAATAGGCTAAAGGAATGTCTTTAATTGTATCAAAAAGAATAAAAGGAGCTAACATGTAGTCAGAAATTGCTCATTTAGAAACGCAGTATATCAGATCCAGTGTACCATCACCATATACAATGTATAATAAAAACAAGAAACAAAAAACAAACAGAAATAGTCACTTTAACATCCGGACGTAATAATCTATGTGAAGTTTACACATCAGCGCGGAAATCCTGCATATAGGCTAACAACAAGGTAAAAATTGCTGAGTGGAAAGAACAGGCCCCAGGGCTCTATACCTGGTCCACGTAGAAAAAAGCTGTTTAATGATGATATTCCCAGATTGAAGATTTAGCACCATCGGCATATAAAGCATCCTATTCCACATCTTACACCACTGGCAATGGTAAGAATGTTTTCAATATATGATCGTGAATGCATTCACTTATTGTTAATTACATGTTGGCTCTTTTTATTCTTTTTGATACAATTAAAGACATGACTTTAGCCTATTATTCAACCCCTGTTTTGCCATTCATTAACCACTTAACGACCGTCCACTGTAAATATACGTCGGCAGAATGGCACCAACATGCAGAATCACGTATATGTACGTGATTGCCTTTGTATAGTTGGGGGGTCCGATCGGACCCCCCTTCTTTACAGTGAGCGGTCGTTTTACCTTCGGGAGCGATCCGGCATGAGGGGACGGCCGTTCGATTCCGGCCACCCCCTCTCGATCGCTCCCGGCGAATGAGAGCTTCCCCTGCCTGTGTACTTGTTTACACAGGCTGGAGGAAGTGATGTCATCTCTCCTGCGGCGCTCACATATACCGAGCGCCGTACAGGAGAAGATGCAGGTCAGTGCACACAACACTACACTGACACCAGGACACATAGGTACATAAATCGCCCCCCAGGCCCCCCCAGACACCCCCAGATCACCCCCCAGATCACCCCCCAGCCCCCAGTCACAGTGTCACTGATTGCAGTGACCATTTATTTACTGATCACTGCAATCAGTGACATTTGTGACTGTAAAAGTGTCAGTACATTTAGTTTTAGGTCCAGTGTAGCCCCCTAACCCCCCCCTAATAAAGGTTTAACCCCCTGATCACCCCCCAGATAACCCTTTCACCCCCTAGCACCGCCGTCGCTATGCGATCATTTTTCTGATCGATGTCTTAGCGTCGGTGATGCTGATCGGTAGCCAGTAATTTTTTTTAGGTTCGCCGCAGGTTTTTATAGCATCGGGTACCCCCATATATTACCTAATAAAGGTTTAACCCCCTTGATCGCCCCCCAGGTAACCCTTTCACCCCCTATCACCACTGTCACTAAGCGATCATTTTTCTGATCGCTGTCTTAGCGTCGGTGATGCAGATCGGTAGCCAGTAATTTTTTTTAGGTTCGCCGCAGGTTTTTATAGCGTCAGGTACCCCCATATATTATCTAATAAAGGTTTAACCCCCTGATCGCCCCCCAGGTAACCCTTTCACCCCCTATCACCACTGTCGCTAAGCGATCGTTTTTATGATCGTTGTCTTAGTGTCGGTGATGCAGATCGGTAGCCAGTAATTTTTTTTTAGGTTCGCCGTCAGGTTTTTATATAGCGTCAGGTACCCCCATATATTACCTAATAAAGGTTTTAACCCCCTAATTGCCCCTAGTTAACCCTTTCACCAGTGAACATCATATAAGTGTTACGGGTGACGCTGGTTAGTTTGCTTTTTATAGTGTCAGGGCACCCGCCGTATATAACCCAATAAAGGTTTAACCCCCTGATCGCCCGGCGGGTGATATCAATTAGGTTTTAGCGTCAGAGAGGGTCTGCGTCACACCCCAGGCAGCGTCAGGTTAGTGCCAGTAACGCTAACACCCACGCGTGAAGCATACACCCCCCTTAGTGGTATAGTATCTGAACAGATCAATATCTGATCTGATCAGATCTATACTAGCGTCCCCAGCAGTTTAGGGTTCCCAAAAACGCAGTGTTAGCGGAATCAGCCCAGATACCTGCTAGCACCTGCGTTTTGCCCCTCCGTCCAGCCCAGGCCACCCAAGTGCAGTATCGATCGATCACTGTCACTTGCAAAACACAACACACATAACTGCAGCGTTCGCAGAGACAGGCCTGATCCCTGCGACTCCAGTGCTGTAGGAGGTGATTTCGCCACCACAGTTAAAAAAAAAAAAGCATATATGCCGAAGCATTGGGGCAGCATGGGCGGAGGAGTGATTTTGCTCCTAATGCCGCGTACATACAGTCGAAATTCCGACGGAGGCTTGCCCGTGGAAAAGTCTGACCATGTGTATGCGACATAACTTTTGCGGGAAGATGCCCCCATGCTTCGGCATATATAAATGGTGCATGTATGCCCATCATTAGAAGTGGGTGGATGAAGGGCGGTATTCTAATGGTGGGCATACCCACCGATCAATCTTTTTTTTTCGTTCAGCCAACAGGCTGCATGAAAAAAAAGATTACAATACATGTCCAACAAGGACCAGCAACGTACTGGTATGTTGCTGGACTTTGAATGTTTATACCAGATTGATGCCTGCGGGTTTAGGTATAATCTTGGTATCATTCTTTTCAGCCAGCGGCCGGCTTTCATGTAAAAGCAATCCTAGTGGCTAATTAGCCTCTGGACTGCTTTTACAAGCAGTGGGAGGGAATGACCCCCCCCGGATATAAAAAGCGCCATTGGGAAATTGGGAAAGCATTTTATCATACCGATCTTGGTGTGGTCAGATGCTTTGAGGGCAGAGGAAAGATCTAGGGTCCACTAGACCCCAGTTTTTTCAAAAAAGAGTACCTGTCATTACCTATAGCTATCATAGGGGATATTTACATTCCCTAAAATAACAATAAAAATGATAAAAAAAAAAAAAATATATGGAAGCAACAGTTTAAAAATAAAATAAAAAAGCAAAATTAATAATAAAAAAAAAAGCACCCCTGTCCTGCCCTGCTCTTGCCCAATGGCGAACGCAAGCGTCGGTCTGGCGTCATATGTAAACAGCAATTGCACCATGCATGTGAGGTATCACCGCGAAGGTCAGATCGAGGGCAGTAATTTTAGCAGTAGACCTCCTCTGTAAATCTAACGGGGTAACCTGTAAAGGCTTTTAAAGGCTTTTAAAAATGTATGTAGTTTGTCGCCAATGCGCGTTTGTGCGAAATTTTAAAGCATGTCGTGTTTGGTATCTATGTACTCGGCCTAAGATCATCTTTTTTATTTCATCAAACATTTGGGCAATATAGTGTGTTTTAGTGCATTAAAATAAAAAAAAGTGTATTTTTTCCCCAAAAAATGCGTTTGAAAAATCGCTGCGCAAATACTGTATAGAAAAAAAAAATGCAACACCCACCATTTTATTCTGTAGGGCCTTTGCTTTAAAAATATATATATAATGTTTGGGGGTTCAACATAATTTTCTTGCAAAAAAAAATATGTTTTCATGTAAACAAAAAGTGTCAAAAAGGCTTTGTCTTCAAGTGGTTAGAAGAGTGGATGTAAGCTTCCTAATGTTGTGTATAAAATGCCAGAACAGTTCAAAATCCCCCCAAATGACCCCATTTTGGAAAGTAGACACCCCAAGCTATATACTGAGAGGCATGTCGAGTCCATGGAATATTTTATATGTTGACACAAGTTGCGGAAAAAAGACAAATTTTTTTTTTTTTTTTTTGCACAAAGTTGTCACTAAATGATATATTGCTCAAACATGCCATGGGCATATGTGGAATTACACCCCAAAATACATTCTGTTGCTTCTCCTGAGTACGGGGATACCACATGTGTGAGACTTTTTGGGAGCCTAGCCGCGTACGGGACCCCAAAAACCAATCACCGCCTTCAGGCTTTCTAAGGGTGTAAATTTTTGATTTCACTTCTCACTGCCTATCACAGTTTCGGAGGCCATGGAATGCCCAGATGGCACAAACCCCCCCAAATGACCCCATTTTGGAAAGTAGACACCCCAAGCTATTTGCTGAGAGGTATTGTGAGTATTTTGCAGATCTCGCTTTTTGTCACAAAGTTTTGAAAATTTAAAAAAAAAAAGAAAAAAAAAAAAATGTTCTTTCTTCATTTTCAAAAACAAATGAGAGTTGTAAAATACTCACCATGCCTCTCAGCAAACAGCTTGGGGTGTCTACTTTCCAAAATGGGGTCATTTGGGGGGGTTTTGTGCTATTTTGGCATTTTATGGCCTTCGAAACTGTGATAGGTAGTGAGGAGTCAAATCAAAAATTTGTGCCTAGAAATCCTAAAGGCGGTGATTGGTTTTCGGGGTCCCGTACGCGGCTAGGCTCCTAAAAAGTCCCACACATGTGGTATCCCCGTACTCAGGAGAAGCAGCAAAATTTATTTTGGGGTGCAATTCCACATATAACCATGGCATGTGTGAGCAATATATCATTTAGTGACAACTTTTTGTAATTTTTTTTTTTTTTTTTTGTCATTATTCAATCACTTGGGACAAAAAAAAATATTCAATGGGCTCAACAGGCCTCTCAGCAATTTCCTTGGGGTGTCTACTTTCTAAAATGGGGTCATTTGGGGGGGTTTTGTACTGCCCTGCCATTTTAGCACCTCAAGAAATGAGATAGGCAGTCATAAATTTAAAGCTGTGTAAATTCCAGAAAATGTACCCTAGTTAGCAAACGCTATAACTTTTGCGCAAATCAATAAATATACGCTTATTGACATTTTTTTTACTAAAGACATGTGGCTGAATACATTTTGGCCTAAATGTATGACTAAAATTGAGTTTATTCGATTTTTCTTATAACAAAAAGTAGAAAATATCATTTTTTTTTCAAAATTTTCGGTCTTTTTCCGTTTATATCGCAAAAAATAAAAATCGCAGAGGCAATCAAATACCATTAAAAGAAAGCTCTATTTGTGGGAAGAAAAGGACGCAAATTTCGTTTGGGTACAACATTGCATGTCCGCACAATTTACAGTTAAAGCAGCGCAGTGCAAAATTCTGAATTCACCTCTGGTCCTTTAGCTACCAAATGGTCCGGGGCTTAAGTGGTTAACCACTATGTTACCATTTCAGATTCCCCTGGGTAGTGGAAACACCTATGAGTGGCAACTTAGCAGGGCGCAGATACAGCACAGCCTTCAGTACAGCTACAGCACAGCAGAACCGGTGCCTTCACAAGTATTAGAACACCTGTTGGCAAGGAGTGACTTGCTAAAGAGTTGTCTGGTTTGGCATACATTCCTTTCAGATGGGTGGCTGCTTCCATTACTGGGGTTACAGGCGAGTTGACCCTCAACAAATCCATGGAGTTACACAGGCAACGAAGTGGGGTGGGGAGGATGATGGGTTTGGCTCCAAAATCCATCTATCAACTAGGGAGGACACCCTGTGTCTAGGGAGGAATTTTCAGCAGCCATTTCTAGCTTGCATGATCAGCTCTGAGTTCCTTGCTGGTTTGGAATGCGTCAGATGCAAGCGTAGGTGCTCTCCTTCTCCTCCAACATGCAGCACTTTCACATTTGACCAGAGAGTGTATGAACGTAATTTAGAAATTTTCATTTGTTGTGTTTTATTTGACTTCGTATTTTGCACACCATCGTTTTGCATTTTGACCTTATTGTATTTTTATGTCTCTTTTCTAGAGTTAAATTCCAGTAGAAAGGCTCATAGAGGAGTATTTATAGATTTTGGATCTGCAAAGCAACGTCAAGTTAGCAGCCAAATAGCCAGCAAGCAAAAGTAAGTGTACCTTACAGTGTTGCAGAGGGGAAGATTCCTCCATCCACCTTACTTGTGCGGATGGGGGAATCCTTCTTCCCTTTTTTTTTTTTTTTTTTTTCCGTTCAGCCTACTTGCTAACTGGGCAGCCCAATAGGTACTTATAGGTGTGTGTGGCGATGCTTGTAGTGACGGGTATAGTCATTACTCATCTGTGCCATCACAGAGTACTGGAATGTGAGGGCAGGGTATGTATTTCCACTAAGTAAATTTTTTTTATTTTAAGGCATTTTCAGGCAATAAATCAGGACTCCTAAGTGAAGGTGGGAGACTTCACCTGGGGTTTAGAGGGCTTTGTTTCTTTAGATAAAATAACCTAGTTTTAATGAATTATGTTGCATTTCTGAGAGATTATACTAGGTCATAATTAAACAGTGGCTTCTGTATGTTTACTTTCTTTCTCGTACATCACGGGACACAGAGCGACATAGTCATTACTAATGGGTTATATAGTTACCGTCAGGTGCTGGCACTGGCAACTTCCAAAACCGGAAGTACCCTCCCCTATATAAGCCCCTCCCATCCGGGAGCACCTCAGTTTTTTGCCAGTGTCTAAGGTGTTGGCCAAGAAGAAACATGTGTTTTTCACTGAGCTTGCGTACAGGTTCTTTTGGGCCTCAGTAAGCTATTCCGGATCCGACCAAAAAAGCTTCATAGCTAAACGGTCGGTACCCGGGCCTTGCAGAGAAGAGCAAGGTTCTGCCTGTAATGCTTCTCTTAGGAGAGCTGGACCCTGGGATCCAGAGCTCTGGTCATACCCACGACCAAGATGTTTTCTGTGCAGGGTGCTATACAGGTCCAGGGGAGTGGAATCCTTGGGAACCCGGTCCCTGAAGGTTTGATTACAATGCCTGCCGTGATAGGTGAAGTTTGGGCTTTTGTGGACCAAACAAAGTCCTGCGGCGGGGAACAGGTAAGTGGGGGCCCCCAGGAACTTGGTTCTATTGGGGGACCCCCAAGCCTAATTTGTCTTTCTGTCTGTTACCTAACGGTATTCCCGCTAATATCTGTGCATGCCTGTAACTACTAAAAAAATGTAATAATTTTTAATGGTGGTCAAGAAGAAAAAAAAAAAAAAAAAAAAAAAGAATGTTTTTTTTTTATATATGTTTAGTATATTAAACTGCGGTACCTGTGTTTGTCCACTAGAGGCCGCTGTGGAATGTTTTTCTTGTCATATGGACTAGTTTCTTCTCAGAGAGCAAAGTCCAGGCAGCTGGTGAGTTCTCCTACAGGAAACTGTTTCCTCTGCCATGTTGCAGTGTTCGTCTATCCCCCGGCCTGCGGCAAAGGGGGCCCTGGCTCCTGTCCCTGGTTTCCATGTTTGAAAATTAGCGCCGAGGCGCACGTGGCCGCGCGCGTGCGCGTGCACGCGCCTCTATATATAGAGGTGGCCGGAAAAAGGGGCGGGGCCTGGGGGATGACGCTCTGTGCGCGCCGCAGCGCTTCTGCGCATGTGCGGGCGTCCCAGCAGGTTTTTAAAAAGCCACATTATTGCAGTAAGCTGGCTATGAAGTACAGAGACAGAGCTGGCAACATTTAAAGGCATACAGCAAGCGGTTGATACAGGCATCCCCTAGAAAGGCACATTAGTAGACACCAACTGTTTATTATAGCAGCATTTATGCTAGACTATTATCAGTAACTGGTGTATTTTCGGCTGGAATACCTCAGCTTTGTGGCTTAGGAATATGCCGTCTAAAAACTCCGGGACTAGAAATTCCAGGAGGAATAGGGGGTCTCCATCGGGCTCTGAGGATCTTGGGCATGCTTTGGCTGCACCAGTCTCCCCTGAAGAATCAGAGGTTAGTGACCGTAGGGCACCCCCAGGAGTACCTGGTACTGTGGCTGTCCCCAGTTCACCTGCTCCTGTGTATGTAACAGAGGAGGTTTTTTCCTCCGCTCTGGGAGGGCTGGAAGAGAGATTGTCAGCACTAATTGCTGCTTCCCTGTCACAGGAGAAAAGCGCTCGATCTCCGTCTCCTCCCTCAGAGTGCCTGTTAACAGAGCAACAGTCCCATACAGAGAACGACCTACCTGAGGGGGATCAGGATGAGGTTGATTCAGTTGTAGAGGAATCAACAGTGGAGGAGCCGTTCTCAGCATCACATGCTGAGAGGTTATGGGTGCAGTCCCTGACTAATATGGTCCGATCAGCATTTAAAATGCCACTTGCGGAGCCATCCTCCTCTTCTGTCTCCTCGTTGGGGTCGCTAAAAGCTCCCCAGACTGTTTGTTCTTTTCCGATCCATCCTTTACTGGAGGGGCTCATTTACCAGGATTGGGAGCATCCTGACAAAATATTTACTCCCCCCAAGAGATTTCCGGTGGTCTATCCTATGGAGGATAAGTTCGTCAGAAAATGGAAGGTCCCTACAGTGGACGCAGCCATCTCTTGTGTGAATAAATCACTGACATGTCCGGTGGAAAATGTCCAAATGTTCAAGGACCCAATAGATAAAAAATTGGAGTCCTTATTGAAATCTGCTTTTTCTACAGCAGGATTGGTGACACAACCAGCAGTGGCAGCTATAGGGGTCTGCCAAGCAGTGAAGGATCAGTTGAAACAGGTCTTAAGAGACGTGCCAGATCAGCAGGCTCTTGCTCTAGCTGATCTACCTAGAGCCTTATGCTTTGCGGTGGACGCTATAGAGGATTCAATCCATCAGGCCTCCCGCCTTACGCTGTCTGTAGTACATATGCGCAGGCTTCTATGGCTCAAAAACTGGTCTGCTGAAGCTCCCTGTAAAAAATTGCTGGTCAGCTTCCCATTCCATGGGGAGCGCTTATTCGGGGAAGACCTGGACAAGTATATCCAGAGAATTTCCAGCGGTAAAAGTACACTCTTGCCGGTCAAAAATAGAGTTAGAGGTCCCTCTTTTAAGAGGCCGGCTTCTCCAGTCCCTAGGACATCGGCTGTGAAACAGTTCCGACGGCCTCCCCGGTCAAATCCCGGAGGTAAAAATCAGGGACAGTTGCAGGGTAACAAGAAGCCCTGGAGCAGGAGAGGTACAAAACCTCCCCCAAAGTCAAATGCATGAAGGGTTGCCCCCACCCAATCGGGTGGGGGGAAGACTTCAGTTGTTCACAGAAACCTGGCGGGACACGATCCAAGACAGATGGGTGCTCTCCGCAGTAAATCTGGGATACAAATTGGAGTTAAAAAACTCCCCTCCTTCCCGCTTTATAAGGTCGAACGTGCCAAGGGATCCCCAGAAGAGAGGATCCCTCCTGTTGGCACTGGAACAATTATTGCTTCAAGCAGTAATTATAGAGGTCCCCCTGGAAGAATGGGGGTTCGGGTTTTACTCAAACCTCTTTACAGTTCCGAAGCCAAACGGGGACGTGAGGCCCATATTAAATCTAAAAGGGCTAAACAAATTCCTACATATCAGGACTTTCCGGATGGAGTCGATCCGATCGGTGGCCACTGCCCTACAAGGGGAGGAATGGTTAGCCTCGATCGACATCAAAGATGCTTATTTGCACATCCCCATCTTTCCAGCCCACCAAAAATTTCTACGCTTTGCGATAGAAGGGCGCCATTTTCAGTTCAGAGCCTTACCCTTCGGTCTGGCCACAGCACCAAGAGTGTTCACAAAAATTCTGGCCCCATTATTGGCCAATCTAAGAACACAAGGTGTAACGATAATGGCATATCTAGACGACTTGTTGCTGATAGACCACTCAGTGGAAAAACTAGAAGTGGTTGTTCACGAGACAATCAAGTATCTGGAATATCACGGTTGGATTATCAACCGAGACAAGTCAGCCCTAAAACCAGTCAAAAGTCTGGAATACTTGGGGCTAAGGCTGGATTCAGACCAGAGAAAAATTTTCTTGCCTCGAGAAAAGGGGTCGTCTTTGAGAGATTTGATCCACTTAGTGGGTTCAAAAAGACAGCCATCCATACGCCTGTGCATGAGGCTGCTGGGAAAAATGGTGGCATCATTCGAAGCAGTACCCTACGGTCAATTCCATTCAAGGAAGTTGCAAAGGGCCATACTGTCAGCCTGGAACAAAAAAGTTCAGGCTCTGGACGTACCAATGTCCTTGTCCCCTTCCGTTCGCAGAAGCCTCCGTTGGTGGTTGGTTCCCCGGAATCTGGAAAGAGGGAAATCCTTCAGTCCGATTTCTTGGAAGGTGGTCACTACAGATGCCAGCCTTTTAGGCTGGGGAGCAGTACTGGAGCAATGGTCTCTCCAGGGCAGATGGTCGGATGCGGAAAAGGCCCTGCCCATCAATCTCTTAGAGATACGAGCAGCCCGGTATGCCCTAGTAGCATGGACATCCAAACTCCAAGGGTCCCCTGTCAGAGTTCAGTCAGACAATGCCACAGCAGTGGCATATATCAATCGTCAGGGGGGCACCAGGAGTCGTGCAGCCCAAAGGGAAGTAAATTACATCCTGAGATGGGCAGAAAGATATGTCCCAGCCATATCTGCGGTATTCATTCCAGGGGTGGAGAATTGGAAGGCGGACTTTCTAAGTCGCCAACAATTATGCCCAGGGGAATGGTCCCTTCATCCCGAGGTTTTCCGGACAATATGTCAGCGGTGGGGAACACCGGATGTAGATCTGCTAGCATCCAGGTTCAACACGAAAGTGGACAGGTTTGTCTCTTGGACAAGGGATCCCCTAGCGTGCGGCTCGGATGCCCTAGTGTTCCCTTGGGATCAGTTCAAGCTGATATATGCATTCCCACCGCCACAATTGTTACCTCGATTACTCCGCAGAATCAGGGTAGAAAAGAAACCAGTGATTCTGGTGGCTCCAGCGTGGCCCCGAAGAGCATGGTACGCGGAGATTGTAAAAATGTCTGTGGGGAGTCCTTGGACCCTCCCACATCGTCCGGACCTGCTTTCGCAGGGACCGATATACCACCCTTCCTTACCAGCCCTAGGTTTGACGGCCTGGCTATTGAAGCCCACATTCTAAAAAGGAGAGGGCTCTCTAATGCTGTGGTGTCTACCATGATCAATGCCAGGAAACCGGTATCCAGGCAGATCTACTATAGAATCTGGAAGGCGTACATCGCCTGGTGTGAGGCCAGGAAATGGCATCCACGTAAATACGTAATAGGTAGAATTCTGGACTTCCTACAATGGGCTGTAGATAGGAAGCTTGCCTTGAGTACTATCAAAGGTCAGATTTCGGCCTTGTCAATATTTTTTCAAAGGCCCTTGGCTTCGCATTCACTAGTCAAAGCCTTTATACAAGGAGTGATGCGTATTAGTCCTCCGGTTAATATTCCCATATGTCCATGGGATCTAAACTTGGTTCTGTCGGTTCTACAGAAACAACCATTTGAACCATTACAGCATATTTCCTTAGTGCTTCTCACCAGGAAATTGATTTTTCTAGTAGCCATTTGTTCGGCTAAAAGAGTATCGGAATTAGCAGCTATGTCCTGTAAGGAGCCATATCTGGTTATCCATAAGGACAGAGTAGTGTTACGTCCTCATCCAGCCTTTCTTCCTAAGGTGGTATCGAGTTTTCATTTGAACCAAGATGTGGTTCTTCCTTCTTTTTTCCCCAAGCCTACTTCGGTAGAGGAAAAGTTATTGCATTCTTTGGATGTAGTAAGAGCAGTTAAAGCTTATCTAAAAGCCACTGCTCAGATTCGCAGAACGGATACTTTGTTTATTCTGCCGGAAGGCCCCAGAAAGGGTCAGGCAGCGTCAAAATCTACTTTAGCCAAGTGGATTCGACAGGTCATAATACAAGCCTATAGCTTGAGAAGTAGACCGCCTCCGTTCAAAGTTAGGGCGCACTCCACGAGAGCAGTTGGAACTTCATGGGCAGTGCATCCCCAGGCCTCCCTGGCTCAAGTCTGTAAGGCCGCAACATGGTCTTCAGTACACACGTTTACTAGGTTCTACCAGGTGGACGTTAGAAGTCAGGAGGATGTCGCCTTTGGGCGCAGTGTGTTGCAGGCCGCAAAAGATCCTCATGTCTGATAGCGCTCAGCTTATATATGGTGTATCCCCCCCCTCATTTGGCATTGCTTTAGGACATCCCATTAGTAATGACTATGTCGCTCTGTGTCCCGTGATGTACGAGAAAGAAAATAGGATTTTTATAACAGCTTACCTGTAAAATCCTTTTCTTGGAGTACATCACGGGACACAGAGCTCCCGCCCCTCTTTGGGGACACTTATTGCTTTGCTACAAAACTGAGGTGCTCCCGGATGGGAGGGGCTTATATAGGGGAGGGTACTTCCGGTTTTGGAAGTTGCCAGTGCCAGCACCTGACGGTAACTATATAACCCATTAGTAATGACTATGTCGCTCTGTGTCCCGTGATGTACTCCAAGAAAAGGATTTTACAGGTAAGCTGTTATAAAAATCCTATTATTCATCACCTAACACAACAGACCTCTTGAATCTATGCTCGTCCAACAAGCTGATTGGCTACAGAAAAGCTTCCCCCATAAATATGGTGTTCAAACTGTACATTCTTGGTGAACATGGTCTGCAAGAGAATCCACCACAAGCCAATCCAACAAGATGTTCTAAACAGTTTGAACTGAAAAGGCTTTGCTCATTGGCACTTCTACATCTTTTGCTAAATTTATACTAGTTGAGCAGTTGGAGACTTTTTCTGTCTGTAGTAAAGATCACTGACATCTCTTATGGTGTTTGCATCTCTGCGGGATAGTCTCAATGCACAATGGAATAAGCACATATACAATTCTCCTTGTGCAAATAAAATAAAAGCGCAGTTGCAACCATAACAATTATTTTTAAAGTAATTTTGTGGCAAAAAAAACAAAACAATTAAAAAATAAATAAAAACTGTTTCAAAGAATATTAGAGCCCTTTCACACTGGAGCTGTGGGGGCGTCGGCGGTAAAGCGCCGCTATTTTTAGCGGCACTTTTCCCGCGGTTTTTGCGGCGCTATTCGGCTGCTAGCGGGACGCTTTTAACCCCCGGTAGCGGCCGAAAAAGGGTTAGAACCGACCGCAAAGCGGCGCTTTGCCGGTGGTTCCACGGTGCTGCCCATTGATTTCAATGAGCAGGGGCACTGTAGGAGCGGTGTTTACGGTGTAAAGAAATATAGTATTGAAACGTGGTGTTAAAAGGGGTACTATGTGGGTGGAAGCAACTTTAACTTATATGTCATATGATTATACAACCATGTGCAGTCGATTTTTACAATCAGTCTTTTTTTATGACTATCGTTAGAACAAATATTGAAAATATATAATAAAATAATAAAAGATAGGTTTACTTTAAACAAAGGTCTTTGTGACTCCAGGTAGCACCTGCAAAGTCCCATGATTCATTCTTCTTTGCAATGTAATGAAAATTCAGGGGATGTGGTGTAATTGACAATAATCTATGATAGTCTTGTTTGACTGAGTTGCCCAAGTGCTGGTTCACACTGGTGCGACTTCTGATGCGACTTGAGTCACACAAAATTACATGACAATGAAAACCACATTATATTCAATGGTGCCTGTTCACATCAATGCGATGTTGGAGAAGATTAATGTGCTACTTTGGTGCGATTTACAGTAAGACTTGGCCCCATAAAATTTGCGAATAAAACGCAGCCAAGTCGCATAAAAGTCACGTATACACCGCTCCTACAGCGCCTCAAAGATTATTATTTTTTTTTAGCATTCTGCCAGTGCACCGCTCCAGTGTGAAAGCACTCGGGCTTTCACACTGGAGTGAATTGAGCAGCTTTTTCAGGGCGCTATTTTTAGCGCTGTAGCACCTGCAAAGCGCCTCGGTGTGAAAGAGGTCTAAGCAATACTTGCTAATTCCACTGTCAGTGTAGAGAATTTTTGTTCTCCTGCAGAGATATGGTAAATGCTGGTATCTACAGCATCCAAAACTACTGTGTTGAAATCATGTGACTACTGCTACATGCCATGGTTCCACCTGCTGGTGGCCACTAAACCACTGTAGTGTGTCCCTGTAGCAGCAGTCAGTAGGTACCACAGATACAGGCATGTTGTATGTTTGTGGAGTGTTGGATGCTGCAGATACTTGCTGCAACTATAGCTCTGCAAGGGGGAATAAAGATTCTATTTTATTGGTGGATTGATTGGTAAGTATTGATAATATTCTTGAATAGGATTCTTTTTTTGTACGTGTTTCTCATTGATAGTCTAAGTTGGGGAAACTCCCCTTACTTCACTTTCTGATGACTGTTTCTATTAACTGCCCACTCATTAAAGTGTCGGTTACGTTTTTGGATCACGGAGCAAGATTTTTTTTTTAGATTTAGACAGACCTAACAGCACATCTAACCCTCCCTCTTTATTCAAAACAAAGTTTAGGCTGGAATTAAAATTTTTAAATTAGATATTTTTTTTATTGACATTTTTTTAAGAGCAGTATGGCTCTTATTGACATTTTTTTATAAGAGTAGTAAACACAAAACATACATCCAACCCATGGGAACTCCAATTTTGAATAAAAGCAATATTTTTAAATCCAAACAGATATTTAAATTTTTTACTTTAGGCTTGGTTCACACTACTGTGATGTGATTTTTGCCGTGATTTTCAGTGCGACTTTGATGCGACCTGGCTGCGTTTTTCGCAAATTTTATGGGGCCAAGTCTCACTGTAAATCGCACCAAAGTAGCACATGTAATCTTTTCCAACATCGCACCGAGTCGCATTGATGAGAACAGGCACCATTGAATATAATGTGGTTTTCATTGTCATGTAATTTTGTGCGACTCAAGTCGCATCAGAAGTCGCACCAGTGTGAACCAGCACCTGGGCAACCCGGTCAAACAAGACTGTCATAGATTCTCTTTAGGAAATTCTAGGTTTTAGACTATACAAACACTGTTGTAATTAAGGGGACAGCTCCTTTTATTGAATAACTAAAGGTAAAACCTACAATAAATTTATTGTCAATTACACAACATCCCCTGAATTTTCATTACAATGCAAAGAAGAATGAATCGTGGGACTTTTCAGGTGCTACCTGGAGTCACAAAGACCTTTGTTTAAAGTAAACCTATCTTTTATTATTTTATTATATATTTTCAATATTTGTTATAACAATAGTCCTAAAACTAAAAAGACTGATTGTACAAATCGACTGCACGTGGTTGTTTAATCATATGACATATAATAAGTCAAAATTGCTTCCACCCACATAGTACTCCTTTTAACCCCACATGTTTCAATACTATATTTCTTTAGAAGATCATAGATAACTATTTTTACAGATGTCAAGTGGTCTGCTTTGTGAGGTGTGGGTACAAATCTTCTACGCATATTTCCGGCTTTGTGGTCCACTTTATCAGGAATAGGTGGAGTGCAATTATGTGTATATAACTGTCACAAGTCCCAGGATAGAAATAGGACACTTGGGAAAACCAGTTTGTCTGGGGGATGGTGTAATGTTTGTTCCCGTCTGCCACCCTTCAGTGTATTTATGCTTCTCTCAAACCCTTGAGGACCAATTGTGGGCACACTCATGGATGTTGTACTATTTTTGCCCTCTCAGATTTGCGTTTTACATCAAGTTCTACGATTGTTCCCACCGGGTCCTCCAGATTTTGGGTTATTCCTGAGTGCCCAGTTTTTCATCCTGGGACTGGGAGTAGTGATATATACTCTTTTTGTTTTTACCTTGTGAAACTAATTGGAGCTGAGATGCATTATTGGGGTACCTTCCCCCTTATTTTATATACAAATAATTGTACTCCACCACTTCCTTTATGAAGCAGCCCGTAGATCCTGAGAAACACATAAAAGAATTGTACCCTCACCAAGTAGACCACTTGACATTTGTAAAACACAGAGTTCTCTATGATTTTGAAAATTAAATATTGATATCTGGGCTTTAAAGGGGTGCTATGTGGGTGGAAGCCGTTTTGACCTATTGTAATATATGTACTAACAGAGGGTGTTAGCTCAGTTGGTGGAGGAAAAGATGGCTTGGAGTCGCAAGTATTTGTAAAAGCCTTTTCTACCGATGCCAAATTTGACCTTCATTTCTGAGTCGGTGTTAAGTTTAGTAGTACCCAAGTATACAAGTACCCTATGAGTCAAAATCCAGCTGAGATCCAGGCAGTAGCAGTTCATGTGCCTTGAGTGGTAATCAAAGGAGGATGCTTCTAAGAAAGCCTTCATTGAGCTACACTGCAGTAGCTCCTACACATGTAGTAGCAACAGTTGTGTTTAGATAGGAGTGAAGTGATTTGGGACAGAATAAAAAAGCTGTTCGAGAGTAATGCCGCGTACACACGATCGTTTTTTTTTTCGACGGTGAAAACACCGTCGAGAAAAATGAGGATCAGCTTGTTCCCCCCCACACACGGCCGTTTTAAATGAATTTTTTTTTTTTTTGGTCGAAAAAAACGACCGTGTGTGGGCTCCCCGGCAGTGTTTCCCTATGGGAAAACTGCCGCGGAAAAAAACGACGGGAATCACGACGAGAAAAATTGGAGCATGTTCTAATTTTTCTCGTCGTGATTAATGCCGTTTTTCCCGTCGGGGAAAAATTACAAAAAGCCCACAGACGATAGTTTTTCTCGTCCCGACGGGAAAAATGATCGTGTGTACGCGGCATAAGAGTATTTTTGTGTGCTTGTTCAAGAGCAGGTTGTTCAGTCTGAGTCTGAGAAGGCACCATGGAGGGGAACCACTAAAGTTTGGTTTGGTCCAGGATAACTACTTGATAATGCATTAAAATGTTAGAGGCGCCTAGACCTGTCCATGAGGTAGGGGTGCATAGAAGCGAGTTTAGGGTGGAGGAGTTTGACTGGCCTACACAGAGTCCTGACCTCAACCCGATAGAACACCTTTGGAATGAATTAGAGCGGAGACTGTGAGCCAGGCCTTCTCGTCCAACATTGGTGCCTGACCTCACAGATGCGCTTCTGGAAGAATGGTCAAACATTCCCATAGACACAATCCTAAACCTTGTGGACACCTTTCCCAGAATAGTTGAAGCTGTTATAGCTGCAAAGGGTAGGCCAACTAAATATTGAACCCTACAGACTAAGACTGGGATGCCATTAAAGTTCATGTACGTGTAAAGGCAGACGTCCAAATACTTTTGGCAATATGGAGTATATTATGTAGTTTTGCGATCAAAGAGTTATAATTAACAGTAAACAGAGTATTGGAAGGCGCTACCAATTAAACACCTAAATAGTTGAGAGAAGCTTCTGAAGCGCCCAGGAGAAAAGTGTCATAGTAGAGATTTAAAATTTGACTGTTGGATTTAGATTTATGTCAAGCATGCTAGATTTAAAGAAGTTTTTTTTGTATAGGGAGACAGAAGCAAAAATTTCTAGTGTAAATTGTATGGCAGGTAGTGACTCAAGGATTGGACAGAGAAAAAAGGACATCATCCGCATAAAGTCCTATTTTTTATTCTTCTGCACTAACTGAGATACCAGAGGTATAGGGGTTGGACCTAATGGATACTTCTAATGGTTTAATGACAAGGCAAAGATAACAGGTGACAAAGGGCATCTTTGTTGCGTGCCATTGGTAATAGTGAATGGAGTGGAGAGAAGCCCTGAAGACCAAACCCTGGCACAAGGTGTTGTGTATAGGCCCAAAAATAGCCATTAAAATGTTGGCATTAAGACCAAATTTTAGTAAGACTTCTTTCAGGTACAACCAATGTACGCTGTCAAAAGCCTTCTCTGCATCTAGAGACAAAAAGAGAGAGGGCTTTTGAAGGTGTTCAGCCTACTAGATAAGATCTATAAACTGTATTGTCCCATCTGAGAAATGCCTCCCAGTCACAAACCCTACCTGGTCCTTATGGACTAGCAGTTGTTTGTATTTAGATAAACTGGTTGCAAGAATTTTAGCATAAATTTTTATGTTTTGAGTTTTAAGAGTGAGATGGGTCTGTAATTTTCTGGATTATTTGTTGATTTCCCAGGTTTGGGTATAGGCACAATAAGTTTTTCTAAGGACTCTCTGATAAGCTCTCCCATAGGTGCAAAGCAGGTAAAAGTATTCTAGAGATGAGGTGACAACAAGCTTGCGAAAACATTATACTATTCATTGCAAAACCCGTCAGGGCCCTGAGCTTTGTGCAGGGGTAGTTGTGAAATCACCTTGGTAATTTCAAAAGTTGGTAATGCCTCATAAAGATCTTCAAGTTGGTCAGGTGTCAAGAGTTGGAAGGTTTATAGATGGATGAATGGAGCTCTAAAATAGTTTTTGAGGTTGTAAAGGTTAGAGTAGAAGTCACTGAAATGGTTGGTGATATCTTGTGGGTTCTGCAACTTTTTCCCCTGGGAGTCTAGTATGTAGGGAATTTTGAATTGTGACAATTAGTGTGTGTGTGTGTGTGTGTGTGTGTGTGTGTGTGTGTGTGTGTGTGCTGTTTCGCTAGACAAATTCTAGGCTTATTACTTTGGGCATACTAAGTGGTGCGATGTCTTTTCATGTAAAAATCTAAATTTTTATGAAGCAGTGAATGTAGTTGAGATCTCCAATCTTTTTGTAGGCCTCATCTTGAAGATTGGAATTAACTTTAGGAATGTTCAGCTGCCCTAATGTCAGTTAAGGGTTGGCCTAGAGAGTGTTGATGAAGTTTATTCTCCTGGGCAGCAAAATTAGTTAGGAGACCTCTCATAATGCATTACTGTGGACTGTGCATAAAAGCCTTTATCAGAGACAGATACAACATTTGATTGAAATAAATGCAAGATCTCAGATTTGATCTTTTCCTGATAAGAAGGATGAGTGTTGAATCTCCAAAGAGATTGGGGTCTCTTGTTCGAAGTAATATATAGCTGGAGTCAGACTGGAGCATGGTCTGACCATGTGATAGAACGGATCTGAGCACAACTAATTGCCGATTGTAACAGATTTTTGTTAACCAGAAAAAGAGCAATTCTTTGCATATAGGAGTAAACGTTGTAGTCTCCAAGCATCTCCATGGGTCATAAAGGTCATCTGAGAGGACGTAAATTAAAGACGTCTAGCGTATTATCTATTACCTCATTAAAGTCATCACATATGGTTAGCTGATCCCTTGGAAAAAGGTGGAGCTAATCCATAAGCGATCTAAAAAAGCATTTTTGGGGTATATTGGGAGAATAAACATTGACTGTAACTAGGGGATGATTGGCAAATAAAGCTGAAAGTATGGCATAGCGACCATATGGGGGTCGGGATCTAAATGATGCAGTTGAAATCCAATTGAACTTCCGACTACCATCATCGCCCCCGGTTTCTTGCCGCCCGTATTCGTAAAAAACGATGAGGGAATGCTTTGTGCTGACAGATGGGGCTTTTCCATTTGCAAAATGTGTCTCTTGGGAACTGAATAGGTCAGCTCGCTGGGAAAGGTAGTCTTTTCACATAAGTTGACATTTAAATGGGCTATTTAAACCTTTGACAATAATAGTAGTAATTTTAAGCATCATCTTTGGTACATGTAGGGTAGT
The DNA here is from genome assembly GCA_029206835.1 of Rana muscosa. Taxonomy (NCBI): domain Eukaryota; kingdom Metazoa; phylum Chordata; class Amphibia; order Anura; family Ranidae; genus Rana; species Rana muscosa. Next base: position 220,577,520 of record CM055122.1, read on the forward strand.
GTATTAACCACCAAAAAGAGACTACGTGGTTCCCATCAATGAACAAAGGTACCTGCATAAAGTTTTCCAAAAAGTTGATGCAAACATTGGACCATACAGGATAAAAAACAACAAACTAAACCAACTCCTAATCATAAATTCAACAATCAAACCAAGCAGTGTGTTTTGCACACTAGTATTTCAGGGTGTGGAACTACAATATAGGAGTTGCATTTGCAGGATATGAAATAGTTGGCGGAAGGTGGTATGCTTCCTGCCCGAGGTTAGGCACAAAGCCATATTGGGTGTTGACCAGGATGGAACGTGACCGTGGTTTTGGAGTGCTGGTGATGCCTCATTTTTTGGAGCAGATTGAGACCCTCTTTTGGGGTGAGTATTGGCTAGTTACCAGAAGCCTTGTGGGATATATCCACCTATACGTTGCGAACATCAGAGATTTGCTGACTGGTGCAAATTCTCTGCGTTGTTTTGCTGTATCTGGAGGAATATCTGCAAAAAGAGAAATTGGGAATAGGGATCCGGGAGGGAATGAGCAGACCTGGTGGCACTCATTAGCTGCTTTTTTATATGAAAAAAAATTGTATATGAGCAAGGACATCCCTTGGAACAGATGTGGGAAGATACTTAGGCCTAATGATCCTCTGCGCCCAGTTTATAATAAGATCTGAAGGTGAGCGAGATAGGAGTTTAAGAAATTGCTGCAGATAAGATGTCAAATCACTGTTTTTGACAATTTCAGGACTGCCCCTGAGTTTAATAATGTTATTTTTGGAACCCTCTTCTAAATCAGCAAGTTGGGACTTAAGGTGTTGGAGCTCCTCTTTGTGGCTATCATGAGCATCAACCATCTCATTAAATGCTTTAGTATAATTCTCCACCTGTCTCTCAGTATGGTCAGTACGTTCTTCCACATGATCCATGCTATAGTGAATGCGGGCAATGGAGGAGCATAGCTCCATACTGATGTCCCTTTGTAGGGATAACGACATAGATTTCAGGACATGTTCAGAGTTGGGGTTATCAGTTGTTGGTGCAGTGGCTAAGGGAGTCTTTGTTCTTCACCTCAATGTAATGTGGCAAATAGCATACCCCAAAATGCTTCTTACTGGAGCATTATTGAGAATGTGCAGCTGCTCTTTTGGTCCTGTCTTTCCTGTGCAGAATGGTACCAGAGAGGTTTCCTGCTGCTGTGTACTCCATATCTAAACTACCGTGAGAGAGAGGAGTTCCTGGGATCGGTGCCAACTTTTACTTCCATTACAGGCTCTGCAAAAAGTTCTTTAAGCCTGTGGAACTGGCATCCTTAGATTTTGTTATGGGCTTGTCCTTTGGGTCCCTGTCATCGGCGGTGTAACGGTGAATTTGATTGACAAGAGGGGGAGCCAGTTTCTCCCGCTGCTCTCAACAAGGCCTGTGAGAGCGAAGAGAAGAGAGTCGCCGCAGACGGGCACAGCGCTGGATGGAGAGTTAGAGAGGAAGTGGACGAGATACGGGACTTTTAATGAGGCATACAGGTGGAGCAAAGAATTGATTAAACTAAAGCAAGTTTAATAAAACGACCATAGGTTATACAGATATCTTGGCCAGTTGGCTCCATATAAAGATATAGGTTAACATCAAATACTAAAATTGCTGAATATCATCATATATGATAAAATTAATGCATCTAGGATGGCCTGGAGATTTTGAAGGGCCCATGGCTCGACGCGTTTTGGCGACTGTATCGCCTCGTCAGGAGCAAATGCATATAATCTAAAGGGAAACATTGTACATAAATATGAGAGCCAATAAGTTTATTGTATCTATGTAGTAAAATGTGGAGGTTCTGTGTCCGGTGTCTGAATCCCTTGGGGCTCCACGTCCCCTCAGCTCCCGGGAGGGAGATGCATGATGTTTGCCGCCAGCACCACCGGTATAGTCACTGCTTCAATATGTAAGCAAGTGGTTGGTTCATCTCCTTCCTCTCTTCCTCCACATTTTACTACATAGCCCTCTGTTGAAGTCGATTGGACGAAACCGGTCAGGGCGTGGCTACAACTACGCTTCTCTAACTAAGAACTAATGGATGCTGTTCCCTGCTGACTGGCCACAACAAGGAAGTAATTCCCCAGGAATACAGACGCTTCTGTGGTCAAATGCAAAGCGGTGAATATACACATACACATGCTGTTTGACTGATTTTTTTCTGTACGTGCATTTGTAGCAGGGGTTTACTGCATGGGGGTATTTTGTATTCATTAAAGCAGGATTACACTATGTTGGTGTCTTTTGTGTTTTATATGAATGGTATATGGAGTTAACCCTTTCTGTCCCCTGCTTGGTGATGACGGATGGTCGAGTGAGAGAGCCCATCAGTATTAATATCTCAGGCCCAATTGCGTCATCATTGTGGTGAGTTTGCACCCCGACGGGTGAGAGTGCCTCTCGTGTGGTGAAGTCTGGGAACAGGTGTAGGATGCACTTTTAATCAACTGTTTACACGCATTTACGGATTTAAAGACTTACTACTGTATCATCACCCGAATGTTTTTATGCAAGTGGACATTTATCCAACTATAGCGCTGTTTTATCATCTGGACTTTTGGTTGAATATATATTTATTAGCAATATATACATTTATATGTAAATCCAATACATTCCGTCTGTATAACAAAGTTTACATAACATAAACAGTAGAGCTTATGACTGGGGGGTTGGGGGGGAAACATTGGGAAGGTAGGGAGGGGTAAGGGGTAATAGGATCGTAGTGTAGAACAGATTATAAGTCGCTCTCGTGAGGGTGCTTATACAACTTAGTGCCATGCCAATTCAACTTTCTTTTTCGTACATCATGGGACACAGAGCGACTTAGTCATTACTAATGGGTTATATAGATTACCTTCAGGTGTTGGCACTGGCCAATTCCAAACCGGAAGTACCCTCCCCTATATAAGCCCCTCCCACCCGGGAGCACCTCAGTTTTTTGCCAGTGTCTAAGGTGTTGGCCAAAGAGTAACATGTGTTTTCACTGGGCTTGCGTACAGGTTCTTTTGGGCCTTAGTAAGCTGTTCCGGATCCCACCAAAAAAGCTTCATAGCTAAACGGTCGGTACCCGGGCCTTGCAGCAGAAGAGCAAGGTTTTGCCTGTAATGCTTCTCTTAGGAGGGCTGGACCCTGGGATCCAGAGCTCTGGTCATACCCACGACCAAGATGTTGTCTGTGCAGGGTGCTATACAGGTCCAGGGGAGTGGAATCCTTGGGAACCCGGTCCCTGAAGGTTTAATTACAATGCCTGCCGTGATAGGTGAAGTTTGGACTTCTGTGGACCAAACAAAGTCCTGCGGCGGGGATCAGGTAAGTGGGGGGCCCCCAGGAACTTGGTTCTATTGGGGGACCCCCAAGCCTAATTTGTCTTTCTGTCTGTTACCTAACGGTATTCCCGCTAAATATCTGTGTTTGCCTGTAACTACTGAAAATGTAAAATTTTAATAGTAGTCAAGAAAAAAAAAAAAAAAAGGGACCGCGGTACCTGTGTTAAACCACTAGAGGCCGCTGTAGTCCATTTTTCTTGTCATGTGGATCTTTGGTTTTCTCAAGTCAAAAGATCCAGGCAGCTGGTAAGTTTCTCTGTGGGAATCCACTTCCTCTGCCCTGTTGCTGCGCTCATCCACCGCACAGGCCCTCCGGCAAAAAGGGCCCTGGCTCCTAGTCCCCTGTTTGATTTCGAAAAGGGCGCCAATGGCGCACGGGCGCGCGCGCGGGCGCGTGCACGCGCCTCCTATGAAAAAAAGGGGCGGGGCGGGTGGATGACGCTCGATGCGCGGCGCTTCTGCGCATGTGCGGGCGTCCCAGCATAGTTAAAAGACACAGTACAAGTGTCAGCTGGATGCAAACAGAGCTAGCAACAAACAGTGGCACACAGAGGCGGTTGATGCAGGCATCCCCATAGAAAGGCACTTTAGTGGACACCAGCTGGTATATAGCAGCACCTGTGTTAGACTATTACCAGCAAAATTGGTGTATGACGACGGGAATACCTCAGCTTTGTGCTTAAAGGATATGTCGTCCAGACGCTCCGGAAATAGATCTTCCAGGAAGCCAAAGGGGTCTCCATCGGGCTCTGAGGATATTGGGCATGCTTGTACTGCACCAATCTCCCCTGAGAATTCAGAGGTCAGTAGCCGTAGAAACCCCGCAGGAATGCCTGGTGCTGCGGCTGTCCCCAGTCCACCTGCTCCTGTATATATAACAGAGGAGGTTTTATCCTCAACTCTGGGAGGATTGGAAGAGAGATTAACAGCATTGATCGCTGCTTCCCTGTCTCAGGAAAAGCGCGTCCGATCTCCGTCTCCTCCTTCAGAGTGCCTGTTAGTGGAGGAACAGCCCCACACAGAGATCGACCTACCTGAAGGGGATCAGGATGAGGTTGATTCAGTTATGGAGGAATCAACAGTGGAAGAACCTTTCTCAGCATCTCAGGCTGAAAGATTATGGGTTCAGTCTCTGACTAATATGGTCCGATCAGCATTTAAAATGCCTCTGGCGGAACCACCATCCACTACGGTTTCCTCGCTGGGGTCGCTAAAAGCTCCCCAGGCTGTCTGTTCCTTCCCAATCCACCCTTTATTAGAAGGGCTTATTTACCAGGATTGGGAGCATCCTGATAAAATATTTGCTCCCCCCAAGAGATTTCCGGTGATCTATCCCATGGAGGATAAGTTCATAAAAAAATGGAGGGTCCCTACAGTGGACGCAGCCATCTCTTCTGTTAACAAATCACTGACCTGTCCAGTAGATAATGTTCCAATGTTCAAAGACCCAATAGATAAAAAATTGGAGTCTTTACTAAAATCTGCTTTCTCTACAGCAAGCATGGTGACACAACCTGCGGTAGCAGCGATTGGAGTCTGCCAAGCAGTGAAAGATCAGTTGAAACAAGTCTTAAGGGACTTACCAGATCAGCAGGCTCTTGCCCTAGCTGACCTGCCTAGAGCCTTGTGTTTTGCGGTGGACGCCATAAAGGATACAATCCAACAGGCCTCACGCTTTACGCTGTCTATAGTACATATGCGTAGGCTTCTGTGGCTCAAAAACTGGTCTGCTGAAGCTCCCTGTAAAAAACTGCTGGTTAGCTTCCCATTTCATGGAGAACGCTTATTTGGAGAAGATCTGGACAAATATATCCAGAAAATTTCTGCCGGTAAAAGTTCACTCTTACCGGTTAAGAACAAGGGTAGAAGTCCTTCTTTTAAGAGGCCTACTTCTCCAGTCCCTGGCACATCGGCTGTGAAACAGTTCCGACGGCCTTCGCGGTCAAATCCAGGGGGCAGAAATCAGGGACAATCACAGGGTATCAAGAAACCCTGGGTCAAGAGAGGTACAAAACCTCCCCCTAAGTCATGAAGGGTTGCCCCCACTCAGTCGGGTGAGGGGAAGACTTCAGTTGTTCACAGAGACCTGGCGGGACACCATCAGAGATGGGTGATCTCCGCAGTAAGTCTGGGATACAGGCTGGATTTAAAAGACATTCCTCCTGCCCATTTTATAAGGTCAAACGTGCCAAGCGATCCCCAGAAGAGTGGATCCCTCCTTCTGGCACTAGAGCAACTATTGCCCCAAGGGTAATCATGAAGGTTCCCTTGAAAGAAAACGGGTTCGGGTTTTACTCGAACCTTGTCACAGTCCCCAAACCAAATGGGGACATGAGGCCCATATTAAATATAAAAGGGCTAAACAAGTTCCTACATATCAGGACTTTTTCGGATGGAGTCGATCCGATCGGTGGCCACCGCCCTACAAGGGCAGGAATGGTTAGCCTCGATCGACATAAGGGATGCTTATTTGCATATTCCCATCTGTCCGGCCCACCAGAAATTTCTACGCCTTGCAGTAGAAGGGCGCCATTTTCAGTTCAGAGCCTTACCTTTCGGTCTGGCCACGGCACCACGAGTGTTCACAAAAATTCTGGCCCTACGATTGGCCAAAACTAGGAACACAAGGTGTAACGATAATGGCATAGCTAGACGACTTGTTGCTGATAGACCACTCAGTGGAAAAAAAAAAAAAAAAACTAGAAGTGGTCGTTCACAAGATAATAAAGTATCTGGAATCTCACGGTTGCATTATCAACCGAGACAAGTCAGCCCTAAAACCAGTCAAAAGCCTGGAATACTTGGGGGCTAAGACTGGATTCAAATCAGAGAAAGATTTTCTTACCTCCAGAGAAGGTGTCGTCTTTGAAAGATTTGACCCACTTAGTGGGTACAAAAAAGAAAAACCATCCATACGCCTGTGTATAAGGCTGCTGGGAAAAATGGTGGCTTCATTCGAAGCGGTACCCTACGGTCAATTCCATTCAAGGAACTTGCAGAGGGCCATACTGTCAGCCTGGAACAAAAAAGTTCAGGCTTTAGACTTACCAATGTCCCTGTCCCCTTCCGTTCGCAAGATCCTCCATTGGTGGTTGGTGCCCCAGAATCTGGGAAGGGAAACCCTTCAGTCCGGTTTCTTGGAAGGTGGTCACTACAGTTGCCAGCCTCATAGGCTGGGGGGCAGTACTGGAGCAATGGTCTCTCCAGGGCAAGTGGCCAGAAGCAGAGAAGGCCCTGCCCACCAATCTCTTAGAGATACGAGCAGCCCGGTATGCCCTAGTAGCATGGACATCCAAACTCCAAGGGTCACCTGTCAGAATTCAATCAGACAATGCCACAGCAGTGGCATATATCAATCTCCAGGGTGGCACCAGGAGTCGTGCAGCCCAGAGGGAAGCGAATTGCATCCTGGAATGGGCAGAAAGGTATGTCACAGCCATATCTGCGGTTTTCATCCCAGGAGTGGAAAATTGGAGAGCGGACTTTTTAAGTCGCCAGCAATTATGCCCGGGGGAATGGTCTCTTCACCCCGAGGTTTTCCAGGCAATATGCCAGCGGTGGGGAACACCGGATGTAGATCTGCTAGCATCCAGATTCAATGCAAAGGTGGACAGATTTGTGTCTCGCACAAAGGATCCCCTAGCTTGCGGTTCGGATGCCCTAGTGCTCCCTTGGGATCAGTTCAAGCTGATATATGCATTCCCACCGCGATTAATCCGCAGAATCAGGGTAGAAAAGAAACCAGTGATTCTGGTGGCTCCAGCGTGGCCCCGAAGGGCATGGTACGCGGAGATTGTAAAAATGTCAGTGGGAAGTCCTTGGACCCTCCCACATCGTCCGGACCTGCTTTCGCAAGGACCGATATACTACCCTTCCTTACCAGCCCTAGGTTTGACGGCCTGGCTATAGAAGCCCACATTCTAAAAAAGAGAGGGCTCTCTAATCCTGTGGTATCTACCATGATCAATGCCAGGAAGCCGGTATCCAGGCAGATCTATTATAGGATCTAGAAGGCGTACATCACGTGGGGTGAGGCCAGGAAATGGCATCCACGTAAGTACGTAATAGGTAGGATTCTGGACTTCCTACAGTGGGCTGTACATAGGAAGCTTGCCTTGAGTACTATCAAGGGTCAGACGGCCTTGTCAATATTTTTTTCAAAGGCCCTTGGCTTTGCATTCATTAGTCAAAGCTTTCATACAAGGAGTGATGCGTATTAGCCCTCCGGTTAGTATTCCCATATGTCCATGGGACTTAAACCTGGTTCTGTCGGTTCTACAGAAACAACCATTTGAACCATTGCGGCACATTTTCTTGGTTCTTTTCACCAGGAAATTGATTTTCTTAGTAGCCATTTGTTCGGCTAAAAGAGTATCGGAACTAGCCGCCTTGTCCTGTAAGGAGCCATATCTGGTTGTCCATAAGGACAGAGTAGTATTACGTCCTCATCCAGCCTTTCTTCCTAAGGTGGTATCGAGGTTTCATTTGAACCAAGATGTGGTTCTTCCTTCTTTTTTCCCCAAACCTAGCTCGGTAGAGGAAAAGTTATTACATTCTTTGGATGTAGTAAGAGCAGTTAAAGCTTATCTGAAAGCCACTGCTCAGATTCGCAGAACGGATTCTTTGTTTGTTCTGCCGGAAGGCCCCAGAAAGGGTCAGGCAGCATCAAAATCTACTTTAGCCAAGTGGATTCGACAGGTCATAATACAAGCCTATGGCTTGAGAAAGAGACCGCCTCCGTTCAAAGTTAGGGCGCACTCCACAAGAGCAGTTGGAACTTCATGGGCAGTGCATCACCAGGCCTCCCTGGCTCAAGTATGTAAGGCCGCAACATGGTCTTCGGTACACACTTTTACTAGATTCTACCAGGTAGACGTTAGAAGTCAGGAGGATGTCGCCTTTGGGCGCAGTGTGTTGCAGGCCGCAAAAGATCCTCATGCCTGATGGTGCCCAGCTTATGTATCCCTCCCCTCATTTGGCATTGCTTTGGGACGTCCCATTAGTAATGACTAAGTCGCTCTGTGTCCCGTGATGTACGAAAAAGAAAAAGGGATTTTTATAACAGCTTACCTGTAAAATCCTTTTCTTGGAGTACATCACGGGACACAGAGCTCCCACCCCTCTTTTTGGGACACTTATTGCTTGGCTACAAAACTGAGGTGCTCCCGGGTGGGATGGGCTTATATAGGGGAGGGTACTTCCGGTTTGGAATTGGCCAGTGCCAACACCTGAAGGTAATCTATATAACCCATTAGTAATGACTAAGTCGCTCTGTGTCCCGTGATGTACTCCAAGAAAAGGATTTTACAGGTAAGCTGTTATAAAAATCCCTTTATTTATCTACAGGTTAGGTTTGTCGATTAACAAGCTGGGGTTCCCCTGCGCGGTGTCATCTCTCTTCGGACACCGCCCAAGGTTTGTTTACTGTTATATCTCAAACCCTTCTGGTAAGTATTGACTATGTTGGTAAAGGGTATTATTCAAAAGCCATATGGCGACACGAGGGTATGAGGGGGGGGGGGGGTAAGCTCAGATTAGTCGTTCTGGACAGGCAGGTATGGTATATCTGGGACTCTCCTTCCTGGTCTAGAGAGAGAGAGCAATGGTCTCTCCAGGGCAGGTGGTCGGATGCAGAAAAGGCCCTGCCCATCAATCTCTTAGAGATACGAGCAGTCCGGTATGCCCTAGTAGCATGGACATCCAAACTCCAAGGGGCCCCTGTCAGAATTCAATCAGACAATGCCACGGCAGTGGCATATATCAATCATCAGGGTGGCACCAGGAGTCGTGCAGCCCAGAGGGAAGTGAATTGCATCCTGAAATGGGCAGAAAGATATGTCCCAGCCATATCCGCAGTATTCATTCCAGGAGTGGAGAATTGGAAGGCGGACTTTCTAAGTCGCCAACAATTATGCCCAGGGGAATGGTCCCTTCACCCCGAGGTTTTCCGGACAATATGTCAGCGGTGGGGAACACCGGATGTAGATCTGCTAGCATCCAGATTCAACGCAAAGGTGGACAGGTTTGTCTCTCGGACAAGGGATCCCCTAGCTTGCGGCTCGGATGCCCTAGTGTTCCCTTGGGATCAGTTCAAGCTGATATATGCATTTCCACCGCCACAATTGTTACCTCGATTACTCCGCAGAATCAGGGTAGAAAAGAAACCAGTGATTCTGGTGGCTCCAGCGTGGCCCCGAAGAGCATGGTACGCGGAGATTGTAAAAATGTCTGTGGGGAGTCCTTGGACCCTCCCACATCGTCCGGACCTGCTTTCGCAAGGACCGATATACCACCCTTCCTTACCAGCCCTAGGTTTGACGGCCTGGCTATTGAAGCCCACATTCTAAAAAAGAGAGGTCTCTCTAATCCTGTGGTATCTACCATGATCAATGCCAGGAAGCCGGTATCCAGGCAGATCTACTATAGAATCTGGAAGGCGTACATCGCCTGGTGTGAGGCCAAGAAATGGCATCCACGTAAGTACGTAATAGGTAGGATTCTGGACTTCCTACAGTGGGCTGTAGATAGGAAGCTTGCCTTGAGTACTATCAAGGGTCAGATTTCGGCCTTGTCAATATTTTTTCAAAGGCCCTTGGCTTCGCATTCACTAGTCAAAGCCTTTATACAAGGAGTGATGCGTATTAGCCCTCCGGTTAATATTCCCATATGTCCATGGGATTTAAACCTGGTTCTGTCGGTTCTACAGAAGCAACCATTTGAACCATTACAGCACATTTCCTTGGTTCTTCTCACCAGGAAATTGATTTTTCTAGTAGCCATTTGTTCGGCTAAAAGAGTGTCGGAATTAGCCGCTATGTCCTGTAAAGAGCCATATCTGGTTATCCATAAGGACAGAGTAGTGTTACGTCCTCATCCAGCCTTTCTTCCTAAGGTGGTATCGAGGTTTCATTTGAACCAAGATGTGGTTCTTCCTTCCTTTTTCCTCAAACCTAGTTCGGTAGAGGAAAAGTTATTACATTCCTTGGATGTAGTAAGAGCAGTTAAAGCTTATCTAAAAGCCACTGCTCAGATTCGCAGAACGGATACTTTGTTTATTCTGCCGGAAGGCCCCAGAAAGGGTCAGGCAGCGTCAAAATCTACTTTAGCCAAGTGGATTCGACAGGTCATTATGCAAGCCTATGGCTTGAGAAGGAGACCGCCTCCGTTCAAAGTTAGTGCGCACTCCACGAGAGCAGTTGGAACTTCATGGGCAGTTCATCACCAGGCCTCCCTGGCTCAAATCTGTAAGGCCGCAACATGGTCTTCAGTACACACGTTTACTAGGTTCTACCAGGTGGACGTTAGAAGTCAGGAGGATGTCGCCTTTGGGCGCAGTGTGTTGCAGGCCGCAAAAGATCCTCATGTCTGATAGCGCTCAGCTTATGTATGGTGTATCCCCCCCTTCATTGGGCATTGCTTTGGGACGTCCCACATAGTAATGACTATGCCGCTCTGTGTCCCGTGATGTACGAGGAAAGAAAATAGGATTTTTATAACAGCTTACCTGTAAAATTCTTTTCTTGGAGTACATCACGGGACACAGAGCTCCCACCCCTCTTTTGGGGACACTTATTGCTTTGCTACAAAACTGAGGTGCTCCCGGATGGGAGGGGCTTATATAGGGGAGGGTACTTCCGGTTTGGAAGTTGCCAGTGCCAGCACCTGAAGGTAAACTATATAACCCACATAGTAATGACTATGCCGCTCTGTGTCCCGTGATGTACTCCAAGAAAAGGATTTTACAGGTAAGCTGTTATAAAAATCCTATTATTTGGGCTTGTAGAAGTTGGAGAGATGGGAGATGTGTGTCGTCTACCTCATTGAAAGCTTTCATCATGAATGGAGCCAGCTGTTGAGCAAATTTTTTGTAAAATTGGGGGGTGTATCCGTCTGGGCCTGGGCTCTTACCATTTTTAATGCCTTTTATTGCTGTTAGAAATTCAGATATAGTCATTGGTAATTCTAAAGCTTCCATGTCAGGTTGTGATATCGTGGGTAAGGCTGTGTCTTGTATGTATTGTTGTAAGGCCATTGTGGGTGAGGAGGGAGAGTCATGAGCTGCTGGGAGATTATAAAGTGTGGAATAGTAGTCTCTGAATTCCGAGATGATTTCGGAATTTTTTGATCTTTTCTGTTGTGATGGGGATATAATGTGGTTGATGTTCTGTCTTTTTTGTTTTGGATGTAAGATCCGTGCGAGGTGTTTCCCGCATTTGTTTGCCTGAGTGTAATGGACATGACGTCCTTTGTTACAAGCGATTAGTGCTCTGTCTGTGAAGATCTGTAGAAGGTCTCTACGGGCATTGGATAGTTCAGTCAGGGTTTTTGTATCTAACGTGCGTTTGTGTCGAGCTTCGAGAGCAGTTATTTGAGAAAAGAGGCGTTTTATGTCTGCGGTCCGTGCATTTAAGGGTTTCCCACTTGTTTAAGTTAGAAGTCTCGTCATGCATATGTGTTTGTGTGAAATCTGCAATTGTTTTATTCACCTCTGCACAGCATACTGTGTCATTCAGTAGGTTGTCATTGAGTCTCCATGAGGAGCGACGGTTGGTGTATGGTAGTTTCCCTACTGTTAAATGTATCGGTGCGTGGTCCGACCACAGTCCCAGGCCATTTTCACAGCTAAGGTCAAAGTCTAAGAGCGTTTGTGAGAGCAGAAAATAATAAATTCTGCTGTATGATTTATGGGCTGGGGAGTAGTATGTGTAATCTCTCTCCGTGGGATGTGTAAAACGCCATACATCCACCAAGGACATGTCCCTTAGGGTGGCACGCATGGCGCTTAGTGTGGATGGTGGCATATGCGACTTACCAGTGGACGAGTCCATCCTCGGCACAAGTGGAGCGTTCAGGTCACCCGCCATAATCAGGTTGGTTGTCCCGAAGTTTTGTAGACGGGTCGTCACAGAGGACAGGAATCGCTGTTGGTTCTGGTTAGGGAGATAGATATTAGCAAGGGTTAGTACAGCCTGGGAGCACCGCAATTTCAAGAGTAAATATCTACCGTTCGGGTCAATGCAAGTGTCTAATATTTCTGGTGTGAAGGAACTGTGAAATGCTATAGATACTACTTTTGTTTTGGCCAGGGGATTGGTGCTGTGGAACCATGTGGTGAAGTGCTTATCTGGAAGTGTTGGAATCTTGTCGGTTTTAAAGTGAGTTTCTTGAAGTAGTAGTATGTGGGATTTGGTTTTATGGAAGTGATGGAGAATCCGTCTACGTTTTTCAGGGATATTGAGTCCTCTACAGTTGAGAGAGGATATCTTGATGCTTAGAGGAGCTGACATGGTGTCAGTGTTACCGGTATGTTAGTGTGTGTTCCTTTTGCTTCAGATCACCTGCAGCTAGAATGTATGTCTTGTGTTGAGCTACGCCCCCTAGATATGGAGAGAGAGGCGAGGTGGAATGTGGGGTGGGATTGAGAAGGAGGAAAGGAGATAGGGGCAAAAAGTAAGAAAAATATTAGGGGGAAAGACGCTGAGGGAGGAGGGGGGGATATAGATACAGAAAGAAGGAGAAAGCGAGAGAAGAAAAAGAAAAAGAAAAACAAGCAAAACACAAAAGTGTACAGGTACTGACACGAGGAGGTAGGGCTTTTGTGTGTGGTGACAGGCACAGGGAAAAAACTGTGTTGTCACTGGTGTTGTGTATCTCGTGTCAGTTTACCAATTCACCTAGTGAATTGGTAAGTGCTACAAACTTATAGGGAAGCTACTCCCTCTAGTGTCCAAAGTGTATGAGAAACCTTGGACACTACCTAGGAAACCTAGCTAAAAGAAGAATTCACCACAGAGGCAATTAAGACTCTGTAAACCCTAATGTGGGGAACATGTTTGGTCTGTGAACAGGAGCTCCGCTCCAACCTAAAATAGAGATTGTCTAGGTGTGTAAAAGCAAGGCACACAGCAATAGAATGAAAAACATTTAAACCTTCTTATTCAAACCGTATGTTTTCCTGATAGCAGGGGAATCTTTGGCTGTTTCCCTGGATATCTCCGATAATCATATTGTACCCCTATGATAGGCTAGACCTGGTCAGCAGATTTAGAGTCAGGGGTACAGTAGGTCAGGTGAGGCATTTCAACAACAGTGGGAAACAGCCCGTATAGAAAATGTTCTATCAAAAAACAACAAAAGAAAAAAAAAAGAAAGACAATTAGATGTGGATCAGCTTTTCTTAAATGTTCCAGGAAACTTGGGCAGGGCCACCACCTGCCGGTGGTAATCTAAGGTGTTCATCCTGGAGAAGTAGAAGTGGCGTCGGGTCTGGATCTGTTTTCTTTAGGATGTTTTCCACATCCTGGTCTCCTGGGAAGGCCTGGGGTTGCCGGATGTAGTGGCCAATCTGGGATCCTGATGTGGGGTAATTCAAATGTGCCCAAAAAATTGGGTAAATCTCAGAGGTTGCGGAAGGTCGCTGATTTACCATTGTGGGAAGCGAATAGGTGAAAAGGAAATCCCCATCTGTATTTAATTTGCTGTGTTTGCAGAGCGTCCGTTATTGGTTTCAGAGCTTTCCTCATGGTTAGTGTTTGCTTTGAAAGGTCAGTCAGAAGCATGACTGGGTAGGTGTCGAACAAAATGGATCCCTGATTGCGTGCAGCTTGCATTATGTCATTTCTGACTTTGAAAAAGTGTATGCGACAAATTATGTCTCTGGGGTATGCAGGGTTAGGATTACGGGGTCCGAGGGATCTGTGGATCCTATCAATTTCCAAGGGATCGTCAATGGGCTTATTCAGAACATTGTTGAACATGGTAATGGCCGCTGTAGCTAAATCTTTACTTTCTACCTTTTCTGGTACTCCGCGTATGCGAATATTGTTGCGGCGGATTCTGTTCTCTTGGTCATCTAAACCATAAAACAATTGTTGTATCTGAATTGTGTGTTGCTGTAGTATGTCCTCATGTATTTATTTTACATTTATTGATTTATTAACTCTGTTTTATCTGTTCTTATGTGTATTTATATATTTATTAATTACACTTAACCAGTACCCTTTGTAGCTTCACGGCTATTAAAGGAAGACTGTGAATTAGTATTTCACTACTGTGGTGCCGGAAAGTGCAATCTAGGCCTATTTTTTGCACCTTCTTGTTATATGTCTAGTTATGTATAGAGTGTTTTATTTTTTCCCCAAGGAGTGTGTGTGTGCTGGGGGTATTTTTTCTTCTAATACTACGTTCTATGAGCAGTATATCTATTTTTAGGAAGCGAAGTTTGGAAATTCTCCGGCTCATTGATTTGGATTTTTCATCCACTTTCTCTTTGTTGGATCTGGCCCCTGTTAAAGAATATGAGATGTACATCCGCAATTTTGGAAAGAGCAACACAAAGCAGGTGTGTAATTTTTTTATGAATACGGCATCTTGAAAATGAATAGTTGTTTGGGGCTAGAATAATATGTTTTTTTCAAATATAAAGCTTTGCACTTCGGAAACTATGGTTATACTATTTTACTATCAAATGGGGGAACCCCTGGGGGCGGGACTTTGAAGGCACTACCAACAGAGTAGAGAGAATGTATGAAAGTATAACAAAGTTAATTTTAATAACAAGTAATAAATAGAACACATACAAAATAGGATACAATAAAAATGTCATTAAAAAATATATATTAATGTCCTGAACCGACGCGCTTCGAAAAACTTTTTCCTTCATCAGGGTTTTATCGGAACAATTAATATAGTGTTCTTTGACCATGACATGTCAGTATCCTTAAAGTTAAAATTGAGAGTTGAGCACCCATACGCCCCGGCCCACATGTGCATCAAAAGGTCAATCGACTAGGAATGTAGAGATGGTTGAAAGGACATGCTGACAGGGGATAATATCCCCAGTGGTGCACAGTGCCTTCAAAGTCCCGTCCCCAGGGGTTCCCCCATTTTTTGATTCTATATCCATTGGGATGTGGCACACCTGCATTAGTTTTCACTATCAGATCCCTTCTCTGTACTATTTTACTAGCAGAGCTTCAGCACTTTTTCCCACTATGGAAAACAAACTACTAACAGAAAAGGATTTCTTTCTCAAAGCAATTTTTCTTCTCCATGGAGGGACAATGGAAGTTTTTTAATCCAGTGGTCAGTGGTATACCTGGAGGGCTGGGCGCGATTTTTTTCATGGGTACATGATAAATCACCCATTAGGGTGCTTTAGGACTGTGCCCCTGCTGGGTGCATATAGCTGCATTACCTGCAGCACTTCTGGCAGCCCAGTCAGGCCTAATGTACTTGTATACGGTGCTCAGGAATAGGCATGTATTATTATTTATTATTATTATACAGGATTTATATAGCGCCAACAGTTTACGCAGTGCTTTACAACTTGAGGGTAAACAGTACAAATACACTTTAATACAGTAGGAATCAGAGGGCCCTGCTCCTTAGAGCTTACAATCTAAGTAATATGTAGTGTTAACGGAGCTTGCATCTAAAATGCCCCGGGTGGCCGCTCGCCATTGCCTGGATCACACACAGCAGGCATCTCCCGCTGTGTCACGGAGCTTTGATATGGATATCCAGGCACGCCCCTCCTTCTCCCTCCTCATATTCCAGCGGCCGCTGTAACAAAGTCTTGCCTCTTAGACTGTGATAGGCGGCACACTGATTACATTTCCTGGCATTGGATCAATGTGCCGATTATCACAGTCTAGGAGGCGGGACTTTGTTACACCAGTTGCTGGAATAGGAGGAGGGGAGAAGGACAGGCGCACCGGCATATCCATGTCAAAGTTCCGTGACACAGCGGGAGATGCCCGCTGTTTTTGATCCAGGCAATGGTGAGTCTGCAATTGATGGGCACATTTAGTGAGGCTGCATTGATGGGCACAGTACATAGAACTCAATATAGAGTGCACTATACCCTAAAAGGCTGAAGCAAATAGAGGCTGTGCATGAGTCAGTTTGTTACAAATGTTAACAGGATCATGGTGTTTTTTTTTTGTATGTTATGGTGATGTTCAAACCTGTATCATTAGGCCCCATTCACACCTGAGCGTAGTGTTTTTAGGCAGAAAGTTGCGTGATTTTGCCACGATTTTGTACAGGTCAAAAGGTCACCAATGTAAAAATCTGAAAGACGCCTGTAATCTGCCTAAAAAAAAAAAGTTCCAGAACTTGTTTGAGCTTCAGGCGTTTTGGAGTGGAGATGTGAACCATCTCCATAGAGAATAATAGATTTTTTCCCCTCCAACCTTTTGTAGCTTCAGGCCTAAGGGTATAGTGAGGATATTTCTTAAATGAGAATTCTTCTGAATCCATTGTTATGTATTTTTAATTTCAACCACTCTAGCAGTGGATTCAAACTATCTAACCACTTTCTTAGAGCTGTTATGGCAAGCAAGTTGATACTCCACTACTAGAACTCTGACCCCTGATTTCCCCCCCCCCCATCCGCAGTTTTTGATTGGCTCATTCAAATCAATAATGCATTAAACTTAGTGAAACTAGCACTTCAGCATAGAGAAACCTATTATAGATTTGAAAAATAAGGGATGACTGCTGTTTTTTTTTTTTCTCCCACTGCCCTGTGGCCACAAGCTCCTGTACTCAATGCACATTCTTTGTGTTCCTGGTAATAAAAAAATACACAGGACTTGGCTTGGGTATACTTTATACTGTCCAGTCTCTTATCCAGAACACAGAGTCTTTCACAGCGACACTCAGCCATTCAGAGTAATGGCCCGTACACACAATCCGAAAATCGTACGATTCTTCCTCGGACAACCGCTTTCGTCTGATATTCGGATCGTGTGTATGGGCCATTAGCAATGTATTCTAGCAATGAATACAAAGCTTCCTCGGATTGGCTGAGTCAGAGAGGTGGGCTGATGTCACAACCTCTGATTATGCCAATCGGAGAAAGATTTCTATTCATTGATGGAATACATTGCTTACTCTGAATGGCTGAGCGCCACTGCAGTAGACTCTGTTCTGAGTATGAGAGTGGAAGTCTTGGCTCAAACCTGGAGCACCGTGTGGTATGCTGTATGTAGCCTCAGCTACATACAGTTTATACCGCACAACCAGCAGCCTCACATTTTAGTTTGTTCGTTTGGCCAAGCTGGCTAAGTAAAGTATGAAAAGAGTTCAGCTTTAAATTTGTTATGTATGTCCCTTTTTGAGTTCCATGAAATCTCCAGTCTGCCCTCTAGTGGCATCTCTAATGCACAAGTTTTGAAAAAAGCTGAATAACTTGTTCTAGTCTGGTGTGTTATCATACTGCTTATAAATTATCACATTATATTGCTTATATTTATTTTTGAAAATATCAGGCTTACGTCCAGTGCAATGACGATGCTGTTGACAGAGACATTCAAACAGAAGAAATAGATATTGAAGAAAAATGGACTCAACATCCGGCAGAGGGAGCTGTTGTATGTGGAGGTGACTAATTGCAGAGTCAATACATTTTTAATTATTTGTGACTCGCACAGATGGAATAGATTTATGTTTCAAGAACATACAGTGTTTTAGGCAGGTGTGAAAAAATGCTGTACCTTGTAGTAGGAATAAAAGTGATCCAAAACATTTTTTAAAGGGACAGTGTAAAAATTAAAGTAAAATAAATAAGGGCGCCCTGTCCCTTCGTGCTCACGCGCAGAAGCAAACTCATACGTAAGTCGTGTCTGCACATGTAAACGGTGTTCAAACCACACATGTGAGGTATCGCCGCGATTGTTAGAGCAAGAGCAATAATTCTAGCAAAAGACCTTCTCTGTAACTCAAAACTGGTAACCTTTTAGAAATTTTTAAACGTTGCCTATGGAGATTTTTAAGTGTCAAAGTTTGTTGCCATTCCACAAACGGGCACAATTTTAAAGTATGACATGTTGTGTATTAGTTTACTCCGCTTAACGTTATCTTTCACAATATAAAAAAATTGGGATAACTTTACTGATTTTTTTTTAAAATTAATAAAAGTATTTTTTTTCCCAAAAAAATCACGTTTCTAAGACCGCTGCGCAAATACGGTGTGGCATATAGTATTGCAACGACCGCTATTTTATTCTCTGAAAAAAAATATATAATGTTTGGGGGTTCCAAGTCAATTTCTAGCAAAAAAAAACCTGATTTTAACTTGTAAACACCAAGTGTTAAAAAATAGGCTTGGTCCTTAAGTGGTTAATGCCCTAAACAAGTTTTCTGCCCCTGAATTCTCATATTAACTGCAGCCATCATGAGGGAGTTTCACTCTCCCTGTGGGATTTTTCTTTTATTATACATTGAGGCTGGGTTCACATATGAGCACGCAGCGGCTCACAGCAGGAGTCCGGTGCGTCCTCGTTCATCGTCTCAGGTCCGATTTCGGCCCGAATTTTATGCTAAATTCGGACCTGAGACGGGCCAAAAGACACACAGGTATCCTGTGCAAATCACACCGGTGCCGCTGCGGAGATATGTGAACCGGCTCAATAGAGAGCCAATCACAATCTCATGCTGTGCAAATTTGATGCGGGGAAACACGCATCCAATTCGCACGAGTGTGAACCCAGCCTCAAAGTAGTTGGCAGGCTGAGTCAGATAATTCTGACTACAGTTAAAGAACCAAGGCTCCATTATTGGGTAAACAAAACCTGAAACTCAGGAAGTGTTTTACCTGGCACATGTGTCCAAGGTAGCCATTACTCGCTATGGAAATGCCAAATAAATGCCCAAAATTAGAAGCATAGGCAACACAAAAAGCACCATAAAAGGATGGAGCCAAGGCCTCTAAACACAGTATAGGTCAGGGTAAGCCAGGCACTAACTAAATGAAAGGGAACTAATTTTGCAAAATAAATTTATTAATAATATTTGTATTAACCAAGTATATGTAACATCCCAACATTTGAAAAGTGTGATTATAGAAAGGAAAAATACAGTTAGTTATTTTCTCACAAGGCTTGACTTGGGGTAAATTTGTTTTTGGTAGTAGAAACAAAACCATTTGTGCAATTGGATAGGATTGTGGAAGCTTTCATTGCTGACTTGCTTTTTAAAATTACTGGCTTCAATGGTGGCTTCATCTTGATAATGTCTTCACAACCTCCTGAGTCACTGACCTGAAACAAGTATGCAGGTAGAGAGTTCAGACTGTCTTGATGCTTGCTGCTTGTTTTTCCAAGGTCATTGAATCCTCAGGTAGTGAATTGAAGGTAATGATGACACCCCCCAAAGAATGTATATCTAAATCTTTTCTACAAAATTGTTTTAAATTATGAAAGGAAAAGCTAAATGGGTGAATCTGACATAATGCTGATTAGCTTGGGGCCCATGTGTCAAGTGTTTGGTGAAAGAACCAGTGTATGGGTGCTTCCTGCAGCAAATGGGAGTCTTCCATTTTTTTTACCTGATCTAGTTGCTGTAAAGGATTTAATTTGTTGCTTTAGTGAAAATCTATTAAGGTATAAAACAAATGCAGACTGGTTCCATCAGATTATCTGTCAACCTTTTGGGGCCTCTGCAAAATACAGAAGGTTATTGTGAACAGTGTGGTGTTGTGTGTTTTTTTAAAAAAAAGTGGCATTTTAGATTTCATGCAATTTGGTCTTTCCATTACAGGTCACAAAAATGATTCACTCGGGAACATGGAACTTAAATCCAAAGTTGATTCTCAGCGGCTGACAGGTTTCCTTCGCTCTGCTGCTCAAGTACGTTAGCTAATTTTCTTACAAAACTGCAGTCAAATGGCAAAAACCTTAAAAAATTTTTTTATTTTTTTAGTCAGGCACACTTTGGCTTAAAGCAGGCAGTATGTGATGTGTTTTTTCTTAGGATAACCCATAGTACTCTAGGAATACTGAAAACATTGTTAAAGGATAAGTTCACCTTTGGGAAAATGTTGCATGCTCCACCCGTTTTTAGGGTGGAACGTGAAACATGTCTCCCCCCCAACCCCCCCCCATTGTGACAGTAAGCCAGGGATCATCTCCCTGCACCCGCTGTCAGTTTGAAAAGAATTAGGCCATGCTGGGCTCCCCCACACAGCCACATTATTCATTCACAGAGCTCTATAAATTAATGAACTACAAATACTGATAGCCTTTGCAGCTGATGGCTTGTAGTTCTCAATGGACTACCAGGACACTAGGTACAAGCAGACAGCTGACGCTGACGGTCTGCAGGAGCCTAAGATTGCACCCGTGATCTGCTGGTTGCGGGTACAATGCTTAACAGGCTCGCTAACCAAATAAATAAATACATGATTTTTTTTTTTTTCACCTACAATAATAAAAATGTGCATTTATTTTATTTAAAA
The DNA here is from genome assembly GCA_029206835.1 of Rana muscosa. Classification (NCBI taxonomy): domain Eukaryota; kingdom Metazoa; phylum Chordata; class Amphibia; order Anura; family Ranidae; genus Rana; species Rana muscosa. The sequence goes on from CM055122.1 coordinate 220,598,112, forward strand.
AAAAAAAAATATATATATATATATATACATACATACATACATACATACATACATACATACATACATACATACATACATTTTTTTTTTTTTTTTTTTAGAGAGGGGAATTTATCCTTTAAATGTTAATACGACAAAGATTGTGTAAAAAAAAAAATTATGTGAAAGTTAACTACACCTCATGGAAATGTTTGATTTTTAGACCATGTTGGAAAAGGCAAATATTAGATTTTCATTCATACAGTACCTGGTGGTAAAGGCGTACCTCCCAACTTTCTGAGATGGGAAAGTGCGACACCTTTAGTACAATGTGTGTAGGCAAAGAACACACCTCCTGCCACGCCCCAGGTACATAGACCACAAATAATTATTAGGCGGAAATTGATTGGCTGAACCCACTGGTGTTTTTTTACATCGCTGTTTCCTTTGTTCTGGCCCTTTTAATTAAAAAAATGGGAAAATAAAAAGGTTTAGTGTAGTGTAACACTTTTGACGGTTAAGTATTCTATTAATCATAGAAGTCTACACTTCTGTCCACTAAGAGGGACAACGAGGAGGAAAGCAGGGCAAAGGGATTTGGTTACAAAAGGACAGTACCTCCAAATGAGGGACAGTTGGGAGTTAATTGTAAAGGCGATGTACCTGAATATATGACACATAAAATGACCATATTTAACACCACTTCAAATGCATGGACTAAGTATCCAGTGTTCTGATTAGGTGCCAAAAATTGGAGTATGCAGGAGGAACTTGTCTTAAATACATCTCCGGTATGTAGGGTCTGGTGTTCTCTTTGCTCTAGTGGTATTGTGCCAAGATCAAAAGAGCTCTCTAAAGCTAGCCATACGTGGCTTTTTTTTTGTTGTGCAGCCAGCTGGCTGAATAAAAAACCGAGTCGATTTCTTCATCCACACATTTTGAGGTGGATGGGAAAATTCTAAATGAAAATCAAAATTCAGCAGGTTACTGCTTAGCTAAATTTTCGATCCATGTATTGCAGGCATAACCACTTCCCATTGGCCACATGCACATATGCGGCCTCTCAACAGTTGGGATTTAATGATGAGCAGCCGCATATATGCGTCTATATGTAAACCAGTATGCTGAGAATGTGCTCTGTGTGCGGTCCCAGCACTGTAACTAAACTGTCACGGAAAGCTGCCTGGGCATACTTGCTATCGGGAGCTTTGGATCATGTGACAGTCAATCATAGCGGACACATGATCACAATGCTCCCCTCCACCTCCCAACATTTAGATCTTCTTAAAGGGCCAGGAGGTGGTAGCGGGAAGTGGTTAAGGACTTGGTCAGACTTGTGGCAACCCTTGCTGTTCTGAAAAGAAATCCGCAGTGGAATGCGTTCCAGGAGGTATTTGACAACCTTGATATGTCGCCTCCTTACCACCTGTTTTAAAAGATCGAGCGTGTAATATGCTCTTGGTAACATGTTCCTGCCCTACTCACCCCTCTCCCTAAGACAGCAGGTGGAGGATCCCCTCCTCACACCTGCTGTCAAAATTGGTGCAGCTGTGCAGGGCTTTGCCCAAATGGCCGCGTAATTCATTAACAGGTTCCTGCCTTGCCAGAAAGGGTTGTGTGTCCGATCTGTGTACATCTCAGGACTAATGGACAGAATTACAAATTATTTGACAGGAAAATGGCTCTCATACATGTATTTTTCCTGTGTATTCTACTTGCTTAGAATTTAGCTTTAATTACAGGTTAAAATTTTCTCAAACCTATAGGAGCTGCCTCTATGTTGATTTATGTATTTTCCTATAAAGTCTGTTTTGTAGTTTTCAGTCCTTGCAGGGGACGCATTGAGATTAGCCATTGTAGTAATACAGCATCAGGCCCCTTTCACACGAAGGGTCCGATCAGGTCTGCCTGTCTGCCCTATGGACTGGCGGGTGTAATTGGACTTGTGTCTACACCCTCCTACCGCCAATCCTATCCGGTCCACCAAAAAAAAATGTAAGAGAATCCATCCGTTCTCCGTCTAGGCAGATCGGATGGGAGATAGAGATAGCCTGGTGTAAATCGACAGCAGTGTGCATTTACTCCCAGCCTCCCATATAGCAGAGCGGGCTCTGTCAGTGTCCACTCTGCAGAAACAGAGGGGACCGGAACCTGTCATCCGCCCGCTTTTCTCTGTCCTCCCCGTGTGAAAGAGGCCTTGGTCTACAGATTCTGAAGCGTGTGGGACTTATTGATGTCCTGGTATAGTTGCATTTTATTTGGATAGCTCAGTAAACTTATAAGCGGGTTCAGGAAAATGACAATCTGAGACACCTGCTGCAATTTATCTTTGACTTGCTTCCAGTATCTGTACAATTGATGGCAGTGTCAAAATCTGGTGTATGAGACGGTAATGGTCATATTTGCATCTAAAATAAATGGAATCTGCCATTGCGCCTATAGGGTAAAGTGACAAATGTATTTTCACATTTTAAATCAATAATTCTTACATTACTCAATGGTGCAGAGAAATAACTAGAGGCATAAAGTAACAGAATATTCACTTAGTGTTTTTTTTCCGTCTTTGTAAAGTGTCTGTTGTGTCTTGAAAGGTCATGGCTGTCTTGCTTGAAGAGAATCGTTCAGAGTACCAGTCTCGAAGCAAAGTTCACTCTAAAGAGCCCTGCATGTCCATCAGTGAGGGCTGCTTCCATTTAAATACCAACCTGCCATTTCTTCAAGGTAAAACATGAAACCATTTATTCTTGTTCTTGTTTAAAACATTGTGGTCTCCTCAAAACCTATAGAAATCCAATCATCTTGGTGTTAAAAGGAAGTATTTGTGTTGATGTTTATACTTTAGAGCCGCTTCACACAGGGGCAACACGACTTTGTGCGCGACTTTGCGAGGCGACCTGGACACGACTTGAGCGCGAACCACAGCGCGACTTGCAACACGACTTGAAGTTGCCTCCAGGACAGGGGACTTTGCCAGTGGCCAATCAAAGAATAATCAGCTCTGTGGGAGGGAGGGGTTTGCCTGAGAAAAATATTTTCTCTTCCTGTAAAGTTGCTTCAGTTAAGACAGTGATCCGACTTTGGAGGCAAGTTCCATTGAATTCAATGGGTACAAATTGCCTAGAAGTCGCCTTGAAGTAGTACAGGAACCTTTTCTGAAGTCGGAGCGACTGCAGTAGTGTACATTAAGACGGCTCTCATTCACTTGAATGTAATTTGACATGTCGCGCGACTTGGGGCGACACAAGTCGGATCCCAAGTCGCGGTAGTGTGAACCGGCTCTTATTGTACATGCACACAGCCACAAGAGGGTTGTACAGCATACTTTGGGGCATAATTCTCTGCCTGGGGGAGTCACAGGTGCAGTGTACAGCTCGTTGTCTGCAGACTGGTAAAGTCAATTACAGGCTCTAAAATAATCAGTTGAACGGTGATCTTAGTACAGTGGTCTGAGGTGCCCCCTTGTCATTACTACAGTGCGGGGGGGGGGGGGGGGAGTGTTGCTATGGATGCATAATAAAAAGGAAGACATACAACACTTTTTGAATTAAGCTAACAGTCTACAATTGGGCTTTAAGTATGTGCTTTGAGGGTTCACATGTTCTGGAGTCATAATTGAGTTGAAACTGCAACCCAGATTAGTTCAACAAACGTAATTTGTGGAGTGCACGATTGATAGTTGTCCTGTGGACAGATTCTCCCACCTGAGCAGTGGATCTCTGCAGCTCCTCCAGAGTTACCATGGGCCTCTTGACTGCTTCTCTGTCTAATGCTTTCCTTGCCTGGCCTGTCAGTTTAGGTGGACGGCCATGTCTTGGTTTGTTTGCAGTTGTGCCATACTCTTTCCATTTTTGGATAATGGATTGAACAGTGCTCCATTAGATGTTCAAAGCTTGAGATATTTTTTTATAACCTAACCCTGCTTTAAACTTCTCCACAACTTTATCCCTGACCTGTCTGGTGTGTTCCTTGGCCTTCATGATGCGGTTTGTTCAGTAAGGTTCTCTAACAACCCTCCAAGGGCTTCACAGAACAGCTGTATTTATACTGAGATTAAATCACACACAGGTAGACTCTATTTACTAATTAGATGACTTCTGAAGGCAATTGGTTCCACTAGATTTTCGTTTTGAAAACCATTTATCATTTTCCTTCCACTTCACAATTATCTGCCACTTTTGTATTGGTCTATCACATAAAATCCCAATAAAATACATTTACGTTTTTGGTTGTAACATATCAAAATGTGGAAGATGTCAAGGGGTATGAATACTTTTCCCCCCCAGTCATCTTCTAAGTCAGCCCTTGAGAGATGGAGCGCCTCCTCACAATCAGGAAACACATTGCCATTAATTTTCCTCCCCTTAGAAGGCGGTCCCTCAGGTCCCTGGTCAGTCTTAGTGTTTCCTCCGTCCGGAGGAGACATGTTGCCAAAAGGACCTGAGGGGGCTCCATCTCTCAGAGGCTGACCAAGGCAGGGGTCCATCTGAGGCAGCAGGTTTTGTGTGCACAGGCTGCAGGCTACAGTATTGCACAGAAGGAGCGGCGGAGCCTCAGAGCGGCAGGGGGTCAGTGGACTCACCGGCGCCGTCGGATGGTGCGGAAGAGAACGGTTTTTCATGGCCACGGGCAACCTCCATGGTAGCAGGCAGGAGGTGTCCCGGATTCCCTCTCTGAGCCCAGGCGTGGAGATAGGCGCCGATACGGCGTCACCTTGACTGGCTCCGGCGGGGGGGGGGCATGTACCCACGACTGGAGGCTAGTTTGACCTGGAAGATGCGGGGCATCACTTCCAGGGGCGGACAACGTCATCGGCGTGCGCCGGGGAAGCTGGTCCAATCCCCTTTAAAGGCGCGGAGGGTGGGAATGGCCGGCTGGTGCTGTGTTTTGGCGTGGACGGCTGCAGGCTACAGCGCGTATCCCACGATCGTTCAAGGATGCAGGAGGAAGATGATATTCCATCGGCACAGGCTCCAGGAAGTGAAAGCACCAGCAGGATGCAGGTAGGCACCAGTGGGTGATTTTTGTATCCATTGTATTGGGACAGCGGCTAGATGGTGGTGGTCACTAGCTTAGCTGGGGCTTACAGGGGTTACTAGTGTCACTGGGTGTGCACTGTAGTATTGTTATGGTGGAGTGTGCTGTAGTCTCACCGCCATGGGGCCCCTGTGTTTTTATCTTTTTTGGCAGGTGAAACTGCCTAAAGAGCCAAAGCCCACTCCCAGAAAGAGGTGTGCAAAGTGTGCTACCAAGATGACCTTGGAATACACAGAACCGCTATGCCAAATTTGCATTGACAAACTGATTAAAAAACAGTCAGATGCAGTTTATGCACAGATTTTGGGATCTGTGAGGGATGATATGGCTACCACCTTTAAAGTGGTTGTATACCCAAATTTTGTAAAAGCACCTACAGGTAAGCCTACATTAAGGCTTACCTGTAGGTGCTTGTAATATCTCCGAGACCTACACAGTCTCGGAGATATTTGCTAAAAAAACTGTACCGCTATCTACGGCGCATGCGCACTGTAGATAACGGCGCAGGCGCACTGAGCGCGGCGGCTCTTGAATGGGAGCCTGCCGGACACTGCCGGAAATTCGCGCATGCGCGGGGATCGTGCTGTTCCCCGCGCATGTGCGGGAGTGACGTCATCGCCGCTCCGGCCAATCGCAGCGCCGGAGCGGCGATACCCGGAAGTCACTCCGAGTATCATGGATTCGACGGAGGACGCGTCCCAGGACCGCTGCGGGGGCTTCGATCTAAGGTAAGTGATTGATAATGAGCTAGTATGCTAGTCATACTAGCTCATTATACCTTTGCCTTGCAGGTTGACCAAAAAAAAAAAAGTTTTGCGGTATACAACCGCTTTAAGGATCTCAAAACATTCATCGCAAAGGTTAAACCTCCAGCACTTCCTTCTGGAAGTTCCTCTCCCATGGCCTCACCTAGGTCAGAAGTCGCCTCAGGGTCGCATGAGATGGTGAGGGAGCGAGTAGGCAGCAGTGCAGCTAGCGTTATGGTCACCGACAGCTCAGACTCAGAGCAGGAAGATGGGAGAGAAGAAAGGAAGGGTCCCAAGTACAAATTGTCTCTAGAAGATGTGGACGATTTGCTTGGGGCCATATACGAAACTTTGGATATTGAGGATGAAAAAGAACTCCCTTCCAAACATGACCTGATGTACCAGGGTTTAAGGAAGAAAAAATCCAAAGTATTCCGAGTTCGTCCGGTGATGTCAGACACCATGAAAAACGAATGGGCAGACCCGGAAAAGAAACCCTTCTTTGCGGCCAGTCACAAGAAGCGGTTTCCTTTCAGTGACGATCCAAAGGAAGTGTGGAACAAAAATCCCAAATTGGATGCGCCACTTTCTAAGGTTTCAAAAAACCTCTTCATTAGCCTTTGAAGATATGGGACACCTTAAAGATGGCATGGATAAGAGGGGCGACATCATCTTAAAAAGAGCTTGGGAGACAAGTGTCACCAGCCTAAAGCCAGCGCTAGCCACCACCTGCGTGGCAAGAAATCTTGAATTTTGGTTATCCCAATTACAAGACCATATTAAAAATGGAACGCCTAGGGAGGAGATTCTGAAGACATTTCCAGTTTTCTCCAAGGCAGTTGGCTACATTGCGGATGCATCCGCAGAGTCCGTCAAACTAGCAGCAAGGTCAGGGGGACATATGTGAAAGTGAAAACTGCGCTTAACCAAAAATGTAAGCTGCTAACACTCAAACAAACAAAGCGATAAGACAAATATAAACAAATAGTGCAGCGCTATGAAGTATAAAAAATATAAAGATTGCTACTGAAAGCAACTCTAAAACACATAAATAACTTGTATCTGAAGTGCAATATGTGCTAGTGAACTAATATGTAAAGTTCATCAAAGATCTACTCCAATGGATGGTCTCACATATAAACAGTCCTCCATAGGAGTCAAAGAAGTGTGACCCCTAAGGGCTATACAAAACTGAGGTAAAGAAACAAAAAAAGAGTCCAAACAATATGTGTACAATTTGAATGGATGTCTTTTCATGGACAACACCACCACAGCATGAACTGGCAGAGGGACCGCAATGTTGATGGTGGGACTCACAATATAAGGCACAGATGATACATTTGGATACTCTTACCACAGATGGTGGACCCACCTGTCGTACGACAGTGGGTCAAACGAGCTTGGTGGTCACCGTGACCAAAGATGGTGGAACTGGATGTCCTGGATGCCTCAGACCGACTCAAACGGGGTGGTTCGATGAACGGCTCACACGATGGAAATTCCTCCAACCATACAGGCTCCGAACCAGTCCAAAGTAGACACAAGGGTAGGAGAAAAGAAAAAAAACTCCAGATGGTGCAGGTCAATAAAACCAATAGGGGGGTTTATTGAATAAAATTTGTCTTGCAGACATTAGACAAATATAAAAAGTGATCACAAAATAAAAGGGTATAAAAGCAATGTGGGGTGCAGCATCGGCAGGCCCTACGCATTTCGACTGCAGCAGTCTTCAACAGGGGCATACTTTGGACTGGTTCGGAGCCTGTATGATTGGAGGAATTTCCATTGTGTGAGCCGTTCATCGAACCATTCCGTTTGAGTCGGTCTGAGGCATCCAGGACATCCAGTTCCACCATCTTTGGTCACACTGACCACCAAGCTCGTTTGACCCACTGTCGTACGACAGGTGGGTCCACCATCTGTGGTAAGAGTACCCAACTGTATCATCTGTGCCTTATATTGTGAGTCCCACCATCAACATTGGGGTCCCTCTGCCAGTTCATGCTGTGGTGGTGTTGTCCATGAAAAGACATCCATTCAAATTGTACACATATTGTTTGGACTCTTTTTTTGTTTCTTTACCTCAGTTTTGTATAGCCCTTAGGGGTCACACTCCTTTGACTCCTATAGAGGACTGTTCATATGTGAGACCATCCATTGGCGTAGATCTTTGATGAACTTTACATATCAGTTCACTAGCACATATTGCACTTCAGATATAAGTTATTTATGTGTTTTAGAGTTGCTTTCAGTAGCAATCTTTATATTTTTTATAGGTCAGGGGGACAAGCTGTCGCAGCAAGTCGTGCGATTTGGATGAAAACCTGGACAGGGCACTCTGCATCCAAATTGAGGTTGTGCAATCTTACATTTACTGGGGATTTTCTTTTCGGATCAGGCCTAGACGAGGCCTTGGAAAAAACAGCGGACAGGAAGAAAACCTTTCCTGCTGAAAAGCGTAAGCCTCCACAAAGTTTTTTCGTGGACAAAGAGAACGTCCCCAAGAAGAAAATGAAGATTACCCTAAGAAAAACTGGACTGGTCATAAAGGGAATCCAAAGAGTAATGTCCTCTTTGGCTCTTCTAACCAAACCACCAAGCAATGACAACAGAGTGCCAGTAGGGGGAAGACTGGCTACCTTCCTACCTCAATGGCAGAAGACGACAGCCAATCAATTTATTTTGGACATTATGGCAAGGGGCTACTCGCTGGAATTCAATTGTCATCCTCCAGAGAGATTTCTATTAACGAAACTTCCCAGGGATCCAGAAAAAGCCAAGGCTCTTCCACTGTTGCTAGGGGAGATGGTGGACAAGAAGGTCCTTACTCCAGTCCCAGAGAGGGAAAAAAGAAAGTGTTTTTACTCATGTTTTCGTGATCAAAAAACCTTCCGGGAAGTTTCGATTGATACTAAATCTAAAGCCCTTGAACCAAGCGATACAATACAAAACATTTCGCATCAAGTCCATATTCTCGGTCAAAAACATCCTACAACCAGAAACTTTCATGGCGACCATGGATCTCAAGGATGCATATCTCCACATTCCCATCTGAGAAGAGTCCCTGAGATATCTAAGGTTAGCGGTGGAGATAGAGGGAATGGAATACCACTTCCAGAGCAGAGTTCTTCCTTTCGGGTTATCCTTGGTGACGAGGATATTCACCAAGGTGTTAGCGGAAGGTCTGGCCCCTCTAAGGATGAAGAAGATGACTGTAATACCTTACTTAGACGACCTACTGTTCGCAGCACCATCAGAAGCACAGCTGGTAAAAAATCTTACAGAAGCTCAACTGTGGTTGAAGTAGCTAGGCTGGATCCTAAACATAGAGAAGTCAAACCTGTGTCCCACTCAGAACATCCGGTTCCTGGGGTATCTACTCAACTCCATCGCGTAGAAGACGTCCCTACCAGAGGAGAAGATCCAAAACCTCATCAAGAGGGTGAGTTCTATACAGAACAACCTCCCGATAACCATCAGGGAGCTGATGTCGGTTCTGGGTCTGATGACTTTATCAATACCAGCAGTCCAGTGGGCAAAGTACCATCTAAGGCCACTTCAATTATTTATCTTAAGAAATCAAAGAGAAGATCTGGACAGGTCGGTATTACTCCCGACATCCGTGAAGAGGTCGCTGTGGTGGTGGAGGGTCCACACAAATTTAAATCAGGGTCTGGCTTGGTCATTTCGATCTCACGGAAATTGACCACAGATGCAAGCAGTTGGTTGGGGAGCACACCTAGCAGGGCAACCTGCTCAGGGGAGATGGTCCCCGGAAGAAGCACAGGCATCTTCAAACTGGAGAGAGCTTATGGCGATAGCCAAGGCCATAGAATTTTTCCAAAACCAGCTAAGAAGTCATCACATCCTGATACTTTCGGACAATGCCACAGCAGTGGCTTATGTGAACAAGCAAGGAGGCACAAGAAGCCCCTCCCTAAGCCACATCTCCAATCAAATATGCCGAAGGGCACAAGTGAACCTGCTATCACTGGGAGCAGTCCATCTAAAAGGGGAAGACAACCAAGTAGCGGACTTCCTCAGCCACCAGGAAATCTTCCAAGAGGAATGGGTATTGCACCCAGAGGTATTCAGGGAAATTACAGCCCGCTGGGGTGTTCCAAACATAGACCTGTTTGCCTTTAGGAAGAATGCTCAGGTGAAGCGTTTTCTTCTCGCTAAACCAGCAAGATCAGCCTCTAGGGATAGACGCTCTCCAAAATCCTTGGAATTTCTAAATATGCTATGCCTCCCTTCCGGTTCATTTGATTCCACGGGTTCCTACAGGAACAGACAAATCTAATATTGATCGCACCATACTGGCCCAAGAGAGCCTGGTTCTCTCAACTCCTCAGTCTCTCGGCAGAAGAGCCGTAACTTCTACCTCACAGGGCAGACCTGATGTGTCAGGGTCCCCTGACAAGCCTAAAACAAGAAAGTTTCAAATGGGCGGCCTGTTTACTGAGGAGGACATCTTGAGATCTAAAGGACTCTCAGGTAAAGTGGTGGCAACGCTTCTGAGCGCCAGGAAGCCAAACACCAGAGCCATCTACAGAAAGACCTGGAGGAAGTTTAACAGTTGGTGCACTGAAAATAAAAGACAAAAAATGGATACACCAACCATCCTTGAATTTTTACAGCAAGGCGCTGATAAAGGGCTGGCGCTTAGTACACTGAAGGTTCAGATTGCAGCGCTGTCGGTGTATCTGGAACGGAGACTACAAGAGGAGACCCGTTGGTCTCTCGTTTTTGCAGGGCATTGGCAAAATACAAAATGCCCAAAACACAAAAATGTCCCACTTGGGATTTGTCAGTGGTGCTCAGGGCGATCATCAAACCTCCCTTCGAGCCGCTACAAGATACATCTTTATGCCTATTGACTCTTAAAACTGTTTTCCTCGTAGCCTATCCTACGTGCCGTTGTGATGGAGAAATACAGGCTCTATCTGTTAGAGAGCCCTTTCTAAAGATTGACGATCGAATTGTCCTTCAAACAGATGCGGGATTTACTCCAAAAGTGACGTCAACATTTCATAAATCCCAGGATATAGTTTTACCTTCGTTTTGCAATTCACCAAACTGCAAAAAGCAAGAACTAAGTCTTCTTGATGTCAGAAGGTGTCTACTTCAGTATTTAGAAGTTACGAATGAATTCAGAACATCGGATGCTCTATTCGTCTTGTACGCAGGCCAACTGAAGGGTAAACAAGTGTCCAAAAAGACAATAGCAAGATGGATCAAGGCAGCCATACTAGAGTGCTACAGTGTTATGGAGATAACACCGCCAAAAGAACTTAAAGCTCATTCAACAAGGGCTTCAGCAGCCTCTTGGGCAGAAAAGGCAGGAGCCACTCCAGAACAAATCTGCAGGGCTGCAACCTGGTCAAGATTTTTGCCCTTTGTTTAGCATTACAGACTGGATCCGATTTCAGGCCAGGACCAGGGTTTTGGTAGCAAAGTCCACCAAGCCATTGTCCCACCCTAGATCTGGTGAGTTCTTGTTTATCCTCTCAAGGGCTGACTTGGAAGACGACTGGGGGGAAAAGCAGATTTAGTTTCTTAACGGTAACTCTGTTTCCAATAGTCTTCCAAGGCAGCACAATCCCACCCTAAAATGTCTAACCTTGTGGGGTTGTGTTGTGTATTATGTCGTTTCAGATTCCGGCCTTCGGTTCTCGGGGATGACTGACCAGGGACCTGAGGGACCGCCTCTTAAGGGGAGGAAAATTTAATGGCAATGTGTTTCCTGATTGTGAGGAGGAGCTCCATCTCTCAAGGGCTGCCTTGGAAGACTACTGGAAACAGAGTTACTGGTAAGAAACTAACTTTGCTTTTCAAGGCACTGTATATGTGCAGTGTTTTGTTATCTCTCTCTTCAAAGCACTATGTCCCGTAGCTTTCTCCTGCTCTGTTCTTCTGTTATCAGCCTGATAACTTCTGACAAATTCTCTCACATGTGCTATAAGCAGCCTGAGTTTTGTGTTGGGGAGGATACTATAAATTAGCAGAGCCCTGAACTATTCAACAAACAGAGCTGAAAGTCTCTACCTGTGAGGAGAGGGGGTGTGTGCCTTTCCTCCAATCAGCTGTTATGGCTGTATGCCCAGGCTTCACTGCAGTGCTAAACAGGAAGAGAAAATCTCCTAACACAATCTGAAATTTCTAAATATTATATAAATCTGAAGACTGCAGATATACATGTAAAACCTATGTAGGATATTTGTTTCATCCCTGTGCATCATCTGAGGCTGTTCACTGGGTATATGTGAGGGTTTACATCCACTTTAATTAATTTTAACCTGTATACTGTATAAACTATTTAACAGTTTTATCTCCTGTTCCATGGTTGTATTTTAAATTATTTGTTAGGGGAAAAAAAATTACAATGCACATATATACATTGTTATCTTTTAAGTATTTACTGTTAAAAAATATGTGGTTTAGGGCATATAGGTTTTATTTTAAATCGGTAAGAACTTTCAATTACTGATGCAATATGATAAAAATTTAATATATGCAATGTAAATAACTTTAACATGCTTTGTACCAAAAATTGTATTTTAATGTTGCAGTAAATAGAACAAGCAGGAGAATAAAATGTATGTTTTCCCTATAGTAAAGATAATCCAAAATATTACTGATCAAACTTAAAAAAATAATTGTCAACTAGTGATAATTCTATATTCATTAAATATGTATTTGTTCTGGCGTATGTTTATTGATTCATAATAACTAATATTCAGAGAGGGTTCATGTTTATAGTATTTAATACCTCGGGTGTATTTTCTGTATATCTTGTAGGGCGGAAGGTTTATCATTTGCAGTTTTCTGAGTCACAGAGACATTTGTTACTTACTGTGCACAGTCAGAGCAACAAATCCATTTCTGCCTTTCTGAGTGACCAGTATCTTATCTGTGTGTGGAATATATGGCAGCCTTCTTCTCCACGGAACATTCTCATGTGTGAGTCCGAGGTATGGAAATTCATCATTCATGTCTCTCTCTCTCTCTCTCTCTCTCTCTCTCTGGATAATTTTTAAGTGCTGTTCATATAGTCCCCTCGCTCAGTTCGGTAGCTTGACATGTGAGAAATTTTATTGCTTTGTATTATTTTAACAATCTTTCTTTTTCTGTTAACATCACTTAATACAATAGTATGCAGATCAGATGTAATTTTGCTGTTAAAATTCAATTTACAAAGAATATCATGCAGGTTTTTGCTTACTAAAATACTAATGGCTTCTGGCTTGAGATCACTGATTTTAAATGAGGTGTATATTGAGTAGAGCAGGAAAAAACAAGGTTAAAGATAACATTTGAGGCTTATGTTTTACCATATGTTACCACAACATGTACATGTAAACTGGCCCTTTGGTGACAGAAAATATCACTTTATGGGATAATAGGGCTTTCAACAGTTACATATTCTAAATGGGAAGATTATAGTTTTACACTAAGGCAATATGTATTTTTGTGAATTAAATGTCTTTTGATGAGAAAATGATTGAGATGAAATGACAACCAGAAGTAAAATAACTCCTGCGGCTTTTTGAGATTACCATGTTATTTATTTCCTGCTGGTCTTATTGCATATCACATTTTCATTCTTAACAGAAAATGTACAGGAATTAAATTTGAAATTGGTTAAATTAAAAATGATTGCTGAGAGATCAGAGATAATAAGGTAGAGGCATCGGTTTACATCAACCCTTATGCTGCGTACACACGACCGTTTTAATGTCATTTAAAAAAAACAACGTTTTTCTCGACGTGATTCTTCTCAAGCCTGCCTTGCCTACACACGATCATGAAAAAAAATGCTAGAGCAAAGCGCGGTGACGTACGAAATGTACGACGGCACTATAAAGGGGAAGTTCCATTCGGATGGCGCCACCCTTTGGGCTGCTTTTTCTTATCCTTGTGTTAGTAAAGTTTGGTGAGAGACGATTCACGCTTTTCAGCCTCATGCTCTTCAGTCCGTTACAGCGCGACGAATGTGCTTTCTCCATTACGAACGCTAGTTTTACCAGAACGAGCGCTCCCGTCTCATCACTTGCTTCTGAGCATTCACGTTTTTTTCTCGTCGTTAAAGCCTACACACGGCCGTTTTTTATGACGAGGAAAACGACGAGAAAAATTGGAGCATGTTCCAAATTTTTCATGGCCATTTTTCACGTCGTGAAGCCCACACACGATCGTTTTTAATGACCATTTTAAAAAATTGCATTTTTCTCGTCATGAAAAACGGTCGTGTGTACGCGGCATTAATCACGGTAGGACAGAATGCTTGAAACGGAGGGACTGACAGTGATTAGTTTTAACTTTAGAGTGCACGGGCAGGGCTCTCCCGGGAGAGGCAGGGGGAGCCAGGATGACGCCATCCATGCAATCAATGCGGCAATTTAGGGGTTTAACGAGGTTGTAAACCTACATTTTTCACATTGTACCTATAGGTAAGCCTATAATAAGGCTTACCTATAGGTACTGTAAATATCTCCTTTAGGAGATATTAACTTTGTATTGTAATTTGCCCTCCGTGCCATTTCTTCACTAGCGAGGGCTGTGACTGGTGCAGTAGTGATGTCATGCGACTGTGATGTCACACGACTCCGGTCAGTCACAGAGCAAGAGTCCGGGGCCCCCGAAGGAAGAGGGGCGAACATGGTTGCAGCCTCCAGTGGGGACAGCGTGGGCTTTGTTTGCAGGTAAGTGTTACATAATGTGCTAGTATGCAATGCATACTAGCACATTATGCTTTTACTTTGCAGGGAACAAAAAAGGAATAAAAACCATTAGGGTTTACTTCCTCTTTGTTATCTCATATTGAACTGTTTCAGTCTGCCTTTATTCTGGCAAAGCACTGTTTAATAGAAGAGCAGTAAATAATAAAGCTAAACAGAAAAACATCTGAACACCAGGTGCTTACAATTGAACCAAGTCTTGATCTAGATGTGCCAAATCTCACTTGGTGGCAACCCTGGGAGCTGGAGAAGTAGACACTTTTTTTTTCTCTGTGCTTTTATATAGATTATCCAGGAATACGGTAATTTTTTGTAATTTTTAATTTTTAATTTTTTTTGAAAACTGAATTTACTGTCTTTTATTTTCACTTAGGTGAAATGTTGTTGTTTTAGCCCCGGTAAAGCATCTCTGGTGTTTGCTGGTACAGTAGATGGTTCTGTGTTAGTATGGGACCTGCGAGAGGACTTCGGTATGCATCAGACTTTAACAATAGAAGATGTTAACTGGACGTTCAGATCTGTGACATTTTCTACTGGTTAGTGGGATTTATTTTTTACTTGATGTTATTTGTTTACAATAATCCTATTCTACCTATAAAAATACCAGTAGTGGACAATAATAGAGTGACATCAACTATACTCTGTAATTCTGTTATTTGGTGGGACCCTAAGGCCCCGTTCACACCTATGCGAATTGGTTGCGGCTTAAACCGCATCCAATTCGCATAACATTATAAAATACATTGATTTTAATGAGGCTAGTTCACATATGTGCGATGCATTCGCACTGCGCATTGCCCAAAAAACGTTTGCGTTTTCTAGGCACTGCGGTGCGGCTCAGGTGCGAATTCAGGGCCATTATCTTCTATGGGCATGCATCTGGTTCGCAGATGTGTTCAGTTCTCATCAGGATTTCTCTCCTTCTCCTCACTACACTTCCCCCCCCCCTCCTCTCTCCCAGGTCACTAAATTTGCAGCTAAAACTGAGATGATCTGCTGAACAGTTCTCTTATCTTTTTGCAGAGATAAGAGAGCTGGAATTTGCACTGCACAAGTGTGAACTCAGCCTAAAGCGGAACTGTAATGACAGATTTACCTGCTGTTTTCCCCTTTACCATGGAGTGGTGTTTCTTGCTGCTCCGTGTTAGCTGGTTATTGAAATCATGCGCTGGAAGCTTCTTTTTTGCAGCAATAGCTTTGCTTTTATGGAGTCTTTACAGCATCAGAAACATGAAACAACCATGCTGCTGTTCTTTCAACACCACTTTTCAACAGTATGTGCTTTTGTCTACTTACATTTAGCTTCTTCTGGCTATAACTGTGACGTTCCTTCAACAAAAAATGTTTGGTGAGTGCATCGGCAGTATGACGGGCAGTATTGAATGTCAATAACACCTTGCTCTTGATTGTCCCTCAAAAGGTGATACTTGACGTCGGTGTGTTTGGTCCTAGGATTGACCCTTTCTGATTGCATAAGCTTTATACATCCCTGGTTGTTTTCAAAAATGGGAATTGGTTTTGACATGTCTATACCACTGTCCACAAAAAGTTGACAAATCCATATCGCTTCTTGACATGCGCGTGGTGCTGCAATGTACTCTGCTTCGGTTGAAGATAGAGCAACAGTTGCTTGCTTTCGACTAGACCAACTTATGGTTCCTTCCCCATACTGGAAGATGATTCCACTTGTGGATCTGCAGTCTGTGCAGTCCCCGGCGCAATCAGCATCCACATATCCGACCAGTTTTGGATGTGATGTTGCTGGTAACCGTAACTTCACCTGAATTGTTCCTTTTGAGGTACTGCATCACTCTCTTCACTGCGTTCCAGCCACGCTGACAGGGAGCTGAACTTTCCTGCATAGTATGCCCACTTCTGCAGCTATGCCTGGTCTTGTCACAGTGGCAACATATAGCAGCTTACCTATTGCTCTGCAATACATGTCATTGTTGGGTAGCAAGTTTTCTGCTTCATTGCTCTTTTGATAGCCTGGTTCCATAGGAGTTTTCACTGCCTTTGCATCTTGCATATGGAATTGTTCCAAGATCTCTGAGATTTTCTGAGATTGGTTGAGTAGATAACGTCTATCTTCTCTCTCTATCGCTATTTAAATTCCCAGATAGTAGCTAATGTTCCCTAGCTCTCTGATTTCAACGTTTTTTTTTATTTCAGCTTGTGAAACAACTTCCGGTTGTGTTTTTGACAGTCTGCCAGACAATTGCTATCTGGTCTGGACCAGAAAAATGGCCTGCAATCCCTGCTACATTCTTACAGACCCCCTATGTCCATAGTTGGACCACAGCCTTACACTACTCCATGATTAGCTTGGCAAATACACTTTGCTAGCCTTCTCTTTGACTACATGCGCAGGATTTACTTAAATACTGGTCAGCAGAAGTCCCCTTTAAAAAATGCATTGAGCTGTTACATTTTGAGGGCGAACGCCTGTTTTGTCCCTCCTTAGTGAAGTACATCCAGGTATATCACAGAAGGTAAGCGTACCCTTCTTCCTCAGAAGAAGGTTTATGTCTCAGCCAGTAGATCTTCTATGTCAGAGGTTAGGAAAATAGGGGGGATTTTCTGGCCTCAATCAGTGATGTAAGGAAATTATTCCGGATAGCTTCATTTTCAAAAATACCTTTATTGAAGCTTCATATGACAAGTGGTTGACGGATGGAGCAGGGGACAAAAAGGTAGACACCTTTTGCGCAAATGTTACCGCTTAGTCATTAAATCAGTGATGCTTACCTGCACATACCCATATTTCTGCCTCATCGATGCTATCCTCATTTTTTCAGTTGGCGTTCAGCAATTCCAGTTTGTTGCCTTGCCCTTTGGCATATCCATGGCCCACTGGGTTTTCATCAAGGTGCTTGCCCCATTTTTAAATCTACTCTATGCTCAGGGAATTAATGGTGTGGGGCACCTGGACAATCTCCCAATAACGAGCCTTTCTGTCCCTATCAGTCTACACTGAACAGACGGTGCTCTGTGGAGCTTCATTTGGATGCCTAAGTTGAAGAAGCCCTCGCTGGACCCCTCTTCCAGATTTGATTAAATGGGTCTGTTGCTGGACATGGCCCTGTCCAAAATCTTTCTTCCTTTAGGAAATACTTCTGTCTTTGTTCACATGTCAGGTCCTCCAGGACCAGAGTAAGCCTCAATTTGTGCTTGCTTGAGGGTCTCAAAGCTCATGGTTGTCCCCTTCAAAGTTGTACCATACTGTATGCCCTGTTTCACTGCAGACTATTTCAACTCAACATTCAAATACCAGTGCTGGAGTTAAGGATTTTCTTTCCTTCCCATTTGTGTAAGATTCTCACAACAGATGCTAGCCTGTTGGAGCAGAACCACCTAGAAGTTCAGGGGACTTGGTCGTTGGAGGAAGCTTGCCTTCCAATCAACATAGTAAAACTCAGGGTGATTCCATTGTCCCTTTTAATACTGGACTCCTTTCTTGTGTGATCACCCAACAAGAATCCAGACGGACAATGCCATGGCCATTGCTTACATCAGTCATCAAGGAGGCACCAGCAATTGGGTCACACTCTCTAAAAGAATGCGGACTTGATCCTCGCTTCGGAAGAACATCCGCCAACCATCCACGCGTCAAGCATAAAAAGTGGCAGGAGAACATTCCCTTTTGTAAGTGTCTGGACTTGGGGCAATAGAGCGTCTATACAGAGGGCTTTCAAACCCTTGCCACAGGTGGGGCATATTGGAGGTGGACCTGCTGGCATCCAGATTAAACAGCACGCTATACAGGTGTGTTGCCAGGTCCAGGGATTCTTGGACCTTTGCAGTGAGAACTCTGCTGATGCTGTGGGACCAGTTCAGCCAGATCTATGCCTTTATGCCACTCCAGATTCGCCCTCATCTACTTGGCAGGATTGAGAAGGAGGGCATTCCCTTCAGTAGGTTTTTATTGCTTTCCGTGACCTAGATGGGAAATTCACCGCTCTGTTTTTGTCCTGAAACACATTCTCACAGAAACCAGTAGTAAGTGGAAATCCAAAAATTTGAAGAAGTTGTTAGAAAAAGATTTGAGGGAAAACCTCCACTAAAGGCAACTGTTTCTGTGACAACTCTTTTAAGATTTTGTTTACTTTGGGTAGATGTCCTTTTATCGTCTGTTGCTTCCCTGGTGCAGGAAGTGAAGGGAGATCTCTGCAGCACAACACAGGAAGCCAAAAATAACCTAATGGGGATTTAACCCTTGCCTGCCCTATCGGAAACAAAAAAGGTTTTGGCTTTGCATGCACTCTAATATCTACCTTGTGTAAGCACCACCTTATATTGAATGTATCCTCCTCCCTCCCTCCCCTCCCTCCCTCCCTCCCTCCTTCCCTCCCTCCCTCCCTCCCTCCTTCCCTCCCTCCCTCCTCCTCCCTCTCCCTTCTTTCTTCGTTGACATTCAACACTAGCGTACTATGACTAATAGAAGTTTGTGTCCTTGCAGATGGTGTTTTCAGTTATGTGAATCACACACACCAGGTAAAGTCCATAGAACCTGTTCCAACTGCAGAAGCAAAGGAGCCAGGGATATCTGCATTATCCTCTCAAGGAGAAGGTATATAAGATCTATTAAACACATCTACCATATAAATAGCAAGTGTTGCGCTCTCTTGTACAACAAAACGGTAGTTTAAAAGCCACAGAGATTCACCTTTATGATTCAGATTGAGCAAAGTGCAAATTGTAGAGAAGCATAAAATGAAATGTATCCTCTGCAGTAATTTACTATAAACTGTGATCTGATCCTCATCTGAAGCCTCGTACACACGACTGAGAATCTCGTTGGAAAAAAAACGACGTTTTTCTCGACGGGTTTCTTCTCAAGCTTGACAAGATTCTTGTCAAGCTTTCCTTGCATACACACTGTGAATCCAAAATCTCGTCGGTGTAAAAGCGCGGTGACGTACAACACGTACGACGGCAGTATAAAGGGGAAGTTCAATTCTCATGGCGCCACCCCTTGGGCTGTTTTTGCTGATCTCGTGTTGCCGCGTGTTAGTAAAAGTTTGGGAAGAGACGATTCTCGCTTTTCAGACTTCGTGCTTTCAGTTCGTTACAGTGTGACGAATGTGCTATCTGCATTACGAACGCTAGTTTTACAAGAAGGTGCGCTCCCGTCTCATACTTGAGTCTGACCATGCGCGGTTTTTGAAGACTCGGAAAAGCATACGCACGAACTGTTTTCTCGTCCAAAAACAGTCTGAGGAGAATCACGCAGAGAAAAACTGAGATTCCGACGAGAAAAAAGACCGCAGGTCGTCTTTTTTCTCGTCGAGATTTTGGACTGTTTTCTCGACGAGAAAGCATACACACGAACGGTGTTCTCGGCAAAAAAGCTCTCCCAACAGGTTTCTTGCCGAGAAAACTGGTCGTGTGTACGCGGCTTTAGTCCCAATAATAGACAAACAGAATGTGCTTAAGCTGATAACTACATTTTTTTTTTTTTTGTGTCTTTATTGAACACACCCATTTAAACATTAACAGTGCTGGAGGAAAAATTAAGTGAACACTTGGAATTAATTGCTGGTCAAACCTTAAACCTGAGCAGCAAGCTCTGAATCAGACCTTCGCAACATTCAGGAGGAATTTTTGACCATTACTCTTTTACAAAACTGCTCACCAGACATCCCAGCACACACTTTGTGTGGCTTTTTCTATAGGCATGTTCAACAGAAGCATTCTAAAAAATGGAATGATTGCCTGTAAACCCTCTCAAGTAAAAAGACAGAAACCCACCCTTGGCATGTCTGTCAACCGAGTGACAGATTGTAAAATCTGTACCCCCTAACCCACCTCCTAGTACTGCCCCTTTTAGAGAATACACAAAACCAAGGTTAATTTTGAGATGCTAAGTAATTTTGTAATTTTTTTTGCTACCAGAGCGCTGTAAAAAGCCATGCAAAAGCTCCAGAGCAGCCCAGATCACTTTTACTTGACAGCTGATCGTTGGCTTAAAAAATCAATACCAAACTCATGGCAAATGCCGTGAGCTGGTTTTAACCTGAATACAAGAATGTTTATAAATGTATCTTGGTAGACCAGGGGTTAAAAGGGAACTTCACTTCCTGTTTAAAAAAACAAACCAAAAAAAAAAAAACCCTCTTACCATGTTCTCTTGATTTTCCACAATAAACATACTTGTATGCCCAACGAATCCATGGTTGCTCTGCTGTGATCTGCTGCGTGCTGGGTCCTGCACCACCATTTTCCATGTTTAGCTATTGTCAGCCAGCTGTCTCTTCTGTGTTCTTGCAGCTAGCCATTTCCCTAATAAGGTGCGCATGCGCAGATCCTGTGGATTGTATCAAAGCCTGCTGGGATGCATGATGCGAGTATCCCTGAAAGCTGCGGGCAGCTGGGGGACATCTTTCTTGCCTAGGTGAGAAAACTGAAAATGCAGGACAGCAAAAAAATAAATAAAAAAAATGTACCAATAAAAAAAAATGCAGTTGTGTTAAAGGAGGAGTTAGGAGTTAGGGTCCGCAACGTGGGTGAATGGAGTTCAGGTCTGCTTTAAAGTGATTGTAAAGGTTTGTTGTGTGTTTTTTTTTTTTTAATGTTTGTTTTTTTTAATCAATATAACAAATATGTTATACTTGCCTGCTCTGTGCAATGGTTTTGTGCAGAGCAGCCCTGATCCTCCTCTTCTTGGGTCCCCCCGCCGGCACTCTTGGCTCCTCTCCCCACTGAGTGCCCCCACAGCAAGCCGTTTGCTATGGGGCACTCGTGCGTGCTCCATAAGACACACAGCAGGGCTTGGCCTCACCTCCCGCTCTCTCGTCACTGGATCTGATTGACAGCAGCGGGAGCCAATGACTCCCACTGCTGTATCTGAGCCAATGAGGAACGAAATTGTCTCTGCTCTCATGCATATCGCTGGATCGAGATCAGGCTCAGGTGTGTATTTACAGGGAAAGCTGCATGCAGAAGTTTTTTTTTTTTTTTTTTTCCTTACTAAAATGCAGTAAGGTATATAAAAAAAAAAAAACACTTTAAGTTGCATTATTTCTTAAATACTTTCTTTTTTTTTTAGAGGTTTCTGGTTTGTCATTTCAACTAGCATCTTTGGATGAAAATGGCTATTTAATCTTTTGGGTAAGTTAAAAATGATAAAACAGATGAAATTTGTGTCTATAGAATACATCAAGATTTTTCCAGTATTTAACTTTATGCTGATTTTCCAAGCACAGTTGTGTTAGATTTGTAGTATATGGGCCTTCTGCTACATAAAGGCATACTGAGCAATGTTTCATGAAGCAGTGCTCCGTTATAAATATGTGACTTGGTGTATAAAATTCTATAATGATCTAATCGTAATCTGTTGATCCATGAAAAATATATTGTAGTTCAGTTTTTCTTGGGAAGATGGGATATAATGTGTCCTCCATGTTTAGCTATATTTTGTCACTTTACTACTTTTTCTCTTTCCTTTTTCTGTGCATCAATTAAGGTGGACCTGAACAAAATGCAAAGATTTGCTATCTTATAGTAAATATTCGGATATGTTATTTGTGCCCAAACAGTACCCTGAACAAAGTACCTTTTTGCCTTGCATCCCACCTTTAAAATGCAAGTGAACTTCCTGTGCCTAGACAGGTACAGATTTATATAAAGCACTGTTCCTCTAAATGCTGTTTTTATGAGCATTTAATTGGAAATTGGTGAGGTCACCACTGTGCTCATTAACCGCTTGCCGACCGCCGCACAAACTTATACGTCGGCAGAATGGCACGGCTGCGCAAATGGGCGTGTATATATACGTCCCCTTTAAATTGCACGCGCCCCGCCGGTGGCACGCTCGTGACCCTACGGCGAGCTGTCAGTGTAAACACTACATTTCCCTGTTCTTCCTAGTGACATGTCACTGATCGTCTGTTCCCTGTCATCGGGAACAGCGATCAGCGACGTGTCACAGCAAGCCACGCCCCCTAACAGTTAGAAGCACTCCCTAGGTCACACCTAACCCCTTCAGCGCCCCCTACAGGTTAACCCCTTCACTGCCAGTGTAATTTTTACAGTAATCAGTGCATTTTTATAGCATTGATCGCTGTAAAAATTACTGGTCCCAAAATGGTGTCAAAAGTGTCCGATGTGTCCGCCATAATGTCGCAGTCATGCTAAAAATCGCTGATCGCCGCCATTACTAGTAAAAAAAAAGAATAATAAAAATGCCATAAAACTATCCCCTATTCTGTAGGCGCTATAACTTTTGCGCAAACCAATCATTAAACGCTTATTGTGATTTTTTTTTTAATTTTTTTTTTTGCCAAAAGTATCTAGAATACATATCGGCCTAAACAGAGGAAAAAAATAAAATTTTATATATTTTTTAGGGATATTTATTATAGCAAAAAGTAAAAAATATTGCATTTTTTTTCAAAATTGTCGTTCTATTTTTGTTTATAGCGCAAAAAATAAAAACCGCAGAGGAGATCAAATACCACCAAAAGAAAGCTCTGTTTCTGGGAAAAATTGGACGTCAATTTTGCGCAATTGTCAGTTAAAGCGACACAGTGCCGAATCGCAAAAAGTGGCCTGGTCTTTGCAAGTGAAATGGTCCAGGGCTTAAGTGGTTAAAGTGGAGCTCCACCCTAAATTTTCACTTCTGGTAATCGGAACCCTCCCCCTCCCCCCCTCCGGTGTCACAATTGACACCTTTCAGGGGGGAGGGGGGTGAAGATACCTGTCTAAGACAGGTATTTTCACCCACATCCGGGAGTCCTCTCTCCGGGAATCTGCGGGAGTGACGTCACTTCCCGTAGTGTTCTGGGAGACACTCGGCTCCCAGAACACAGGAGGACGAATCAGAACGGCGCAGCGCGACTCGCGCATGCGCCGTAGGGAACCGGGCATGAAGCCGCAGAGCTTCACTTCCTGGTTCCCTCAGCGAGGATGGCGGAGGGAGCAGCAGAGCGACGAGCGATCGCTCGTCCTCTGCTGCGGACGTCGCTGGACTCCAGGACAGGTAAGTGTCCAAATATATTTTTTTCCGGCGGAGCTCCGCTTTAAGGTTCTCCTTGTGGAAGAGAAAGCTGTGCATGAGGACCAGAAGACAAGCAATCCTGTTGCTTTTTAACTTCTGCAAAGCTGTGCGTTCTCCAACCCCTGTGCGTCTTGGTCATTATTCCTCCATCTGACATGAGTAAGCACAGGCCTGCTCTTCTACCATTAGGGCTGCCTCCACACAAAGGGTGAACAATGCTTAATAAGTCAGTAATGGAGAAATAATCAGCTTCAGGGTACCTCCAGCCATTACTCATAAGTAGCCCTTTATCCCCTACTTGCCTCTGTTTGAGTGCAGCTTCCACAGTACAGGTTCTCTTTAGGATAGAGCAGGGTCTGTAATATGTGTATTGGGCTATATATCCATTAATCTCCTTTTACTGATTATTTCTTTTTTAACTAGGATGCCTGCTTCGGTTTACATTTATAATGCCAGATCATTTATGTGACTTTTTATATTTTGAATAGGCCTCTCTAATATAAAAGAAGTGTAGTCTTCTGAGTAGTGTAAAACGTATTCTATATTAAACATTACCGTTCATTTTTGTCATTAAAATGTATTTACTTAAATGTTTTAATTACAGGTAGTTGTGGAACTGAGAAAAGTAGACCTAGCTGGATCTCAGAGTGATTTGGGTAAATTTTTCATGTGACTGTTCAGTACTTATCTGACCATTTTAACATTTAGTATGCATTTCTATGAAGTTAGGTATTTTGTAAAATCCCTCATCTTGATTGAGGCCCATATTTTTTTCTGAGTGGTAAGCAAGCAGCCTGAGTCCGGCACTGTCCAGATTATGGCCCTTCCAGAGACCACTTTGTTGGTCTTTACAGAGCACATGCACTGCTTCTAATTCTTAATAAAGAAAACTTGGAGCAGCTACGTCAGAGGTGCCCAACCTTTTGAAGTGCGAGAGCTGCTTAAACGACTTGGTAACTGGTCGCGGGCCACAATGAGCGGAGCGGGCGAATGGCAGGTCCGTGTCCGCTCTGCAGACACAGCCGGATCGGACTGGAGGTAGGACACAAGTCGGTTTACCTCTACCACTCTTTAGAGGTGAATGGAGGGTCCAATTGGGTCGGACTGATCATGTAAAAGGGGCCCAAGGCTGCTTTCACACTGATGCACTGTGGTTTATCCGCACCGCGGGTACAACGCAGTGTACCTTTTGGCTTTTCTGCACTTTGCAATAGACTTCTATTATATTCTGCAGGTTTGGTGCACTTTCAGAAAGCTCACCAAACTCACAGGTAATAACAGAAGTCTATGGCTCTGTGCAGTAACCAGCACTGCTCTGCATCTGTGGATTCATTTAAAAGCAGCCGAGTAACCACTGCAGAACAGATATGCCCATATATACCCTGTGATTTTAGTAATAAACTGACCTTTAATAACAGTATTCTATTCTATTCCATCTCAGAGCAGGAGGTCGCGGACCACATCAGAGGGCTCCGCGGGCCACATGTGGCCCCCGGGCCACTGGTTAGGCACCCCTGATCTACGTGCATAGTAGAAGAGACATTAAAAAGATATGGCTAGGCAACTAAGGAATAATTAACCATATACTTATAAGACAGATTTTCCTTTGTGGAATATCGGTAGTATTAATATATTGCTACTTCTATGAGCGGCATTATAGAAAAGTATGCTACAGTAAAGTAAACAACAATGTAAGTCGCATTAAGGCTCCATGCACACTGGCATAAAAACATTGCTTCTACCGGAGTTTTGTGTTCTGCCTGTAGAAGCAACTCAATGCTCTCCTATGTGTTCATGCACATTAGGACGTTTCTGTTTGGAGCTCACTGGCAGAAAAAACTGTCCTAAACTCGTCTAAACTTTGTACAAAAAATGCTCTAAATTAAAGTTTTTTACTCCAAAGAGAACAGACGTTTTTTTAAGCCCAGTGTGCATATGGAGCCTGAAGCCTCGTACACACGACCGAGTTTCTCGGCAAAAACCAGCAAGAAACTTGCTGGCAGAGATTTCTTGCCGAGAAATTTGTTCGTGTGTATGGTTTCTCGTCAAGAAAAGCGACAAGAATCTCGACGAGAAAATAGAGAACCTGCTCTCTATTTTCTCGTCGAGATTCTCGTCAGCCTGTTTCTCGACGAGAAAATTGTGTGTGTGTACACTTGCCTGTTTGCCGGGAAGCCCGCGCATGCTCGAAATGACTTCGACGCATTCGCGGTAGCTTCCTAGGCATAGGTAGGGTGAACCAAGATGGCGGCGACGGCATCGAATGTGACGAGCGCATGCTCGTCGTATTCGATGACGTCACCGCGTACGCTCCATTCAAAGAACGGCGGGTTCTTTGAAATGAGCGTGTGTACACTCGGCCGGGACAAGTTTCTTGTCCAAGGATCTCGTCGAAAAAAAGACATGTTTTTAACGACGAGATTCTCGGCCGTGTGTACGAGGCATTAGACTTTTCTTTTAAATGGGAGCGATAGACAAGAATCTGTCTTACTACTGTTCAGATCACCAAAAATCACCCAGTGCAGAAGGTAAATCTGTTTTAAAACAAAGGTTGAGATTTAAGATGAAAACATATATTTGCGGCTTATTTTCACAAACTATATTTATTTTCCAGGTTTGATTCCGGGAGGAAAAGTGAAACTAGTACACAGTTCATCTATAAATCTTATTGACAAGTAAGTATCAGTGTTAATTTTGGCAGCAAATGTCGATTTAGTTTTAGTCTAAGTCTTTGCCATTTTAGTTTTAGTCTCATTTTAGTCCTCTTCAATTGCTCTAGTTTTAATCGTATTTAGTCGACTAAATCTTGCAGTACTTTTTAGGCACTTTAGTCGACTAAAATGTCATACAGGCTCTATTCAGATATCTTCTTTTTTAGCCAGTGATTCCCTGCATCATAAGAGCAATCATAGCAGCAGTTCAGCTGCTTAATCGTTCTTACCGGCGCTGGGAGGGGACGCCCCACCTCCCGCTGCCCTCCGGCGCTTCTACCGGCTCGCCTGTTCGATCGGCGAGCTGGAGAAGGAATCCATCGGCGACAGAAGTTGAGCATGGAGATTTTCGGTGACCAGATGGTCTCCAGCAGTCTCTATGACGTTATGAGGCCCGGGCTATGAACTTGGCTGGAAAGGCTGAGATTGTTTATTTATTTTGATCTCGGTCTTTCCAGCTTGGAAGAGAGATGTGGTGTCTTGGTGACACGACATCTCTCCATAAAGAGGACCTGTCATGCACTATTTCTATTACAAGGGATGTTTACATTCCTTGTAATAGGGATAAAAGTGATCAAAAAAATTATTTTTAAAGGGAAAGTGTAAAATAAAAAATGAACAATAAAAATACATTTTATGTGCCCCTTTCCCTGCGTGCTCGTGCACAGATGCAAACGCATATGTAAGTCGCGCACACATATATAAACAGCATTCAAATCACACATGTGAGGTATTGCTGGGAGTGTTAGAGCGAGAACAACAATTCTAGCCCAAGACCTCCTCTGTAAAGCAGGTACAGGGATCTATGCCTTCCCTTAGTAAAAGCACCTCCCCACAGTTAGGAACACATTTAACCCTTTGATTGCCCTAGATGTTATCCCCTCTCCAGCCAGTCTCATTAGTACCGTGGCTGTGCATATTTTTAGCACTGATCACAGTATTGGTGTCACTGGTTCCACAAAGTGTCACTTAGTGACCGATTTGTCTGCCGCAATATCGTAGTCCAGCTACGAGTCGCTGATTGCCGCCATTACTAGTAGTCCCCGGATCTCATTTTAAAAATCTGGTCACCTTACTCTAAACACAACTTCTGAACGCATTTTTTTTGGGTTCCAGAAAAAGCCTCTAAACTCAACTGCCTAGAAACGACTGTAAACGACCCTGTGCACATGTACTGATAAGATAACCTAGAGGAGAGTTCAGGAGCAGTTGAAAAAAATGCCCAACTGCTCCTAAACGTCCGTTTACCAACAACAGTGTACATGAGGCCTTAAGCTGATCTGAAGCTAAGCCAACAGTTATATTTAAGATGCTGATACCCTATCATGCTTTAAAATGTGTGATTACCTGGGAATTTTATGTCTTTTTATTTTAAATCCGTTGAAGTTTCGATATTTGATAGCCTAACCTGTATAGGGCAGTGTCTGTGACCACTATGAACAGAAACACCTGTGTGTTAGTACATTGCAGCCACCAGTATGCACATGTCTCTCATCCACAGTATCTTTACATTTACACATGTAATTACTGCTGTACAATACTAACACATATGGAGCTTTTATTTGCATTGCATTAATACACACATCACCACAATGCATAGTTGGGAATGTGCCCTAAAAAGATAAAGGTAGTTCTGGGCCTTATAAAAAAAAAAAAAAAAAAAAAAAAAGATTTTAGGCAAGTAAATAAATTCTATAACGTTTAAGTTATTATACTTGTAATCTTTCAAAATAAATTCTAAAATAAAATTGCCAAAAAGCCAGTTCGAGGTTTTTCATTTACCGTTGGCTATTTTCTGTTTTTGCCAGTGATTGTTTTTTTTTTTTTTTTTTTTTTTTTTGTAGATTTTTTCACAAAGATGTCCTGATTCTGGGATCCCCTGAAACTATGAATATTAAGTTCCTTCCGCAAGACTCTAACCATTTTGTCATTGGAACAGATATTGTAAGTTAAGCTTGTTTTTTATGCTGCAGTACAGAAACATGTGTTCCAGCTTATGTTAAAACCGACCCTCTGATGGCTATCACCTGAATTTTTATGATCGATTACAGAAAGATTTCCATGTTATTGTTTTTATTACAGGTTAAATATTTATATTTTTAAACTATACAATTTTTGTATTGTGCTGTTGCACCTCTTTTGTGTCTTCTTTATTTGAATATCTAGCTGATTTTCCGATTTCCCACAATTGTTGATGTAGCACCCTGATGTTTAGGCAGGGTTGCTATTAAATTTATCTGCCAAGTGATTTGCCTTGGCCAATTATTAGGAGGTCAATTGATTTCACTCTAATTCTTGAGTTGCTGCACTTCTCTCTTCTGTCACTAGATGACCGGGTGTCTGGTGACATTAGATAAGACGAGGGCATTGCAAGGACAGATTAGGAATGAATGGGGTGTCACAGCCAATGGGCAGGGATTTTCTTGGGTCCCTTGGCCTGCTGGGAGAACCTTTTTATTTGGGTGGAGTCAGGTCACCGGGGTTCTGTGCCACCTGGACAGCTGTCTGGGTTGGACGTGTGTCGTATTTCCCTGGGCTGCTAGGCCAGAAACCTAAGGCCTATCCCGGGGACATCTGGCTGCTAGGCTATCTGAGAGCCTATCCAGAAGTAGTGCAGGGTTGGGACTGCAGGCTTGTAGTCCAACCAGAAGTAATGGTTCCACCGGCCGGGGAACCAGTTGTTGTCGGAGGTAGAGGGGATGCTGTCACCACAAAGGGACCATCCACCTTGCTACGGCAGACCACTGTGAGTAAGCTGAGGCCAGTACCAGAGCAGACATCTCGCCATCCGGGGACGGTGAAGAAGTGGGAAAGCATCAGCAAGTGCCAAGTCAGGGACCCAGCGGGACAGCAGAGGTGACGCTTAACGTGTCAGCAGGGGTGAAGCTTGAGGAGTATCTGTGAGTGCCAAGCCAGGGACAGCAGTGAAGCAGGGGTGACGCTTAAGGAAGATACCATGTCCTTCAGTGAAAGATCTCAGGGAATCCAGTGGCTAGTGGATCTGAAGTCTAGTGAGAGAGACTGGGAGCTCGTTGAGTGAAGACCAACAGTGAATGAGTGTGGGGTAAAGAGAACTGTTCGTGTTGCTGATAGTTGAATACCTTTACCATTAGTAACAGCTACAAGATTGTTGCCATAGGAGGCAGCGGGTCCTACCTATACAGAAGTGGTGTCCGGCTGGAGGCCTTCACCTGTATAGCTGTCTGCCTATAGAAGTCTCGGAGTCTGCCAATTAACATTGCATCTACCTAAGGGTGTCCTGGCCCTAATCCTCTCTCCAACAGTTCTGTTTAAGAGACAATAAATCTCTTTGCATTCAAAAAGTGTCTGGCACCCACCTGTTCATCTTGCATTACACCCACCATGCCTTGTAACCCACTTTTACACAGAAGGATGTCAGCTGTCCCTGACTCTGGAGGTCACCATTGGGCTTCAGGGGCCCAGGACTTTGCTGCATTTAGATAAGTTTGCCTTTCTGGTCTGGTCCAGATCCTTTTTCAAAATGTTGTTGGTTACCATAGAAAATCTTTGAACATACAGAGCTTATGTATTTGCAGACAGAATGGCTGCCAGATGCATATCACCTTGGCATAACGGCTAGTTTAGTAGTTTACACGTATCTGTTTTTGTTTTGTATTTTTCAGCTGCAAAAGTGAACTTAAACATTTAAAATTGAATTTGCCAACAGGGAATAGTAACCCACGGAACAAGGTATGGATTGATAGAACCACCAGTACAGTACTCCTCTCTGCACAGCAAGCTAAGGCCATCAAAGGTCACTGCAATTGATTTCTCACCGTTTGCAATGCCAGCATTTTTGGTAACTAATTTTAAATATTACACTAAAGCTAGTTAGTACAGCAGTGATGTACAAGTAAGGTTGGTTTAATCTAACATTTCTTAAAATTCTAATAAATATGCAAAGCCAATACTTTTTTATATTGGTTCTAGAGGTTATCACCTGCTTGCCCAAAAATAAAAAAAGGTTTTCACACATGCCAGTCCACTTATGTAACCTACATTTTAATGTGCCTTTGCAAGTTGATTTATGTGGGAGAAACTACACTAAAAATGAAAGACAGGATTGTCCAACACCGCAGCACCATTAGGAATAAACAACCTGGATTACCAGTATCAAAGCATTTTTTAGAGCAGGAACATAAAGATTTGGATCTGCGATTTATGGTTCTGGAAGAAGTGTATAGAGATAAGAGAAGGGGTGACAGGATTTTAAAGCTGAAACAAAGAGAGGTATGGTGGATTAACAGATTACAGTCCCTGCATCCTGATGGGATGGACTATGAGCTATACTTGTTCTTATGATTGAAATGAGGATTGATTCTATGCTCTTTTCTAGGTTGAACAGGGAGATATAGGATAAGAGAAATTGAATGTTCTTTGGAGACGAGTCATGAAAAGACACAATGTTTAAAGCAATTTGTATAATTTATGCAACTATGTAAATATATGTCGTATTTTTTTTTGTTTTTGTGGGTATTAGTAAGTTTAGAGAGGTAAGGAGTAGTAAAAATGATTAATGTTAAATGTCTGTTAGTCTACAGAGATTGGTGTATATACAGCACAGAGAGGGTTAATTTAGATTAGGAGGGGTGATATGGTATACACCTGTGTGGCCACACCTTGTGGTGTTGGATATAGGTACAATGTTTGTTTCAATTTGTAGCACAAAGCCTGATGAAGAGCATGGTATGCTCGTAACTGTACAGTAGCTGCCACATTATATATGTCTTGAAGATTTTTCAGTAAAAAACGTTTGCATTGGAAATCGTGTCCCATCGTCTTTTTCTACTATATATAGGGGAATCTTAATAAACAGATCGTGAGCAGGAAGAAGTTAATAATTGGGTCATGAAGGGGTACCCATGTGAACAGTAAAAAGCACTTGCAAGTTGTAAAGATCTTGTTATTGCTTGATTTACCCATGTGTGGCTAGCTTTAATAAAGTAAAAGCACATGGAAGGGTGGGTTATAATTTTCATCTTTTTATACTATTTATATTTGCTTTTTGTGAAAAATGTAATGAGTAATATTAGTTACAATACATCCACGGCAGAAATATTTAGTTGTCTTTCTTTGTGCTGTTTTAAGGCAGGATGTACAGACGGCTGTATACGGTTACACACAATGAGTACGGAGTATCCAGTAATGCAGTGGAATGATACTACTGGTGGCCAGTCCATTATTGCACTACAATGGTCATTGACAAGACCAACCATGTTTTTTGCCCTGGATGCAGCATCCTCTATCCACATATGGGATTTGTTACAAAATGATTTACAGCCAATAGCCAAAGAATCCATCACATCTGACCAGTAAGTGCACATTAAATGATCGGTTTTTAAATTAAATTCTTTACTTTGTCCTCTTTTATCCCTCTGTACATTTTTATTTTATTTTTTTATCTTCCTTTTTCCCTTTTTATCTTCCTTTTTTTATATATATATATATATAATTTTTTTTTTTTCAATAAATGCATATTTTTTTGCAGGTAATAAAATTAGCATTTATTTATTTTTTGAAGCCTGTAAAGAATTGCGTCAGCGATCAGTAGATCGCTGGTGCCATGCAGGTCTCCAGCACATTTGCCAGTGTATCTGTGTTACCATACATCCCGTACGGGCAAGCAGATACAATCTGACAGGAAGAGAGAATGAAAACTACAAGTCGACAGCCGCAAAGGCTGCCTGAGTGACGCGGCCAGGTGGGCGGAGCCCCGCTCTGCCATGTTTTTTATAATTGTGACAGCTAGCTTGGGGGGCTGTGTGGTGGGGGAGAGAAGATCCCCGCTAGCTGTTAGATCAGGGAGGTGCGGGGGCTAGTCCTGAATATGGGTGCAACATGCTACGAAAGGTGAACTTATCCTTTCAAAAAGAGCTGTTCACCACAATATGTAGCTACAATTTTGTTTTGTAAGTTGCTTTCCTTTTTGAAAAATAAACCCGGGTTTTTTTTTTTTTTAGTATGTTGAGGTGCAATGACAGCCAAAAATGAATGAGTTGCCTAATGCTGACCAGAGACCATTTATTTAATTTCGTTCAGCCAAAAAAAAAAAAAAAAATGAACAGATTCCTCAATTCACACAGGCGAGGTGGATTGGGGAATCCTCCCTCCTGGGACATTCAGTCAGATGTATTCTAACAGTGGGACTCTCTGCTGTAAGAATACACTGATAAGTGGCTGTAGCAGAATGGCTACAGCTGGCTGATGGAGAAAATGTTTCCAACAAGCCTGTTAGACAAAACTTGATCTAATGATCAAAGTTCGGCAGCTCCCTGCTGAACTGGCTGAATTTCGGTCCTTCTATGGCTTTGCACAATGTGCCTTGTGTTGAAGCACACTGGGTTATGGAAGGGAGCCTTGAAGGCCAACACTTGTCAATATTTTTTTTGTGGAGGAAAGGTTATAACCTATATTTATGACCACAAAGGAAGTAAGCAGAATGTCCTTGACCTGGGAAAGATTCCGTACCATACAAGGGCTCCACCATTGCACAAACTGCTAAATGAAAGTGCTTTTTTGTCTCGGTCTCTGCTGGAGAGACTCCATTTCTGTCCTGGGAACCACACAGGAAGTGATGAAAATTTTCCAGAAGAGAACATTTATTAACATTACAACATAACACCCTAATCATTCCCTACTCGAAACTAAAAACAAAAGGCTTTGGCTTTAGTTGGAGTTTCATAGGATAAAGCAAAATCTCCTTGTACCCTAGTTGCTTATATCTGCAAGAATCATGTATGTTGAAGAGATCTACACCACTTCCTCTAGATTAATCCTTGCTTTTAGGAGTTTCCCCTTTCGATCACCAGCAGGCAAGATTGACATGTTTCATTTGAACTATAGCTAAAATTTCATTATATTGCCTACATATGGCAACAAGGCATTTAAATTCAGTAAGTCTTGGCACATCTAATTCAGATAACAGATGTTAAACGTTCCTTAGACCAATAATGTGATTATTCTTAAACAAGCTAAGGCCCGCAGATCACTGAACAGCACCTTCCGTGATTAATTGGAAAGAGTAGCCGCCTGTAATACCCCTTCATTAGCAAGCCATTTTTCAGTTTTCAGTGATGTGATAATTTGATTGATTATTACTCAGTCCTGCTATACTGTACTCAAATTACTTTTATATCTTTCTTTTAAGGCAGTTCGAGTTTACTTTTGTCAGTATTAATAGTTTTTTTTCTTTAACTATATAAAGAAAAAGACTAAACAGTTTTAAAAAAAATGTTTTCTTTAGTTTTTGTTATAAAACATAGCGAATAAAAATGCCAGGACCATACGAAAACTCACCAAATGATCACCATAGTGATCTCATTTCTTGTCAATATTTTTTTGAAGAAACATGCTGGTATTGAGGTTACAGTATGGAGCTTAGTGATGGTGCACACAATACAGCACATCGTTAATGTCAAGATCGTTGCACAGAGGGAGGAGGAAGAGAAGGGGTTAACGTACAGGTCACATTTGATGGGGGGGGTGCATAGATGGAACAGAATAAAAGAGGTGAAGGCATTATTATACAGTTCAGAGAAAGGATGGGGATGAGAGGTACAGCTCAAACTCAGAAGATACGGTAGTGAAAAGGTAATATAATAATAAATAATCCTACAAATGAATCTTCCGATTAATTAAAGCTGCCTACCCTTCATTCATAAATACTCCTCTGTTAGAGTAAGGGGGCTGTCAAATACTTGCAGTGTTTACAGTGTAATGTGTGTTGTCTAATAACAGTGCAATCATGGGTATTGAGTGTGCGGGTGTACACACACACATGTAGCAAACAGATTGCTGTTTTTAAACCGCACTCAAGAATAACAGGTCCACCTCTTCGCCATTTTTTACAGTGGTATTGAGATAGATAAAGCGTATTTGAAGGCAATACTTTTAATTCACTGGTTAGAACCCCTGTCAGGCTTTTCTAGCTGTGTGTCCCAGTAAGGGAAATATACTCTCTCGATTTGTACTGATGACCACTGGGACTGAATGTAAGGGAGAAACCAAAATACTCGAGTTGCCAACAGAACAAAAATAGAGCGGAAATCTTCCAGTAGGAACACTCATTCTGGTGACAACTATCAATAGTCAACTCTGAGGTTTTTGAGGGATTTTGTGTTGCTTCCTGGTGCATCTACAGAGCAGAGAGTGAAGAGAAATCTTTCCAATAGAGCACAGATGGAAAAAACTGACCAGGGTTTTCACCTATCACAACTCTATCCAAAATGAAAAGAAACATTTTGGCTTTAGGTATATTTTACCTCCCACATATTAGTAAATGATACCCTGCTGCTATCAGACATGTGACAACAATATCTGTTCCACTTTTAATGGAAAATCTTTTTGTTCTGCCCAGGGTACTGAGTATGTCAGTTTTCGGTGAACCAGAAAAAAACAATAATGTGATGGGTCTGGCTTTAGCCAAAGCATCTGGAACAGTGGAGATCCAATATATAAAGAAGAAGTGGGCCAAGCCGCAGCCAAAGGAGTTAGAAAAACTTCAATTAATTTTGCAGGAGATTCTGTAAATTTGTAAAATAGCGGTATTTGTATTCATTGTAATGGATTGCCTAATGTAAATTGTTTATCTATTTTTATACTGAATGATATTTTTTTGTACAGGCACTTTGTTACTCTAATGGTTATATGCACTTGGCCATTGATTGGTTAAAGTAACTCCTGCTTTTGACAGTTCTAGGATACAAAGGTTTGCTCATCTTCTGTGCCCCGTATTTCTGTTTCTTATTTAAGATTGCAATCATTTACTGTTTTTTTTCTTATGTGTCTTAGGGACTCCAGCAGTGAGATATCAGCACCAGAGCTCCCAGCTCTGCACAATTAATAATGTCATTAGAATGAATCTCACTCCCATTACTGATTTTTGCCTTTATTTTACATTACAAATAATGCAGCAAAGTCCGTTGTGCTTCCATGCTGTTTATCAAAAAACAAACTAAAAAAAAATAAAACAGATAAAATGTGTCCTCAAGATAGAAAGAAAAAAAGAGAGAAAAATAAGTTAAAAAGAGAAGTATGGGGTTTGGGTATTTTTCAGATTCATAGTTACCTGGCTGGATGCTGCATTTGTCCCCCACTGGGTTTGACACTGAGAACCGAGTGATCAAACACCGCCGATCACTCTGTTCTCAGAGCTCCCTGGTCAGTCATGCAGCAGCTCTCTGCTCTGTCCCACTGGAGCACAGGGCTGTGGATGAGGGGGCTGGAGCGGCAAACTCAGGCTCTCAGTGACTTACTGAAAGGCTGAGCCAGGTGCCGGTCCAGGGATGTGGGGGGATCCCGACCATATGGTCGTGATCCTTCCCAAGCCTGGACCGGCTTGGTGATGACAGCTGTCAGCTTCAGCCCGCTGTCTGCTCAAAACAGTGATCCACAGAAGTACAGCCAAACAAGTTTTGGCTGTAAGACAAAAACTTGGTGTGCATGTGGTGCACCAAAAACTCTTCATGGGCTATGGAGGCAGACTAATATGTGAAACTGTATTAAAAAGTATAATTTTATTTTGGACAAATTAATTAAAGGACATTTGTTCTAGTAACAAGACATTACAGCAAATGAACATGCATATGTTCGCATTGCATCATAACATGACACCTATAATACCCTGCACACATCAGATGCAACCAAAGGGCTACCCGTGTTCAACTCCAGATCAGCTCAAATGAATAGTTGTGATGAAACCCAACATGTTTCAGACTTGTAGTCCTTAGTGGGAATTTTTGCTTCTAAAACATAGATACATAATGAACATTAATTACATAAGCCTACAGCTTATACATATATCATATTGTATCGTGCATAACACAGGCTGCTGTTCATACTTACAGAAGTCCATCCTAAAGACACATATGGTTATTAAAATCTCATATTTCTCTTATCATCCATGGACCGACACGGCGTCTCTTACACTTTACACGTGGGTATATGTCCCTGCTTGCAGGAGAAGACCTAGGCAGAATGTTAAATGTTAAAACATTCCAGAACAAACCAGAGCTGAACAGCCCCGCCCAGGGGGGCGGTCCCTCCGGACATTACCCTCACACCTGCAGCTAGCAGGCCTCAGTTTTTTTCTGCCTAGCAGAAGGAGAAGACGTGGCTCTCTCAGGAGCCAGTCTCCTGGAAGATTTTACTTTTAATTTTTTTTCCCCTGGGAATTTTATTATTTTATTTTTGAGACCTTCAATCAACTGTCGGCTGGGCAACAGGGTGGGTACACTAGTATCCTCGTAGTCTTCCCTGTCCGACCATCGAGCGTGCTGATCCTCGCCTTGTGTGCGTGAGACTCAGTTCACGACATACCCTATGGCTCCAGGGGTGGCCGGGTTGCTTTCATGCTCCCGCGGTCCTCTCAAGATCGAACAGTACCTACTGTATCTTTCGCGGTGGACCGGGCCGACAGCTACGCAGTACGACTCTGTGATAGGCCTGTCTGAAACAAGCCAGTGAGTCCCTCTATTGGCACTGGGGGTGTTCTCCAAGGTGCTTGCGGGACGGGTAAGTAGTCTCTCCTGCTGCAAGGTGAGTACATGCTGGCTGTGTTTCTGTGTGTGGGGGGTTCTCCCTGTCTCCCCCCTGTATGCTGCTCTCTGCACCCTGTTGTGCTGTTGTGCTGTGTGGGGATACTTGGGGGGTCACTCTGCCTTGGGGGGGCCGCTTCATGACTGTTATTTTTATTGGGAAGTGTTCTGGGGGACTGGCTGTGGTGTTTTCTGTGCGCCATTGGCGCGGTGTTTTATTTTTAAAAAATGCGCCATTAGCGGCCATTTTGGCTGAGGCTTAATGCATAGTTAAACTGGTGCCCGGCGGCCATTTTCTTGTAGCCGCGGCACTTGCACTTTCGTTTTCGGCCTCTAGCAGCGCTGCTGTACGGCGCGGAATACACACATCCCCACAGATTCTTCACCTCAGGCTGCACCAGCGCGACTCATACAGCGCTACAGCATGACTCATACAGCGCGGCTCATACAGCGGTCCCTAGGGGTGGTGAGTACTCCAGGTATCCCCTCCTCAGCCCCAGCACGGCCTGTGGGTGGGCTGTATTATTCACTATAATGGTGAATAAGGTCTCAGAGGGTGGCAATATTGGAGTCTGGTTCACCTGTTTTCTTCACATTGTTAGAGACAACTGACAGTGCTTCTGCACCTGCGGTCCTTAGGGACCAGTTGTCGGCATTCCTGGAATCATTAATCTGACCAGGAGAAAGCAGTGTGTGAGCGCAAGGGAGCAAAAAAAGCCCCTATCCCCACCTTTTTTCCACAAAAAAAAAAAAAGGGGGGTAATGCGCTGATTCAGATATGGGCCTAGCCACTACCGCTCAGGACCCTAGCTCTGAATATATATTTGATGGTTTTGAACAGGACATTCCTTGCAAGGAAAACTCCAGTTCTGTGTCAGTAAATGACAGGGTGCTTGTTTTGTGAACTCATTGATGCAGTGAGGGACACTCGCAAGCTAAATGCTGCGGATGCAGAACCTCAGGCGGACGGTCTCCTCTGGTTCCTTGGGGCCGGGCCTTCTAAAAAGTGTTTTTTTCAATATGTACCTTTCTTTGACCAGCTCACTGACAAGGTCTGGGGAAAAAGCCGCAGAAGTCTTTTATGGTCCCGCGGCGTTTGTCTATCAGATACCCCTTTTAAGGATGCCCTACTAAAAATGTGGGCTTCTCCCCCAGTGGTCGACCCTCCAGTCGCCCGGTTGAACAAGGCCACCATTCTCCCGGTGGAGGGGACTCCTGCATTTAAGGACCCCACTCACAGGAGGTCAGAAGTGGTGAGTAGAGCCATGTTTGCCTTGTTGGGGTCCGCCCTACGGCTTGTGGTAGCGGCGACCCTTGTGTCTCCAACACTTGCGGGATGGGCAACTGTACAGGAGCATGTTCTTCCTCCAGACACTATTGCTCTGGCCCACAAATGGTGCAGGGCCTGGTTTATGTGGCGACACCACGTTTGACGCGGCCCCTTATAACTCAGGGTATTGCGTGGTCTGATCTGGTTGAAATGCTGGTCTGCTGACCTAGCTTCTAAAAAGCCTTGGAAGGGTTTACCATTAAAAGGTGGTAGGTTTTTTCGGTGCTGCGCTGGATGACATCATCAAGGATGTCACGGGAGGTAAAAGCACTGTTCTTCCTCAGGCTGGCAAGGAGGCCGCTATAAGCAGGGTCCTTCCTTTCCAGAAAAAAGGGGATATTTTCGTCAGTCAACGGGGAGGCCCCCCAGACTGACAGCGGTACGGCTGGTGGACACGAGCGCCCCTGGGTGCGTATGCCGAACAAGCCGGCTCCCTAGCCCGCCTCCGCGTGAAGTCTTGCCCCCTCCCAACTCTGGGGTAGGGGGGACGACTTTGCAGGTCCACGGATCAATGGACCTCCCGGATCTCCTACTGGTGGGTGTGCGAGGTGATCCCCTCAGGTTACAGGATAGGTTCCGTTCCTAATACCAGACAGATTCTTCCCTCGACTCTTCCTCTCCTTCCTGCCCGTCGGGTGGCCCTATGGGGCCTATTCAGGTTTGAGGTCCGGAGTGATTGTGCCGGTTCCGTCACAGGAGAGGTTTCAGGGATTCTACTGGCCTATCTTGGACCTCCAGGTCCTGAATGCCTTCGTGAAGGTGCAAAAGTTCCGCATGGAATCCATTCGCACGGTGGTCAGTGCACTCCGTCAAGGGGATTTTCTGGCGAACTTGGAATTCAAGGACGCCTACTTGTATGTTCCGATCTGCGCTTGCGATCGACGAAGTCCACTATCAATTTGTGGCTCTTCCTTTCGGCCTAGCCCCGGCGCCGAGGGTGTTCACTAAGGTGCTTGTGCCGGTTCTAGCTTGCTGAGACAGCAAGGCATTGCTGTCGTTGGCTATCTGGACGATCTTCTTCTCAGAGCAGGAAATGGCTCAGTATTAGAAGACAGTGTGACTATCGTCAGTCAGACCCTCAGGGACTTCGGGTGGCTCCTAAACATTCAGGAGTCAGTCCGGGTCCCGACTCGAGATTTGGAGTATCTCGGTCTGATTCTGGACTCCTTGGAGGCAAAAGGTATTCCTACCTCCGGGGAAGCTACTGACACTTCAGTCTGCAGTACGGATGCTGACATCCCAAAAAATGGTCGTCAATCCGTTTTTGCATGGGAATCCTGGGACTCATGGTGACCTCTTTCGAGGCCATTCCGTATGCCCAATCACACACCAGGGCATTGCAGAAGGAGATCTTGTTCCCTTGGGACAAATCCCCGTTGTCTTTGGATTTTCCGATCCAGGTGAGCCACCTGGTCAGGGCGTCCCTGACATGGAGTTTGGGTCCCCGGCTCTTCGGTCCGGGAAGTCGTTCCTCCCCGTCCAATGGACGGTGTTCACTACAGACGCCAGCCTGAAGGGCTGGGGTGTAATCTGGGGAGTCCTGTTGGCCCAAGGGCTTGGACTCCGGACGAAGCCCGTTTGCCGATTAATGTTCTGGAATTACGGGCCATCAGACTGTGCCTCTCCTCGTGGTCTGAGAGATTGCAGGATCGTTCCATTGGGATCCTGTCGGACAAGTCACGGTGGTGGCGTATGTCGACCACCTCGAAGCTCAGCTGAGGCTTCCGAGGTCCCCCGTACCCTGAAGTGGGCTAAAGGAAGCGTGCCGGCTCTGTCAGCCGTTTACATTCCGGGCATAGAACTTGCGGACTATTGAGTTGCCAGACGTTGGACCGGGGAGAGTGGTCCTTGCACCCGGAGGTATTTCAACTCCTTTGCCACACAAACGGTGGGGCACGCCGGAGGTGGACCCGATGGCTTCTCGACTCAATTGTAAGTTGTCGATTTGTGGCCAGATCCAGGTATCCTTGGGCGGATGCATCAGAGGCGTCAGTGGCCCATGGGGTCATGATCACCTGATACACGTTTATCCTCCGCTGCAGTTGCTTCCTCGCCTGCTGCGCAGGGTGGCGACCGAGGGAATTCTGGTGATCCTCATTGCTCCGGATCGACCTCGGCTTCGCCGATCTGGTACGTCTCGTCGAGGCCGTTCCCTGATGGTTGCCAATAGGGAGGACTTTCTGTCTCAAAGTCATATATTTCATCCTGCCTTTACAGTCTCGGGCCTTAACGGCATGGCTGTTATAAGCCAGGTGTTGAGAGACCGAGGCTCTCGGACTCGGTCATTTCGTCCATATGAAGGACACGGAAGTCTTCCTCCAGAACTATCTCTGTACCTGGAATAGCTTACATCGCCATGTGCGAAGAGCTGGACTGACATCCTCGGACGTATTCCGTCCTTAGAATCCTGCGTTTCCTACAGCATGGCGTGGCCCAAAGGCTCGCTTTGAGTATCATTTAGGGTCAGTTTCAGCCTTGGCCGTCTTCTTTCGGTGACCACTAGCGGGTCATTCCTTGGTTGGCACCCTTGTACAGGGGGTTCGCCATGGGCTCCCTCCTGTCGTGTCTCCTTTCCCCCCGTGGGATCGGAATTGGTACTCTCAGTTCTCCAGGAACCTCCTTTTGAGAATATCAGGGATATTCCCCTCTTCGCTTTGTCTCAGTGGGTGGCTCTTTTTAGTGGCAATCACTTCTGTTAGACGAGTATCTGAATTGGCGACCTTGTACTGCAAGTTGCCATATTTAGTCATCCATAAGGATAAGGCGGTGTTGCATCCGCGACTTTCTCTTTTGTCAAGGGTGATATTCACCTTTCACCTAAAATTAGGACATTTGTCCTCCCGTCCTAGTGTCCTCGCCCGTCGCATCCCAGAGTGCGCGCGGCACACTTTGAATGTGGTACGTGCCTTGCAGGTGTGCCTGTCTGCTGCTTCTATTCGGAAGTCTACTCTCTGTTTGACTGTCTCTGGTCAGATACAGGGTCAAGCGGCTTCGTCTGCCACCTTTTTCTAGGTGGATCGGACAAACCGGCTTTCAAGCCTATACTCTCATGGGGCGGGCGCCTTCCTTCCCGGTTACGGCGCATTCCACCAGGGCAATTGGTGCTTCCTGGGTTTTCCGACATCAAGCGTCGGTTGCACAAGTGTGCAAGGCGGCGACCTGGTCGTCTGTTCATACCTTTTCTATGTTTTATAGGGTTGATGAGGCTGCATCTCCGGATGCTTCCTTCGGCCGCAAGGTGTTGCAGGCCGCTGTTTAAAGTGGCAACTCCTCCGTTGGGGAGCTCTGCCTTGTTTTGGAGTGAAGTTTTTTTGTTTTTTTCATTTATACTGCTCCCATCCCTCTTGACACTGCTTTGGGACATCCCACGTGTAAAGTGTAAGAGACGCCGTGTCGGTCCATGGATGATAAGAGAAAATGGGATTTTTGTACTCACCGTAAAATCCATTTCTCTGACATCCATGGACCGACACGGCACCCACCCTTCCTTTTAGTTTGTGCTGCTTTGTTACGAACTGAGGCCTGCTAGCTGCAGGTGTGAGGGTAATGTCCGGAGGGGCTGTTCAGCTCTGGTTTGTTCTGGAATGTTTTAACATTTAACATTCTGCCTAGGTCTTCTCCTGCAAGCAGGGACATATACCCACGTGTAAAGTGTAAGAGACGCCGTGTCGGTCCATGGATGTCAGAGAAATGGATTTTACGGTGAGTACAAAAATCCCATTATTCCTGCTCAATGGGATAGCCACACGGAGCTGTCCCCCGGGGAGGTGAAGAAGAATTCACCAAATGGACAGAAGTGCATACACAAGGATCCCAAATGGGACAAAGTAGCTCCTAGCAGCGAGCCTAGGATCATACAAAAACTCACATTACCTGGAGCATAGAAGAAAAAAAACTATCTAATAAAATAAAATCCTAACTGGCCAATTATTAAAAACCCAACGATGGCAGCTGCCGCAAAATTGTGTAAACATCCCTCCCCCCCCCCAAAAAAAAAGGTGGGGGGGAATAATTATGTGATTCCAGTGTTCATAGGTATGTATAGCCCAGTAGCGGCGCAATCTACATGAACTAGATCACAAAATGAAAAATTCTTCTCCATATTACATGTTACTGGGTGTTCTTCAGAATCCCTGAAAGGATCCTTTGGTAGGATATATTCGGAGACTAACATATGGCTCAATGTCAATCAAAGTTCATTAAGGGATACTCTGATAGACTGTAGAGTGAGACCAACCCACATATAAACAGTGTTGATGGGCCACTGCATGTGGCTAAATAACATTTTAAGTCCGCAAGGGTGTCCTTCAATGAAAATGTGTTATAAGACCAACCCCCATACGAGCAGCATGGAGCCAGAGTGAGTTATGGCACATGTATCAAGCATAACTGGAAAACTCCCAGGGACAGACGCCCCTGTCATCACATAACACATTCATATAGCTTGTAGCATGGCACCCTATACCCTCCCTTTGCTGGTAATTAGATCAACACAGGAGAGCTCTTCCAACTGAGTGGTATGCAGTTCATAATTGCCCAGTATGGGAGCCATCAGTTTTGAACAGGAAAAGTTTCCAAGCCATATAACACTCAAGTAGATAAAGTAGTACTTCCATATTATCCATGTGGGGCTTGAAAATAAATTTTAAGCTGTTCCTATAGAAAGTGGTGGTCTACAAGTCCATATCCAGAGAAGCCATATTCTCTTAAATGGATGGGAGAGATAGGAGAGGATGTATCCCAGAAGCTGGCATCATGGAAGCAAGGCTGGAAGCCTGACAGGTTTTGCCAGTCAGGCCGGCGGCTTCCGAGGCAACTGTCACCCATCTCATGCTTCCATGCTGTGGTGTGGTCATAGTGAAGGATGAAGTAACTGTGGTCATATACTGTAGGTAAATATAGAATTTTTGGTAATTTCCCCACTTTTTTATTGTTTTATTCTCTGCCTCTTACTTGCCACCTACCATAACTGTTATCAGTGGTCTCCGTGGAATTTCTGTATTTGGCTTCACAATAGCTGTGTTGGGTGGGGGGGGGGGGAGCTCAGAAGAATGGCAAGTAAGCTTTGCTGCTGGAGTTCCAAAGAGATCTAAGATGCCCAAGCCCATAAATAAATAAAAAACATTTTTTTGGCCTCATGCATGTAAATGTTTAATGGCTTCTGTGTCCTTCAAGCTTCAAGTGTAAATCCTTTTGGCATTCCCACACCAGGGGAGCTGAAGGGGTTGCGTACAGCCGCCAATACAAGTGAATGGCTGTACATGCCCATACTCATGCATCAGCCTTTACTTGCGCAAATTTCCCCCAAATAAGAAAGGGACTTGTATTGGCTGCTGTGCATGGCACCTCTGGCTCCCTGGCCATGGAGAAGTGCTGGGTATTTTATGCTTATGGACACAGAAGGTAGTAAGCGTTTTTATGCAGCTTTTACACTCAGTGGGTTACACCAGCGTAAGGCCATTTTGTGTTGAGATTTTATGTGGGATGTGGTCACTGAGGCCTGTGAACACCTGTACTCCAAACCTGGGTTTTGTTCACTAGTGGTAGATCTTGCTGATCTCTGAGCCCTGGTTCACACTGGTGCGATTTGACATGTCAAATCGGCGGCATCTGCCGGAAATGGCACCGTCCTAATCGGTGCGACGCCACATCTGCGGCAATGCACCGATTTTAAAAAGTAGTTTCTGTACTTCATTTCGGGCCGCAATTTAAATTGACATATGTGCAGAAACCTGCAGATGTCTCTGTAATTGCGGGTGAAATCGTGCGAGTTCAGCTGAACTCGCACGGCTTCATTCCTGCAGCCCAGTGTGAACCTGGGCTAAACTTGCAATTGTCTGTAGTAATTAAGAACTTGCATATCCCAAGAAGCTTCACAGCAGAGAAAGGTGACCGAGGGGCTGGAATGGAAAAAAATACATTAAAAAGGAAAATATAAATTTCCAGGTCACAATTGATATTAAACAGGTAAACTTGCATTCTCCAAACTTTAAAGGGTAACTGCACTTTCATGGGAAAAAAATAGCAATAAAAAATAAATGTGTATACATTTGCGACCCAAGTCATATTGTAATTGAATGTTATTAAAAATTACCTTTCCTTTTAATCTGCAGTACTGTAATTTGTAAATGTGCATTCCTAGACCTACGCATGCGTACCAGCAATTAATTGACACTAAAAGTCTGTGTATTAAAGTGCAGCCAATATCACCATCCAAATATTTCTTCCATGGCTGTGCCCAAAGTATATGAAAAGGCTCACCAGATTTTCATGACCCCCTTATTTCTAAACACATCATGAAACACTTTCATGCATGTAAATGTAAGAATTTTCAATGTCTCTCCCTTTTCTCCACCCTCACCAGGTCCTCTACTGCACACCTCAATTTCTTTATCGTACACCACGGGACACAAAGCCAGTCATTACATAATGGGTTAAGGGTCACCAGCGGTGATTGGACACTGGCACAACCAATTGAAGACAGTTCCTCTCCATATAACCATAAGGTAAGCGGGAAAAGAGTCCC
The DNA here is from genome assembly GCA_029206835.1 of Rana muscosa. Taxonomy (NCBI): domain Eukaryota; kingdom Metazoa; phylum Chordata; class Amphibia; order Anura; family Ranidae; genus Rana; species Rana muscosa. The sequence goes on from CM055122.1 coordinate 220,642,730, forward strand.
AAGTATGAAACTTAGGGACCTTTCCTGAATTTTGAGTAGGTGTCTTTTTCTCTGGCCACATCTGGAGGGAGTAAAGAGCTAAGTTTCACTCACCTAGCTCCAGAACAGTGTCAGTTTTCTGCAGACGGCACACTCCTTCCGCTGCTAAGCTCTGCTGTGGACGGCTTCCTCTTCCCTCCTCTCAGGCAAGTGTCAGGTGGATTCCCTTCTCTCAGAGAGGTGTTGGAGGGATCTTCCTAGTGCTGACCTCCGCCATTAGCCCCTAGGCCGCGCGCACGGGGGCGTGCTTTATGCTACAGCTATGTGAGAGGGGGGCGGGCGCACTATTCCCACAAGCATGCTGGAACCAGGAAGTAATAAGGAGCCTCACAAGCCTGGAGCTTCCTGGATGGGACACAGCACGTAAGATCTCCATGTGGTTGGCTGAGCACTCCCAAGATAGACACCTACTCTAGCATGAAACTGTGTTATTAGTTGCTTACTTTATGATAATTGCTAAACTAGCACCGTAGTATATGCACTGTTGGTACCTCGGCTTTGCTTAGTAATATGTCTTCCCAGAGAAGAAATTCAGGGACTAAGAAAGACAAGAAAGCACCGCCGCCTGAGACAGGAGGCTCTAGCCGTGCCTGCTCGGTACCTTCCTCTCCTGTGATAGCTGATGCACTTATACAGGATGAGCCATTGCCTCTATCAGGAGTAGCAGCCTCTCCTGTGGTGCCTGTGCCTGCATATGTCACTTAGGACACTTTGGCGACAGCCCTGGACAACTTAGAAGGGAGAATCGCTGCGTTAATCGCACAAAAGGACAAAAAGCAAAGCAGATCTCCTTCTGTTGTTTTAGATCTCCTTTCAGAAAGATCTGAGGATAAGGAGGATGTGGATGGTGTAGCCCCATCAGGGGATGGGGAGTCGGAGGGATCAGGGATATCGGAAGAACCTTTTTCTGCTTCCCAGGTTCTGAAATTGCAGGTGCAATGTTATGCTGAAGCAGTACGCTCTACATTCAAGTTGCCCTCTACGGAGTTAACTGAATCACCTGTCTCCTCCCTGGGTTTATTAAAATCCCAACAGGCTGCTTGTGCCTTTCCGATTCATCATTTATTGAAGAATCTGATTTACGCAGACTGGAAACATTCAGATAAGCGTTTCTCTCCTCCTAGGAAGTTTGAAGTTCTTTATCCTATGGAGAAGTATACCAAGAAGTGAAGTCTGCCTTCTGTGGATGCAGCTATCTCTTGTGTAAATAAAAGCTTAACTTGTCAGGTGTTTAAAGATCCTTCTGAGAAGAATTTGGAATCTTTACTAAGGTCTTCCTTTCTTCTGGCGGGCGCAGTAACCCAGCCTGCTGTGGCGGCAGTTGGTATGTGTCAGGTTTTAAAGGATCAGGTGAAACGGGCTGAAAGATCTGCCTCCGGAGCAGATTACATTTTGGGAGAATATGCCCAGGGCCTTATGTTTCACAGTGGATGCCATTAGAGATTCTATTCAACAGGCATCCCGCCTTACGCTCCAGCTGGTGCATATGCGCAGAATTCTTTGGCTAAAGCATTGGTCAGCGGAAGCTCCATGCAAAAAACTTTTGGCCAGTTTCCCATTCCATGGCGAACACCTCTTTGGGGATAATTTGGAGAAGTATATCCAAAAGATATCGAGCGGTAAAACTACTCTGTTGCCAGAGAAGAAGAAAAACAAGCGTCCTTGTTTTAAATGTTCTTTCTCCCCGGCTCCTGGTAGATCTGCCTCCAGCCAGTAGCGACGGCATTTTCAGCCAGCCACAAAGGCTAAAGAAGGCCAGGCTCAGAAGAACAAGAAGCCGTGGGGTTCAAAAGCTAACAACCAAAACCCCAAAGCCTCTTTGTGAAGAGGCGCTCCCGCTCGGCGGAGTGGGGGGACGGCTTCGTCATTTTTCAGCGGCATGGCAGACAGAAATCTAGGACAAGTGGGTAGTATCCACAGTATCCCTAGGGTACAAGCTAGAATTTCGAGAGATCCCATCTTCTCAGTTCCGAAGTTCAAGGCTCTCCAAAGATCCACTAAAAAGAGGATTCTTCTTCAAAGGACTGGATCCCTTGCTGTCTCAAGGGGTGATCACAGAAGTACCACTAAAAGAGCAAGGTTCAGGTTTTTATTCAAACCTCTTTGTGATTCCAAAGCCAAATGGAGACATCAGACCCATCCTGGATCTAAGATCTCTAAATCAGTTTCTGAACATTCGCCATTTCCGAATGGAAACTATTCGATCCGTGGTCGCCATCTTATGAGGCGGAGAATTGATTGCGTCTATAGACATCAAGGACGCATATTTACATGTGCCTATCCATCCCGCTCACCAAAAATTCCTAAGGTTCGCGGTAGAACATCGCCACTTCCAGTTTGTGGCTCTGCCCTTTGGTGTGGCTACCGCGCCCAGAGTATTTACAAAGGTGTTAGCCCCTCTGTTGGCAAATCTGAGGACACAGGGCATAGCGGTAACAGCCTATCTAGACGATCTACTTGTGATAGATCAGTCAGTGGCAGGATTAGATCACGCTGTGCTCACTACAGTAAATTACTTGGAGCATTTAGGATGGATCATAAACCGACAAAAGTCCTCTCTACAAGCCCAAAGAAGGGTAGAGTATTTGGGCATGATCATAGACACAGCCCAAAGCAAGGTATTCCTGCCAGAGCCAAAAATCAAGTCTCTAAAGGACCTGATCCACAAGGTCAAGGCAAAGAAGGGGCCGTCTATTCGCCTTTGCATGAGGCTATTAGGGAAGATGGTGGCCTCCTTCGAGGCTGTCCCTTACGCCCAGTTTCATTCGAGACTACTTCAAGGCAGTATCTTAGCCACCTGTGACAGGAAGATCCAAGCTCTGGATTTACCCATGTGCCTGTCTCTACAAGTGTGCCAAAGCTTCAGTTGGTGGTTAAAAACCAAAAACTTGCAGAAAGAAAGATCCTTTCTCCCAGTCACCTGGAAGGTGGTGTCTACGGATGCCAGCCTATTGGGCTGGGGAGCAGTGTTAGAAGAAGCTTCAGCCCCGGAAACCTGGGCCAAGACCGAAGAGAGCCTGCCCATCAACATACTGGAGATTCGGGCAGTATATCTAGCCCTCAGAACCTGGACACACAGGTTACACAGCCACCCTGTTTGTATTCAATCCGACAATGCTACTGCAGTAGCTTACATTAATCACCAAGGAGTCACCCGCAGTCAGGGTGCTCAGGAGGTGAATCGGATTTTGGCATGGGCAGAAGATCATGTTCCTTTTCTCTCTGCAATCTTCATTCCAGGGGTAGAAAACTGGCAAGCGGACTATCTGAGTCGCTAGCAGCTATCACCAGGAGAGTGGTCTCTCCACCCCAATGTCTTTCAGGCCATATGTCAGAAATGGGGGACCCCGGATGTAGACCTGCTAGCTTCCAGGTTCAACAGGAAGTTGGACAACTTTGTATCCAGGACGAGAGATCCTCTGGCCTATGGATCGGATGCTCTAATAATTCCCTGGAATCAGTTCTCACTGATCTATGCATTTCCTCCGATCCTTCAATTACAAAGGCTACTTTGCAGGATCATGAAGGAGGGAATTCCAGTAATCCTAGTGGCCCCAAATTGGCCCAGAAGGCCCTGGTACGCCAAGATCATAAAGATGGCGGTAGGGAGACCTTGGAAGCTTCCGCTTCGTCACGACCTGCTGTCGCAGGGTCCAGTGTTCCATTCTTCCTTACAAAAGCTAAATTTGACGGTCTGGATACTGAGACCCACATTTTGAAGAAACGAGGGATCTCGGGTCCAGCCAGCATCCAGACTTATCTACTATAGAGTCTGGAAGGCATATGTTTCCTGGTGTGAAATCAGAAGATTGAATCTTTAGAAGTATGACATAAGTAGGATTCTCGCCTTTTGCCAGTTAGGAGTGGATATGAAATTTAGCCCTTAGTACCATCAAGGGTCAAATATCGGCTCTATCAGTCTTTTTTCAAAGATCGCTGGCATCTCATTCCCTATTTCGGGCTTTCATTCAGGGGGTACTGCGGATCAATCCGCCAGTCAAGTCTCCCTTGTGCCCATGGGATTTGAATTTGGTATTGTCAGTATTGCAAAAGCAATCCTTTAAACCTATTTACCATATTCCTTTGATACTTTTGAGCAGGAAATTGGCCTTTTTGATTGCTATCTCTTCTGCTAGGAGAGTATCAGAATTAGCAGCTCTTTCTTGTAAAGAGCCTTATTTAATTTGTCACAAAGACAAAATTGTTCTACGACCCCATCCTACCTTTTTGTACCAAAGGTGGTGTCGGCGTTTCATTTGAATCAAGATATTGTTCTGCCTTCTTTTTTTCCTGATCTGCGGACAGCGGGGGAAAAGTTATTGCACTCTCTAGATGTAGTGAGAGCAGTAAAGGTGTATCTGCAAGCAACCGCTCAGATACGTAAAACAGATGTTTTGTTTATTTTGCCAGATGGTCCCAAGAAAGGACAAGCAGCATCAAGATCCACCATTTCTAGGTGGATTCGACAAGTAATTATTCAAGCTTATGGTTTAAAGAACAGGATTCTTCCTTTTTCTGTTAAGGCACACTCTACCAGGGCAATAAGTGCTTCATGGGCAGTGCACCACCAGGCTTCGATGACTTAGATTTGTAAAGCTGCAACTTGGTCTTCAGTCCATACATTTTACAAATTCTATCAAGTAGATGTGAAAGGACATGAGGATGCTGCCTTTGGGCGTAGTGTGCTGCAGGCAGCAGTATAGGGCTTCTTGTCTGTAAGCGGCCTGCTTGATCTGTGTCTCCCACCCTTCATTGAGCATTGCTCTGGGACGTCCCATTATGTAATGACTCTGTGTCCCGTGGTGTACGATAAAGAAAGTAGGATTTTTATAACAGCTTACCTGTAAAATCCTTTTCTTGGAGTACACCACGGGACACAGAGGCCCCCCCCCCTTCTTATGGGAACCTTACTGCTTTGCTACAAAACTGAGGTACTTCCCTGATGGGAGGGGTTATATGGAGAGGAACTGTCTTCTATTGGTTGTGCCAGTGTCCAATCACCGCTGGTGACCCTTAACCCATTATGTAATGACTGGCTCTGTGTCCCGTGGTGTACTCCAAGAAAAGGATTTTACAGGTAAGCTGTTATAAAAATCCTATTTTCCAATTCTCATAAGATAAGTATAAAGGCACCTCCAGCTTCACATCAGTATTGCACACCTCCACCGCTCCCCACATAGTCCAAGCATTAAAACAAAAACAACTCCATAGTATAATATTCTAGGACATAAAATGCTTTATTTCAAATGATTATACTCACAATAAAATGTTCCACAATAGATAAAATATCAGTCCTGTTCCTGCAGGTACAAAATCCCAGTACTTCCGGTTGTCCCTCCGTGGCTGACGTCACTTCAGCTTAAAGCATTTTGTCACAAAGGACTTCCTCATGAGATGACATCGGATCCTGGGAGCTCAGTTAAATACCCATTAGCCCTTGCCAAGTGCCCATACATCCCACCTAAAAACAGTCTTAAACCTGCAAAAGTGGACTCCACACCCCCCAAAATCTATACCTGAGCAGCCAATATTTAGGAGTGTGTCACCCACTGCATAAAATTCCTTTCTAGTTCTATTACACACAAAATCAAAACTTGTAATATGCAAAGCCATAAATAAGTAAAGAAAAACAAAAAACCCTAATGATAGCACTCCCCCTAGTGGCACAAAATGAATATACATTCTATTCTAGGCAAACAAGTACAGTGGAACCTTGGATTACAAGCATAATCCGTTCCAGGAGAATGCTCGTACTCCAAAGTACTCACATATCAAAGTGAGTTTTCCCATTGAAGTCAATCGAAATGAAAAAAATTTGTTCCGCATTGACTTCAATGGGATGCAGTACCACGTTTTGGCCTGAGGTGGGGCGCCAGAGAGCCTCGAAAACGGCCGAAAAGGCCAGAGGACATGTCGGCTGACCTCGGCAAACCTCCGAAAGACTTCCTACCCGAGATTTGCCGAGGTCAGCTGTGCTGTCCTCGGGCCTTTCCGTGCCTTTCCGTGCATTTCCAAACGGCGCCGATCAGCTGAGATCTGCTACGTTCTGCTCCGGTGCCCCCCCTACCTCAGGCCAAACGCCGTACTGAACCCGCTTTGGCCTGAATCGTGCTTGTTTTTGCGAGACAACACTCGTAAACCGAGTCACGATTTTTAAAAATACAGTGCTCGTATTTGCGAAACGCTCGTTAACCGCGTTACTCGCAATCCGAGGTTCCACTGTACTCATTATTAAAAAATATATTCATTATTTAAAAAAATCCCAATTATTACAAAACATCCTAAAAAAATCCTACAAAACACATAAAAAAAAAGTCATGTATACTGTAGTTCACATCATACAATTACAGCAAGTATTTGAGCACCTTACATAAATTGTTCAGAAATGTGATACAAAAAAAAAACAAACATTTTTAATAGAATTTGTGAACAATTTATGTAAGGGCATCAAAAATGTGCTGTAAGTGTATAGCCCTGTACACACGATCGGCTTTCCTATGGTTTTTTAACCGATGGATTTTTCCATCGGAAAACCAATGAGGCTGACTTTAATCAGTCTTGCCTACACACCATCAGTCAAAAAACCGACCGTTCCAAACGCGGTGAGGGAAAACACTCAGATGAGCCAAGAAAAATTAAGTTCAATGCTTCTGAGCATGCGTCAACTTGATTCTGAGCATGCGTGGGTTTTTTATCCGATGGAGTTCCCCACAGACGATAGTAATTTGCTATCGGTTTTTTAACCATCTGATAAATTTAAAACATGTTCTATTTTTAAACACCGATGGAAAAAAGACCGATGGGGCCCATACACGATCGGTTTGTCTGATGAAAAAAGTCCATCGGCCTGTTTTCATTGGTTAAACCTATCGTGTGTACAGGGCTTTAGGAATACTGAGGATGTATGAGAATCAGGGTTGCCAACTTTCAGTAAATATACAAACAGTTTGTAAAATCCGTACATTTTGCATCTGTCCTTGAATGTCCATTACAGACATGTAGGCTGCATGTCCGTAACTGACATTCATGGACAGATGCAACAATTATGGATTTTACAAACTGTTTGTAAATTTACTGAAAGTTGAAAACTCTGATGAGAATGGTGTTTTTATGTGTTTTTTTTTTTTTTAGTAAATTAGGATGTATTTTAAAATAATAAATAAATAAATTTAAAAAAAAAAATATATATATATATTTTACTATTTTTGAATAATGAGTACTTGTTTGCGCCCAGGATCTGGCGTCATCTCCTGAGGAAATCCTTTGTAACAAAATGCCGAATTGACTTCAGACACAGTGACACTCATTTTATTGGGAGTATAATAATTTTAAATAGTGTTTTTTTGTGATACAATCTTACACTATGGAGTTGTTTTTAGTTTTAATGCTTCAAATGGACTATGTGGTGAGTGGCGGAGTGAGGTGTGCAATACTGATGTGAAGCTGCCTTTTATACTTCCCTTATTGGCATTAGAAATTGGGGTGTGCAGCAGAGGACCTTGTGGAGAGATATTGTAAGTTCCTACATTTACCTGCATAAGTGTTTCATGACCTACTTAGGTATAAGGGGTCATGAAAATCTGGTGATTCTTTTCATATACTTTTGGCATGGTGGTGGCAGAGTACTGCCTGGACTTTAAAGTGGATGTAAACCCTCACATATACCCAGTGAAGTGAACAGCCTCAGATGATACACAGGGATGAAAAAAAAAATCTCCCTACATAAGTTTTACATGTATATCTGCTGTCTTAAGCTTTATATATTCTTTAGAAAGTTCAGATCGTGTTCGGAGATTTTCTCTTCCTGTTCAGCACTGCAGTGAAGCCTAGGCATACAGCCAAGACAGCTGATTTGTGGAAAGGCACACACACCCTCTCCACATAGGTAGAGACTTTCAGAGCTGTTCGTTGAATAGTTCAGCTTTGTGCTAATATATTTATAGCATCCTCCCTAACCCAAAACTCTGGCTGCTTTTATCTCAGTTGACGGAGAACTTGTCAGAAGTTATCAGGCTGATAACAGAAGAATGGAGAAGGAGACAGCTACGGGACATAGGCTTTTGAAGAGAGATAAAAAAAATACTGCAGATTTACAGTTGTGCTCATACGCTTACATACCCTGGCAGAATTTATGCTTTCTTGGCCATTTTTCAGAGAATATGAATGATAACACAAAAACATTTCTTTCAATTATTGTTATTGTTTGGCTGAAGCCATTTATTATAAATCAACTGTTTATGCTTTTTAAATCATAATGACAACAGAAACTACCCAAACTACCCTGATCAAAAGTTTACATACCCTGGTGATTTTGGCCTGATATCATGCACACAAGTTGACACAAAGGGATTTTGAATGGCTATTAAAGGTAACCACCCTCACCTGTGATCTGTTTGCTTGTAATTAGTGTGTGTATAGGTCAATGAGTTTCTGGACTCCTCACAGACCCTTGCATCTTTCATCCAGTGCTGCACTGACGTTTCTGGATTCTGAGTCATGAGGAAAGCAAAAGAATTGTCAAAGGATCTGCGGGAAAGGGTAGTATAAAACAGGAAAAGGGATATTAAAAGCTATCCAAGGAATTGAGAATGCCAATCAGCAGTGTTCAAACTCTAATCAAGAAGTGGAAAATTAGGGGTTCTGTTTAAACCAAAGGTAGACCAACTAAAATTTCAGCTACAATTGCCAGGAAAATTGTTCGGAATGCAAAGAAAACCCCACAAATAACTCCAGGTGAAATACAGGACTCTCTGAAAACATGTGGTGTGGCTGTTTCAAGATGCACAATAAGGAGGCACTTGAAGAAAGATTGGCTGCATGGTGGAGTCACCAGAAGAAATTCATTACTATGCAAATGCCACAAATTATCCCACATACAATACGCCAAACAGCACAGAGAAAAGCCTCAAACCTTCTGGCACAATGTGATTTGGAGTGATAAGACTGAAATTGAGCTTTTTTGGCTACAAACATAAACGCTACATTTATAGAGGAGTCAGCAAGGCCTATGATGAAAGGTACACCATTCCTACTGTGAAACACGGAGGTGGATCGCTGATGTTTTGGGGACACAGGAAATTTGATCAAAATTGATGGCAAGATGAATGCAGTATGTTATCAAAAAATACTGGAGGAACATTTTCATTCATCAGCCAGGAAGCTGCGCATGTGATGTACTTGGACATTCCAACATGACAATGATCCAAAACACAAGGCCAAGTCGACCTGTCATTGGCTACAGCAGAATTAAGTGAAGGTTCTGGAGTGGCCATCTCAGTCTCTTGACCTCAATATCATTGAGCCACTCTGGGGAGATCTCAAACGTGCAGTTCATGGAAGACAGCCCAAGAATTTACAGGAACTGGAGGCTTTTTGCCAAGAGGAATGGGCAGCTTTACCATCTAAAAAGATGAAGAGCCTCATCCACAAATACCACAAAAGACTTTAAGCTGTCATTGATGTTAAAGGGGGCAATACACGGTATTAAGAACTGGGGTATTTAAACTTTTGATTAAACTCTAACCATGAGTGAAATAAAAATTTTTTGGTGTTATCATTCATATTCTCAGAAAAATGGCCAGGAAATCATACATTCTGCCAGGGTATGTAAATTTATGAGCACAACGGTATGTGCCCAGCTCAAATTTCATGAATCGGGTTTACATCCACTTTAACTACATTGACGTTTTTACTGAGTTGTTTCACTAAATTGGTTCACATGAGTCTAGGACCACACATTTTCTCACATGTATATTTGTAGTTGATTTACATTTACATAGCATTGGTTTTATTTATATATAATGAAGAAATGTTGTTTTAACACAGTTATACTTAAAATTCAAATGCACTCACAAGAGCATGCAGCTGACAGCTGGCAGTTATCATGCAAACAGCATCCTGCATATGAATCTATAGCCTCAGTAGTTACGAGTCAGTATCACTGACATTAACCGTCCCATTCTGTGAACTACTCTGGTGCTGAAATGTCTGATACTTTGAATTATGGCCATGTCTTAAAAAAATATCAGAATCCACAATAATTGCACACTATCCCCACTGGGCCTGTGCCTTTCTGTAAAAGCTGGACAGCACCATTTAACATCTTCACCTTTTCACATTACCTGTCCCTTTTGTCCTTACTGTACAGGATGTTATTTGACACCATACTATGGAAACTTGTTATAATATGGTACTGTTTTGGTTGTTTTTTTTTTTTTTTTACTATTTTATGTTGTGTATATTATAATGTAATTTTGCCACAAATGATTGTGTAAATAAACACATACAGTTGGGTCCATGTATATTTGGACACAGGCACAATTTTAGTTTTTTCAGGTATTTACCAAAACATATTCAAGCTATAGTTATATAATCGATATGGGCTGAAAGTGCACACACTCGGGTTTAATTTAAAGGTATGTACATCCAAATCGGAGGAAGAGTTTAAAGCGGAGCTCCGCCGGAAAAAAATATATTAAAAGCCAGCAGCTACAGCTACAGCAGCTGCTGGCTTTTAATATTTGGACACTTACCTGTCCTGGAGTCCAGCGACGTCAGCAGCAGAGGACGAGCGATCGCTCGTCGCTCTGCTGCTCCCTCCGCCATCCTCGCTGAGGGAACCAGGAAGTGAAGCCCTGTGGCTTCATGCCCGGTTCCCTACGGCGCATGCGCGAGTCGCGCTGCGCCGTTCTGATTGGTGCTCCTGTGTTCTGGGAGCCGAGTGTCTCCCAGAACACCAAGGGAAGTCTGCGGGAAGTGACGTAACTCCCGCAGATTCCCAGAGAGAGGACTCCTGGATGTGGGTGAAAATACCTGTCTTAGACAGGTATCTTCACCCCCCTCCCCCCTGAAAGGTGTCAATTGTGACACCGGAGGGGGGGAGGGTTCCAAATAGCAAAAGTTGCTATTTAGGGTGGAGCTCCACTTTAAGAATTATAGCTCTGAAGAATAGCCATTCCCCCTTTTTCATGGGATCAAAAGTAATTGGACAATTGAATCAAATGCTGTTTCATGGCCAGACGTGGGCTACTCCTTAGTTATTTCTTCATCAATTAAGCAGGTGAAAGTTCTGGAGTTGATTCTAAGTGTTATTTTTTCATTTGGAATCTATTACTGTGAACCTACTTTATGTGTTCAAAGGAGCTGTCCATGCAAGTGAAACAGGCCATTGTAAGAGAGATAGCAGCAACATTAGGAGTGGCCAAATCAACAGTTTGATACATTCTGAGGAAAGAAGAACGCACTGGTGAGCTCAGCAACATAAAAAGACCTAGATGTCCACGGAAGACCACAGTGGTGGATGATTGCAGGATCCTCTCTATGGTAAGAAAAAAAACATTCACAACATCCAGACAAGTGAAGGACACTCTCCAGGAGGTGGGCGTATCATTTTCAAAGTCTATAATCAAGAGAAGACTTCACAAGAGCAAATATAGAGGGTTCACCACAAGATGAAAACCATTCATATGCCTGAAGAATAGAAAAGCCAGATTAGACTTTGACCAAAAAAATCTAAAAAAGCCAGACCTGTTCTGGAAAAGCATTTTTTGGATGGATGAAACTAAGATTAATCTGTACCAGAATGACAGGAAGAAAAAAGTGTGGAGAAGGCTTGGAACAGCTCATGTTTCAAAGCACACAACGTCATCTGTAAAACATGGTGGAGGCAGTGTGATGACATGGGTATGCATGGCTTCCAGTGGCACTGGGTCATTGGTGTTTATTGATGATGTGACAGAAGAAGCCGGATGAATTCTGCAGTGTTTAGAGATATACTGTCAGCTCAGATTCAGCCAATTGCAGCAAAGTTGATTGGACGCTTTACAGTACAGATGAACAATGATCCAAAACACACTGAAAAAGCAACCCAGGAGCTTTTAAAGGAAAAGAAGTGGAATATTTTGTGTAGCAAGGTCCTGGACCTCCAAAGGTCTAATGGCGACCTCCAGAGTCAGGGAGAGCTGACATCCATCTTTGTAGAGTGGCCTACACGGCATGGTGGGTGTGATGCAAGATGGAGTGATGGGTGTCAGACACTTTTTGAATGCAAAAGAGATTTATTGTCTCTTAACAAAACTGGGGGGGGGGGGGGAGAGGGTTAGGGCCAGGGCACCCTTAAGTAGATACAATGATAATTTGCAGACTCCCAGACTTCCATAAGTAGGCAGCTATACAGGAGAAGGCCTCCGGCCGGATACCACTTCTGTATAGGTAGGACTGCTTTCTCCTATGGCAACAAATCTTGTAACAGTCACTAACAGTATTTTGTTTTTAACTATTGGCAACACAGCGTCAACACAAGCGTCACCCCTGCTGTCCTGCTGGGTCCCTGGCTTGGTACCTTCTGTAGCTTTCCCCCTCCTTCACCGTCCCCAGCTGGTGAGAAGACTGCTCTGGTACTGGCTCCAGCTTACTCACTGTAGTTTCCGGTAACAAGGTGGATGGTCCCTTAGTGGCGACAGCTTCCCCTCTACCTCCAACCACAACTGGTTCCCCATCCTGCTGAACCTTCACAACTTGGTTGGACTCCAATCCTGCAGTCCCAACCCTACGCTGCTTCCTTTGCTCCTGGATAGGCCTCAGGCAGCCTAGCAGCAAGGTGTCCCTGGGATAGGCCTCCGGCTTCTGGCCTAGCAGCCCGGGGCAACATAACACATGTCCATCCAGACAGCCGTCCAGGTGGTACAGAACCCTGATCACCTGACTCCACCCAAATAAATAGGCTCTCCCAGCAGGCCAAGGGACCAAAGAAACCCCCGCCAATTGGCCGAGACACCCCATCCATCCATAGTCTGACCTTGCTACACCAAGCTAATGCCCCCAGCAAGCACCACCTAGTAACAGAAGAGAAAAGGTACAGCAATACAGAGTTAGAGAGGAATCAGTGGATCTTCTAACAATCAGCCAGGATGATTAATACCTGACTAACTAAATTTATTAGCAACCCTGCTTAAACACCAGGATGCTTCATCTGCAATGGCCGAGTCAATCACCCCTGATCTCAACCCAATTGAGCATGCATTTCACTTGCTGAAAGCAAAACTAAAAAGGCAGAAAGATCCAGAAACAAAGAATAACTGAAGACAGCTGCAGTTAGAGCCTGGCAAAGCATCAGAAAGCAGAAAACAATCTTTGGTAATGTCCATAGGTTCCAGACCTCAGGCAATCATTGCCAGTAAAGGATTCTCAACAAAATATTAAAAATGAACATTTTATTTATGATGATATTCATTTGTCCAATTACATTTGAGCCCCTGAAAATGGGGGGGTGGTGTATAAAAATGGTTGCAGTTCCTAAAATTTGTACTTAAATATTTATGTTCAACCCCTTGAATTAAAGCTGAAAGTCTGCACTTCAAATTAATTTGGATTGCTTCATTTTAATTTTATTCTGGTGGCATACAGAGTCAAAAGTATGAAAGTTGTGCCTATGTCCAAAAATATATGGACCTAACTGCATGGGCGTAGCATAAGGGGTTGCAGGGGTCACAATCGCAACCCTGCCCCTAGCTCCAGGGGGCCCCAGCAGCCTCCCTGTCATATTATCATATCCTCCACAAAGTCCAGCTCTGATCTGCCCTAGGGCCCCATGGCCACGCTCCAGTACTGGGCTTCTACTTTGCCTTCTACAGTCCATACCCCTCCAATCTCATTGGCTGGGGAGAAGCTGTGAGGCATTTCCTGAATGGAGAGGAGCACAAGGTGAGAACAGTCCAGGATTGGGAAGTGTCTGTGCTGTGTGCTGGCAACATAGAATGGTAACCGTGCTTAGCGAGGCAAGAGGAGGAGAGTGCCATCCTATAGCCATGATGGGACCGATGTCACTGGTGAGGTAAGACAACGCTCAGTGTCTTCTAGTCACCATCTGGGATTCTCTGTATCCCCCCACTCAGGGATGTCCGCTTACCCCACTTCCCTGACAACTGGGGAAAAGACACACACAGGAGGTGACCTTCCCCCAACACCTGCCAACACTGACAGAGAAACCTTCAGAAATTGCTAAAACAAATCCCTTAACACCTCCTCAGGATTTTATGTCACAGGGCTTTGCCCTCCCAGATCTAAGTTGCATCCCCCCCCCCAAAGCCCCCTGACCACCCCATCTGCCCTGGATACTATGCCCGGCTGCTGAGCTCCTTTCTCATTACAGCACTCTCTACTGTTCCTCCTCCGCAGGGCTGAAATCACATTCCTTTACAACACAGCCAGTTAGCCATGATCTGCACAGGGTGTATCTGCCTACTGCAACTACACTGCCGTTCTAACCAGAGAATTTCACAGGTCAGAAGGGCAACATAAAATCCAGAAACAGCCAGTGAAGACTGAGAAACTCTGTGTAAAGGAATGTGATTTCAGCCCTGTGTAGTGGGGGTGGGGGTGGGGTAGGAGCTGTATACAGTGCTGGGATGGGAAAGAAGCTCTGCCAAGTGACCTGCCAGGGGTCCCTGTCCTCTGATTCTCCAGCGGCGATCCATGTCCTCTGATTCTCCAGCGGTTATCCCCGTCCTCTGATTCTCCAGCGGTAATCCCTGTCCTCTGATGTAAAAAAGTTTTCCTTTTCCCCTGATTGTCCTATGTGGCTGCATGGCCAGGGCCGGACTGGCCCACCGGGAGACCATGAAAACTCCCGGTGGGCTGGCTGCTTCTGGGGCCGCTGTGAGGGCAGCGGCGCCTGAAAAAAAAATGGCGGCGGGGCAGGGCCTGCCCGACATGCAACTGCGCATGCGCCAGCGCAGTTCCGAGAGTAGCCCTGCTCGGGAAAGCCCGTCCACGCTCGGCAAGTTCCGGAAATGCGGGCGCATGCGCAGTGACACGATGGCGCAGAGCGGCGCCATTTTTAAAAGTTTAGCCAGCCTCTTCCTTCCTACGTCCCCCGCAGCCTCTGAATGCCTGCCCCCCCGCAGCCTCTGACCTCCTGTTTCCCCTGCAGCCTCTGACCTCCTGTTCCTCTGCAGCCTCTGGCCTCCTGTCCCCCCCTCCGCATCCTCTGACCTCCTGCCCCCCCTCCACAGCCTCCGACCTCCTGTCCCCCCCTCCGCATCCTCCAACCTCCTGCCCCCCCCTCCACAGCCTCCGACCTCCTGTCCCCCCCTCCGCAACCTCCGGCCTCCTGTCCCCCCTCCGCAGCCTCCGACCTCCTGTCCCCCCCTCCGCAGCCTCTGACCTCCTGCCCCCCCGCAGCCTCCGACCTCCTGTCCCCCCCACAGCCTATGACCTCCTGTCCCCCCCGCAGCCTCCGACCTCCTGTCCCCCCCTCCGCAGCCTCCGACCTCCTGTCCCCCCCTCCACAGCCTCTGACCTCCTGTCCCCCCCTGCAGCCTCTGACCTCCTGTCCCACCCTCCGCAGCCTCCTGTCCCCCCTCTCCACAGCCTCCTGTCCCCCCCTCCACAGCCTCTGACCTCCTGTCCCCCCCTCCACAGCCTCTGACCTCCTGTCCCCCCTCTACAGCCTCTGACCTCCTGTCCCCCCCTCCGCAGCTTCCGACCTCCTGTCCCCCCCTCCGCAGCCTCTGACCTCCTGTCCGCCCATCCGCATCCTCTGACCTCCTGTCCCCCCATCCACATCCTCCGACCTCCTGCCCCCCCCTCCACAGCCTCCGACCTCCTGCCCCCCCCCCTCCACAGCCTCCGGCCTCCTGTCTCCCCCTCCGCAGCCTCCGGCCTCCTGTCTCCCCCTCCGCAGCCCACAGAAAACGTCATTCGAACATGTAACCCTGATTGGTGGAAAATAATTAATGCCCATCTCATCCTGTGAATTTAAGATCTTGTACAAGCCAAAAATAAGCTGAACAGTGTGTAGACCTGATCTGTGCTGGTCATTATTATTATATACGCTGTTCCCTGCGCAGATCTGGGTGTGGCTAATGGAGTAATGCCGGCAATAAGGTAATGTAATTAGATAATAATAAGGTGATAGGACTAGAAGTTATAGGCCCCCTAAGCCGCGTGCACAAAATCACATACAGGTACATGATTTTGTGCACCCGGGCCGCCCGGCCGCAGTAAATGTAAGTGAGGTAGTCCGAAAGTGGTTAAGAAAAAGGGACATTCTTCCAAGGACACTGAGAACAACTAGTTTGCAAGGTCAACTACAACAAACTAGAAGAACCATTGAACAGGTGTGATGGTCTTCCACATGTATTGTCATTTTAACATCTCTATCCTGGCATTTTGACATTAATTCACACCTTCAGCCATGTAAAGCAAAGGATTAACATTTATGAAGCATTCCTGACACCAAAGATGTTTTGTGTTTGTTTGCTTTATCATTAATCCAAATTCTAAAATGGTGCAGCCACCCTATTCTGTTGCATAAAGCCACAGCCCAAATTACACATTATTTCACCAAAAGTGAAAAAGAGGTATTCCAAAGATAGCTTCAAATGTAATTTAAAAGAAAGCTACCAGCAGAGGGCAACATTCCCCTTTAAATGTCTTGGCCATGCTGTTAAACTGTAGTTGTCAATAGCAAGCTTTAACCCTTAGTTTGTTAGTATTTGGGGATCAGCAAATCTTCCATGTACTAGAACACGGGTAATCTTGCCAGCTCCTGTATGATTAATAGTCCGTTGACAAGTGTTTATTATAACTGCCTGTAGTTTCTGCTTGCAAAGCTTTGATTCCGGACTTCAAACTACATAGACGTTTAATTAAATACAAAACATGTTCAGGATATACATATTTAAATCTTCCTTGGTGTCAGTAAAATATTTATTTCTGTTGCCTTAAGCTATTTAAATAGTGCTTATTTTGATTATAAAATGTATAGTAAAAAACTTGCTTATTAGAATTCAAAGATAACAGTAATTGTGAATACTTTGATTCATTTTAGGAGGCTTTAATTAAATCAAAGTGTGGTACAGGGGTCCCCAAACTTCATAACCAAGGGGCCAGTTTACTGTTCATCAGACTTTATCGGGGCCAGGCTGTGGCCAGGGGGAATAGAAAATATCCTGGTGTCAGTGGCAATAAACCATGCCCCAGGCTTGGTGGTCAGTGGGAGTAGGAAATGCCTGAGAGTTAAAGGTAAGTAGGGGGGGATAATGTTCAATTTTTGGTGTTAGTAGAAGGAATAATACCCCATCCGTGGTGTCAGTGGGAGGAATAGTACCACATCTCTGATGTCAATGCACTCCATCATTTGTGTCATAGAGAGGACATGTGCCCCATTGTTTTTGTCAGTGGGATGGGTAGTGTCAGGAAAGTACTTACCGAGGCACAGATGCTGAGAGCGGTTCACCCTTGCGACTTGACGCACTCCGCCCCCTGGAGGTGAGACAGGGAGAGGATGGCGCGAAGAGGCACTGGCTACCAGCAGGTGGAGGAGTCTTGCTAGACAATCTGGTAGCGCTGAGTAGACCGAGAGCAGGCTGAGGGTCAAACACTGAGCAAGAGTAGGCTTAAGCAGGAACTGGCTGACAGGTACAGTCCAAGCAGCAAAAGGGTCAGTGGAGGCAGGAAGAGACTGAGTCCGGATAGGGGCTGCTGAAGTTGGAGGTGCAGGCCGAGGGTCTAGCACAGCAGATAAGTAAAAGTCCAGACAAGTGCCATAAGCAGATATTTAAAAAAAAGAGGGGAAAGGGGAAATGGGGAATAGAAGTATATTCCTGTATATGTGTTTGGTTAAAAGGAGATACTATTAGTTAGTACTACCTTTGTAATCCAAAAACAAAACCCTGCACCTGCGATTAATTAGTTCAATTGTCGGTGTGTTTCTCTGAATCAAGTTTAGGCATATCAAAAAAGGGGGAAAGGAAGGAAAAGGTCCCTCCTAAAAAAGGATTCTTCAATGAGAAACTTTGGGTTGTAGAAAAATAATTTATTATTTATATATTAAATAATCCACCTGATACATTATTATAAAAAAAATTGTATAATACCTTCACCATTAATTTTTTGATTGATAACGTTATCAATATCACAGACAGTATATCTATTAGATCCACATTCACATCATTTATCCAGTTTTAACTACACACTTTTACCAAGTAATCACTTAAATCATAAATTTGTGTATCTTCTGCAGAGCTAGCAAGTTAATTTTAATCACATGTGTTACTCCAGAATGTTTTGATTGGATTCCTGTAGTTGTGGAGAATCTTTTAACTGGAATTTTAGGCACTGTCCAATATAGATAGACCTGGTTAATTATCCTTATTGGATCTATGTAGATGTCAGTCTTGTAGTTCCATATGGGTTGGTCAGTCTTTATTATCTCCTTTTTAATATATAGGTATATGTATTGGTATTAAACTCACATGGTTACCCAGATCATCAATCAGATCAGATAGAAATCAAAGTAATAGCAAAGAAGACGGAATAGTGAATTCCTTTGCTTACCCAGACCTGTTGTATGAAGGTACAGGGAGCCGGGGAATGTTCAGTTCGTTCCGCTCCGTGGAGAGATTTTTTATCGATGTTTGTTTGGTGATCGGTCAGTGTATGCTGGCACAGAGATTAGCTTTTAGCAGAGAGTTTCCCACTCATGCACCTCTGCGGGGTTGTTAGTCCTTGCCTGATCGGCTTATATGACGTTCCCTCAGGTGCAAAAGATCTGTTTTCTTACTGTTGAATATATTTCAGGTACAAGCTGAGGAGATGGAGGGAGTAAGAGTATATATCGCCACTGTTCACATCCCAATAAAGCTGGGTGTGCTCCGCTAGTTGGATACAGTTTAGCGGGTTCTTCAGGCGTTCACTTTCCGGTTCTGTAAAGATAGTATTAGCTCCGAGTCTCCAAATGCAGTGCCGCATACACAGCTCTATGAGATTCCAATGCTGTCCTTAACGTTATAAGGAGGAAGTTGTGCCGGAATTGTGGAGGTTGTTAGGGGGGTAAATCCCCAGACAGGATATAATGTCCGTGATATGGAATGAGTTAGATGGGACTATGGTAGTGGCATCAAGCTGGCTGACGCGTTTCCTTCGTCCAATGGGACGAGTTCTTCAGAGCTAGTGTGGAGTGTGCTTCAGGCTCTATTTAGCTGTGAGCCATTTGCATGGGATGGACAACACCTGAGTGTATACACACAGTGCACTTTCAGCTTTGCCTTGCTGTCTGCCCTTAATTACACCGTGTGTTTGAATTAAAGTGGGGAGTGAAATTAAATAATTGGTAAAAAAAGTCATTTTAGGATTTTCTGCTTATATATTATACTATACATAGCACATAGTCCCCATGTGGAGTCAAAGAGGCTGATTGAACTATGAGTCCAGGAACATATATTTTTCCTTTAATTTTAAAGTTATGGACTCCTTAAGGGGCCCAGATTGACCACAGTGGGCAATTTTGGGTAAATTAATCACTCATATTATATGCTCTGGCTCTTCAGTACCTCCGTACAAGATCTCCACCTTTTGGGGAGTAGGCTATAACAGTTACATGGAAAAATAGAAAACAAAAGAACAAAAGGACTAAAAAACAAAGATGTCATTCGGTATATGTATATTGCATGTAGATTGGCTCTCCGTTAGGCATTAATTTACAAGCAACTAAATAGATAGGTTGGCATAAGTAGTGAACAAAGAAGGGGGAAGGAAGTTACACATATTTTTGGTATGGTGGTCTATCCTCATAATAATGATGATTAATACATTGGGGCATTTCCCTATCTCTGTATTGATAATTACTGGGATTCATAGATCTATATCCTAGTGAGAGGTGATTGTCATGTTCGACCAAATTGCGTATATCACTACCTATGCTTACATCGATTCTTAGCAATTAGAGACCGGGTCTCAAAGTAAAGGGCATATATAGACTAAATCTACCAGTGAGAAGAGGGGATTTTGATAAAATCTTACTACAGAAAGAAAAAATGTGGATTTTTCTTCTAAAATCCTTACAGCCCCAGGGGTTAAATAACGAATGTAACCTCTCAGTGTTCCTATCACCCTAATACCGTACTTTTAAATTGCTGACAACAAACCAGCAACCTGTCAGTGTAGCTAGGCCTCTTTATATAGGCCTGCCTGTATTCCTATGCGCGCACGCTGTTGCGCCGGCGCACGCACCCGTGAGCGCCGAAGTGCTGTCCCGCGCACGCGCATACGCCGAAGCGCTGTCCCGCGCATGCGCACAGGGCGCTGACTGGCCCTATTGAATGGGAGATTTCCCTGACAGGTAGTGCCACAAGGGCTAGCTAAATACATGCAAAGGGGTCACATCAAGCCTGCGGATTAACCGTTTGAGGACTGCTAGTGCAGTGTTCTGTTTTCTCTATTGCTATGAAAGTCATACAGCAATATAAATTGAATATAAAAATAGCACATTAAAGTGTTTGTAAACGTTTGGTATTTTTATAATAATAAAATAAGACTATGTCTACTCTTACCTGCTCTGTGCAATCGTTTTGCACAGAGCAACCCCGATACTCTTCTTCTGGGGTCCCCCACTAGCGCTCCAGGCCCCTCCTCTTCATCGGGTGCCTTTACAGAAAGCCGCTTTCTATGGGGGCAGCTGTGCGTGCTTGCTCCCGAGTCCTGCTGCTGCATCCATTGACTCAGACAGAACTCAGTCCCGCCCCTCACTCCCATGTCACAGGATTTGATTGGCAGCAGTGGGAGCCAATGGGTTCTGCTGCTATCATTCAGTCCAATGAGGACGGAGACAGCGGCTTGCGCTCGTGCACATCGCTGGATCGGATCAGGCTCAGGTAAGAAAAGGGGGGTCTGGGAGGGAGCTGCAGCACAGAAGGTTTTTCATCTTAATGCACATAATGCATTAAGGTGAAAAACCTTGAGGCTTTACAACCACTTTAAAGTACATTTAAACCCAATAATTTTTTAAATAATCCCTAACGTATTAATGTAATTTCAAAACAAATTTTTAATAGTTGTATATCTGCACCTTTTTTGAAATAATAACTAGCAATTCTTCCAAAAGGGTCCTTGCTTAGGCACTTCCTGTCCGTGTCACCCATTTGTGATGTCACCCTATCACATGACTTCCAGTGGAGACTATGAACAATCCTGCCGATGCACTTTACGTAGGTATGTCCCAATGTTGTCACCATCAGATAACCTGCCTTGAACAATGACATACACGTAGCACCCTGATGTTTAGGCAGGGTTGCTCCTAACTTTACCTGCCAGGTGTAGTTACCTTGGTTCATTGTTAGGGATCAACTGAGTTCACCCTAAGTCTGGAATTTCTGCACTTCTCTCTTTTGCTCCTAGGTGGCTGGTTACCTGGTGACATTAGATAAGACAAGGGAAAAGCAAGGACAGATTAGGAGTATATGGGGCATCTCAGCCAATGGGTAGGGGTTTTCTTAAATCCCCTTTACATTACACAGCACCCTGCATCACTGGCCCCCTTTACATTACACAGCATCACTGGACCCCTTTACATTACACAGCACCCTGCACCTCTGGATCCCTTCACACAGCACCCTGCACCCCTAGATCCCTTCACACAGCACCCTGCACCTCTGGACTCCTTTACACAGCATCCTGCACCCCCTGCATGTTACATAGACTGTGACAGACCCCTCCCCCTTCCTACCTTAATCATGCAGCCAGAGGGAGAGACACAGCAGCGCGGGAACTGCTGGAGTTATTTTTCATATTACCAAAGATAATGATTGGTTGCTAAGACCACCTAGCAACCTATCACCTGCTGATTAACTCCAGCAGTTCCTTCCTTTGTTCAGCGCTGCTCACTGTCTCTCTCTCCTCCTGCAGTATAGGAGGAGAGAGAGTGTCTTCTTTCTTCCGCACCGCTCGGCCGGCTCTGGAGGCTCTGGATGTCACTCCGGGTAGTGGTACGTTCCACACCCGGCCCGGGCACCCCCGCACACTCACAGATCGGCTCTCCTGGCTCTCCCTGGCTGCCCTGTCACCGGGCCTCTGCACTGCCTGTGCCGCCCCGCGCCCCCCACTTCACTCGCGGGGGTGCGCCAGCCTGACAGCCCCGCAGTATGTGGCACCAATTCTCGATTCCGGGGGGGTCAATCGCCCTCCCTTGCCCTATAGAGCGGACGCCCATGGCGTAGGGTTCGGACTGCGGCTTGCAGTCCACCATAAGTGACGGTTCTGCCGTCCGGAGAACCTGACATGGTCAGAGGTAGAGGGGAAGCTGTCGCCACTAAGGGACCAACCACCTTGTTACCAGGAACCACAGTGAGTAGCTGAAGCAAGTATCGGAGCAGTATTCTCACCAACCAGGGACGGTGAAGAATTGGGAAACTTCAGCAGGTGTCAAGCCAGGGACCCAGCCAGTGGAGGTGACGCTTCCAGAGCAGCCTTGTGTGTCAAGCCAGGGACCGAGCAGGCCAGTGGGGTGAAGCTTAAGAAGTATCTGGAGTGCCAAGCTAGGGACCCAGCAGAGAAACGGGGGTGACGCTTGAGGAAGATACTAAAGTGCATATTGGAAGAGCTCAAGGGATTCGGTGGCAGTGAATCAGCAAGTCTAGTGAGAGAAACTGCAAGCTCAGTGGGTTGAGAACCTACAAGAAGTGATTGTAAAGAAAGTGAAGGAGTTCGTTACGACTTGTGTTTGGAACTGTTCTAAGACTGTTGCCATATGAGACAGGGTGTCCTGGCCCTAAACCCTTTCTCCCAAAGTTCTGTTCAAGATAAATAAAACCTCTTTGCGTTTAAGAAGTGTCTGGCGCCCATGAATCTACCTTTCACTACACCCACTATGCCTTACAACCCACTCTATATGGAAGGATGTCAGCAGCTCTTGGCTCTGGAGGTTCTCATTAGACTAAAGGAGGCCTGAAACCTTGCTACATACAGCTACCACTTAAGTGCATGCATGTAGACAGGAAATGGCTGCAATGAAGCTGAAAGAAATTGGCAGCGCTGAGATAAAATTAAGATAAAAACTGTAATTTCTTAAAGAAATGTCCTCAGTTCCCCTTTACATTACAGTGCCCCTTTACAGTGCAGTCCCCTTTAAATGAATGCAACAGGGACTGCACTGTAAAGGGGACTGCACTGTAAAGGGGCACTGTGATAAAAAGGGACTGCACTAAAAAAGGGGCATTGTAATGATTACAGTGCTCCTTTACAGTGCAGTCCCCTTTATATCACCGTGCCCCTTTACATTACAGCACCCATAGCAATCACAGTGCCCCTCTCAGTCATGCCCCCCTCCTTTCCTGTCTAACATCACAGCATTCCCTGTAAGGCCCCTTTCACACGGGCGGACCGTATGTCCGTTTTTCACCCATCCGTTTTCGGATGAAAAACGGACATACATGTATCCCTATAAGATAGCGGATGTCAGCGGATGAACATCCGCTGACATCCGATCTCACCCGTGTCCGCTATGCTCCGTTTTTCAGGATAGAAAGCAGGAGGTGAGCGGCGACCACGGTCTGTAATAATCCTGTCCGGATGGCATTCGTCGCCCACCTTCTGCCGTGCAGCCCAGTTAACAGGCCACGAACCGGTTCCAGGTTGGGGACCCTTGCATTAAAGTAAAAAAAGTTTGACTTTAGAACCACTTTAAAATACTGTCTCCACTGTTTTTAGAACTCAAGAATAAAGTATAGAAAGTCGTATGATCTGTGGCATGAACAGTTTACACGTATGAATATAGAGTATTGGGCAAATGTCCGTTACTATGCTAATTGTATTTTTCTAATGAAGCGCCCCCCCCCAATTTAGGGGGTGCTATGTTTAAATTTAGGGGCTAGTCTGAGACTATTAATTTCCTAAAACTTGTTTCTGCTCTGGTGTGATATTGCCTGGCTGCGGTGTTCCCTGGTGCCTGTGGGTGGTGCTGTCATCTCCGGCTCAGGTGGAACCACAGGGGGTATCGCAGCACCATTGGGTGTCCTCTCTCGGCAGCTCTGCAGTGGGTGTGGTCTACCCGCTGTGCATGCTGGGAGAGGGTACTTAAGGGGCAGACGCCATTAGGCGTTGGAGAGGACCCCTCGGTCCGAGAAGAACAGACACGTACCCCATCTTTTGTGGCCCTCATGGCCAGGAGTAGGTGTGTGTATGTTAGGCCCCGGTCACCTTTAGCCCGAGGCTGCATCGTTCCAGGTGGGCCCAGCACCTTTAGCTGAGGCCTACACTAGAAGAGGAGTCCCAGGGTGCCCAAGTGAGGGTGACCCACTCTGAAGGAGAGGAAACCAGGGAATCGGTGAAGGAGGTCACTGTCTCGGGAGAGACCTGGTTACCTATCAGAGGGAAGGATTCCATAACCCGCCACAAGCTTAGTAATGTGCCCTATTGGCACCTAAGGACTTAAAATATTACTAAGCTGGGAAGTTTAGGACTTAGAGATTATTTCCTAATCGTATCCCTAGGAAACTACAAGTAAACGCTTTGTGCTCCACACCGGCTGCTAGGACTGCTCATTGAGGGACTATCCGGGTAAGCAAAACCCACTCAGGCCTGAGTTGTGATGATTGAGTGCTGCGTGCCTGAACCTGCCTCCAAGTTCATTTCTCTCTATCTTCATGTTTCCTATCAAGTTCCTAAGCTAGGGTGACCAGACGTCCCCGGTTTCTGGGGACAGTCCCCGGATTGAAGACACTGTCCCCGGATCAAGTCTGTCCCCGGTTTTGTCCCCGGATTGGATTTAAACAGGGGCTGGGGCAATTTCAAAAACAGTCAGTGCAGAATAAAAAAAAAATATTGAATTACATTTTCATTATCTGTGCCCCTTTCTGATGATCATGTGCTGGTCGGAGCGGAAGGAATATTTCTTTCGTTTCAGGCGCATTCCCATTCAGCTCCACTCGCATGTTCTTCTGCCTTGGCTCAAGTCCCGGCCAGCCACCTGTCTGCTTATCTCCATGCCTTCCCTGGCGGAGTGATCATCCTCCGCTCCCCACCCAGTAGTGGCCGGGGCCTGGAGAGTAAGACTTGATAGGCTGTGAGGTGGGCGGCGATGGGACTAGTAAAAAAAAATATGTCCCCGGATTTAATTTTAAAAATCTGGTGACCTTAGTCTTGGCTGTATGCCCAGGCTTCTCTGCAGTGCTAACCAGGAAGAGAAAATCTCCTAACACAATCTTAACCTTCTAAACAGTATATAAAGCTGAAGACAGCAGATACTGTATGCATGTAAAACTTATGTAGGGAGATTTGTTTCATCTCTGTGTATCATCTGAGGCTGTTCACTTCACTGGGTATACTTTCGGGTTTACATCCACTTTAACCACTTCACGCAAAACAACGTATCCGTATGTCAGTGCTTTGACGCTTAATACCGGGGTTATGGCAGCAGCTAGCTGCCATAACCCGGGTATTTTCGGGAGCGCCATGCATTTCTCTTTAAGATAAAAGTGGTCTCCGCAGTGGATTTGCCACAAAATCACTTTTATTTGTTGCAGGGAGAGGTGCCCACCCCCCTCCTGCCGCGCTCCGGTCGTCTCTGCCGCTTACCGGACTCACCGGTAGCGGCGCTAGACGATCGCGTCCTCTCATGTTGATGCCTGGCTGCCGACTGAGGGGAAGATGGCCCCCACTCGGCTCCATAGCATGGGAGGGCAGAAGCGACGTCAAATGTCACTTCCGCCCAATGCTCTTAAAGGAGAAATTATTATTTATTTTATTGCATTTTTGTGTAAATATGAGATCTATTACGGGATGTTTACATTCCTTGTATTAGAAAAAAAAGAGACCCAAAAACTTTATTTATAAAAAAAAGACAGTGTCAAAAAAAAAGTAGTAAAATAAAGCGCCCCGTTCTGACAAGCTCGCGTGCAGACACGAACACATACGTGAAAACGGTGTTCAAACCACACATGTGTGATATCGCTGTGATTGTGAGAGCGAGTGCAATAATTCTAGCCCTAGACTAGGGTGACCAGACATCCCCAGTTTCCGGGGACAGTCCCCGGATTGAGGACACTGTCCCCGAACCAAGTCTGTCCCCAGTTTTGTACCCGGATTGGATTTGAACAGGGGCTGGGGCAATTTCAAAGACAGTCAATGCAGAATAAAAAAAAAATCTGAATTACACCCCCCCCCCCGCACCTACTAGCTTAGGGGGGTGTATTTCTTTCCATTATCTGTGCCCCTCTCTGATGATCATGTGCTGGTCGGAGCGGAGGGAATATTTCTTCAGTTTCGGGAGCATGCCCATTCAGCTCCGCTCGCATGTTCTTCTGCCTTGGCTCAAGTCCCGGCCAGCCGCCTGCCTGCTTATCTCCTTGCCTTCCCTGGTGGAGTGATCTTCCTCCGCTCCCCATCCAGTAGTAGCCGGGGCCCTGAGAGTATGACTTGACAGGCTGTGAGACGGGCGGCAACGGGCAGAGAGTCGCTGATTGCCACCATTACTAGTAAAAAAAAAAAAAATATGTCCCCAGATTTCATTTTAAAAATCTGGTCACCTTATCCTAAGCAACCAAAATAAATCTGTGTTTGGGTTTCAATACTGTCTGGACAATGGCCTTCTTGAGGTAAAGAGAGAGAATAGACTTCTTCCTACACTCTAGGTTGAAGAACCCAACGGAAGAAGGTAACTCGCTGCAGGACCCAAATTAGATAACACCGCTCACCCTCTACAATAAGGAGGATACTGGGCATGTGACATGGTGTGTCCCACCTGCTAGCAGAGGTAAACAGGGAAGGGATCTGTGTGCTACACTAACATACTTTTTTTTGGAAAGTGCACGTTATTTTGATCATTTTACTTTGAATTGTTATGAATTGAATTTGCAAAAATGTTTTTCGTTCAAAGCTTATATAAGGCATTGCTTTCAGTTATCTGTTATTTAATTTAAGTATCCACCTTTATGTATAATTTTATCTTTATACTCTGTGTCTCATTATGTAATTTCGTGTCATATACCAGAAGAATTACATATATAATCGGTGTCTCATCTGCTTTGTCATAATGCCATTACTGCTTGTTATACATGAAAATAATTAGGTCTATTACCAGGGCACAACAATATGGGCAGCCAGATGTGAAAATAGATATTCATGTGTGTACCTAAGCTTTGATTTTTACAAGGTGATAGAGATGTCATAAGACAAACTTGTTTTAGGTTACATAGTTTGTCCTCTGTATGTGATATATGAGTCATGTAAGTAAACTGTTTAAAATTATATAAAGTCACTGGACAGAATGTCCTGAGACCGAAATCTCTCGTAGTCATAGTTACCACACCATTTAAAAGCTGGAGCTACCAAACAACATTTTAAGGGCTAGACATGCAAAGGAGGCACATTTTTCCTTCATGCCATCCGAACCCAGGAAGACTTTGACTGGCAGTTTTGAGATTGGAGAGCAGTTGTGGGCTGAGTGGGGAGGTTCATCTTTTCTGTACCGTATATACTCGAGTATAAGCCAACCCGAATATAAGCCGAGGCACCTAATTTTACCACAAAAAAAATGGGAAAACTTATTGACTCAAGTATAAGCCTAGGGTGTCCATCTACATGCCTCACTGTGCCTCACTGTGTCCATGCCTCACTGTGCCTTACTGTGCCCATGCCTCACTGTGCCCATGCCTCACTGTGCCCATGCCTCACTGTGCCCAATCTCCCTACCTGATCTCCTGCACTGTGTGACTAGACTGACGTTTAACATGGGAGTCTATGGAAGGGGTGCCCGGGTTTGAAAATTCTGTGCTCCCCGGCCGTAGGTCCCCTGGACAACAAACTTTGCACACTTGTAGATGAAGAGTGGGGCTACATGTGTGCCAAGTTTGACCAGGATCAGGTGCACACAAATGAAGATGGACACAGACTCGAGTATAAGCCGAGGGGGGCATTTTCAGCACAAAAAAAATGTGCTGAAAAACTCGGCTTATACTCGAGTATATACGGTATGTGTTTGTGACAGAAAGTGGTTGTCATCAGAACAAGAGATGAGAATAAATCCTCTATTGGGGACACCTGTTGTGTTAACTTCTGTTATGGAAATATTTCTGATTGGGACGCTAAAACAAAAGTTAATACTGCAGCTGCAGGAACAGATACATAGGAGTCAATCACTGTGTGTAAAATGTCCGTTCAGAGTCAATTTATTATTTTATACATAGATAAGAAAGGGGCGGTGTGAGA
The DNA here is from genome assembly GCA_029206835.1 of Rana muscosa. Lineage (NCBI taxonomy): Eukaryota > Metazoa > Chordata > Amphibia > Anura > Ranidae > Rana > Rana muscosa. Next base: position 220,670,750 of record CM055122.1, read on the forward strand.
TGTTATTAAAAACTAATAAATAGAAATATGTTATTAAAAGCTAACAAATAGGAATATATTATTTAAAGCTAGCGAATAGGACAATTGCAAAAGTAAAACCTTGGGAGGGGGGAGTAGAAACAGAGAGAGCAGATGTGTCTGTGTGTTAGGTGAAGGTTACAGAACACATTTCAACAGCGTGAACAAGATGGAGTCTCTTGTGCTCAAATGAAACAACACAGTGAATGTCCATGTCATTTCCCTCCTTTTGTTTATTTGACACCATTCTTCTCCGCGTTACATTCAGCTGATTGCTGGTAACTCCTGTTACATTGGCGCAGAGAGACGGCGTGCTGTTCAGCTCTCTCCTAGTTTTCTCAAAATAATGGGTTCATCAGGGCTGGTACATTTGTTGGTATAGCAGGTAGTCACACAGAGGCATAGCCTGATGAGGAAGTAAATAAGAAATATGAGAAAGAGATACATCACAATGTACGCGCCTAAATTCTGTAACCATGTTGCTATGCCATATAAAAAGTCACCAAAACCTCCTAAACCCTTAAAAGGATTCCATCCATCTTTAGCAATATCTCTGGCCTTATTCTGTAGTTCTCTTATCTTAGCAAGATGCCCTTTAACCCCTTCCAACCTGGGCCATTGGAAAATGATGCCGGCAGGAACCCGCTCTCCCTCCGGGTGGATGTCATATGACGTCCTCAGCTTTGAGGGGGGATATCTGAATGATGCCTGCAGCTAGAGGCATCATTCAGATATCCTTTTTTTCAGCGGGCGACCCTGCGCACCATAGGAACGATCATAACGGCGGTTCCACCACTTGACTGTTCTTATAGACGGCGGGAGGGGACATCCCCCCCCTCCCGCCGCCATCCGGTGCTTCTCCGGGCTCTCCCGTGCCATCAGGGACCCGGAGAGAATCGTCTGCGCCGGTGGTGGGTCACGTGACGAGCATAGAGATGACTGGTGACCAGATGGTCACCAGTCATCTCTATGATCATCGGAGGCCCGGGCGCGATGTGATGACGTCACGCCCGGGTCCTCAAATGTAAACAAAGCCGCCATTGCGGCTGTAAGTATGAGATCAGTGAATTTTTTTTCACAATCTCATGCTTTCCAAGCTGGAGGAGAGATGTGGGGTCTTATTGACCCCGCATCTCTCCATAAAGAGGACCTGTCACACACATTCCTATTACAAGGGATGTTTACATTCCTTGTAATAGGAATAAAAGTGATCAAAAAAAAAAAAGTGTAAAAAAAAGTAAAAATAAAAAAAAAATTGGTAAAAAATAAAATAAAATAATACATTTTTTTTAAAAACGCCTGTCCCCCATAGCTCGCGCTTAGAAGCGAACACACACGTAAGTCCCGCCCGCATATGTAAACGCCGTACAAACCACATATGTGAGGTATCGCCGCGTGCGTTAGAGCGCGTGCAACAATTCTAGCACTAGACCTCCTCTGTAACTCTAACCTGGTAACCTGTAAAATTTTTCAAAGCGTCGCCTATAGAGATTTTTAAGTACCGAAGTTTGCCGCCATTCCATGAGTGTGCGCAATTTTAAAGCGTGACATGTTAGGTATCTTTTTACTCGGTGTAACATAAGCTTTCATATTTTACAAAAAAATTGGGTTACTTTACTGTTTTGTTATTTTTTAATTCATGAAACCATTTTTCCCCAAAAAAAGGCGTTTGAAAAATTATTGCGCAAATACTGTGCAAGATAAAAAGTTGCAACGACCGTCATTTTTTTCCCTAGGGTATCTGCTAAAAAAAACATATATAATGTTTGGGGGTTCTGAGTAATTTTCTAGCAAAAGAATGATGATTTGTACATGTAGGAGAGAAGTGCCAGAATAGGCCCGGTATGGAAGTGGTATAAAAAGCCCTGTATGGAAGTGGTTAATAATTTCCTCATTATCAGAAATGTATATACAACAGTCAGTGTGAAATACCTTACACATCCCACCATGAGCTGCAGTGGGATAATTTAGTGTTAATCTGTGCTCTAGTACTACTTTTTTAAGCTGAGCCATTTCTTCACTTAATAAACCTATATCAGTGGTAGTAAGGTTAATAATCTCATCTACAATTCTAGTGTAATTATTTATTTATTTCATTGCTTCAATTCCCCATCCTGTCCAGGAAGGGAAACACGACCATGTCATGTCACCTTCAGTGAACAGCTCTCTTTTGAACACTAAAAGGTATTCTGGACTTTGATCTGGTCGCACTGTATCTTTGCGAACAGCCAAAGCAGGTGCTAATTTCCCAATATAACATGTACCTGTAACATTAGTAGGAAGCCAGGCGTAAGCTTTATTTCCACATATATAATATAACCCTCTACGTATGGATGGTATACCTGCCCCTAAAAAACTGGAAGCAATAACATGGAATCTCAGGTAACCAATATTTTCACATATTGGGAACTGTGAGCAATTTGTACTATAAAGGGTTCTATTTAGTTCTGGATCTGGGATATAATAATATTGACCATAGTTTCCTCCATGAACTGTAATCTTTGCTCCAGGGCAATCTGAATTGCCCAACCGTGAACATTTAGTGTTAAATGGGCATGTAATGTTTAAACAAATCCGTGGAGTGTTTATCTGTTTTGAAATCAGCAAAGTCACTGATCTGTGCTCATTAGCTGTGGAGACTATGTATGAGCCATTTATTCTGGTCCTGTTTAGATCAGTGAAGTTGAGAGGTATTGCTATCATGGGTATTGTTCCTGTTTGGGGATGTAAGTGAGAAGACACCCAGCAGTTACTAGTGTTGCTATGGGTTGCATACAATTTTAACATTTGGATGAAAGGGTTATTTTTCCATGTCTCAGTTCTCACAAAAAACTAAAAGAAAAGGAACATTATCATTATTTTTCAAAGGATATCATCACTTCAGGATTTTCTTGCAGTGACTGGCGTGAACCCAGGTGAGCTTTCCTTCCAACTTGACAGCGGAACCAGTTGTCAAAAGCACCAAATGTGGTCCGTCAAATTTTGGTTCTAGCGGCTTTCTGACGTGTCGCTTGACCACCACACAGTCACCTGGTTGGATTCTGTGAATACCTGAAACAGAATCTGGGTCGGGGATAGATTTATAAACACCTTCATGTATTTTATTCAAAGCTCTTTGCAAAATCTGAACATATTCTAACAGACTAGAGTGAGAAACCTGCAACTGTTGGGGAAAATATAGCCCTGTTTTCTGTGGCCCTCCAAATAAAATCTCATAGGGGGACAGCCCATGTGGTTGTTTAGGGGTAGTTCGTACATAATACAGGGCTAATGGCATAGCTTCCACCCATCCTTTTGCTGTATGTGCTTTATTTTTTGCACATCTGTTTTTCAAAAATCCATTAAGTCTCTCAACTTTACCACTACTTTGTGGATTATAAGGTGTATGGAAAGCTTGCTGTATGTGAAGGGCTCCCATTACCTCTTTCATTACTTCCCCAGTAAAATGTTGGAGATACAACAAACTTTCAGCTTAGCTTACTGTATTTGACTGCAGTTTAGAAAAAGGACACAAGATGTCGCTAATGCTCAGTGATATGCTATGCTATGTATTTCTCTATGATGTGTTGTATTTCCTGTATACTGTGATGTACTTGTTGGTTCCTTTTTCCTGTCTGTGATTCTTCTTACAATGTGAAGTGACATCTTTGCTAGTGTGGTTATGTTCCAATAAAAAAGCCAGTTCCTGTTACTACACAATGTCTGATCTGAACTGACTCCGCTGCACCTATCAATCGTACTTTGCAACATAAAATGGGTTCCTCTGTCACTCTCATTAGTTTCAGGAACTCCATATCTACAAACTATTTCATTCAAAATTTTCTTTGCTGTTGTTTTTGCATTTGCTTTAGCTACAGGCCAGCACTCAGGCCAACCTGAAAACATGTCAACACACACTAGAGCGTACTCATAGGTGCCTATTTTTGGCATCTGAATGTAGTCTATTTGAATTCTTTGGAAAGGGAAATCTGGCTTAGGAGAATGCTTTTGGGGAACATGGACAGGCCTCCCTGCATTGTACAGAGCACAAGTGAGACATGAAGCACAAAACCTGGCTGCAAATGCACTAAATCCAGGTGCTATCCAATAGCAGTCAGTAAGTGCCACCATCGCGCCCTTAGCACGATGACTGACGCCATGTGCCAGTTGTGCTAAAACTGGGTACAAACTCCTGGGCAGACACCACCTGTTGTCAGCGCTCCACAGGCCCTGCTGACTTTGAGTAGCATTACATTTGATCCACTTATCCTTCTCTTCATCAGGGGCCTGGTTCTGCAACTGAATTAAAGTTTCTACATCCCACTGCTCTTTATGTGTGGGTGGGTGTGACTTCAAAAGGCATAAGGGCAGCATCCTTTGCCGCCTGGTCTGCTAAAGCATTTCCTCTGGCTGTCATGTCATTTCCCCTTGCATGTCCTTTTACCTTCAAGTTGGCAACGTCTGCTGGTTTCTGAAAGGCCTCAAATAGCCGCTCTTTGAGTTTTGCATCTGCAGCGGGGTCCCCAAATTTAACCCCGCTATATCTAAATTTAGGGGTGACCAGAGCAATAGTTGGCTCGGGTCTCTCAATTATTTGGACTCTGCCTTACTGCTGTGTCACCTGGCGTGCAGTTCCCCTTTGGGTATATAGGTGGTGCTGTCACCAATTCCCGGGATTGAACCACAGGTGATGGAGTAGGTATTGGATGTCCTCTCTCGGCTGCCATTGGTGGGCGGTTCTGGTCTGCTGTGCATGCCGGGAGAGGATATATACAGGGCAGACGCCATTACACGGAAGCCAATTCCCGGGGCCCATGCCCGGAAACCAATTCCCGGGGGCCATGCCCGGAAGCCAATTCCCGGGGCCCATGCCCGGAAGCCAATTCCCGGGGCCCATGCCCGGAGGGAGCTACCCCTCAGAGGGGGGTGCACTCCATCTTGATCAAGGAGTCTCAGGCACATTCAGCTCGAGGCTACAGAGTTCCAGGTAGACCCAGTACCTTTAGCTGGGTCTACAACCGAAGAGGAGTCCCAGGGAGCCGGCATGAGGGTAACCACTCTGACACGGAGGAAACCAGGGGAGAATCGATCCCATGACAAGAGGGCGAGTAATAAAATATTGCTGACTCAGGAAAGGCCTGGTGACCTGTCGGAGGGAAGGATTCCTCACTTCGCAGACTGCCTATGTGGAGTGTTAAAAAGTTAAGGAGGGATCTCCTTGACTTGGTCCTTGGAGGGGACTGAGTCATTGTTCCAGCATCACGCCGGCTGCTAGTGCTATTGAGTGACTATCCGGGTGAGCTGTACCCATTAGGGACCGAGTGGCGACGAAGCCAAGAGTGTGCCTGAATCCACTTCTATCTGCTAACCTTTTCTCACTTCAACTCTCTGGTTCCTGAAAGCAAGATAAAATAAACTCACGTTGGAGTTGATATGTTGTGTGGACATTGACCTAATTTGGGAAAGATAAAGACTCACCTCTATAAACATAGAGAGGAGAACCAGAAGAAGGAAGCAACTCGCTGCGGGACCCAAGTATGTAACACCGCCTGACCTTTATAATCTAGAGGACAAGGCATGTGGCATGGTGTGTCTTATCCCCCTGCTTGAGAAGGTAAGAGGGGGAAAAGGATCCGTGTGCTACACATGTCTCACTGGCTTTCCTGCACTAGTCAGAAAGTGCAGTGCTTTCCAAATAGGCCCAAAATCGTGCGCTATTCCAAGCGCATATCTGCTGTCAGTGTAAACGTTTCCCCTTTGATTCTCTAAGAGATGACATGCTTTAACTACAGCACATAACTCTGCTTCCTGTGCTGACATCTGGGGTTTCAATGCTTCCTGATGTAAAATAGTGTCTGTAGTGGTTACAGCAAACCCTGTGTGTGGCTGACCATCATCAGTGTAAAATCCGGAACCATCTACGAATAAGTGTGTGTCACAATCTGATAAAGGCTCATCTTTTGCTGGTGTGACAGAGGCCCTTTCTACCTCCATCGGAGCCATACAATCATGAGAAAAACTCTCAGGTTCTACATCAGTACTATTTGTTGCATCTTCCTCATCAGTTATAGGAATTTAAAGTAACACATCGTTTGATTTTTAAATTCGATGGAGCAAAAAGAGCAGACTGGTACTTGTCAAATCTACTGGCAGACACATGTCTGGTATTTACTTGATTCATGATTTTCTGTACTGCATGTGGCACATACAGGATCAGAGCAGAATCTAGTACAAGCTCAGTTACTTTGTCTAGCAGCAAAATGCAGGCTGCTATGGCTCGCATGCAACTCGCCTTTGATGACAGGGTCTAATGAGGCTGATACATACATCACAGGCCTCTGTTTGTCTCCATGTAGCTGGGTGAGTACACCTGCAGCAAATCCATTGACTTCATGACAGAACAATGAGAAAATCTTAGCATAGTCAGGAAGTCCAATTGCGGGAGCTTCAGACAAAATTTTAATAAACTCCTTCATCTGCAATTCATTGTCCCATGTGAGTTTGAAAGGGTTTCTAGTGGTAGCCTCATATAGAGGAGCCATGAGTTCTGATGAATTTGGAATCCAGTCCCTACAATATCCCACTAACCCCAGGAAGGCACGTAGTTGCCGTACATTTCTTGGCTTCAACCGTAGGAGATGGTCCTGGCGCTTGCTTAACTTTCTTAGGCCCCCTGAAGCCTTCTTCACAAATGCAGTGGAAATGTTTTTTTTTTTTTATTAATTGCAATTCATCTGATCATTCTTCACAACATTCTGGAGTATATGCAAATTGCTATCATAAAAACAGCGACTTTGTGAAAATTTATATTTGTGTCATTCTCAAAACTTTTGGGCAGGGCTGTATGTAAGAGATTACAACCACTTTAAAGGAAACCTTTCCTGAGAGATACATGAAAGCTGCCAATGCCAGTCCCCTTCTAAATATGCTAGTTTTCTATATAATACACAGACCAGCCTACAAAATTAATGTAACTGCGTCAATGGTTAAATTACCTTTACCCCAGAACAAATAATTTATATATTTCTAATTATACCAGTCATAAGATGTGGTAGCGGCATTGGTTTCCTTTGATCAGGCTTTTTTCCTTTATTTATATCTGGTGATCCTGCAAGTAATACACTTCCTGTCCTAAGCCGTCATTGCTCACTCACTATACTGTATTTGTGGATGAGCAGTGTTGGCACCCTAGCTGCTCTTCGCATTTTGGACTGTAAACACCTCTCCTTATCTCTGTAACATAGGGGAGCTGATTTATAGTTCACAGAGAACTGGGAGGGCTTATAACATTGTTTGAGATTTTAATTCTGTACACAGGAAGTGACAAGAACACATTGTTTCTGGCAGGATCAGCATGTACTTGCAAAAAAAATTTACTTAGTCTGAAAAACAAAAAACGAATGGAGCCCTCATATCCATGGACTGGTAACCTACAGCATATTTAGCTTTTACTCTTGAGTTTAGATATGCTGTATTGAACTCATTTATGAAGTACCGTATATACTCGAGTATAAGCCGAGATTTTCAGCCCTTTTTTTGGGGCTGAAAGTCCCCCCCTCGGCTTATACTCGAGTCATCAAAATTTTTACATTGTAAATATTACCTGTAAAGAAGTTGCGGCTGCAGCGTCCATCGTTCAAATTCCGCGGCGTCCATCGTTCAAATTCCGCGGTCTCTTCCTGTTCCTTCCTTGATAGGCGAATCTCATCAGACACTCTCCGCCTATCACGAACGTTCTCTCATCCTCAGTTTTCCAGCAGACGTCTGTGATTGGCGGAACACCCAACACAGTGTCTGCTGGGAAAACTGAGGATGAGAGAATGATCGTAATAGGCGGAGAGTGTCTGCTGAGAATCGCCTAGCAAGGAAGGAAGAGACCGCGGAATTTGAACGATGGACGCCGCGGAATTTGAACGATGGACGCCGCAGCCGCAACTTCTTTACAGGTAATATTTACAATGTAAAATAGGGAACAGCGAGCTAGGGAACAGTGGGGCATCGGCTTATACTCAAGTCAGTAAGGTTTCCCATTTTTTTTTGCAACATTAGGTACCTCGGCTTATACTCGAGTCGGCTTATACTCGAGTATATACGGTATGTGAAATAGAAATGGTTACTCGTGGCTTTATCCCTATGATCCCATAAATGATTAAAAGAGCTTTACAGTAATGCAGATATTTACATTGACAAATTTTTATTCATAATTATTCACTTTTTTAAAAATGTCATGTGCTTAAAGTAATTGCACTTTTCTGAGAGTAAAATAATTTGTAAAATAAAAAGCAATATATTAAATTGCAATTATAAAGATCCGAATTATACTCATATTTTGGCTGGAGCAGGAAACAATCCTACAAATATCTGTAGGCAGATAGACAAAACAGAGGGACATACCGTAAGTATACAATACTACAATTTCCACATTATAACAATTTTCTATTATTCAAGGTACGCCTAATGTAATTTCCGGTAATTTCTATAAATAAGTATAGTTTTCCGAATTCGGAAAAACATATTGTTTAACTTTAGTTATTCCTAATATGCTGATTAAATTACCCCAGGTTGTGTTGAGGTTCTTTGCTTCAAGGAAGGACTAGTACAAATTGACCCGTGGAAATGGATTTAAAGTGGCAGCTGATTTATATACGGTAGTTGAAGCAGTAGTAAACCGCCCCAAAAAAAAAAAAAAACATAAAATCTTCTACCTGCAAATTAATGCCATAATGTGCTTATATGCATTGCACGCAGCCTCGGTTTGACTGGTCGAGCCCCGATGACGTCACTCCCTGTGCTTCCAGGTATGGGGCACAGGTGTACACTACCCCTGCTCCCACAATGCAATGCTTGGTGCCTTAGTGGCCAATGGCCAGGCCTGAGCCCTCTTATGTGCACTCTTGGAGGTATGCTTAGCCTGATATCACTACGGACTTACAGGAATCGTAATTGCATAGAATTTCCAGATGGCTAGAAACAGCTAACAGGACCATATATGATTGTTAAGAATAGAAGAGTGCACCTGCTATAAAGTTTTACTCTAACCTTGATTAGCTGATCCAACTTGGTTGGAGTCCACCTCCAACCAAAGAAGGCTTCCCATAGTGCAATAATTAAAGCGGAGCTCCACCCAAAAGGGAAAGCTCACCCTTTTCTGCCTCCTCCCCCCCTCAGCTGCCACATTTGTCACCTTTTGGGGGAGCGGGTACCTGGCAAACTTAGCCAGAAGTTCTGCCCCCCTCCTCCTTTGCCCACAGCGTGCCCATTCACAGAGCGCAGCGCGCTTCCTGAATGCGCAGTAGGGAACCGGCTGTGAAGTCGCAAGACTACACCACCGGTTTCCCTTAGTGGAGATGGAGGCAGCAGCACCTTATAGCAGATTGAAAAATAAGCTCGGATGAAGACACTGCTGAATTCCTGGACAGGTAAGTGTCCTAATATTAAAAGTCAGCAGCTGACTTTTGAATTTTCCTGAAGGAGCCTGGAGCTCCTCTTTAATAAAAAGCAATATGCTAAAAGGTGCTCTGAGCCCATTCACAGTATGTAAATAGGAACTGGGTGTACCAAGATGACAGACTTCCAGCTGCACCCGGAAATGACGTCACTACGCTTCCATCCTACGCAATTACGTCATGCCCCGCGTGACTTTTTCAGGGATCACTGAGATCCCAAATGAAGGTAAGCATGCAAGCCTGAAGGTGGTGGAACACAGTGGTGATATCTAGAGTTAAGCTTATAATAAAGCTTATCATTAGGTACAGTATCATTGTGGAAAGGATAGTGTTGAATACAATAGCAAATTTAGATGGATTGGTTAACAGATTAAAAGAGAAGTATGAGAGGATGAGCCAGGTTCCGGTCCAGGAATGTGGGCAGATCACGACCATATGGTCGCAAACTTTCCCAAGCCTTGATTGACTCTGTGACATCAGCTGACAGCGGGCTTTACTGTCTGCTGAAAATGGGTCACAGGAGCTTTGGCTGTACTCCTTTAAAGCCAAACTCTAGCTAACAATTTGTAAGCAGTTCCAGCATTTCCGCCATCACAAACCAATTGAAACATTGATAACTATACAAAATGTAGAATAGGATTTTTAGTAATTACAATAGACAGTTTAAAAATAAATAAAAAATACATCTCCTAATTAAGCATAACCATATTTCACTGATACACATGTAGCGCCCTGTTCATGAAGAATAGGGGCTATGTGGTTAATTTAGTGTTTATCTGAGCTGTAAATAGCTCAGAGTGATTGTATAAAGTTAATTTAGCTTCTGTTCCAATTTTGGCTATGTTGTGCGCATTTCTCTCTATTGCCAGTAGGTGTCACTGTTACCACAGGCCAGTGTGAGAAATACAGCAAGCTGAAGTGCATTGACTATTCTTTCCCCAAAAACAGCCCAGTGGGAGTGTTTTTACTGCTGTGCATTCTGGGGGAGGATATTTAAGGGACAGACGCCATGATTATTTCTCTCTGACCTCATGGCCCTCCTGGCCTAAGGTATGTGACAACTGCTCTCTTCTACCTCGGGCCCTGCTGGCTCGAGGCTGTGTTACTACAAGTAGGCCCAGAAGTCTGTCTGGGGCCTACTTAACTGAAGGTGGTCCTGTGCTGTCTTGCCTGCGCGGAAGAAGCCAAGCAAACTGAGAAGATTCCAGGGGGGGACCCTTACTGGAGAGAACCGGGCTGAAGGCTGGTTTCTCAGGAAGGGCCTGGTGACTCGTTTGGAGGATGCACCTAAGTTAATCTATCTCACAGTACTGCCGGATGGTTTAAAGGTTCTGGTACTGTGCAGTTGTTCTACAACTAACTGACTGCTGGCTACAAAATCCTGTGGCAAGGGATTATCCAGGAGTTCCACCGATCGTTAAGTCTGTGGCAGAGACTTGTCCGTGCATCATACCGGCTGCTAGGTCTGTGTGAGAGGCCTATCCGGTTGTTGCAAGATCCGCTGACAGAAAGCTGTTTGTCCTCTGGATCCAAGAAATTAATCTGTGATCTGCAATAAGGTATCTGAACTTCCCCTAACCCTTTATCCTTCTACTACTGAAAGTTCCTTTTATTAAAGCATTGGAAAAAGACTAAAGTGACTGGCGCTCACATCTGTTTGACATCTCCTATTATAGACTCATAGTACTGGGACAGTGAAAGGTGGGGTAATGACAGGACCCAAAATTATAATCAGCAGCCCTCTAGTGGGTATCGCTACACACAATGTTCCATGATTACTTGAGTAGTCATGATTCCTCTAAGATAGGATAGATAATACATTGCTTGCTGCATGCCAGTTAGGGAAAATTAATCATTTATCAACATTCTGGAAAAACAAATTGAATCTGATGAATTTTCAGTTCTAATTTCTAGTCATAAAAGCAATATATTCAGGATACATCATCTGCAGTGTATTTTGAGATATTTGAAAATAGCCTCATTATGCTAATGAGGACAGTTCTGACGCCATGAGTATGCAAATTTTAAGAGTTGATCATAATTAAAGTAGTAAGGAGGTAACGCATACTGTATCAAAGGCATCACAATATTTCTTCATTAGATACATTTCATCCCATGTGGAAGAGGGAATTTCTTATAGATCCATCTATAAAAGTCATAGCTCTGCATATATAAGATTAATTAATGGATGCATATGTGCTGAGATATCTGAGCTGTCTTACAAAACTACTTTTTTTTTTTTTTTAGCACAATTTTACACCTGAACTAGAATAAAAATATTGGACTCCTCATACAGATCATCTGACCTGTCTGGTCTTAGCAGTATGTTTTTCTGCTAGTAATAAGAAATTACTGCTTGCTCTTGTTTGTTCTTTGAAACAATACCCCTTATAAAACTTGCTTCCTAAAATTGTCATGGATGTTATCTAAGAGCTTGGCCTCGATCTTGTTAACAAAGAAACTTCTCTAGACCTATCAAATTTGAAATAAAATTATACATGTTTTTATACATATTTCTTATTTTGTTTTCTGTTGGTTATAGCAAATATGCTACATTAATATTTTGAATTTTAATATCAAGCCTTTATGGTTTAACCCTGGGCTAATTTTCACGATTCCTAGACAAGCTTATTTTTCTTACTGAAAATGTTGTTAATAGAGCTAGCTCAAGTTGCAATTTACACACACTATTGAATGAGTAAGAGTAGTGATTAATCTACCCTCTCCTTCGTTCTTGCCTGTTGAGAACCTTGTACTAAAAGAAAGCTCTACCAATCATTCAACCAAAGGAAATGATAAGACTTGTTATCAAAGAATTGTTGCTCACAGCTTGACCGAGGAAGAGGTTGTCTGTTTTATATTTTGTTTAAAGGACAACCAGTTGGAGACACAATATGGCTCTGACAGTCTTTTACTATGTAGCGGCCTCACCCTCTCTCTTCTTCTTTAGCGGTTACTCTGGCTCCGGTCTAGGGGTACCTTGAAGGGGAGAGCAAGATGCGCCGCGGCCCATGTCCTCTAGATTACAGCATGTAGAGGTGAAGGCCAGCACCAGATTACCTTCGGCTGTGTATACGCTCAGAGCCAAGTCTGTTCTGCTGATAACCCCTTTTGCTCCCAGTAATTGGAGTACCACACACACTGAAAAAGGTCCAACACGTATTTATTCCATAACGGCAAACAAATAGTCCTTTGCGAGCAGACAGTTTGAGACCCATAGAACAGTTCAGTATTGGTGGGTAGTAGGTCAAGGCACAATCCTCAAAGAAACGAAACCGTTGAGGTTTCACCAACGGTTGCTAAGCATAGTGGCTGTAAAACATACTTTTGGGCTTCAGAGTCTCTTCCAGCGACTCTAATGAACAGGAACTGGAGTTACCTTCGCTACGCTGCAGCCCCTGTCAGGGGAAAGACATCCCTCCAAGAGATTTACCAGAGGCCCCGCCGTCACCGGATTAATGCTGTACCGGGCTATTCGGAAGGGTTACACTCCCCGGCCTCCTCACCTCAGATACGGGTCCCAACACCTTAGGGCCCCTCGGACTCCTCCACCCTCGCGGAACCAAGTCGAAGTTACTGGGCCCCAGGCCTTGGCCATAGTACCTCACCCCAGGCTTAAGGTGCCTGGGATGGACTCCATCTCTTGCTCCGGCCAGGTCAAGGGCACCTGAGCCCGGAACTCCGGAACGCCAGCACCCAGGCTGAAGGTGCCTGGGTGCGGCCGCGTCCTCCAACTCCGAACTCTGAACCCCTCGGACAACAACCTCGTGGTAAGGGCATCCGCCCCTTTTATCCCCTCTTCCTTTGCGTCACAGCGGGTTCCCCGCCCCACTGTACCAGCCCCAGGAAAGGACAAAAAGGGGAGCAGTCTTGCGGTGCAGGTTCAACTCCGGCCCAGGGCGACAACGCCACCTGCAGGCCGCAGGGAACCTTGCACCACCAGAGTCCTCCAAGAACCACAAAAGGGGTTCTCAGACTCCCTAACAATTAGTGCATCCAGGTTGAATAACCCAGATGCTCCCCCCCAAATTTTTTATTTTTTTTTCCAATTAACATTTTTTTATTATTTATATGAAGCAGTTCACAGGTCATAAGAATACAGAGATACCAAAAGATCAAAAAAAAAAAGAGCTAATGGACATATGCCAATAGACAGCAGCCTATGTCATACAAGAAGCAAGCATAGTGGGGTATGGGCCCGTGGGCTGGGAGATGCAAAATAGGAAATGGAAGGGCCCACCCCGTCAGTGGCAAAGTCTACAAACATAATACAATGGGCAGTATCAAACAGTGAGGAGCACCAACACGACTGCATCAGTATTCTGTAACATAAAAAAAAATAAAAAATATATAAGGTCAGAGGGGAGGAAAAAAGAAAGAGGGGGGGGGGAGAGAAGAAAGAGAGAAAAGGGGGGAGAAATTAAGAGAAGAGACAGTGAAGAGAAGGTCTAAGTTACCACGTCTGCTCCCACGCCCGCTCCCGGGATGTCCTCCTGCCGGCGCCACTCCCTCCAGACCTCATCATGGTCCTCTAGCCTATCACGTATCCTGGCCGTCATCCTCTCCATGAGTTCCACGTCTTTGATCCTGGAGTACAGGGCCTCCTGGGACGGGGGTACGGTCCTTTTCCAGTTGAGAGCCACTAGGCATCTGGCTGCCGTCAAAATATGTCTAAGTAGTTTTTTGTAGGGCTTGGCAACTTTAGGCTGCTCAAGGCCCAGCAAAAACAGTTTGGGTGTCAAGGGAATTGGTACCTCCAGGAGACGGGTCAGTAGTTGTTGTGTGGATTGCCAGAACGGGACCAAGAGGGGACAGGACCAGTACACGTGGAAGAGAGAGCCTCTGTCCTGCAGGCAGCGCCAGCAGCGATCAGATGTGGAGGGGTAAATTTTATGGAGTATATCTGGGGTCTGGTACCAAAAAAAAAGAATCTTGTACAAGTTTTCCTAGTACAGGGTGCACAGGGAGCTTTTAGCAGCTTGCCTCCAGACGGCCTGCCATGCCTCCTCCGACAGCACCTCTCCCAGCTCTCTCTCCCATCGCAGCATGTAAGCATGTTTCCCGTGAGCCGGGATGTTAAACTCATTCAAAATCTGGTACATGTCCGTGATCTGTCCCCTCCTGTGACGTCCCTCCAGAACAATGCGTTCAAACGTGGAGGGGGGCGAGAATTGAAGTTGTGGGGCTATGGTCTGGGCGAAATGCCTGATCTGCAGGTAACTATAGAACGTCTGTCGTGGCAGGTCGTGTTTGGTTTGGAGCTCCGAGAATGTCAGCAGCCTACGAGATCTTGGGTCAACTAGATGGCCGAAGTGGAATAAGTTCCGCGAGGCCCAGGGCCAGGACATCTGGTGGGTTAGGCTGTCTGGTATTTTAGGGTTGCAGATGAAAGAGTTCATCAGTGAATATTTTGACATGAGGTCTGATTCACGGGACAGCTTGCGCCAGAGCCCTCGAAGCAAGGACATGGAGCCTAATAGGCGAACGGGGTCCACCCTCACGTCTGCATCCCAGAGGAGGCTGTTGGGGTGTACTGGGGCTAACCAAATCTTCTCCACCTCCGTCCATTTATTGTAGGACCTCTGGGGAAACCAGGAGACAACCGCACGGAGCTGGGCTGCTTGGTAGTAGCGGACAAAGTTAGGGAACGCCAGACCCCCCTCCCTACGTGATGCCATCATGACCGAGCACGGTATCCTGTGCTTTTTATAGTTCCAGACATACCGGAGGATATCGCTCTGGAGCTTGCGTAGCTGGGCGTATGAGATAGGGATAGGTAACGTCTGAAATAGATATAGGAGCTTGGGGAGAATGACCATTTTGATGGACGTTATTCGTCCCAAGAGGGAAATACGATGAGCTTTCCATTTTTGAAGGAGCTCACTGATTGTTTGATACAATGGGGGGAAGTTGGCTTGGTAAAGGGAGCTATAGGATGGGGTCAGACGGACCCCCAGATATCTAAGAGAGGACTCTTCCCACTTATAGGGAAAGTTCAACTTTAACTGATGGACCCCCTCTAACGGGATGTTAACTGGGAGGGCCGTGGACTTCGACATGTTCGTTTTATACCCCGAAAGCAACCCGTATTTATCTAATTCAGCGTGGAGGTTAGGCAGGGATATCTCAGGGCGAGTTAGGGTAAGGATGATATCATCCGCGAATAGGGAAATTTTAAATTCCTTCCCCCTCACCGAAACGCCCTTGATGTCCGGATTCCCCCTGATGGTCGCCGCCAGGGGCTCCACACACAGGGCGAAGAGCAGTGGCGAGAGCGGGCAGCCCTGGCGTGTACCATTAGCTATTGAGAAGGAGGGGGATGAGGCAAAGGGGGTTTTGACTTGGGAGGTGGGATTTGTGTAGAGGTGTTGCACCGCCTGCAGGAACGGGCCCCTGAAACCCATATGTCGCAGGGTGGCTAACATAAAGGGCCAACTCAAGCGATCGAAGGCCTTCTCCGCGTCAAGACTGAGGATCAGGGCTTCTACTTTATCTCTGTTAGCAACATCTATCAAGTCAATGACCTTCCTTGTGTTGTCTCCTGCCTGACGTAGGGGGACAAATCCCACCTGATCCAGATGTATCAGGGAGGGGAGGATAACATTCAGCCTGATCGATAGAAGTTTAGTGAAAATCTTCAGGTCTGAATTCAGTAGGGCTATAGGCCTGTAACTGGCGCATGAGGCAGGGTCCTTATCCGGCTTCGGAATGAGGGTCAAAAAGGAACCCTGCATGTCACTCGGAATGGGAGTCTGTTGGAGAAAGGCGTTAAATAACCTGGTCATATGGGGACTCAAGAGAGGCAAGAAGGTTTTATAGTATTCGTATGGTAACCCGTCCGGGCCAGGGGACTTATGGGCTGGTAGGTCTTTAACAGTTGCCGCTAGTTCCTCCGCCGAAATTGGGGCGTTAAGGTCCCGTATGTCTTCCTCGCGGAGTCGGGGTAGTCCCGCCTGTTCTAGGTATTGAGTCATCCGATCTGTCAAATCGGGTGAGGGGGGATAGTGTGGGATCTCTGCTTTGTTGTAGAGGTCTGCGTAAAAGTCAGCGAAGGTATTTGCTATGTCCTGGGGGTGGGTGATCAAGTCGCCCCCTCTGTTCCGTATTTGCGAAGGGGTAGATGCTAGTGCCCGATCTGTCAATTTCCGAGCCAAGAGTGATTGCGCCTTGTTGCCTTTATCGTAGTAAAGCTGTTTTAGGCGTATAAACGCCTTTTCCACTTGGCCCATCGCAAGGTCTCGAAGCGTCATGCGAACCCGCACTATACGACGTAGGAGTGCGGTGGTCGGCGAGCGCGGGAGTTGGGCCTCAAGGTCCCCAAGTTGTTTTTCTGCCAGCAGTCTAGCTGCGTTGGCATCCCTCTTCATTGCTGAGGAGAGAGCCAAGCATCGTCCCCGCAGGACAGCCTTGTGGGCAGCCCACAGTATGGAGGGGGTGACGTCCGGAGTGTCGTTTTCGACAAAGTAGTGCCGTAGGGTGGTCTCTAACTCAACTTTCGAGGGGGTGTGCTGTAGAAGGAAGGTGTTCATCCTCCAGTTGTAGGGTCGGCGTAGGGGGGTGTCTAGGTTTAGTGAGAGCGTGATGGGGGCATGATCGGACCAGGAGATGGGCAGTATGTGCGCCGATTCCGTGATACGCAGTGTGTTATTATTCACGAAGAAATAGTCTATGCGCGAGTGGGTGCGGTGGGGGGCTGAGTAGAACGTGTATTGCCGGTCTCCCGGGTGAAGGGCCCTCCAGGCATCGAACCAGGCGTGTCTCCTGGTAAGCTGTCGAAACATCTTTGAGTCTCTGAGGGTACGGGGTTGTGGTGCACGGGGGTTTGCCACTAGGCGGTCGTGGGTTGCGGAGTGGGCCAGGTTAAAGTCTCCCCCGATCACCAGGAAGCCATGGGGCTCTCGGGAGAGGCGGGCTTGAACCCTGCTGAGGAAGCGGTTTTGTCGCGTATTCGGGGCATATACGACGCAGAGGGTAATGGCCTGTGTCCGCCAGAGACCTCGAAGTATGAGAAAGTGTCCCCGTGGATCCAGGTAGGAGGAGGAGCAAGTAAAGGGGGTTCCCTTCCTAAACAGGATGGCGACGCCCGCCCGCTTATGCTGGCCGAAGGCCTGGAATACTTGAGGGAAGTGTCTAGAAGCAAACGTGAAGGAGTCCCCCTTGTTAAAGTGCGTTTCCTGCACCATAATAATGTCCGCCCCTGACTGCCTAAACTCCCGGAGCGCCAAATGTCTTTTTTTGTTGGAGTTAAGTCCGTGTACGTTCAGTGAGAAAATCCTAGCCATTGTACAGTGAGGGGTGTGCTATAGCGGTACTTATCTGGTGAGGCTGATGTTTCGACCAGGCTGAGGAGGGCGGCGTCCACACGAGGAGGGCCAGGAGCCATTGGGGCCGGGAAGCAGACTGCGGAAGAGAAAGACAGAGAAATCTACAAAAAAGGGGAAAAAAGAGGGTAAGAACAGTAATAACAAACAAATCAAACATTTCGCAAATAGGCACTAATAGACCGAGGGGTCACAGGGCCTTAACCAGTTCCGATTGGACTCCCCGACTGGGGTTCAAAAAAAAAAAAAAACCAGGTCGGGGAGACTCGGATGGACCAAGGTCCAAGAAGGAACTAACTGGTGGTAAAACCACGGGGGGGTCTGTAACCGTGAAGTCAACCAACTGGGGAGGGCTGAACCAACACAGCCCGGGCATCAAAACCAAAAACAAAGCAAGGGCCATCGGGGGGATAGTCACATAAAGAAGGCTTGCAGTCGTCCATGAGCACTGAGTGGCTCTCAGCATTGCCTGGCCAGGCAGAGAGCGGAACATGGGCAGATTAACTGGGTGCCTTATGTTTGGGTGGTTTGCGCAGGGGCTCCCGTCCCCTGGAGCGCTTGGTCGGCAGGACCTTTTTCCATAATACCGGAGGTGGGGGGGCGGTGGCCACCAAATCCCAGTCCGGCAGTTGGGGGACGGAAATCCCCAAGGCGTCACAGAAGGAGTCCAGATCCTCTGGGTAGCGTAGGGCAGCAGATTTTCCTTGATGCCGGGCGCTCAAGCTGAAGGGAAAGCCCCATCTGTAAGGAATGTCGTTTTCTTGCAATGAGCGCAGCAGCGGTTGCAGGAGCCTGCGCTTCTGGAGCGTGATCCACGATAGGTCTGGGTAGATCTGCACTTGGGAGTTGTCAAAGACCAGATTGCGGATAGAGCGTGCTTTACGCATAATGTCCTCTTTCAGCGGGTATGATTGTAGCCGGCAAATAATGTCTCTTGGTTTAGAGGGAGGGCCTTTCGGGCGAAGGGCTCTGTGGGCTCTGTCCATACCGATGTGTGTATCCTCTGGGGCTCCCAAGAGGTTGTTGAACATCCCCTGTAGCGTGGTCTGTAGATCCTCGGCTTCCTCTGACTCGGGTAGGCCTCGCACTCGGATATTGTTCCTGCGCCCCCTATTGTCCAGGTCCTCCACCTGGCGTTGCATGTCGCGTAACATGAGACGGTGGTCCGAGCCCTGGATTTGGGTGCGATGGACCGCCAGCTTGGTCTCCTGTATCTCTTCCTCCGCCATTTCCACCCTGTCCGCTAAGTGTTTGAGGCCTGCTTGTATGGACTGAATTTCTGTTCGGCAGGTGGCCTTTACATCTGCTATTAATTGTTTAAAGTCCTCCTTAGTGGGAATTGCTTGAAAATATGAGTGCCAGGAGGGGTATCCCCCTCCGTCCTGATCCCAGGGTGGGTGAGTGTACGGGGGGTGTAGGTGATGAGCCCCAACAGGGTCCCCCCGAGCCTGGGCAGCATGCTGCACAGACGGCGGATCCCAAGGCTCAGACCATGGAGCAGCGTGAGGGGGGCTCGGGGTGGGTGCAGGGGAGTCCGGCCTTGAAGATGGAGGCCTGGTCTGTGCCATCTGGGCCCCAGAGGGGGGTGACGGAGCCGTTAGGTGACCCTCGGTGCGGCTGCTGTCCCCTAAGCGGGAAGGCCTCTGGGCCTTTGGCAGCGCCAGATCCCCCCCGAAGGTGGGGGAGGGCCTCCTGTCCCCCCCGGGGCCCCCGATTGATGTACGGGGCTCGGGAGCGCCGGGAAGACATGTGAGTCCCCCAGGGGGGAAGGGGAGAGAGAGCCGGCGTCCTGCGGTTCCCATTCCGGGGCTGTTCTCAGTAGCCTGGGGAGGGCCTCGGTACACTGCGTGTACTGCGATGGAGGCTGAGCCGCGGCCTTCTCTCCGCACGGAGCAGGTGGGACGTGTGTGGGGGGTTGGCGGGCACTCACCGCTTGTGAAGGCTCAGCGGAGCTCGGTGCCTGGGAAGAGGATGCAGGCAGATCCTGAGGCTGGTGGCGATTCTGCGGGGAAGGCGGTGTGGAGGCTCTGTGGTGGTGTGCCTCGGCATCCGGCGCCATTTTGCTGTGTCCGCCCGGCATGTCAGGGAGCCTGAAATAGTCCCTGAAGGACGCGGAAGCCCCCGGCGGCGGCAGGGATGATCCCCTGGCTGAGGAGGAGCGGGTGGTGCGAGTCAGGCTCATGGATGGGTGGATTTTCCCCCGATATTAGGCCTAATAGCTGCGGGCTGGAGGAGAGCTCTCAGGCTGAGCGTCCGTCCAGGTCGGCTTCCGGTCCCGCCCCCTCCCCCCCCAAATTTAAATGCCCGCTACAACTATAAACTGCAATAATGGACACATTTTTCCAACCTTTGATGAAAAACACTTTACATAAGAAATATTTACATAGTAACCCCTGAGCTCCTAAAAGAAAGACCCATGGTTGGTCCTGGTGGACAAAAGTAAGGATTCCTTATCTGTGCCACTCTAAAGAAACCCACTGAAGAGTGGTCCTGGCACTGTAATATCTCTCTAACAACTTGACAATGGCACAACAGCTACCAGGTCGGAAGACACCACTAGACCCTTGGGCAAGCAATCTTCTCTAATGTTCAAAACCAACTGACTGTCCCAAAATTTACAGTCTATGGTGACACACTCACGTCTTAAATTTGTTTCCCAGTAGCATGGCACAGCAGCCTGAAGGGCAGGAACTTTGCTCTTCCCAAATTAAACAGCAGACACCCACACACACCAGGTGACCTCCCTTTCTTTCTCTTTCTTGGCTTCACTTACCATTACCCTACTTTTTGACCATATACAGATTCCCATTGTTGCATGAAAAAGCTTACTAAACCTGGCCAGTGCAATTCTAGCACTTAAAAAGACCTCCCACAACTTTACAGAATTGTCTGCATAATGAGATGTAAATAATCTTTAGCCTGATGGTCATGGGCCTCCACTCCATAGGGCAAGGGGGCTCAATTGCCCCCCCTGGAAGTCAGAGTGAAGACACTCTTGCCCCCTGTGTTGCAATGGCCGCTGCGGCCGCCTTCGTGTCAGCAGTGGACTTTTTTTCTAAATCTGCAGACTGCTGCTGGCCTGGGGGCTGGGGCTGCTCTCAGTCTTTTCCGACTATCCATCCATCCCTCCTCACCCCCGGCCTGAGCATCGGATTGGCTTAACATCACCGTGACCCTGACCCGGCTGTTCCGTGATTGGCTGCTGCCTCAGCCTGCCTCTGCCTGTGTAAATGTGCCTATGCCGATCTGGCTGGCGCGGTGCCGGCTTCTCCCACAGGTACGTGGCGTTCAGTGGCCCAGACAAGAGACTGAATACGCTGCCAGTGCCTGCCCTATCGCTGAAGAACTACAGGTAACAGCAGTGCCTGTGCCACGACACCACTGTGTACATCTTTTTGTATTGCAATATATTGCATTACATCTGTGTTGTGGGCGGCAATATTTTGATCTTGATGAAAACAACCTTGATTAAAAAAAATAGAAATTGCTAATCAGACAATGGCAGCTTGATCCTTCTATTAAGCTTTTGGATCAGGTTTCTCAAACCTTTGCATGCCTGCGCTTTATGTCATAATGACTAAGCCCCTCCCCTTCATGACATTATCGAAAAGGGACCGGGCATGGATGACCTTAAAATGATGCCTCCCCCTGAAAAAAGTTCAGCGGACGCCCATGCTGATGGTTTTGGTAGCACTATAAACTAGTATTTCCTTCTAATAAACTCTATAGGTTTTTTTTTTTTTTATTGTTGTGATGTTGTAAAGGTCACTTACATTCTATCACTTTAAACAGCATTTTCCCTCTTAGTTCTCCTAGTACTATTGCTTATTTTCTGTGCTGGTCCAAAAACAATTTTGTACAATAACTTACACTAACCTATCTATGTTGTTAGTTCAAGAACACAGCACAAAGGTGCAGTGTTATGTAAGGTAATATGGTCGCCCCAGAATTAGCACTCCCACCAGCTAATAGAATCCTTCAACAATGAAATGCATCCTCGGCTATGATAGATTTAACAGTCCTCTCAACAAGGTATCTTTATTGCTCTTATTTCTCATCTCCAGTTCCTTTGCAGTAAACCCTGTAAGTAAGCTCTTGGGGAAACCAGTTGCCTTCAGAGGAATTATATGTATAGAGAACACCTGTGTGAAATCTAAGTGTCACATTTTAAAATTAGTATATTTATTTCTGGAAGGCCAAAGTTTTTTTTAATAATACAGCTTAACATACAGCATCTTGAAGTCCACAAAGCTACCAATAGTCCAGGATAAAGTTCTGGAGAGGGCTCAGTCAGCATTGGGCAATGAAGCAAAAGCAAATGTTGAACAATTCCCAGCACACTGTAATGGCGCGTACACACGCTCGGAATTTCCGATGGAAAAAGTCAGACGGAATTTTTTCATCGGATATTCCGACCGTGTGTATGCCCCATCGGACTTTTTCCGCCCGAAATTCCGACGGAATTAGATAAAGAACATGTTCGGAATTTCCGTTCGTCTGGATGCAATTCTGACGGACTAAAAACCACGCATGCTCGGAAACAATTTGACACATGCTCGGAAGCATAGAACTTAATTTTCTCGGCTTGTCGTAGTGTTTTACGTCACTGCGGTCGGATTTTAGTGTGACGGTGTGTATGCAAGACAGCTTGAGCGGAATTCCTTCGGAACTCCGTCGGAAAAACCCGTCGGAAATTCCGCTCGTGTGTACAAGGCATTACATCCATTATTATCCCTTTCCCACCGAGCGTATGCAGATATGCGTACTTGGCTTTCGGGGTTATACCAGGATAATGCCTGCAGCTGCAGGCATCATCCCGGTATAATTTTTTAGAGCCGGCGATTGGCTTTCCAGGGATAACAACCATTGCGGCTAAAACCTGCTCGATTGTTATCCCGGAGGAGCGGGAGGGGACATCCCCCCCTCCCGCCGCCTCCGCCGCTCTTACCGGGCCTCCCGTCCCACCGGGAGACCCGATCCACGATGCGCCACCTCCGGCGCCTAGAGAGAGACTGAATCGAAGCCGCAAACGGCTTTGATTCAGTCTCTTCAATGTAACCACGGAAGCAATGTCATGACGTCACGTCCGGGTTATTCGGCTGCCAATGGCGCCGGATTTAAAAAAGTACACAGTATTCAGAATCGCCATTTTCAGCGATCTGAATACTTTGAAGTGTAAAAGAGTGATTGGGGGTCTTTTAGACCCCAGATCCCTCCATAAAGAGTACCTGTCACCACTTATTACTGTCACAAGGGATGTTTACATTCCTTGTGACAGCAATAAAAGTGATCAAAAAAATCTTTGTTTTTTAAAAACACAATTTTAGATTATAAAAATAAGAAAATAAAAAATATTTTTTTTTTTTTAAAGCGCACTGTCCCTGCGAGCTCGTGCAGCAAAGAAAACGCATACGGAAGTCGCGCCCGCATATGTAAACGGTGTTAAAATCACACATGTGAGGTATCGTCGCGATCGTCAGAGCGAGAGCAATAATTTTAGCCATAGACGTCCTCTGTAACTCTAACCTAGTAGCCGTAAGCGTCGCCTATGGAGATTTTTAGGTACCGTAGTTTGTCGCCATTCCACGGCTGCGTGCAATTATAAAGCATGACATGTTTGGTATCTATTTACTCGGCGTAACATCATCTTTCACATTATACAAAAAAATTGGGCTAACTTTACTTTTTAATTTTTTTTAAATTCATGAAAGTAAATTTTTCCAAAAAAGTTGCGTTTAAAACACCGCTGCACAAATACCGTATGACATAAAATATTGCAACAATCGCCATTTTATTCTCTAGATTCTCGGCTAAAAAATATATATATAATGTTTGTGGGTTCTAAGTAATTTTCTAGCAAAAAATATGGATTAACTTGTAAACACCAAATGTCAGAAATAGGCTTAGTCATGAAAGGGTTAAAAAAAGGTTAAAATAGGCACAACTGTTATCCTGCATCAAGCAGAATTGATGAGGGCAAAATTGAGTTCCTTGGTGGTGGAGTAAAAAGCTGCCTGCAAATCTGTAAATCCAGGAAAGACCTACTCCAAAAACATTCTACTGTAATTGGAGCCAAAGATAGTAATACCAAACATTGACTCAGGGGCCTGACTTCTTACACAATCAACAAAATCATTTTTTTTTTAGTTAATTAGCTGTAATACAGCAAGTAATTTATTTGCACCTTCAAAGTGTTAAAAGGACACTAAACTCTGGTTAACAAATAAAAATCCTATTCAGGTAGGTATTTTTAACTAAAAAATCACTGCTGTGATCTGACTTCTGTTAGAGAGTGGCAATTTTGGTACATCATGGTCCCACTGTATGTAGCAACGTAGCCACCCTCTCCTCTCTTGTTTGCTGCCAAAATGGACTAGGGACTCTGGGATTTGTAGTGTGCATAGTGCAGTGTACATGACCCCAAATAACACTGCTCATTCCAAACAAACAGGAGTGAGAGGTACAAGGAGAGGATGTAAAGCTCACAAAACACTTTACAAAGAGGCGAACAAACAGTAAACTATTTCATGAAAAATTGATTATGGGGCTATTTGTGGTGGCAAGATTGGTTGTATGCAGAGCACACAGCCATTTTGCCTTATACTAAGTAGCACACACTTCATCTTAATGCAATAATGCTTCTTAGGCTAAAATTCACTCACCATTCATTCGATTTGCCATTCATTCAAGTCAAGAGCCATCACCACCAGCTAGGTTCATCTTGGCATCACAGCAAAACACTGGTCGCCTCGAGCCTCACAGCTCATTTTATTAAACTCCCAGCAGGAAGTGAGGTTACAACATGTGACCTCCTCCATAGGAAGTGAGGACACAGCATCTGACCTCCATGGGAGTGGTCATCACAGGATCTCCTCTTCACACAAGAAATGTCCATACAAGGATATCCCTTCCAACAGGGTTATTTAAATACATACAATACATGAATACACTGATGGCTAAAGTCTTATGGGCGTGTCCGGGCAGGGAAAGCGTGTATGCTCTTAACATGGATGCTCTCCCTGACTCTGAAAACACTCACAAGCTCTCATATTACCGCTGATAGGAATCCTTATTCTATGCTATTCCATAGAATAACGCATATTCAGATTATACTATTATTGCTTGTGGGAGGCTATCTGCACGCGCGCTACGAATCTCGACCAATGCTGATCAACACACCGCCGAGACAAGAGCGCACATCTGCCTATAACCAATGATGTCGTTGCAGAGCGAGCATATCCCCTCCTCAACGATCGTCCGTGCTAATGCACAGAGGGCCCCTCGTCAGCGGGCATATCCCCACGCTGCAAACATCACACTCCAACCTCAAGACGTTTTCCACTACCAGACGGGATTCAACCAGCCTCAGACTGCCCCAGTCAGCTCTTTAGAGCGGGTTGCGGAAGTACTAACACTGGGTGACACTATGACAATACATATTAAATACATCTTTATAAAATTTTCCACAACATATTAAATTGTGGATGCGTATTGTGACCTGTTATATTACTTTTGGCGCCGCTCAAAATAGAAAAGCGAAGAGCATATCCTTGTGTCCCAGAGCATGGGGTGCAGGCTTATCCTGATACCAATCCACAGGGCTAGTAAATGTGAAGAGGAAAGGATCGCCGCTAGGGATGAGCTTGGTGTTCGAGTCGAACACACGTTCGACTCGAACATCAGCTGTTCGCTTGTTCGACCAAGATCGAACGTTATGGGCCGTTCGCTCTAAATTCGAGTGACGCGAACGGCCCACAGTACACTGCGCCATCGCAGTGCAATCCCGGCGCTGTGATTGGCCAAGCATGCACTGTGACCCCGCATGCTTGGCCAATCACAGCGCCGGCAGCGAGGAGAGCCATAATTGGCCACAGGCAGGATGCCTGTGGCCAATCATAGCTCAGGGGGGTTTAGTACACGCCCCACACTATAAAAGGCCGCCAGCGCGGCGGCCTCATGCAGTGTGTTCCGGCGTGCAGGGAAAGAGATAGATAGGCAGGGACAGTGTGTTCTGTGTTCTATTTTTTTCTCAGGCATCTGCAGGAGTTAGTGGGTGTTGTGTGCCTCCAGCACAGTATACACCTGGATCTAAACTTTATTGCTGTTCTCTTAGCTAGGTAGGCAGGTAGGGAAAGAGATACATAGGCAGGGACAGTGTGTTCTATGTTCTATTGTTTTCTCAGGCATCTGCAGGAGTTAGTGGGTGTTGTGTGCCCCCAGCACAGTATACACCTGTATATATCCGTCATTGCTGTTCTCTAATACAGGCATCTGCAGAAGTTAGTGGCACAGTATACACCTGTATATACCCATCATTACTGTTCTCTAATACAGGCATCTGCAGGAGTTAGTGGCACAGTGTACACCTGTATATACCCGTCATTACTGTTCTCTAATACAGGCATCTGCAGGAGTTAGTGGCACAGTGTACACCTGTATATACCCGTCATTACTGTTTTCTAATACAGGCATCTGCAGGAGTTAGTGGCACAGTGTACACCTGTATATACCCGTCATTACTGTTCTCTAATACAGGCATCTGCAGGAGTTAGTGGCACAGTGTACACCTGTATATACCCGTCATTAATGTTCTCTAATACAGGCATCTGCAGGAGTTAGTGGCACAGTGTACACCTGTATATACCCGTCATTACTGTTCTCTAATACAGGCATCTGCAGGAGTTACTGGCACAGTGTACACCTGTATATACCCGCCATTACTGTTCTCTAATACAGGCATCTGCAGGAGATAGTGGCACAGTGTACACCTGTATATACCCGTCATTACTGTTCTCTAATACAGGCATCTGCAGGAGTTAGTGGCACAGTGTACACCTGCATATACCCGTCATTACTGTTCTCTAATACAGGCATCTGCAGGAGGTTAGTGTGTGTTGTGTGCCTCCAGCACAATATACACTACCCAATTGCTGGTTTTTCCCATCTCCCTGCAGGCCATTACTATGTCTGGAAGGCCAACAAAGAGAGGCAGACAGTCATGAGCCAATAAAAGAGGGCAAGCAGGCTCTGTGTCTGGGGGCAACAGTGCTGGTCTTGGACGCGGTGCATCGTCATCAGCACGTGGCCATGGGACACGCTTGTCCTTATTTTCAGCAGCTGGACGTGTTGAGCCTTATCATGCCGAAGACTTGGTAGAGTGGATGACCAAGCCCTCCTCATCCTCTCTCACCCAGGCTCAGGGTACTGGCAAAGCAGCTGCCAAAGCGTCCTCTTCCCTCGTATCATAGTCATCATCAGTCACTCCTTCCCTAGACCCACCATGTCCTCCTGAGGAGTCCCCCGAACTGTTGGGTACATGCTCCAGGAGGATGCCCAGCGTTTCGAAGGGTCTGATGATGATACCCAGCTAGAGGAAGGCAGTAGCGTGAGCGCAGAGACCGGGGGAAGCTCAAGAAGGACAGCAATCTGGCAGTCATGTTCCAGCAGCATACTGCCAGATTGGCTCCAGTGATGAGGAGGGAGGGGATGATGAGGTCACTGACTCCAGGTGGGTGCCTGATAGGAGAGAGGAGGAGGAGGAGGATGAGGAGGAGGCACATCTCCAACGAGGCAGGATGCCCTCCGGGGGCCAGCGTAAGGGCAGCACACCGACTGAATCACACCGCAGAGCTACGCCTGTGCAGGGCGCTGCCTCTGCCCGTTATTCCAAAAGTTCTTTGGTGTGGGCCTTTTTTGAGTCAAGTGCATCAGATCGCACCGCTGCTATTTGCAACATATGTCTCAAGCGTATCTCGCGTGGCCAAAACATCAGCCGCTTGGGCACCACTTGCTTGACCAGACATATGTTGACCTGCCATGCAGCTCGTTGGCAAGCGTACCTTAAAGACCCACACCAAAGAACAAAGCGGACCTCTCCTTGCTCCTCATCAGCTGGGATCTCCAACCCCACTATACCTTCAGTCCTCTCTGAAACCTGCACTGAGAGGAATTAAGGTGTAGAATTAGGTGTGTCACAGCCAAGTACTTGCGGGCACTCTGCTAGCAGTACACCGACGTCCGATTGTAGCAGGCAAATTTCCCTGCCCCAGCTGCTGGACCGTCGAAAGAAGTTCACTCCCAGCCATCCACATGCCCAGCAGTTGAATGCTAGCTTGGCTAAATTGCTAGCAATTCAACTGCTGCCTTTTCAGTTGGTAGACTCGGCCCCCTTCCGTGAGTTTATGCAATGTGCGGTTCCTCAGTGGCAGGTTCCCAAACGCCACTTTTTCTCACGGAAGGCAATTCCGGCCCTCTAACGGCATGTGAAAGGCAATGTCCATGCCTCGCTGGACAGGGCGGTCAGCGGTAAGGTGCATAGTGACTCATGGTCCAGCAGGCATGGACAGGGACGTTACCTTTCTTTCACGGTCTATTGGGTCACTCTTTTGGCAGCTGGGAAGGATGCAGGACAGGGTGCAGTAGTGTTGGAGGTTGTTCCGCCGCCACGCCTCCAAAATGCTACTACTGGTTGTGACACACCTCTCTCCTCCACCCCCTCCTCTTCTTCTTCCTCCATAGCCTCTTCCTGTGCTTTGTCCTTGGAACCAGCGGTGCTCCGTAGGCGTTCAAGGGGCTACGCAAGTACGCAGGCAAAAAGATGCCATGCCGTGCTTGCGCTGGTGTGTTTGGGGGACAGGAGCCACACTGGGGCAGAGGTTCTGTCAGCTCTGCAGGGGCAGGCCGAGAGGTGGTTGACGCCACACCAGCTTAAGCCAGGAATGGTGGTTTGCGACAATAGCACCAACCTCCTCTCCGCCCTCCGACAGGGACAACTGACCCATGTGCCCTGTGTGGCTCACGTCCTTAACCTGGTGGTGCAGCGGTTCTTGGGCAGGTACCCGGGCTTACAGGATGTCCTGAGGCAGGCCAGGAAAGTCTGTGTGCATTTCCGCAGATCATATAATGCCAGTGCTCGGCTGGCTGAGCTGCAAAAGGAGTTGAACCTGCCCAAGATCCGCCTTATATGTGACATGCCCACCAGGTGGAACTCAACGTTGGCCATGCTGCAGCGGCTGCACACGCAGCAGAGGGCCATCAATGAGTACGTGTGCGACTACGGCACCAGGACAGGGTCAGGGGAGCTCGGTTTTTTTTCACCACGCCAGTGGGGCATGATCAGGGATGCATGCGCTGTCCTGGCACCATTTGAGGAGGCCACGAGGATGGTGAGCAGTGACAGTGCATGCATCAGTGACACTGTACCTCTTGTCTACCTGTTGGAGCATACGCTGCGTGGAATAATGGACAGGGCACTTGAGGCAGGACAGAGGCAGGAAGAGGAGGACTTCCTTGCCTCTCAAGGCCCCCTTTACCCAGACAGTGTTCCTTGTGTCCCACCCATCACACAGGAAGAGGACGAGGAGGAGGAGGAGGAGTAGGAGGATTGTGTCAGCATGGAGGTGGAGCATGGCACTCAGCATCAACAGCAGCAGTCTTTTAGGGATGATTTACAGTCCCAACAAACCCGTGGACTTGTACGTGGCTGGGAGGAGGTGGCTGCGGATCATGTCGTCCTTAGTGACCCAGAGGACTCCGGACCGAATGCCTCAGCTAACCTACGCTGCATGGCCTCCCTGATCCTGCAAAGTCTGCGGAAGGATCCTCGTATTCTTCGGATCAAGGAGAGGGACCATTACTGGCTGGCCACTCTCCTTGATCCACGGTACAAGGGTAAGGTTGCGGACCTTATCTTGCCGTCGCAGAGGGAGCAGAGGATGAGACAACTCCGGGAGGCCTTGCATAAAGGTCTGTGCAACACGTTCCCAGAGACTGGGAGGTTACAAACTCCTGGTCCTGGACAACGAGTTGCTGAGGCTTCGGTCAGTAGCAGAAGGAACGGTGGAGAAGGTGGCCGTCTGACCGATGGGTTCAGACAATTTTTTAGTCCGCAGCCCCAAGGTATGATCGGTTCCAGCAACCATCGCCAGCGTCTGATATACATGGTGCAGGAATACCTAGGGGCAAGGTCAGACTTGGACACCTTTCCCACCGAAAATCCTTTGGCTTACTGGGTCTTGAGGATGGATCACTGACCAGAGCTTGCACAGTATGCAATTGAGCTACTGGCCTGTCCTGCATCCAGCGTTCTTTCGGAACGCACATTCAGTGCTGCTGGAGGCTTTGTCACGGATCACAGGGTGCGCCCCTCCACCGACTCGGTTGATCGACTGACCTTCATATAGATGAACCAGTCTTGGATCACCACCAGCTACCAAGCACCTGAAGCTGATATAACAGAATAATTTATTTTCAAATGTCACATCCCTTCAAGACTGATGCTGATGCTGAGTGACTGTCCTGTTATGTTGACTGACTATCCTCCTCCTCCTCAATGATCCGATTCTTAAAGATAGCTTGGAAGAACTTTTTTGTTTCTGGGTGCTGCCACCAGTGGCTAAGGCCCAAATTTTCAGCCCCCGTTTAACAGGGGCGTGTAATTACAATTTTTGATGCAATACATTGCAACAGGGCTCATTGCTGTGCTCCAAGTACAGTATCTGTGAGAGGTTGCAGTGTTGTGGCACCAGTGCCTAAGGCCCAATTTTTCTGCCCCTGTTTAACAGGGGCGTGTAATTACAATTTTTGATGCAATACTTTGCAACAGGGCTCATTGCTGTGCTCCAAGTACAGTATCTGTGAGGGGTTGCAGTGTTGTGCCACCAGTGCCTAAGGCCCAATTTTTCTGCCCCTGTTTAACAGGGGCATGTAATTACAATTCTTGATCTAATAATTCACAGCAGGGCCCATTCCTGCGCCCACCAAGAGTAACTGTGAGGGCTTACAGTGTTGTGGCAACACCACCACCACCACCACCACCACCAAAGGCCCAATTTTTCTGCCCCTCTTCAACAGGGGCATGCAATTACAATTCTTGATCTAATAATTTACAGTAGGGCCCATTCATGCGCCCACCGAGAGTAACTGTGAGGGCTGACAGTGTTGTAGCACCAGCACCACCACCAAAGGCCCAATTTTTCCTACCACTGTTCAACAATGGCATGTAATTACAATTCCTGATATAATAGTTCACAGCAGGGCGTTCCAGCGCCCACCAAGAGTAACTGTGAGGGCTCACAGTGTTGTGGCAACACCAACATGTAAGGGGCAAATTTCAGCAGAGTATATACGGCAGGCCCCTACTTTCAAACATCCAACTTACAAACGACTCCTACTTGCAAACGGAAGGAGACAACAGGAAGTGAGAGGAAATCTACCCCTAGGAAGGGAAATTCTTTCCTGTAAGAGTTAATATGGGAAAAAGGTGTCTCCTCTCTACTGATGCTTTATCACCAATCCTTGTTTCAATAAAAACCCCACTTTTCAAAAACATTTGTCATTGGGACGGAAAGTGAGGTGAAATGTTCTGAACAGGTGCACAGACAGCAAAACAAATGTTACAGGGGTGATAACCCTTCCCTATGTTTTCCAAAAAGCTTAAAAATATATTTTTTGGCTGGAGCTACACTTAAACAATTTACCTGTTCAAAATTAAAAACAGATTCTACTTAAGAACAAACCTACAGTCCCTGTCTTGTTTGCACCGCCTGTATACTGCTGCTCAGAGTATATAGGGCCTTTTTTTATTTTGGGTGCGGGGTTCCCCTTAATATCCATACAAGACCCAAAGGGGCTGGTAATGGGCTGGGGTAGGGGGAGGGGGGGGGGGGGTGATGGGGGTAGCCATGCCATTTTTCTCAAAGATTTTCATCCATATTACCGGGACCAGACATTACATTAAAGCCGCAAGCAGTTTTAAATGGCTTTTTTTCCTTTAGAAATGTCATTTTGTGCAGGGACAGTTCCAAACACGGGAAACACATGCCACTTCACGGGTATACTTTAGACACCCCCCAGGTACGATATTTAAGTATGTATATATGTATGTTGCGACATGGCAAATCATATATTAAAACTTCCAATATTGTGCCAAAATATCGAACGTGTAAAAAAAAAAAAGACATAAACCAAACAAAAGCATTGGTTAAAGCGGAGTTCCACCTAAAAATGGAACTTCCACTTTTCGGAACCCTCCCCCCCTCCGGTGTCACATTTGGCACCTTTAAGGGGGGGTGGACATACATGTATAATACAGGTATATGCACCCACTTCCGGGGAGCGACTCCCACGGGAGTCACTCTACTTCCCGTCCCCCCCTGCTGCCTTCTGGGAAACACACTGGTCCCTGGAGACAGCGGGGACCACTGGGAACGTGCTGCGCTACTCGGGCATACGCAGTAGGGAACTGGGTAGTGAAGCCGCACCGAGGATGGCGGCGCGGGGAGCTGAGAGACGAGCGATTGCTAGTCTTCGGCTGCTGACATCGCTGGACTCCAGGACAGGTAAGTGTCCATTTATTAAAAGTCAGCAGTTGCAGTATTTGTAGCTGCTGGCTTTTAATATATATTTTTTCGCGGGACCTCCGCTTTAAACAAATAATATGCACAAAGTTCTAAAATGTCCAAAATATATGTTCAAAGAGCATTTTTGGACATACTGTATATATCTGTGGACATTTATAAAATCATAAACTTTGTACATTTTTTTTTACAAATATATAATTTGGGTAGAGGTAAGTACTGGACATATTGTTACACACTATTATACTATTTTTGATATAGGTGTAGCTGTTAGATTTAGGTTGAGGGTGAATCATGTAGGGCTTTTTGATTGGAATAGTTTCTTATGTGGTTGTTGATTTTTCATAACTATTGAAATGTTTACAATTGTTAATGATGCGCGGCATTTACCTGAATTGACCTAGACTAAAAGTTAGGCCTCGTACACACGACCGATTTTCTCGTCGTAAAAAACACGTCGTTTTTTTCGACGAGATTCTTGTTAAGCTTGTCGATTTTCTCGTCAAGCTTTCTATGCGTACACACTGTCATTTTCCAATTTCCTCGTGGTTCTCTGCGCTCACGTCCAGCACGTACGACGGCACTATAAAGGGGAAGATCTTTTTTCTTGGCGCCACCCCTTGGGCTGCTTTTGCTGATCTCGTGTTACCGCGTGTGAAGTAAAAGTTTGGGAAGAGACGATTCGCGCTTTTCAGTCTTCGTACTTTTCAGATCGTTTTCTGCGGTTCAGTTTGTGCTTGTGGGTTCGTATCTTGACTTTCAGGGCGTCTAGGCAGGTCGTATCTGTTTTACAGTGCGTTATTGCCTGTTCGTTTCTGAATTTCAGTTCGTTATTCATAGGCCTTGCTGTTCTAAAGTGCGTTCTGTTCTGTACGTTCTGATTAGACGACCGTTTCCTAGCCATGTCGCCTGGACGTTCTCGTCGTCGAGTTCGTGCTGTGCGTGCGCTTGGTGTTGGTCTGCTTGTTTTGGACCAAGACCAGTCCATGAATGGTGTGAGGAGGAGTTCATGGACCAAGAATTGGTTGCTCCAGCGGGACCAATTCTGCCACATGCCTCTGCTGCGGGAGATCGTCGAGAATAATCCTGAGGACTACAGGAATTTTCTGAGGATGTCTGACCCCGTTTTTCAGGAACTGTTGGCTTTGGTGTCCCCCTATATTACCAGGAAGGACACCGTTATGCGGGAAGCCATCAGTGCTGAGCAGAGGCTCATCGCCACGTTGCGTTACCTGGCGACAGGGAGAAGTCTTCAGGACTTGAAGTTCACCACAGGCATCTCCCCCCAGGCTCTGGGCCTCATAATCCCAGACACCTGTTCTGCTATTATACAAGTCCTGCACGAGGACTATGTTAGGGTAAGTTTTCTCCCTTAACATCACATTTTATGTATTACATGTATGCTAATGTATTGTATTTCTTTCATCCTTCCCTAATTACCATGATTGTAATATGCTGAGAATGTCCCCTTTGTCCCCATGCATGTTGGAAGCTTTAGATTGCCCCTTTTTTATCCTCCCTAAATATTTCCCCTCACTAACTTTTCCAGCAGGGGCGCCTGTTGCTCCAAATGTTGGGGGGTTCCAACCCCAATTTCGGAAATAAACTTCCTCCTTTTTTGCTCTGTTGCCTAATAAACGCCCCCAGTTGTCCCCTCCAATGCAGCCATTTAGTCCCCTCTAATGCAGCCAGTTTCCCCCCAGCCCTGCACTTACCTTCTTGTGGTCAGCGCCATCCTTCTTCTGTCTTTGATGTCTTCTCCTTCCCTTCATGTTGCATCAGCCAATCATGTTACCATTAAACAGACTTGGTGAACATGATTGCCAGAGCAGCCTGTCAGTGTTTACACAAGGAATGCCCCCTCCTTGCGTCCCCGATTTTTCTTTGAGGAAGCCAATTACATCCCTCAGGTTGTAATTTGCAAGACTTTTTTAATACCTGTTTCTGCTCTGCAATTTTAACCCCCTAAATGACGCAATTATTCATATGTCGGTCGCTTTACAAGAGGCCATCCACCTGAATAGTGTGCGGCATAGACAATACATAGGTTCATGCAACGCATGAACCTATGTATTGTTCTGAGTGATGGGCACAGGAGAGAGGGGACAGTGCTCCAGCGCCCACTCTGGATGCACCGCCACTGCAATGCTATCCTGTGGCCAAACACATCTCCCCCCCCCCAAAATAATTTAGTAATGGCCCATCAGAGGTGGTGATGAATATGATAAATGAGCCTTCCATTATACTTTTTTTACACACCTTAATAAACGTATAATTAGATTGATGTTGGTCTCTAATTTTTTGGTTTAGAATTTGCTTGTAATGTATGCCTTTGTTTTTCTAATATTATTTCATCTTGTTTCACTCCACAGCTTCCTTCCACGCCACAGGAATGGCAGACTGTGGCATCGGAGTTTGCCACACGGTGGGACTTCCCCAACTGCGGTGGTGCCATAGACGGGAAGCACGTCCGCATCGTACCGCCACCCCGTTCTGGGTCCTACTACTACAACTACAAGGGGTTTCATAGCATTGTGCTGATGGCGGTGGTGTCAGCACGGTATGAATTCCTCTATGTTGATGTAGGGAAGAATGGCCGGATGTCCGATGGGGGATCCTTCATCCAGACGGAGTTTGCCCTCCGTCTCCAGAGTGATGACCTTGCATTGCCACCGGATGCAGGGAATATTGAAGGACTCCCCTTTGTTTTCTTGGCTGATGAAGCCTTCGGACTCGGACGGCATCTTATGAGGCCATTTCCACAGAGGACCCTGACCCCAGAGAAGAGTGTGTTCAATTACCGGCTGGCCAGGGCCCGAAGAGTCGTTGAAAATGCCTTCGGCATAATGGCCAGCCGGTTCCGCCTTTTTATGACTTCCATCCACTTGGCGGACTACAAAATAAACTATGTAGTGTTATGCTGCTGTGTGCTACACAACTTTCTGAGCCAAAAATCTAATTCGTATATGGCCTCAGTTTTGCCAGAGGCTGGACTTTCCCCTGCAAATCCCCTTCCGGGCCTGGAATCTGCCCGTCTTGGCTTGCCCCCCCAAAATGCCCGTGTGGTTCGGGACAAATACATGGAGTATTTCACGGGTAGGGGGGCAATTCCTATGCCAGCCTATGTCTAAGTATCCCAATAAAAATCTTGTTTAAACCTTTAATTATTTGTTCTTTCCTGTCTCCTAGTTTGTCTTTGTGCATTTGTAGTGGCAAGTGTATTTTACTTTAGTAAATAACAACCAATTTCACTATGTTACCTTACAAAAGAACCAAATAAGCTTAGAGAGTATTATAAAAAGAAGCTACACGTTGTTTGTGGTCAAATATTTTACTCTCTGCACTTTTTTTTTTTTTTTTTACTTTGGGGTTGGCCTGGCCACAACCCGGCAAATTTTGGCTTATGAAAATACAAAAATACCACTTGCATTTCTAAAATGACAACATTGGATACCTCTGAGCAATCTGAGACATTCAGTTACACAAACTATGTCTCTATGTGCCCGTCCTAATATGGGGTCCTGCCACCCCTTGCCCAGCCAAAAATTCAATATGCACACATTTTTAATTTTTTGCAAATAGGAAGTTTACAATCCTGATCCCTATTGTCAACATGTGCTATCTGCCATCAGGGGTGATCAATGGACGTGTTTTGGGGGTGCATCCCCTTCCTCAGTTCACCGACTTTTGATACGAGGAAGGGGTTGCACCCACAAAAGACGTACATGGATATCCCCTGATGGCAGATAGCACATGTTCACACACTGTGTGCATATTCAATTTTTGGCTGCTTTGTTACTCAAAAAATTAGTAAAAATATAAAAACAAACATGTAAAAACAAATGTGTTTGGATGGCTTATTGAATTCTCCCCAAAACATCGAGAATGTCTTTAAATGTTTGTTCCATCACATGGATTCTTTGTTTAATTAGGTCCAGTTCCGTGCTACATTCCATCACTTGCTGGATGAGGCGGAGGGCACTGTCAGCAGAGAACGGTGTGCTATCCTTCACAACATTTCCATCCCCTAAAAACCATTAAAAAAAATTAATAAAACTCTGCAGGCCTACCTCGCTTACCTTAAGCTGTGGTGTCAGATACTGACCTGTTGTGGTGACCAGATCCACAACGTCATCCACCTCTCCTTCCTGCACTTCTCCTTCCTCCACCTCAACTTCCTGCACATCTTTCGGTTGTGGATCTTTGGGAGATTGGGGTTGCTTGGAAGTTGTGGGGTGCATGTGCTCCCTGGAGTGTCCTCCTCCCAGTCTTCTCTCCCCTATGAGAATAAAACCAAAGGTCTATTTATCACACTGTAAAAATCTCATTTTTAAACTTAAAACAGGCTAAATTGTTTGGAAGTGGGGTACAAGTGTGTGTTTGTGCGGAATTTAAAGAAAAATGCATTATTTATGACCCCAAATATGTTTAGTATTCACATTTGGATGTAATTTTTTGGACATGGAGGCACCACAAATAAACTCTGATGCACCTGTGTGGGACACCCAAAAAAGGCGGGTCTGGTGGCCCACACTATAGTGCTCCAAAGTACAGATGTGGAAGCAGCTGCTGAGTGTCCTCTCCTTTACACTGATTAAAGTTTGCATTTCATTCTCCTTACAAACACATCATCTAGACTTAAAAATTAGCCACAATACTTGATCAAAAATGGCAGATGTCTAATTACTTTTGGGGGTCTTAAATAAGCCAAAACCGCGGATAGTGGCCGAACGAAGTGTCGGTAACGTAACGAACGATTACTGTGCCCAACCTAGTTCAAAATATTACATTTTGGAAGGGAGTCCAATATGAAAAAAAAAAAAAAGTCAGTATCTAAAAAGATTAATAGCAGAAAGGTCGTCATTTTACTTACTTTTAGCGAGCATCCTCTTTATGCTCCACAACTGGTCTGGCTCCCTCAGTTTGAGGTCTGACCACCTCTTTCTGAGCTGCTCATTTGAGCGTTTCACCCCGAACTTCGCCCTCAGACTCTTCACAACTTTAGTGAGGATTTTGGCCTTCCTTCTATTTGGTTTGCTATACGGCCCATGCTTGGCATCATAATCAGCCTTGACCAAGATGTCCACCATCTCCGCCATCTCCGCCAAAGACATATTCGATGCCTTGAATCTCCTCCTTGATCGTGACGTGTCCTCGGTCTCCGGGCTTGTCTCCTCGCTAGTTGCGGAATTATCAGACACCTGCTGTAACTCCGCCATATCTGTCTGCGCGCCGAAAGAGAAGGGGCGGGGAAAAGATGTTAGTTAGAACGTCATGGGCGGGCGACGTGTGCGGAGCGACGTGTTCGAATTTGGACGCATGCGTGGTGTGTATATAGCAAACACACATGTGACTATAGTACGTTCGGTGTGCGGAGAGAGGAGTTCAAGTGACGGACGTGCGAACGAAGGTATGTGATTTTGTGAGACTTGTAAAAATTGTGGGCCTATACTGTCTTGAGATTGGTGGAGGATATATATGGTGACTAGGATGTGAAGGAGGTTAGACTGTTTGCCTCACATTATTTAAATATAAATTATTTTACTTGCAGATACAATATGAATGTCTTTATTAGCGACAAAGAGTTCCTGGCGGAATTTATTGACCGGGTAAGGGAGCTGCCGGCTCCTTGGGAGACCAAAAACCCCATCCATAAAAAAAAAGGGGTGAGAAAAGCAGCGCTGGAGAAGCTGCTCCCATTTGTGCATACCAAGGTGCCCACAGCCACAGCAAAACAAGTGGACACTAAAATTGGGAGCTT
Organism: Rana muscosa; assembly: GCA_029206835.1. Classification (NCBI taxonomy): domain Eukaryota; kingdom Metazoa; phylum Chordata; class Amphibia; order Anura; family Ranidae; genus Rana; species Rana muscosa. Next base: position 220,708,632 of record CM055122.1, read on the forward strand.
GAGAGGTACCTACAGGACTGAACGCTCTAAGGTGCTGGCTTCTCAGAGGTCAGGAGCAGCAGCAGATGATGTTTATGTCCCGGTTTTGTGGTACTACAGCAGGATGTCCTTCCTGGATGACCACATTGAGCCAAGGCCATCACTCTCCACTCTTCCCCCCAGACTTCCCTGCAGCCAACCTGAGCCTTCTCTGGAGCAAGAGGAGGCAGCCATCCTGGATGATCCTGATTTGTCCATCTGGAGCCAGGTATAGTATTAACTGAAAATGTAGTGGGATAAAATTAATGTTTCCCAAATATGTCAGGATGAGAAACATACATTATTTTGTATTCCACAAGTGAAATCATGATCTGTAGACATTATTCTGCACTTAATTGTGTGGTAAATAGTCAAGCTGATGTAGTGGTAAATTTAAAGCAAGGATTTATGCATTTACATTCTAATTGCTTCCATCAGGATTACAAAGTTTGAGGCAAAGATTAAACCAACATATTAAACTATGTTTCTTTTTCATACACAGGATGAAATCAGCCAGGAGGAGGGTCTGGAAACTGTCAGGCAGGAGGAGGAAGGGCCCAATGGCAGCCAGGAGGTGGCAGGGCCCAGTACCAGCCAGGAGGTGGCAGGGCCCAGTGGCAGCCAGGAGGTGGCAGGGCCCAGTACCAGCCAGGAAGTGGCAGGGCCCAGTGGCAGCCAGGAGGTGGCAGGGCCCAGTGGCAGACAGGAGGTGGCAGGGCAAAGGAGAAGCACCAGATCCCAGGTGCCTCCCATCAGGCTTCACAAAAGAGGCAGGAGGGACAGGACCACCAGTGACGCAGCAATGGCCCTTATTAAAGAGGCCCATGCCACCCTCAAGGAGCCCACATCCCCTGAAGAGGCCATTGCCGGCCTAGTGGAGGCTAAGTTCAAGGTGATGAGCATGGAGCAACGCCTCCTATGCGAACCCCTGCTCATCACCTTGCTCAACAAGGGGGTGATGGAGCAAATTACCCCCAATACCGCCATATGTGAGGTGGCCCAACTGACCCAACCTCAACCTCCACCTCCACCTTCCTCTTCTGCCCCACCCCCTTCTGCTACCCCTCCACCTTCTGCCCCACCCCCTTCTGCTACACCTCCACCTTCTGCCCCACCCCCTTCTGCTACACCTCCACCTTCTGCCCCACCCCCTTCTGCTACACCTCCACCTTCTGCCCCACCCCCTTCTGCTACACCTCCACCTTCTTCTTCTGCCCCACCCCCTTCTGCTACACCTCCACCTCCTCCTCCTGACAGGAGTACCCCTCCAGTGGGCCAGCCTCCAGCTAAACGAAGAAGGAAGGCTGCAGGAAAGGCTGCAGGAAAGGCTTCAGGAAAGGCTTCAGGAAAGGCTGCAGGGAAGGTTGCCAGGAAGAAGAGGAAGTGATGGCCTTGCTTCATTGTGGTCGCACTGGTCGGACAGAAGGCAGCCTGTTGTAGTACCACACACTTGGGACATATATCTCACCTGCTGCTGTTCCTGACCTCTGGGAGGCCAGCATCAGATTGTGTTCTGAAATGTGGGCCTTCTCAAGCTCCCAATTTTAGTGTCCACACAGGGTTGGTGTGTGCTCTGGGGTCCCTGGGATGCACAAATGGCAGCAGCTTCTCCAGCGCTGCCTTCTCTTTATTTAATTTATAAACATGAATAAATGTGTTTTTTGTTTAAGTTCATACTTGACTATGTGTATTTTTAAATAAAAAAAAAAAAGCTTTGGAGTAAGCAGATACATTTGACTGACAATAAAAGGCACAGATATCACCCCCCCAAAAGAATAACTAAATCTGATTAGCTCAAAAACATGGTGTGAAATTTTAAAAATATAGATTAGAAAATTAAATGTGAGATCGCTATCAAAACATTGAGAAATTATAATTAACATCATTTTGAAAAATCTAACCATTTAAATTATTCCTAAAAACTTGCACGATATAATACACATAAATCTTATAAAGAGCAGCATGAAAAAGGTTAAAAATAAGGCAGAACTCTGTGTGAATATCAGCAGCAAAAGAAGGTCTCTCGTTTTGATTAATGTAACATTCTAACGAAGAATTCAATGCAGAACATTTAAACGATGAAATATTTATGAGCGTGACGAATGTGCTCTCTCCATTATGAAGGCTTGTTTTACCAGAAGATGCGCTCCCGTCTCATAGTTGCTTGTGAGCATGCGCGCTTTTGGAAGAGTCGTAAAAGCATACACACAAACCATTTTCTCGTCACAAAACAGGCCGACGAGAAACACGACGAGGAAATCTGGAATCCTGACGAGAAAATAGAGAGCAGGTTCTCTATTTTCTCGTCGAGATTCTCGTCAAGTTTCTCGTCGTAAAACCATACACACGAACGTTTTTCTAGACAAAAAAACTCTCGCGGCACTTTTCTTGACTGTTTACGACGAGAAAATCGGTCGTGTGTACGAGGCCATAGAGCTGGAACACTTGATGTGTGAAAGACAAATTGAGTTATTAGGGGCCCGATTTATGAAGAAGACATACAAATCTTCAGTTTGTTCTGGCTCCCTTCCAATGTGATCTCTGATTGAATGCTTCCATAACGGTCCGTCACTCTTCAGATTAACTTATTTGTATGGCTGAAAAATTGAAAGATAGAATCCAGCTCTCTATTCCATATTTACATAAAAGATGCTGCTTAACTGAAAATCCATTAAATATACAGACAGTAAATTGAAGTTAGGACAATGCTTGTCTCATTTAGAACAGATAATTTCAAAAACGCCTTTTTGGAAATTTACAGAAAATGTCACTCTCACCCCTATTGGACTGAATAAATTGTCCTCTATTCCCCCTTGAGAATGGACTTCCCAACATGATTTCATTAGTGACTTCACAAGGGAGTCAAAGATGTTTACTATCTACTCACTTTTGAAGGTGTCAAACCCTTTAAATATTTTCAATAGACCCATCTGGTCCCTAATTCTGAGCTATGCCAATATACAGGTATATATCTACATTATTTTGTTTCATCCTTACTGGGATGAGCCGAACACCCTCCAGTTCGGTTCGCACCAGAACTTGCGAACAAGTGCATTGACGGTCTCGCCGTTCATTATGGCGCATTCTGCGGGCGCTCACATTTCCCGCGAACGCCCCATAATGTTTGGTATTCAGCGAACGGGCGAACACCCGATGTTCGAGTCGAACTTACGTTCGACTTGAACCGCGTGCTCATCCCTATATGGGACTATAACTACCCTTGTTTAAACAGTCTTTGAAAGTAAATGCCACTTCAACCCTCAAACTCCAGGCCTTATTTCGCTAATACAGGCCTCTGGTCGCTCCTCTAAATCTTATACTATAACACATTACATACTCCAATGGAATGGGGAACTTGGTAAACCTTTGTCGGAGAAGAATTGGATGGAAATATGGACTTCTACAGCCAGAAGTTCTCTTATTAAGTCCTTTTCTACTGGTATCTCACCTCTTTCCAGATTGGTAAATTTGTACACCAGTATTCATCATATTTCTGCACACATAAACAGGAAGACACAATGTTATATTTATGATGAACATGCCCCAAGGCTTGCAGGTTATGGATTTGAGTTGATACACTAAAATGTGCTGTTCTGGGCTGTAATCTACGCAAGGATCCAGAAGAAGCTCTACTAAGCAAACCCCCTCTAAATATCCCATGTTCAGCAACAAAATGAATTGCTTTGATCTTTGATGCCATCAAACTGTTGCTTGCTCTAGGAAATACCCAGCATTAAACTTCACTGAGGTTATTTCTTTATTGAATGGGAACATGATTAATGATAAGTTCATCTGCCATTTCTTCCAACACTCACAAAAATGTCCTCAACATCCCCATAAATTTCCTACTCCTAGACTCCCTACTAGATTGAAGGGTGTTAAATCTTTGATCTAAGTGGGTACCTGGATGGTCCATGGGAGAATTTTTTTTACCTGCTCTCACTTCCACCCTTCTTTCTCTTCTTCCTCATTTCTTCCTTCTCCTTTCTTTTGATGTTTTTCTCTCTCCGTCTCTGACTTTTTTCTTTTGTACACTTACAGTTTACCAACCAATGTCGAAAAATGTAAAGTAATGCACTTGGGGCTAATATATGATTGCAAGTGTCTCGCTAGGGGGAGAACGTTAGGGGAAATCCAAGATAGAAAGAAATCTGGGGGTCCAATAGATCATAGGCTCAGGAATAGTATGCAATGCCAAGCTGCAACAAGCAAAGCTAGCAGACTATTAGCATGCATTCAAAATGGTATTTACCCAAGAGATAAGACTATAATTCTACCACTTTAGAAAACGTTGGTCCAGCCACGACCTTGGCCTAATGTCCATGTTTGAACAATTATGCACATCAGATCTGCATACAAACGTGGTTATATCTAAACTTTATACAACACTACTGTCTTCCCCATAACCACCCCCGCCAGCCTATGTAACCAAGTGGACCACCGATATTTGGCAAATGACCCACAAGGTCTCCCAAAATATTGTGGCCCTGGAAACATCCTACAAGGTTCTATTGCGATGGTGCTTTGTGTTACCCAGCTGTTTTCGGGGGTGCGGTGAACTTGCCACATACTTACACATTTGATGGACATATCCTATAGTTCAGTTCTATTGGGCAGATATATTTTTTATTCTGTCTTCATTGTGTGATAGACATATTCCTCGTGACCCAGGGATAGCTATCCTAAATTATTCCTCCTTCGAAGCCGACAAGGAACCAATGCTGTCTCCATTTTTCATCATGACTGCTGCAAAGCAGACAATTACTAGGGCTTGGAAGACTCTGGCTCTTTGTATGACTGCCACTAAGAACCGTGTTAACCGGGCCATACATGCCTGTTGGAGCTTTAACCAACCTCATATTTTTTTCACCTGCTTGAGCCCTGGGGCCATTTCCTATGTGTGTACAGTGCCTTGAAAAGGTATTCACACCCTTTGAAATTTTTCACATTTTGTCATGTTACAACTAAAAACGTAAAAATTTTTTTTTGAGATTTAATGTGATAGACCAACACAAAGTGGCACATGACTGTGAAGTGAAAGGAAAATGATGAATGATTTTAATATTTTTTTACAAATTAGTGTAGCGGGTATACACTTTCTGTGTATTTAAAACTGGCAGAGACACCAGTGATGTGCAGTTCCCTGCAGCCCCACGGGTGGCGCTGTCGCCTTGGGCTGGGGTTGAACCATTGCTGTGTGCTGTGCTCCCTTTTTGTCCTCCCTCGGCAGCGGTATGGTGGGGCGGGGAACCCGCCGTGCTTGCTGCGAGAGGGTATAAAGGGGCCGGCCATCTTTGTCACGGGGTCGAGTCCCAGGCACCTTCAGCCTGTGGGCGTGTGGTTCATGTCGGTCCTCTAGGCGGCCTAGGCCTAGAGGACGTTTGGAGGTCGTGTTCCATCCCAGGCACCTTTAGCCTGGGGTGAGGTACTCGGATGGAGGTCTGGAGCTCAGTGCCCAACACTGAGTTCCGCGAGGGAAGGAGATCCCAAGGGACCCTGGGAGAGGGTACCCGAATCCGGAGGGCGTAATGGACCGGTGGGAGACACTTGCTTGAAGACCCAGTGCAGCATATTGCCGGTGACAGGAGACCGCCTGGAAGATAATCCCCCTTCGCTAGGAGACCGCAACCCACTTTTAGGAAGGAAAGTGGAGAGTTCATTATGTCTGGGCCCACACCTCCTTGTCTGTTCTGTTCTCTAAGGGGTCCAACTGATTGTGTTCACTTTTGCATTGAGAAGAATAAAGGAGTGTTGGACTTTAATGGTGTGGGGCTCGTTTTCTGGCAGACATTGTTCAAGGTAACTCTCTTTGGAGGTTCCAGGTGCAGAACACCGACCCGAAGGTAAAACAAGAACTTTGCTTACACTACACAGACATCTGTGGTGGAGGCTTGGCGTGGTGACCCCGCACTCTCTCCTCATAAGGTACCCCTAGACAAGAGAGAGACGAGCTGAGAAAAAGAGGGGAGAGTGGAGGCCACTACATTAATATCTGAAAAGTGTGGCGTGCATTTGTATTCAGCCCCCTGAGTCAATACTTTGTAGAACCACCTTTTGCTGCAATTACAGCTGCAAGTCTTTTTGGGGATGTCTCTACCAGCTTTGCACATCTAGAGAGTGACATTTTTGCCCATTCTTCCTTGCAAAATAGCTCAAGCTTTGTCGGATTAGATGGAGAGCATCTGTGAACAGCAATTTTTAAGTCTTGCCTCAGATTCCCAATTGGATTTGGGTCTGAACTTTGACTGGGCCATTCTAACACATGAATATGCTTTGATCTAAACCATTCCATTGTAGCTCTGGCTGTATGTTTAGGGTCGTTGTCCTGCTGGAAGGTGAACCTCCACCCTAGTTTTAAGTCTTTTGCAGAATCTAACAGGTTTTCTTCTAAGAGTGCCCTATATTTGGCTCCATCCATCTTCCCATCAACTCTGACCAGCTTCCCTGTCTCTAATGGAGAAAAGCATTCCCACAACATGATGCTGCCATCACCATGTTGCATGGTGGGGATGGTATGTTCAGGGTGGTGCCACACACAGCGTCTTGCTTTTTAGGCCAGAAGGTTCACTTTGGTCTCATCTGACCAGAGCACCTTCTTCCACATGTTTTCTGTGTCCCCCACATGGCTTCCTGCAAACGGGACTTCTTATGGCTTTCTTTCAACAATGGCTTTCTTCTTACCACTCTTCCATGAAGACCAGATTTTTGGAGTGCACGACTAATAGTTGTCCTGTGGACAGATTCTCCCACCTGAGCTGTGGATCTCTGCAGCTCCCCCAGAGTTACCATGGGTCTCTTGCCTGCTTCTTTGATTAATGCTCTCCTTGCCCGGACTGTCAGTTTGGGTGGACGGCCATGTCTTGGTAGGTTTGCAGTTACAGATAATGGATTGAACAGTGCTCCATGAGATGTTCAAAGCTTGGGATATTTTTTTATAACTTAACCCTGCTTTAAACTTCTCCACAACTTTATCCCTGACCTGTCTGGTGTGTTCTTGGCCTTCATAAAACAACAGAAAGGATCAGGCGCCTGCAAAGAGAACTGTATAAAGGGGTGAATGGCAGTCCTGAGAGTTCTAGCTGCTAGAGGTAAACCATTCCATTGTAGCTCTGGCTGTATGTTTAGGGTCGTTGTCCTGCTGGTAGGTGAACCTCCACCCTAGTTTTAAGTCTTTTGCAGAATCTAACAGGTGGTCGTGGGGTTTAACAAAACTTCTTCATTAGTTTAGTCCAATTCATATTCTTCTACATATTTTTGGCCAAAAAGTTATAGCGTCTACAAACTATGGGAAAAATGTATGTAATTTTTCGGATTTTTTTTTTTTTTACTAGTAATGGTGGCGATCTACGATTTTTACCAGTACTGTGACATTGCGATGGGCAGATCGGACACTTTTGACACATTTTTGGGACCATTGACATTTATACAGCGATCAGTGCTATAAAAATGCACTGATTACTGTGTAAATGTCACTGGTAGGGGAGGGGTTAACACTAGGGGCGATAAAGAGGTTAAATGTGTTCCCTAGTTAGTGTTTCTAACTGTATGGGGAAGGGATAGGACTGACTGGTGGAGGAGACATATCATTGTTCCTACTTACTAGGAACACACTATATGTCTCCTCTCCCCTGACAGAACAGGGATTTGTGTGTTTACACACACAAATCTCCTGCGCTGGCTCTTGTGCCCGCAATCCCGCATAGCCGGCAGCGATCGCACCCACCAGCTATGCGCATCGGATCCCCCGCCATGCCGCGGCTCTTAAAGGGAACAACGTACCATTCTGCTGATGTATATCAGCGTGAGCCGGTCAGCAAGTGGTTAAGCCACAGAGACATTGCTGTGAAAAGTCCATGTTTGTGAAGCTTTTCATACATGTCATTGGGGGTTATTTGCTAAAGGCAAATCCACTGTGCACTACAAGTGCACTGCAAGTGCACTTGAAGGTGAAGTCGCTGTAAATCTGAGGGGGATATGCAAGGAAAGTAAAAAACAGCATTTTTGCTTGTACATGATTGGATGATAGAAATCAGCAGAGCTTCCCCTCATTTCAGCGCTTCCCCTCAGATCTACAGCGACTGCACTTCCAAGTGCACTTGCAATGCACTTGTAGTGCACAGTGCATTTGCCTTTAGTAAATCAACCCCATTGTTTCTAAGTTTGGACTTGTTTACTATACTGAAAATTACAGTTCTCTAATCACTTGGCTAACTTAAAGAGAGGCTTAGGATGTTAAAAATTCTACCTTGAGTTCTGGGAAAACATTTGAGAAAATAAGAGAGTTGTAAGGTGGTCATAGGGTTTAAAAAAATTATTCTTTATTAAAAGAGAAGTATGTTTTTTTAAGATTCATACTTGCCTAGGTGGATGCTGCATCTGTCCCCCGCCGCCTCTTCACTGAGAACCGAGCCATCGAACAACGCCGATAGCTCGGTTCTCTCACCTTCCCGAGTGGAGAGCTGCTGCCTGTTAGGCAGCAGCTCTTCTGCTCTGCTCCTCCATGTAGCATTTTAGCGCTGGGCTTTGGAGGGGCAGGGAGTGGCTGTCTCAGCCTCTTAGTGGCTCGCTGAGAGGCTGAGACTGCCATGAGTCAAGGCAGCTGGTGGATCCAGACCTAACTTGGGATGACGCGCTGCCTGGACTGATCCTGGTGACGTCACCGGAGAGAGCGGACTTCAGACCTCTCTTCGCTGAAAACGGGTCACAGGAGTGCAAAACGAATTGCACTCCTGTGACCCATAGGAGTCGCCCAGCCGAATTAACTCAGGCTTGACTTCTCCTTTAACTTTATCATTGATGGTACTCCCCCCCCCTCCCCAAGCTATCCCCCTGGAGGATCTAGGAGAAGTGTACCAAACCAGAGTTGACTGCAGTAATACTGTATCAGAAGAACTACCTGTCCAAAGCAGTGAGCTGGACACAGACCACTTAAGAACTCTCTGAATGAGTACTGATGACCCCAGGAGGGGAGACACTAAGTAGGGAAGATGGCTTACTAAAATGTACTGTGTGCTGCTTTTACATGTGACTGCTGCGGATTATCCACTATAAGTAATTGAGAAAATTCTGTCGAATGACCCCAGATAGCATGTCTATGTGATGTGACTGTAATGCCATCAGTAAAGTGCAGCAAACCTAACATTTTGTGTGGACATTCCTTCCTTGGGATATAAAGGTCAATGGCCGGGAATGTCATGAGGAGGCCTCTGACCTGGAGATGGGCACAAGATGTTGAAGGGTTAAACCTCAAGCATGGGGGTTGTTGTTTTGGTAGGAGAAGAAGTGGGGCAGGGACTTGTGCTCTTGGCGCTATTACTAGCCACTCACAAGCCCCCTTACCCACGCTTACTTGTATTTGTATATTCTACATGACTCCTCCTTTGTTATTCCTTTGTTACATGATCTAGTTTGTAACCAACCAAAACTTTACAATAAACATATTGAACGAAAAAAAGGTATCAGACAGCTACTTCTGCCAAAACGAATTAATTCTGTAAACATTTGAAAAATTAAAAAGTTAAAATTTTATTCAGTACAAAGAAAATTTTCACTATGACCATTGCAGTCAATTGGGGATGAGTAGGTGAATTACAATATTTTTGACAAAGCCATGCACAGATGAATGTATTTCTCCTCTTATTACTATGATTCACTACTAGTGGAAGAATACTGATGTCTGTCTAAAATGTTGTGCAAAAGAAGTAAAAATAAAAATGATTTTTTTTTTCTTTTTTATAATTTGTGTTCTTCTGTGGAGCATTGTGTATGCAGTGTATAGGAATTTCCAGATGTTGCCATGGTTGCCAGAAACATTTGGATTTTTTTTGCCAGTTATAGAAAATGTTAACTGGTTGCTGGCTAAAAATTGCATTAACTACAGCATATGCATACATTTTTATTTATTTTTTAATGATGTGGAGTTTTCTTTAAAGAATAACTCTGAAAATCCATTGGATTCAGTATGTGCATATAAAAGTAGACCATCAGCTGAAAAATCAAACTGTCATCTGATACAAATCACTTATAATACATTAGAGACCCCTACATGTAACAGCCATCCTCTCTTTTGAGTTAGTCAAATTGGCCCTGCTTGGTTACCTGTCCTTTATGTTCAGCACATCATTGCGGATGAAGGAACTCCACTCTAAAGAATTGAATTCACGAATATGGGCAGCGCTGCTAAGTGGAAAACAGAGCCCGCACATTTGATGGACAACTATGGATACCTCCATGTACATATATCATAACAAACTAAACACAAAACATGACTTTTAAAGGTATGAGCACCCATTGATAGAGGTATTCACGCTTTACGCTGAGATCACATATGTATAGTAAAAACCATCACAAAGAGCATATACATAGCTTTGATTATTTATGTTCCACAAACCAAATACAATATTACCTGCAATCCTCAACTCTTACTCCAAGTTCAAGCTCTGGTCTACACTCTGACAGCCCGCAGTGCTTTACGTGTGTTTCTTTCTTGCCCACTTATGTTACAATGCCAATGCAATGGGAAAGCAGGCTGCACTATTCCCTATTAACCAAATGTATAATCCCCAAAGACAACCAGTCAAATAATAATAAAGAAATACACTCCACACCAGAGTAGGCGTAAACATTTTGGCCGTGTTACTTTATTTTAGTTTTAGACTAAATTAAAATAACTATGCTTTAAACCAGGGGTCAGCAACCTTTTTCCACTTAAGGGCTGGATTCAATGTATGTGATTTCATGGAGGGCCACATTTAGTTGCTAATATATGAAGATAACATTACACAGCCCCTGCACCTCTGGCCCCCTTTACATTACACAGCCTCCGTACCTTTGGACCCCTTTACAGTACACAGCCCCGTACCTCTGGACCCCTTTACATTACACAGCCCCTCTGCACATTACACAGCCCCCCCTGCACATCACACAGCCCCCCTACCTAACCTCCTCTGCATATTACACAGCCCCCTGCACATTAAACAGCCCATCCAAACTGTTTAAGCACAGAGGAATGGGGCTCTTTAAAAAAAAAAATGTTTTTTCTTTTTTTACACTGTTTCACTTTTATTGCTGTCACAAGGCGTGTAAACATGCCTTAGACAGTAATAGGCAGTGACAGGTACTCTCTATAGAGGGATCTGGAGTATATAAAGCCCCAAATTCCTCCTTTGCACTTAAAAGCATTCAAAACGCCTAGTTTGGCTATTTTGAATGCTGTAATTTTTTAAAATTTGGCGCCTTTAAGTCTTTTGTAAACCCTAAGTGATGTCATGACATCGCTACCGGGTTACTAGATCCGAGACCCAATCTAACCAAATTTCGGTGGGACAGGAGAGCCCAGGCTGATTGGGATAACAGCCAAGCAGCTTCTTAGCCGCATCGGCTGTTATCCCAAGAAAGCCAACTGACGATTCTAAAAAACGGTACCAGGGTGATGCGTGCAGCTGCAGGCATCACCCTGGAATAACCCCTTCAACCCGAGGCCGCATATTTGCATACGGTCGACGCGCAGGAGATAAAATGTCCACAGCCGGGTGCGGTTGACTTCATCACGTGCAATGACAGGCCGGACATTTAGCGGTGGCGGGCCGGGTGCGGCCGAGAAACACCTGTGGCGTCAGAGGGGGGCGGGGTCACCCGTTTACATCACTGGGTGACCCCGCCCTCAGCTATATAACAGCTGTCACGGCAAAAGAAGCGTCACTCGGCGGCCGCCTCGCATAGATGCGGAACTGTTGCAGCTTTTTTTTTTTTGGTCGTCGGCGACGTGGATTTACATCGCTGGACATGTTTATTTTTTTATTTTTTAATAAAGGACTTTTCCCAAACTGTCTCATCTTTTTTACTATTTTTGACACTTTTTTTGGTGAAATGGTAGGGGTGACGCTCCAGATGACGTCAGCACGACGAAACCGGTAGAGCGAGGTCAGCACATGTTTGCATCACTTCCGGTTTGACAGACCAGTGTCAGCACTACATGCACTTTTAATTTTGTTCAAATGTGAGTACCTTTCTACTTTTTCTTAATAAAACTGTGTTTAAAACTGTATCACACTATTGGGCGTCCCTTTTCTCCTTTCCATGGGTTACAACTGAAGCCATACTACCATCGCAGCAGTGACAGGTGAATCGCCAGAGTGCCCTACAGTGGCAGACACTGTGAATGCTTCACACCCTCAGTGGGGGTGAAATATCTGGTGAGTGCAGCCTAAATAAGAGCACGGATAGCCACGTTTGCTGTGATCACCCATAGGAATATTACAAGGATTTTCCACAAGACACGCACCACGTTTTTCAATTATCAAGCACCAGTGACTTTATTTATGCACCTTTTTTAGCATATCAAAATATATTACATTTTTTTCCCATGATGGATTTTTTATCACTTTTTAACAATTTTATATATATCTTTTCTGATTAATTGTAATATTGTATTTATTAGCACTTTTTGCACGTTCTAATTTTGCACGTATTTGTTCATATTTTCACGCCGTGACATTTATGCTGTATTGGATACTGATATTTTCCCACAGCTTATTAGCACACATATTATTTGCACTCCATATCAATATTTAGAGCAAACATTAGAACAGTGCCACATCTACTCTCTCACTTTATACATTCATTTCTACACTACAGGTGGCAGTAATCCGTAGCAGCTCTTTTTGGATTTTCTCTGGTATTAATTCTTTCCTGCTGGTATTTTTATTTTTCTATATTTTTTCAATTTTTTTTTCCATTGCGCGGATTCATATACACTTATTCTAGGGGTACAATGTACTTGTTACCAATTCACATAGGGGGGGCCAGGATCTGGGGGTCCCCTTGTTTAAGGGGGCTTCCAGATTCCGATAAGCCCCCCACCCGCAGACCCCCACAACCACCGGGCAAAGGTTGTGGGGATGAGGCCCTTGTCCCCATCAACATGGGGACAAGGTGCTTTGGGGGTCAGACCCCAAAGCATCCTCCCCATGTTGAGGGCATGTGGCCTGGTACGGTTGCGTGCTCGGATAATGGTCTAGTATGGATTTTTGGGGGGACCCCTACGCCATTTTTTATAAATTTTGGCGCAGGATTCCCCATTAAATCCATACCAGACCTGAAGGGTCTGGTATGGATTTTGAGGGGGACCCCTGCACCATTTTTTTTTAAAATTGGCGCAGGGTTCCCCTTAATAGTCATAAAAGACCCAAAAGGCCTGGTAATAGACTGGGGGGGGGGGAACCCATGCCGTTTTTCAATGAGTTTTATCTGTATTGCCGAGACCCGACAATTCATTACAGCCGCGAGTAGTTTTAAATGACTTTTTTTCCTTTAGAAATGTAATTTTTCTGCGGGACTGTTCTAAACACGGAAAAAATGCGCCACTTTACAGGCATACTATAGACACCCCTCAGGCACGAAATTTAAAGTAATTTTTCACTTTTATTGTTTCACTTTAAGCATTATTAAAATCACTGCTCCCGAAAAAAACTTCCATTTAAAAAAAAAAGATTTGCATTGATACATGTCCGCTGGGGCAGGACCCAGGTCCCTAAACACTTTTTATGACAATACCTTGCATATAAGCCTTTAAACAATAGTAAGTGCTTAGTTATCAATAAACTCAAACAAATTCACAAATTATATAATAACAAAGTCCCCCCTGGATCTGGGGGTGACATACCACAAACAAGTGTTCGCGTCAGGAGGGGGGAAGGGAAGCTCAGTTGCTGATTGATTGGCAGGCACCTGTGGCAGGGATGCAGCCCTTTATATAATGAACCTTTCTGCATTCCAGAATTTTCCACCACACCTGATTGGCCACTTTACCTGGGCACACAGGTATGGGGAAAAATGTAAAGGGGCAGCACACCTATCCCTAATACAGTAACATACATTCTGTGCTGAAATCAGTACAATAGATCTAATGCAGGCAGACATTCCCATGCAAATACTGATCCCACTTTAAACATTAGCATGCCAGAATGATTAGGGTGGACAGCCAAAATTCAGTCAATAATTGCAGGCAGTGTTTACTTGGGCTTTCTTGGGTCCCTCTGTAAATATGTGACTTTTGTAAAGAATATTAGGGACACAAAATAAAAAGCCTAAAAAGTGGCCCCATGGCAATGTCACCCCTATTACCCATTTGTTTTTTAGGTGAATTATTTTTGTAATAGAGGGCTATGGTGACTGTAAAGTACTCATCTCTCTGGGGTCTCATCGTGGCCCATTCTGGTCTGTTAATGGTTAACTACTTCCCTAGTATTGCTTTTACATTAAACAGCATCAGTGGCAGAAGAAAAAAGGATAACGGGATGATGCCTATAGCTGCAGCGATCATCTCAGTATCAACACTGAAAGTCTAGGTAGGATGTCATATGATGTCCCATGGATGGGAAGTAGTTAACACTGGTTCTGTTTAGTAATAAAGGTTAAAGATCGTTTCATAATAACCACTTGACCTGCGGAAAGTTTTACCCCCCTTCATGACCTGGGCATTTTTTGCTATTCAGCACTGTGCTACTTTAATTGGCAATTAAACGGTCATGGAACATTGTACACAAATACAATGTATTGTACACAAATAGGGCTTTCTTTTAGTGGTAATTGATCACCACTTTTTTTTTTATAACTGTATATACAGTGCCTTGCAAAAGTATTCACCCCCCTCGGCTTTTTACCTATTTTGTTACATTACAGCCTTTAGTTCAATGTGTTTTAATCTGAATTATATGTGATGGATCAGAACACAATAGTCTAAGTTGGTGAAGTAAAATTAGAAAAATATATACATAAAACAATTTTTCAGAAATAAAAAAACTGATAATTGCCATGTGTGTATGTATTCACCCCCTTTGTTATGAAGACCATAAAAAGCTCTGGTGCAACCAATTACCTTCAGAAGTCACATAATTAGTGAAATGATGTCCACCTGTGTGCAACCAAGGAACTCTCCAAACAAGTAAGGGACAATGTTGTTGAGAAATACAAGTCAGGGATAGGTTATAAAAAAATATCCAAATCTTTGATGATGACCCCCACGAGCACCATCAAATCTATCATAACCAAATGGAAAGAACATGGCACAACAGCAAACCTGCCAAGAGACGGCCGCACACCAAAACTCACGGACCGGGCAAGGAGGGCACTTATCAGAGAGGCAGAACAGAGACCTAAGGTAACCCTGGAATTTCTGAAGAGTTCCCCAGCAGAGACTGGAGTATCTGTACATAGGACGACAATAAGCCGTATGCTCCATAGAGTTGGGCTTTATGGCAGAGTGGCCAGAAGAAAGCCATTAATTTCAGCAAAAAATAAAATGGCACAATTTTAGTTTGCGAAAAGGCATGTGGGAGACTCCCAAAATGTATGGAGGAAGGTGCTCTGGTCTGATGAGACTAAAATTTAACTTTTTGGCCATCAAAGAAAACACTACCGTATTTTCCGGCGTATTAGACAACCTTTTACACAAAAAAAAAACATCCAAAAAGCGGGGTCGTCTTATACGCCAGGTATAAAGCAGGGGTCACCTTATACGCCAGCCGCCTGCTGGATGTCAGCGCGCCGGATGCTCGCTGAATGTGCGGTTATACTGCATTCATACAGTATACACTGCTGAGCCAATCCCAGCGAGCGATGTATTCTATTAATGAATACAGAGCCTGCTCGGATTGGAGGAACAACCTCTGCCAATCCGAGCAAGCTACATACAGTAGCCTGCTCGGATTGGCTTTGAGAGTCAGAGGTGCAGGCTAATGTTGTTACAGCCTCTGCCAATCCGAGCAGGTTTTGTATTCATTAATAGAATGCTCGCCATGATTGGCTCAACGTGGTATACTGTATGTATACTGTGAGACAGTATGTTACCGAAGCTACTGAACATACGGTATTACCGCACATCCAGCAGGCTGACAGACTGGTCGGAAGTGGGACGTCTAATACGGTAAGAATAGCACAAAACCAACATTTAAAATTGAAAATTAGGGGGTTGTCTTATATGCCCAGCCATCTTATATGCCAGCAAATACGGTATGTCTGGCGCAAACTCAACGCATCACATCACCCAAAGAACACCATCCCCACAGTGAAACATGGTGGTGGCAGCATCATGCTGTGGGGATGTTTTTCAGCAGTCGGGACTGGGAAACTAGTCAGAGTTGAGGGAAAAATGGATGGTGCTAAATACAGGGATATTCTTGAGCAAAACCTGTACCACTCTGTGTGTGATTTGAGGCTAGGATGGAGGTTCACCTTCCAGCAGGACAATGACCCCAAACACACTGCTAAAGCAACACTTGAGTGGTTTAAGGGGAAACATGTAAATTTGTTGGAATGGCCTAGTCAAAGCACAGACCACAATCCAATAGAAAATCTGTGGTCAGACTTAAAGATTGTTGTTCACAAGCGCAACCCATCCAACTTGAAGGAGCTGGAGCAGTTTTGCAAGGAGGAATGGGCAAAAATCCCAGTGGTAAGATGTGGCAAGCTCATAGAGACTTATCCAAAGCGACTTGGAGCTGTGATAGCCGCAAAAGGTGGCTCTACAAAGCATTGACTTTAGGGGGGTGAATAGTTATGCACATTGACTTTTTCTGTTATTTTTTCCTATTTGTTGTTTGCTTCACAATAAAAAAAAATCTTTAAAGTTGTGGGCATGTTCTGTAAATTAAATGCAAATCCTCAAACAATCCATATTAATTCCAGGTTGTGAGGCAACAAAACACGAAAAATTCCAAGGGGGTGAATACTTTTGCAATGCACTGTAAACAAAAAAATACTAAGCCATTTGAAACCCCCCCCCCCCATATTTTCTACTTTGTTTTACAAAACATATTCAATAAAATCTAATTTCTTCATAAATTTAGGCCAAAATTTATTCTGCTACATTACATGTCTTTGATAAAAAAAAAAAAAAATGCATTTTTGGAGACAATAGTATAGTTCTGATCGTGATCAAGATACTGATCCGTACAAACACTATACTAATGTAGCGGGGTCCCCAAATTTAACCTCACTATACCTAAATTTAGGGGTGACCAGAGCAATAGTTGGCTCGGGTCTTTTGATTATTTTGGACTCTGCCTTACTGCTGTGTCGCCTGGCGTGCAGTTCCCCTTTGGGAGTATAGGTGGTGTTGTCACCTATACCCTGGGTTGAACCACAGGTGATGGAGTGGGTATTGGATGTCCTCTCTCGGCTACCGTTCGTGGGCGGTTCTGGCCTGCTGTGCATGCCGGGAGAGGATATATAAGGGACAGACGCCATTACACGGGGAGCCAATTCCCGGGGTCCATGTCCGGAGAGCCAGTTCCCGGGGCCCATGCCCGGAGAGCCTATTCCCGGGGCCCATGCCCGGAGCGCCAATTCCCGGGGCCCATGCCCGGAGGAGAGTGAATTCCGGGGCCCATTGCCCGGAGGGAGCTACCCCTCAGAGGGGGGTGCGTCTCATCTTGATCGAGGAGTCTCGGGCACCTTTAGCCTGAGACTACAGAGTTCCAGGTAGGCCAAGTACCTTTGACTGGGTCTACAACCGAAGAGGAGTCACAGGGAACCCACGTGAGGGTAACCTCTCTGACACAAAGGAAACCAGGGGAGGATCGATCCCATAACAAGAGGGCGAGGAATAGAGTATTACTGACTCAGGAAAGGCCTGGTGACCTGTCGGAGGGAAGGATTCCTCGCTTCGCAGACTGCCTCTGCAGAGTGTTGAAGTATCAGGAGGGATCTCCTTGACTTGGTCCTTGGAGGCGACTGAGTCATTGTTCCAGCATCACGCCGGCTGCTAGTGCTATTGAGTGACTATCCGGGTGAGCTGTACTCACTCAGGATCGAGTGGCGACGAAGCCAAGAGTGTGCCTGAATCCACTTCTATCTGCTAACCTTTTTCTCACTTCAACTCTCTGGTTCCTGGAAGCGAGATAAAATAAACTCACGTGTGGAGTAATATGTTGTGTGGACATTGACCTCATTTGGGAAAGATAAAGACTCGCCTCTATAAACATAGAGGGGAGAACCAGAAGAAGGGAATTATTAACTGCAGGACCCAAGTATGTAACACTGCCTGACCTTTATAATCTAGAGCAGTGTTTCTCAACTCCAGTCCTCAAGGCGCCCCAACAGGTCATGTTTTCAGGATTTCCCTCAGATGAAACAGCTGTGGGAATTACTAAAGCAGTTAAACTGATCAAATAACATGTGCAAAACAATGGAAAGCCTGAAAACATGACCTGTTGGTGCACCTTGAGGACTAGACTTGAGAAACACTGATCTAGTGGACACGGGCATGTGGCATGGTGTGTCTTATCTCCCTGCTTGAGAAGGTAAGGGGGGGAAAAAGATCCGTATGCTACACTAGTAATGGTGGTAATCAACAACTTCTAGTGTGCATGTGATAGTGTGGCAGACAATCTGGGTGACTCACTGACTGACACTAAAGGCACTAGTGACACTAATACACTGTAATAATGCCACTGGCTGGGAAGGGGTTAACATGAAGGTGCAATCAAGGGGTTAACTGTGTGCCTAACCAGTGTAATGTGTGCTGTTTTTACTAACAGATCGGGCTGCTTTTTCTCCCTGAATTCAGAGTTGATTTCAATGAGAAGAAACGGAAAGATCGCTGTCTTTGTGTTTGTCAGTGCAGAACTTGGTGCTGTGATTGGCCACAGCCGATCAGCAGGTTTCAGCCAAAATCTCTGGCTTAAATCTGCTGACAAACTCGTGCTGTGTTCAATTACAGCATGGGTAAGCAGGGGGTGCATGCATCCGCAAACCAGTAAGTACACCTGGATGTGCCGCCTGCTCGAACTATAACTACTGTGAGAGGGCGGCAAGTGGTTAGAATTGATTTAAACCCAATAAAGGGGCCAATGCCTAATAAGCTTTCCCACAATCCTTGTTGGGTGTTTACTTTATTATTTTTAGGTATGTTATTATGGTATGATGTGTCTTAATGGGGTGTACAATTAAAGGTCTAAAAGAGCTTTGGTGCCTTGTCCCTGCTTTTGTGTAATTGAGTTACTCATAGGTGTGAGACATTTATGGATTAGATCTTATATCTCTACATATTTGTGGGTTGCAAACTTGTTCTGTTCACTAAACTGACCCTAATAAGAATGTACAAGGGTCAGAAAATGTCAGGTTTCCATTGCTGTCTGTGGCCCTGACAATAGGGTGACCACATTTCCAAACTACCATTCAGGGACACCCTCCCTTCCCAAAAATCAGCTTGTGCTGTAACGAATCACAGCACAGTGATTGGACACAAGAGGCGGGATTTATGATTTCTCCAATCAGAAGCAGGGGGCGGGATTGTGCTCCTCCAGGCATTCCCTTTCAGGACAAGTACTGTCAGTTAGTAAAGCGGTGATGTGGCGGCCTTTTTTGGGGGCATCAGATTGGCCCGGGGGGGTGGCTGTGTCAGTTTCATTCCGGGACACTGTATTGTCCTGGAATGAATGTGCCCGGGACAGACCTGCAGAATGCGGGACTGTCCCGGGCAATCCGGGACACGTGGTCACCCTACCTGACAACCAGATAAGACAAAAGGGGAATAGTGGTCATCAGGACAAGAAGTCATAGCAATAAAAATGACAGTTTCTAACCTGTTACCAACAAAATGAGTGTTCTGTTACTGTCCCTTTCATGATTGGAAAGATATCCATTTACTTTCTGTCCCTGTGTATGTAATTAACAAATATGGACGCCCCCATGCACATATTATACTTACAAACTATACATAACAACATGGCTTTCTAAACATTAATGCAAATGAATGTGATTTTTACAATAAGCCAATCTCTTTCACATGTCTATTGAAAATCTATTAAAAGAACAATAGTTTTCCTTTCAATGGGCAGCCATTCCAACATCTAAACAGATTGGAAATTTACATTACAAGTACGAGTCCCTCCAAATTTGTGACAGCTGTGAACAGTGTGACATTTCAGTGGAAATTCTGCTCCCGCTGTACCTCCTTCCAAGAACTGATATATATACAGTAACCACAGGCAAACAGTCAGCTCAGTTGAAAAAGATCAATCAATCAATTGTTTTTTCAAAATATCGTGAATCATCTGAATACATAGGCAGTACATATCACATAAAGAACATTATCATTCATTTATTTATACCATCAGGGTTCTTTTGAAAACCCACACAGCAAATGTACGGATGAATTAGGACTATGAATTGCACAAGACATTGAGTCAACATGACTCCATTGTAAATGGCATTCAATTAATAATCTGCTGGGGTCATATGGCATTAAAGGTACAGGATAAGAAAAGAACATTGCTACCTGACCACAAAGGCTTCTGTCACATCATCCCTTCCAGACTATAATTATACAGGCACAAAAACTCACCGGGGAATTGTAGAAGCAATAGACCAGACAACTTCCAATGTATTCTTCATTGTACTGATGCAATATAATGCCAGTTATCCTTAATTTCAGGTTTTATTTGTTATTTTTTTTTTTTATATATACTGGTATTTGTTTCACATATGATTTTTAGCAATATGAAATTAATAAAATTAACAGCCAACGTGTAAACAAGCTTTAGTCTGTGTTAAGGCCGGAAACTAAAGTGGCTTTTCGAATGGTTTGCTCAGGTTCTCTTTTTTTTTCTCATGCTGACTGTCCTTAGTAGTTGTACCATTGAATTTTATTATATATAAAATACAGTTAAGAATGTTTCTCAAAGTAGATATAAACTATAAATAGTAGACATTTAGGGTGATGTTAGATGGGCAATCCTACTGCAGGAGACAAATTGCCTGTGGCAGGATCGCTAAAGAGGCTGCTTGTCTGTTCCTATGGAATTCTTCCCTCTGTAGCCAGATACAGAAAGATGTCTCTATCACTGGCCCGAAAAAAGCTGAATTACGATCACTATCAAGGGAAACAACGTCTCAGCAACAGAGGGAGTCACTCTCTGCGAAAAAAAGCAGCCTGTGGCGGGGCCATTCAGGCTGCACAGGCGGGGTACTTTTCGCGTGGAGCACACTCGTCAATGCCCGGGATCAAGCAGAGACCATGGTCATCTGAGAATCAAACGTTATGGCGGTTCCCCGGCTTAGAGATGATTCACACAATGTTCAGCAAATAATCACACATGGGTATCATGGAGATAATAGCTGAGAGTGAGTCTGGGCAGAAGGAGTGGCCTTTCAGGATAGAGTTGAAGGCTTTAGACCAGGGGTGCCCAACCTTTTGAAGAGCAAGGGCCATTTAAGTGACTTAGTAACCGGTCGTGGGCCACAATGAGCGGAGCGGGCAGATGTCTGGTCCGTATCCACTCTGCATATGCAGAGCAGACACGAAAACAGCCCACTCTACTGAATGGGCCCTCTGATGCTGATCCGATCCGCCACATTTTGCTGCTCCATAGAGGCGAATAAAGGGTCTGATTGGGTTGAACAGATCGTGTAAAGGGGCCTAAGGCTGCTTTCACACTGATGCACTGCAGTTTACCCGCACCACTATTTGCTTAGTTCAAAGGAACCACAAAGGGGTATTACATAGCACTCAGTCACAGCTTTAGGGGCACCCTAAACAGCTACAATATTTCTATTTTCAATACAATTTAATATTGCCGTTCACTGTCTATCACTAATATTGCTGGTTCATGTGTTAACACCAGTCTAGTGGTACAGAACTCTAATTTAAGTAGCTCCGGCATAGTGACTTTACTATCTAGCAGATTATGTCTACAACCTATCCTAACCTATCTATGTCCATTAATGCTCAAGCCTGTACAATTCAGCTTAATACATTGAGGTCTTTTGTTCATATTCTCACTGCCAAGTCAAAGGTATCCTTGCTTGTGACTCTCTAACTAGGTGTGTCAGAGGGGCTGAGAGGGTTATCTGAGTCGAGGTGCAGAACAGAGAACCCGGGTGACTAAGCGGCTTCTTCCGGGGTGGTGCTACATGTGGATGGGGGTATCGAGTCAGTTTGTTTGTTCAACCCACTGGTTGAATGAAAACAATTGACTCATCTATGAGTTGCCTTAGACAAGGGTTACATTTGTGGGAGTATTCCAAATGGGAAAACGCACATCAATGAGGTCTGACAGAAATTCTAATCCTTCTCCAACTACAACAGTTTTTCTTTCTGTTTTTGTCCGCATTGAAGAGTTTACTCCTCAGTACCTGCCTCTGATGCTTCTCATCTGTTCAGCCCATACAAAACTGCCTGTATTTTCACCTTAGACCACATTCACACTTGGGCCTGACACTAATTATATGCACAGAGATTAGCTGTGGGAGGTAGCCCTATTAAAAAGCAAAAGGAGCCTGACGGCTCCCCCAGCTAATCGCAGTGATCACCTGCAAGTGATCGTCCCTGGACGCAGACAGTCGGCTCCATATGCAATCACATACGAGGGGCCTCAGATAGGGAATGTGATCTTAATTATTCCCTCGATGAGGACATCATTTTAAAAATGGCTGGCTGTTGACCTGGCTGTTTTGCTGATCCTCTAGCTAAAATTCTGTCAATGACTCAGAACAAGCATTCTGCAAGTTAAGATAAAAAAGTCATAGTTTCATAGTTTTATAGTTGGTAAGTTTGAATAAAGACACTAGTCCACCCAGTTCAACCTGTGTAGGTGTATGTGTGTCAAGCCATGCAACTAGCATTTGCCCGCTGGAACTTTGCGGCCCATTTTTACTATCTGTGGATCAGCTGGATGCTGGAATTCCTTTCTGTTGTTATGTATACCTGGACTCTGGAGGTATTGCTGCTATGTACCCTGCTGTGCCCTGTACCATGCTGTGTGCCCTGTACCTTGCTGTGTGCCCCATGTTATGCTGTTTACCCCATGGTGTGCCCCATGCCCTGCTGTGAGCCCCATGCTCTGCTGTGTGCCCTATGCCCTGCTGAGTGCCCCTTTTTCTGCTGTGTGCCTTATGATGTGCCATAAGCACTGCTGTGTGCCCTATTATGTGCCCCATGTTCTGCTGTGTGCCCCACTTTCCCCCTGTATTGTTTTTTGACATCCTGTGCTCTGTCCTGCTGCCCCCAGTACACTGCTTAAGTTAAACCCAGAATTGAGCATCTGTTCAGAAGAAAAACAGCACAAGTATCACAAAAAATAGGTAAGTTCTAATATTTATTTCTATTATTTAATGCTATTTCTTTCTTCTCTAAAATAATTGTTGTTATATCACAGCTCGCTAATCACACCAAAGTTCCGTGAGCTGTCTAAATGCTATTTTAGGGGTTCCACGAGATCTCAAACCTTCTGCCAGGGGTTCCTCAATGGTAAAAAGGTTGAGAAACACTGATCTAATCCTTGTTGCATATTGTGGAGATTTGGGAACATCCCAAATGTGTCTCTTCATCTATATATATATTGTATTTATGTATCTATCTATACACTGAATGTGTTTGTTTTTGGGCAGTAGTTAAATAGGAGCCTAAAGATTGTTCTCAAACAGTGGTCCATTGGTAGCTGTTCGCCATCAATATCTAACATTTTCAAGGGGAGGTCATCAATGGTAGCTGGCCCATACATAGTGGCCAATTGCATACTTTTATTGTCTTTACCCTGGTACAATTTGACATGCGATTTGACATGTCACATCGCATGTCAAATCGTTGGCACTGCACCGATTTCAAAAAGTAGTTTCTGTACTACGTTTTGCGATTTCGGGCTGCGATTTACACTGACATCTGTGCAGAAACCTGCACAGATGTCTCTGAAATCGCGGCCGAAATCGGGACTTAGCGGGAGTTGAACTCGCACGGCTTCATTCCCGCAGCCCAGTGGGAACCTGGGCTCAAACATCCTGCATAAAGTAGACCGCTGCAGTCTACAAGTTGCATCAAGTACATGTACTGTAATTTGCTTTGTTATTGCTTTGACAGCTCAACAATGAGGTGAGATTGGCATGTATAATTTCATGCCCATTACCCAATTTCCATCTACCTTTATAAGCAGCAGGGTAAAACAAAATGCAGTTTACTGACACAAAGTGACACAATATGAGAAGTTAATGAAGCAAAAATGTACTGTTAAATTTCAGTATTGCAATTACTTTCTTATTATGCAAATGGTAAGGGACCTTAGTGCAGACATTGATTGGCACTTTGCACAATTAGGAAGTAAATACAATTTTGTCAGTTTAAAGATATATGATGCCAAAAAACATTAAATATCCTCCATATAATTTTATCAGCCTGCTTTGGAAATTCTAATTTCATTTTTCGTCTTGTGTACTTTCTTGACAGCTGTTAATGTTACAATAATTGGAATATTTGATTTACATAATGAGTTCTAAAGTCCACTCTGACTTTTCAATCTGTTTAGCTCCTAAAGCTGAAATCGAGGCAGATATAAATACAACTAATTTTTTAAGATAAATGTTAATTACATTAAAAAAAATGAGATACATTTAAAAGCAACTAGGGTGAGTACTTGGATTTAAGTTGGTATCAGTCTCCTTGTAATCACCTGTACAGCAGAGCTCAGACTGAGAGAGAGCGGGGCAGCATAGTTTTTGCTGCAGTGCAGAAGAACGATTACTTATTGTGCTGCTATCCAGTCGCAGATTGCAGGAAGGGAGGTGACCAAGCTGTATTGCTTAGCTGCTGTAAAGAAAGGTCTGGTTACCAAAATGTCTCTGATGTCTGTTAGGCCTCGTACACACGGCCGAGAAGCTCGTCAGGAAAAAACTCGTCGTTTTTCCTGACGAGATTCTTGGACAAGAATCTTGTCCCGGCCGAGTGTACACACGTACCTTTCAAAAGAACCGCCGTTCTTTTGAATGGCACGAACACGGTGACGTCATCGACTACGACGAGCGTGCGCTCGTCACATTCAATGCCGTCACCGCCATCTTGCTACACCCTACCTATGCCTAGGAAGCTACCGCGCATGCGTCAAAATCATTTCGAGCATGCGCAGGTTTCCACGGCGACAGGTAAGTGCACACACACTCGGGTTTCTCGTCAGGAAACAGGCCGACGAGAATCCCGACGAGAAAATAGAGAGCAGATTCTCTATTTTTCTCGTCGAGATTCTTGCCTGTTTTCTTGACAAGAAAACTGAAAGCCGCATACACGCGACCGATTTACTCGGCAAGAAAGCTCTGCCAGCAAGTTTCTTGCTGGTTCTTGCCGAGAAACTCGGTCATGTGTACAAGGCTTTAGGCTTGTGTTTATCTCAGGGCTTCATATAAAAAAAAAAAAAAAAACCTTTGCAGATAAATATGTCAATAGAGAGATATAGATATTGCCATTTCCATTGCCATATGCAAAAGCTGAATGTTGCATTCTCAACACAAAGAAACAGGCGCAAACACTATTGTTTCTCTAATAGGGGTATATATAAAAGGTCCATTAAAAGTCCATATATAATTAAGATAAGTAGGAGTCCTTACACTAATGCCCTGTACACACGATCGGATTTTCGATGGAATAAAATCCGATGGAATTTTCCGTCAGAATTACGATGAAGCTGACTTCCATCAGTCTTGCATACACACTGTCAGACTACATTCCGACCGTCTAAAACTCGGTGACGTAAAACACTCCGATGAGCCGAGAAAAATTAAGTTCAATGCTTCCGAGCATGCGTCGACTTGATTCTGAGCATGCGTGGATTTTTCTCCGATGGAATTCCACACAGACGATCGGAATTTCCCATCGGATTTTTTGCCATCGGAAAAATTTAAAACATGTTCTATTTTTTTTACTCTGATGGAAAAAAGTCCGATGGGGCCCACACACGATCGTAATTTCCGATGAAACAAGTCCCTCGGATTTTTTTCCATCGGAAATCCGATCGTGTGTACAAGGCATTAGTGCTGCCACTAACGTAGGAAAGAAGCCGAATTTCAGCACAGCTGAAAGTAAACAAGGGAAGAGGCGCCTCTAAGTGTAGGAGTAAAGGCAATTTTATTAAAAACATCCAAATGGCAACTCACATTTAAATGGAGTATAACAGGCACATCTGTGTAAAAGATATCCTGAAGGTTGAGGGCGTCAGAAAGCTCCGCTTGTGATTGGACTGCTTGAAAAAAGAAGCGCGGTTGCCATAACATACGCAGTGCGCATGCTCGGAAACGCATTGCATCTTGATGACGTCATTGCCCTACACTTCTCTGCTCTCTGCACACCAAGCCTCGTTTTGGGATTCTCCATTGCACGGCCATCTTTACCATCAGCGGAGACCAGCGAGGATCCTATGCTCTGCAGCATCACAAGCAGGACTTCTGACGGTTCACCGCCCTCACCCTTCGGGATATCTTTTACATAGATGTGCCTGTTATACTCCATTTAAATGTAAGTTGCCATTTGGATGTTTTTAATAAAATTGCCTTTAATCCTACACTTAGAGGTGCCTCTTCCCTTGTTTACTTTAAAGTGGTTGTATACCCCTGATTGTGAGTTTTACCTATAGGTAAGCCTAGAATAAGGCTTACCTATAGGTAGTGGAAATATCTCCTAAACGTTTAGAAGATATTTAACTTGTAGTGCGCCGATGATGTCATTGGTGCATGCGCTGTGAAGAGATGGACCTCTGTGCCATTTCTTCCCGAGCGTGTGCCATGACTGGCAGCTCTGGCCCGCATGCTTATATATTGCTATATAAGAAACATAATTATGAATTATTATAGTATTAGTTGTGTCCATTCATGTGTAAACATAAACCAAAAAGCTGAAAAACTGGAAGAACCCCCTTGGGAGGTGGGACTTTGAAAGTGACTGACAACACACAGAGGTATATCAAAAAATATATATGAATTTAATCAACGAGTATCAAGACATAATTACAAAGACAGTTTCTTATTAAAATACATGAATTAAATACAGATTCACAAAAAACTGTTTGTATTCAAAAAAGAAAGAAAGAACATAACGTTTTATAGTCCGACCCGACAGCTGTTTCGGTTACCCTTCTTCGGGGGATTTGTAGACATTAAAATCGGGAGTTGTCTATAAAAAGACAGATTCCATTAAATACATGATGCTATTGTGTATATATGCATAAAATTGTTTATACAAATAGACAAAACGTCACACATGTATATGAAAATAAGTAAATAATAATTTTTTGCTTACAAATATTTCCAAAAGTAGTTCGATATTCCATGCGAAAATAGGGCACGTGTGTCGCTGTGTATATGGAGCGAGAAAGAAAAAACGCACCACAGAAAAAGGCTGGAGCAGGGTCCAAAAATAAACTTTCATACGAGGGTCCCCAAACGGTGACAGACGATGGAGCTAAAAAAGGACTCTAAATAAAGAGTCTAGGTTTCTGCAAAACATATATAGACAGCCCTTAGTATTAATTAATATCCTCATTTATTGGAGCTTAAGCCAAGTAAAAGATGTAACAAATTATCCTCAAAGACCTACCAGTAAACCTTAATTTAGAGTGGACAAGAAGAAAAACAGCAACTCCTATCAATTCAAGAAAGAATCTCTCTCATATCTGAGAGATTGCATAAATTATGCATTCCTCTGGCAGTAGAGTGAATTGTATGAAGTGTGGCTATCTTCTAATTGTTGAGGGAAATACTGTAAAAAGAAAGAGAAACAAAAAGGAGGGTAAAGGTGCAAATAAGCACCATTAGCAACCACTTAAATAAGAGGATAGTGATGTCCTAAATACCTAAAAGAGTCTAACCATATGAATGAGAGTATATACCTGTGTAGCTCCTCCAGACTGTAAACTGGTACCGTGTCCTGTGCCCGTGCAAATCTCCGTTTGATGAGATGGGCTTTAAATGGCGTCTTAATAAGCCGCCACAGCTGTGTGAGTGGACGGCGCAGGAAGCCAGCGTGTGGTGACATCAATACGCATGGCGTCGCTTGAGTGTAAAACACTCTAAAGCGAAACCAAAAGAGCCGCGAGCGGAAGTGTATGTCCACATAGAAACGCCGACACCGGAAACACCTAACACGGTCAACGTCCAGAGACTGCAACAGGACGCAGATGGTGTATTCCATCTATAGAGCCTCAGATCTAAAACTGTCATAATCAAATAAAACAAAAAGAATAGGTGGGAAAAGTAATCCCTTAAAACAGGCACAGGATCATGTCACCTAAAGAGGGACCCCCCGCACATTAAATGCCAAGCGCGGTCTCAATACGACAGCAATCGGCAGGTAATTAGCGCCGACGCATGTGTGCAAAAAAGAAATTATTTTGCATCAAAAAAGGGGGAAAAAAATTGTAACAAGAGGCCAAAATGAATTGGTCATCCAGACAATTAACCCCCTACGTGCGTCGTGCAGAAAGCAATGGACCCCGCAGGCCCAACACAAAAGACACACATCAACCTATAACGCATAGAATAACGAAAAAATACCATATAACATATATCATACTAAACATACTCAAAACTTTGATGTATAGCAATAATCATAATAATGATGAATATATACTCTCTTCTATTCTTCCCAACCACCAGAGGAGAAACCCTCCAAAAAGGGGCGATAACTAATATGTTCATTTAACCCGGGTGGCAGGGTAGCATTCAAAGTAAAAATCCATTTTGTTTCTCTCTGCAAGAGAGTTCTATTCCAGTCTCCTCCTCTATTATTTGGATGGATCCTATCCAAGATTAAAAATTTTATTCTTGGAATTTTACTGTTATGAATATCTCTAATATGCCGTCCTAGGGGGAGATCTGGGTCACATTTTTTCATACAGGTGATGTGTCTAGCCGCTCTTTTAAAGAATGGCTGTTTGGTTTTGCCAATGTAGAAAGAACCACATTGGCATGAGAGCAAATATACAACTCCTTCCGTTTTGCAGTTGGCAAAGTGAATTGCCTTGAAGACTTTTCCATTGGGTAGTATTGCTTTGTTGTCAATATTCATATACTGACATAAATTGCAGCCGCCACATCGATATGTACCTGGTCGCCTACAAGGATCAACACGGAATTCACCTGTGTACTCACTCTGTATTAAATTGTCCCCTATTGAATTTGCTCTACGGTAGGTGATTAGAGGTTTAGCTGGCACAAATGGAGCCAATGATGGATCAATTTTTAAAAGATGCCAATATTTGGAAATAATCCTCCTAATCTGATCACTCTGTTTGTTAAATTTGGTAATGATACGTACATCATTTGGATAAGATTTATCGAGCCTATTGATCGGTTCTTTTTTTGTCAAAAGTTGGTCTCTAGATTTAAGAGTAGCCCTTCTGAATGATTTTTTGAGACTACTGAGGGAATATCCTCGTATCAGAAGGCGATCTCTTAAGGCATTTGCCTCTCTCTGAAAGATAGCATCACTTGTGCAGTTCCTGCGTAGTCGCAAATATTGCCCAAATGGTATTGATCTCACAAGAGGTGCCGGGTGTGCACTTTCAGCATGAAGTATGGAATTGCACGCCGTATCTTTGCGATACAAAGCACTTGATAATTTACCATTCGTGTCCTTCAGTATAGTGATGTCTAAAAAGTTGATAGACACGTCACTGTAGGTCATGGTAAATTTTAAATTGTAAGAGTTGTCATTCATAGCATCTAGGCATGACAACAACAATTCCGGAGTGCCTACCCACACAATGAAGATATCGTCAATATAACGACTCCAGTTGACAATCGATTCAGTAAGTGGTAGAAGTGTTTCTTCAGATAAGAAATTTTGCTCCCACTCCCCCAGGTACAAATTAGCGTAAGAAGGGGCACAACAAGTCCCCATAGCAACGCCTTGTACCTGGAGGTAGTGGGACCCATCAAAAGAAAATGCATTACAAGTAAGCCAAAAAGCTGGTGAAGAATTTTAATTGTGATGTTGAAACCGGGCAATATATCAGCTTCAATGAAGAAGGAACATTGAGAAAGAACTGAAATAGAATCAAAATGAGCGATTGCCTAGAAAGCGATCTAATTTCTCTGCAGTGTTCAATCAGAGTATCATTGTGGTCAATTTGTATAAAAGTAAACAAGTACATTTTTAGATTGTTAGAGGATCTTTTGTGCCTGGAGGAAACCCACACAAAAAACAGGAAGACTGTACAAACCCCATGAAGTCAGGGCACCCTGTTATACACTTTTGTATATAAAGTTGCGTATATAGCAGTTACTGTCAAAACCCTGTGTAGCACACCCCCATAGGAGCTGCTGGTTTTGATTTGGGCCTTGCACGTTACCTCAGTATTCGTTGTCTAGGGGAAGAAAGTCTGTAGAAACTCCAATGTCCACACAAGATGTAAAACCTTAAGTTGTGAGGTTTTATTTTCCTTTTGCATAAAACATACGAAGAATAGTAGAAGGGTGAAGGGAAGGGGTAGGTTCAGGCACACAGTACAGATCACGGGGAAAACTCCTCAAGTATAAAGTTAGTCATCACTCCTCGCTGAGTGGGGTATTGCTCACCCAGGTAGGCCCCTCTCACCTGGCCTAGCAGCCGGAATGATGCACGAACAATGATCCTGACCAGTCTCTGCCACAGACCGGTTGTGGACTAAATTGGATAATCCGGGGTCCTCTGCCACAGGACTTAACGTCCGGACTTCCAAGCAGTCAAGAGCCTTTAAGCCAACCCGACAGACTGCAAGGTGAACTTTAGCTGCGGTGCCTCCTCCAATAGAATCACCAGGCCCTCTTCAAGACACCAGCCTTCCGCTCGGTCTTTTCCAGGACAGGTCCTCCCCTGGTTTCCTCCATTGAGTGGCTTCCTCCTGCAGGATGGACAGCACAGGATCACCATCAAAGTGTAGGCCCAGTCAGAATAAATGGGCCTACCTGGTAGAGTTGCAGCCTCGGGCCAACCTTGTCCCGAGGCCAAGAACACACACACACGCTCCAGCTTAGACACCCATTAGATTTAACATAGCACCCAGTCATTGGGAGCAGGGCGCTACACCTGTAATAAAGTCATTGCTATCCTGATAACAGTCTGCCAATGAATTACTACTGGGCCAGGTAGTTACTGTATATAAAAGTGATTACTGTCTGCCATAAAGTGGTTATTTTCTCTCAGACTTTACATCAGGAAGACCGACAACCCAAGCATTACAATATAATTTGTACTTAAATGGAAGCAATCTTCACTGTTATCATCCTCCAGGTCTATTATTGGAAAATAAATGCTGATATAAAATAACTATGCCAGCAGACGGTCTAATCTATCACCCACAAGCTCAACTGACCACAAGAATTTGGTTGGGTGTGAAGCCAAAACTTGTCAATAAATTGACAGCCTCAGTATCGTTCATTGAAGGATTAAATCAAAAACAGAAAAAAGCTATGGCAATTGAAAGTGTTCAATTTTTCTGCTGGGTTCAACCAGGACAATTTCAATCCCATCTCTTTGTGGGAGATCAAAATCACCATTTCATGTCTTTGACTGCTTTGTGGTTTCGACAAAAATATGGAACATAAAGATTAATTACTTCACCAAATTGCCACCTGGATGGCCAGATTAAAGCAGAATTTTACCGGTAAAAAAAAATTGCAAGCAGGAAGGCTTTTCATTGCAGAATAAAAACTTCTTACCTTACTGCTTGCAAACTTCTTTAGAATGTATATTGAGGGACCCATCAGGGATGTCTTCTTTCGCCTATACTTTTTGCTCTGGCGATGGAGCCCATGGCCAAGGCCATTAACGTGCATCAAAATATCTCAGGCTATTCCAATGGCTTCCATGATTTTAAACGTTGTATATACACTGATGACATCATACTATTTCTATCTCAACCATTGATTTCCCTCCCAAATCTCCTTCCCATATTACAGACATTCACTTCTCACGTGTCAGGATTCAACAGCAGAGATGAGCATATATACATAGCTACACAAAGAAACTGAGACCAGACTATATATGCTAAAGACAGCAGGATAACATGGTACAAGGTACAAGGTAGGCACAAGATCAGGATTCTCTGGCAACAACGTTTAGCAGTAGCAAAACACTGGAGTACTGTGTAATAGCTGTGTACAGTGGGTATAGAAATGAATCACTCCCCTTTAAAATAATCACATTTTGTTCCTTTGCATCCTGAAATGAAGACAGCCACAGTTTTTGTTTTATCCAGCTGTATTTACTCAGTGCAACTTATACAATCCAAGTGAAAGATATAACAAAATCTTAGAATTTGTTTTAAAAAAACATCAAAAACAAAATCACTGAGTTGGAAAAGGGATCACCCCCCTCCTAAAAATGACTTTAATCAATCAGGTGTAGCTAATCATCTTCTCAATGGCACATAAAGCCATTTGACCATTTCAACTGTGATCAGCTGTGGTCATTTTGATTAGCTCAGGCATGAAAAGAGCTTTCTTGGAGCATTTCAGTCCCTGGTAGTGCTACTGAATCAAACAATCAGCTATGAGTTGCAAGACACTGTCAAAAGATCTCTGTGATAAAGTTGTGGACAGGCACAAGTCAGGAGATGAATAAATAAAAATAATCAAATGCTTTATCGATGCCTAGAAGCACAGTGAAGTCTATTAATAAGAAGTGGAAGGTATTTGGTACAACACAGACCCACCCTGGATCAGAATG
The DNA here is from genome assembly GCA_029206835.1 of Rana muscosa. NCBI lineage: Eukaryota > Metazoa > Chordata > Amphibia > Anura > Ranidae > Rana > Rana muscosa. The sequence continues at coordinate 220,741,114 of CM055122.1, forward strand.
TCACTCCAAACTGGATAAAAGAGCCAGGAGGAAACTGGTCTAAGTCTTCCCCAGTTGTACTATCTGGCAGCCAGATTTACACAGTTATAACAATGGAAAATAGCAAACTCTCAGGTTCCATGGATTAAGTTTGAATCTGGTACTATTTACCAGTTTTATCTCCTGGGTCTACTTTAGTCATCCTCGATCTCTCTCTTAACTTTAGCTCCTCCTAATACCCTGGTGGCGCAATCCTTAGTACCTGTAACTTCTACAAACATAATTATCACCTGATCTTTTCAGTTTCTCTCTTGACCACATTGTTAGGGGACTCAAAAATTTACACTGCCTTTTCTTCCTCTGGCATCTTCTCTTGGTGGAAAGTCAATAATTTGACTACTTTTACTGTTCAAGAAAAGTCTACCTTTATTACATACACTCGCCTTCAAAGCCTGAAGGAGATTCCACGTCAATAAAGGCTCCGAAATCTTCAAATTTAGACATTTTTTTTTGTTTCCCACAATTCCTTGTTCCTTTCCAGCCATCCAACTTCTTTGAAAAAAATATGTAAATCCTCTTTTAGAGCGAACGGTCTGATATCTTCCATTTATGGTCTTCTGATAGCCGACTCTACACTCAATAAATTACCATTTATGCTTAGATGGGAACAGGAGTGTGGGGAGCAATATTCACTAGACGATTGGAATACTGGTCTGTGTTTTTGTTCTATGTAGCATGGTTGCCATGCACAAGTGGATTTAGGTGTACCTCACCTGGGTGTTGAGGTATACTAAGATCCATGTTTTTAGGTGGTAAATTTTTTCCAATCAATAAATGATTTATACTTTTTCGCACAACAGCTGTCCACACTCTTTGTCACAATCTCTTGGTTTCCCCTCCTAGGGGAAAATTTTTTCCTTGTATGCCCTTAGGCTTTAGTGACAAAACCACACTGGTATGAGTAGGTTGGACTTACCATTTTGATTTATGCCCTTAGTCATATGCTTTGTGTTTAGAAGAGTCTGGTGACCCGACTTTTCTCTACTGATTGGGTGGGCTAGCAGCAGCAACAGAGTAGTCATTGCTTTTCTTCCTCCTACTGTCAGCTTGCTCCTTCTAAGTACATAGGAGAGTAAGAGACCTGATTTGCCCCTAGTGTTGCCCCCCCTCTCCCAGTTCGAGTGCTGCTGCATAGAGGATCACAGGAGGCTGAAATCAAGTGACAGTCAAGCATTTAAGTTAAGCATTAAAGGGACACTAAAGATACAAGTTTTTTCACCTTAATGCATCCTATGCATTAAGGTGAAAAAACATCCGACAATACCGGCCCCCCCAGCCCCCCCGTTTTACTTACCTGAGCCCTGGAAAGTGCTGCTCTCGCCCCCGACATCCTCTTCGCTGCTCAGCCTGGCCGTTGATTGGCTAAAGTGGATGGATTGAAAGCAGCGCAGCCATTGGCTCGTGCTGCTGTCAATCACGTCCAATGACGCGGCACGCCGGGGGGCGGGGCAGAGTGATACAGTAAGCGGCTATGGCCGCCGGCTGTATCACGGGAGCGCGCCTGCGAGACCTCAACATAATGCGAGCGAGCATGAAGGTGTTGAGTTCTTGCGGGGGGGAGCCGAGACAGCCGCCGAGGGACCCCAGAAGACCAGGTGCCTTCAACATAGCAGTGTAGGTATATTCTCTATTTCCTACAGGTTTCCTTTAGAACTGTACATTGGCCCAACAATAACCCCCCGCCCCCCAATATGCATGATATAATGCTAGTTTGGTCTAGGGGGATCTAATTGAATGTATAATTTACCCAACTTGACGGTCCCGCTAACTTTCTCCTTTCTGGTTCTAGCAGTGAACATCCCGCCACTCCCTGAAGTCACTTTTTCTTGTTATGTAGGTGCCCCTCTCATGTGTGTCATCACATATTTCATGAAGGACCATGTGGAGACCCCACGATGGCATTGCATCAGAGAAGAGGGCCAGAGCACTGGCTGCCTTGGGACCATCAACGAAGATAAGTATTCCTCTGCATTTAATCTCCCCTGGACAAAATTACCATTATATTCTACACATGCATGAGTGGTCATGTTTACCTTTTTTTTTTTTTTTTTTGGGCCTGCCTAAAATTGGGCCTTAATATTTCTCCTTAGAATATTATATTTATATGGCTTTACTTTCTCATGTTATGTTTGCAACAACATCAGTAAGTTTTACACAGCATTTTCCATACATTATTTAGACAAAGCATTAGTATATCATATAAAGTTCCATCAAACTAGGAGTACATATTTTTCCTTAAATGTGTTTGGGGAACTTATTTTTAGCTTGAAAATATACAGTACGTTTGCACATGATCCAAATGATAAAAGCAAATTCTATTCCTGCACCTATAAATCAGAATTAAGTAAATAAGCTACTCTTCTTGTTAATGCAAGTTTAACGACAAGCAATAAAAGAAAGCTTTTATTTCTATAAAAATTGTTATTTATGACTGTTATAAATTTTTTTTCTAGATATGACGTGTATTTAAAATTACATCTAGAAGGCATGTGTGCATACTGAAAGTTAATATAGAAATAAATTAATTTAGACTTTCTGTGGACTTTTACAGATGATGCGATTTCATACTCACTCTTTCATCTTGTTTATTTCAGTAAGCTGTTCACTGTGTTTTTTTTAAAGCTGCAGTGTATTCAGTAATAAAATGTACATGACTAAAACGAAAATCTAAATTTTACATCAAAATTAACACTGCGCTATGACATAAGAATAAGTAGGAGGCATCTACTAAGCTGCTGAAAGAAAACAAATTAGGAAAAAGGCTTTTGCTTATTTTTCTTTATAGTTAATATGGGCTATTGCATTAGAGCCAACAGAGTTAACAGTATTTTACTTATTTTTATATTTTAAAGTTGCACTTCTGTTTGTCAAAAAGCAATATTTTTGTTTGTTTATGAAACTTGGTTTTATTTATAAAGACGTTATATATCACAACGGCTAAATCTGTGTTTATAATGCATGTCAAACCTTAATACCATAAATATTAACATTTTATTAGATTTTTACTCTAGTACTCAAGATTTTAGTAAACCTAAAATACGACTAAAACTGGAACAATTCAGATGACTAAAATATGACTAAAACTAAAATGGCATTTTAGTCAAAAGACTATGACTAAAACTAAATCGAAATTTGAAGTCATAATTAACACTGTTTTCCATTCTTTCAGTATAGTCACTTTTTAGTCCACCAAATAATTTAAAGCTGAACTCCATGCAAACAGCTAGTACACATATGAAATGCATATATAAGAGCTAGTTTATCTGTCAAAAGATTTGTATTTCTTCCCATCCAGTCCTGAGTGTTAAACAGCTGTGTCAAACACAACCCTGTCTGGAAGGGCAGTAGACCTGTTTTCTTTCTGCCTTTAAGTTAACACTTACAGGTCTTGCTCCTTCCACAGGCTGTAAATATGATTAGTATGATTAGAAGAAGGCTGATGAGCTCATCTCTCTATCACCCTTCTCTCCCCTCCTATCGGCATTTTGTTGTTAGCGCATGAGCACTGCAGCACAAATTATCCCTACCTCTGCTGCATTTTCCTCCTCTAGTTTGAGCTCCACTGCTTAGGTAGTTGCAAGGGACTGATGCCAAGCCCAGTTCGGATAATTTGTGTCTTTTTTTTATCTCTCACGCTTGCCCCAAACCCAGATGTTCAGACACTATAGCTGTCTACTGTATTCTTCACCTATAACAGTCCCCTTTCCCATAAGGCAAGTAGGCCTACTGGTACTTTGTTGCCCCCAGGAATTATACAAAATACTATAGTGCCTGGCTATCACGACGGGGCATGCGCAAACTGAACAAAGCAAACAGGTACTTGAGCTTGACAGAAAGGAGAAATGGTTCAATGACAGTCTAAGTAAAAGGCAGGCAGAGTTCAGAGAATAGTCCGATATCTGATCCAAAGTCATACACAGGGAAATCCAATCTAGCAGGGCAGACAAGCAACCAGCTTGATGAGGTATTGCACATGCTATCACAAGCATAAGACTGAATGTTTGGCTGGCTTAAATCAGGTTTGGTCTCCACCCAGAGTATGGCCACATTAATCACCTTGCAGGTGGACATGCAGACAATGAAAATGCCATAGCCAAAACCAGGATGCTGGAATGAGGAGCAGGGGCGCTAGACACTCCTGACACCCAGGAGTTCACCTAAAAACTTTCCAGAACTGAGCTGGCAATGCCAGAATTTTGAACCCATTGCTGGATTATTACCAGAATCATGTGATTCTTGGGACATCTCCAATACTTGTAAAAATCATGTGTGATGTCATTCTCATGAGTCATGCACACTGCACTCTGCACTCACTGGCTGCCTGGAAAGGAGGAGGGGTGCTGCAGGAGCAGAAGTTGACAAGTGGTTGGGGAATGTAGTGTAGGTGGTGAGATGTGCCCTCCACATTACTGTAGCAGCTATTTGTCTGAATTGCGGGGAACTGAAGTATGTATGTGCAGTGGAGAAATGTGGATAGAATATGCATCTGAAATAAAATTGCTAGCCAAGCTGTCTGATGGGTGTTAGTAAAGTGCCGCACAACAGAGTGAGTAAGTTTCCTTCACATGGAGCTTGTTAATTCGTGCCTCTGCAGGGCCGTGTTTTACTAGCACTAGGATGCACAGGTGTTGCATGTATCCCCATGCTGCCAGTCCCACTGCCAACACAAAGGAGAGGAGGAAGCAGGATTGGAGTATAGAGCATGTCATTCTTATTGTCACTCCTGTCACTGTTATCCTCTTTGCTGCATATTGCCACAATTGCCCATTTGTTACTCTCACAATGCCATGATTGCCCCATTATTTATTGTCTAAAGTCACTATTGTCTCTGGACCCATTCTTTAAGCCTCTCCCACTATTAAGCACAATTGGCCAAATCCACCCCTCTTGGTCCCACCCAACAGTTCTGCTTCTGACAAGAAGGTGCACACTGTTTCTAGTGCTGAAAAGGGAAACTCAAAGCTTAATTTTCTAAATCAAGATTCTGCGTTACCAGCATCCACATTGGAACCTTGTTTAGGCAGTGTTGGCTAGCCCTTGCAGGATACTAAATTACACTTTTGCAAAATAAAAGGCTATGTTAAACATGTCTGCCAATTAAGGATCAACCAGGGAAAAATGTGATTATTCACAAATATCACTCCAGCACTACAAAAGACACTGCACAGATGTATGTCAAACACAACTGTATCTCATCCAGATAATTACAACATTGTGCTGAATCCCATAAAACTGTCATAAATGGCACTACAGTAAATAATACATGGTGGTGGTTTTAGGTGCAGCATTTTTTATCTCTATATTATTGTTATTCACTTAAAGGAGAAGTACAGCCAAAGCTCGTTTGGCTGTACTTCTCCTTTTTATCACAGGAGTGCAGTTCATTCTCCATTCCTGTGACCTGTTTTGAGCAGACAGCGGGCTGAAGCCCACTGTCGGCTGACCTCACAGAGCCTGTCCAGGCTTGGGAAAGATCACGACCATATGGCAGGATCTGCCCACATGCCTGGACCGTCACCCAGCTCAGCCTCTCAGCTGAGCCCAGCCGCTCCCGCCCCTTTCACAGCCCAGTGCTACAGTGAGCAAGGGGGTACAGAGCAGAGAGCCGGTGACTGACAGTCTGCAGCTCTCTGCTCACGGAGCTCTAAGAACCAAGCAATCAGTGGTGTTTAATCGCTCAGTTCGCAGTCTTAGAGACAGAGGGGGACAGATGCAGCATCCACCTAGGTAACTATGATAAAAAAACAAAAACATTACCATACTTCTCTTTTAAATGTTACCTCAGAATCCACCACATTATCAAAGCTCTAGAGGTGAGTTAACTAAAGAAAAACAAAAGCAGGGATAAGTGTAAAGGGTATGATTGGATTGCAGACCTGCATCTGTTATGCACAAACATCAACATGCATCAATGAGCATTACAATCAGAGTTTCAATAGAAATGCATGTTTCCCAATGATAAGACTGGATTTAGTAGTCACCTGTGATTTAAAGTGATTCTAAAGCCAAGAGAGGCAGCAGTAGGAACTATTGGCTCCTGCTGCTGTCAATCAAATCCTGTGAGTAGAGTGTTGGGTGGGGCCAAACTGGGCTGTGCGTGTCCATTGACACACACAGCCTGACTCGGGAGCAAGCCCACACATCTGCCTCCATAGCAAGCACAGATCCTCTTCTCCTCCTCCCCAACAAATCACTCCTTCCAGCACAAATCTACCCCCACCATATCCCCTCATACAACACAAATTCTCTCACCACCAGCACAATTGTTTGTCATACCCCCACCCACATGCCATTGTGTCACCCCTGTACAATCCCTTCTTACTCCCTGAAACCTACAGACCTTAGAGATAGTGTGTCAGAAAGCCGGGGGATGTCCTTCCTCCCAGGCTCTCCCTTATTTTGTGTCATGTGAAACTTAGGAGCCGGGGAGGAGCCTAGGGGCAGCTTTCCTCAACTCTGACATTTATCGCTTGAGACATTCAGCTGGGGGGGGCGAAATGTTAGTTGGGGGAGAGGTGTCAGATGATTGTGGTGTTGTGCATGTGTCCTGGGTGCCTAGAGCTAGTAATGCTAGTAATGCTATTGCACCTGACCAAGAAGAGGGACAACTGAGTAAAGAGGGACAGAGGGATTTGGTTTGAAATATGGGACAGTTCCTCCAAATGAGCGACAGTTGGGAGCTATGCTACCCAGACATAGTAGAAAGGACATAAGGATCTGACAAGAATATAAGGAAGGTTAAAGTCATTAGATAAGAACATAGTACTATACACTACAGCATTGTTTTTCAAACATTTTGCATTTAAGGCACCCTTTAAAATTATGAACACTCTCGAGGCACCCCATTCTAAAATGTAAAAAACAAAAACTAAACGTTTTGCATAACGCAACATCCATATACATAGGACACCCAATGTTAGAGGCGATTCATACTCCAAAGCAAATACATCTTTGCACACTAGTACTGACTAGTATTCCAGTGCTTCTCTTCTCCTTCAGCTTCTCACCCTCACTCAGCTAATGTGAACCCAGTGCTGATGGAGAGGGCAAACAAGGTTGCTGTGCAGGTGCCCAACGTCCTCCTTATCAACTGATGACGTAATTGATTGTTAGGATGCCAGTGGCTAGAAGACTGTAATAGTGCACAATAAAAACCCATGACTTTGTGTAACTCAAAGGCAGGCTTATATTACCTGTTGGCTTGTATAACATTTTGGGGCAATATTTAAGGATTTTTCCTAGGCACCCCTAAAAAAAACCTGAAGGCACCCCAGGTTGCCTGGGCATCCTGGTTGAAAAAGACTGCACTACATTATATAATAAAAATATTAGGTATGCCATTTTTTAGGAATATAAAAAGCACATTAACTACAGTGATAAAGACCAAATTAAATTGTCAAGAATAACGAGCCATACAACAAAAGTCTTGACATGGCATTAGTCCGTTATAAAGATACAGTGCTCTAATCACAACAATATAATAGAGGCCTATACATGACATTTTGTAAATCAAATCATGTATCTCTGGAATGCTCTTTGGGATTCTTGAAACAGTTGTAGTTTAAAGGATGCTGAGCATGCCTATACAGTATATATTAAATTGTCTGACATTACTTTGAGATCTAAATGATGCAGAAACAATTTTCAAAGAGCCATATTCCATGAGAATGGTAAAAATCCTAGTGTTTACTTATTTCCTATGATACATGGACTAAGTCACTTGCCAGACAATAAGATGGAATAACTTACTTTATGCTCATAAACTGATTCTGGCCAAGATGTTTGAAAAGATATTTTAGTCACATTATGACCCCGAAAACCTTCTTTTCTGCAGGAAGACAAATAGAGGGCTGTCATTTGAATGTGATAAATTGGTAGAAGGCTTAACAAATTTTTTTTGGAGTGCTGATATATTGGGCCGGCCTTTTATGTGCAAATGCTGACACATAGCCAATTCACATCTCTAAGTATTAATGTTACATTTTTGTATTTGACTTCATTTCTGCTCATATGCAGATATAGACTTCTGAGGTCCCAGTGCAAAAAAAAAGTGTACAGATCCTCCTCGTTTAACGACTTACCTGTTTACCGACCACTTGGACTTACGACCAGCTCTCCCCACCCGAATGACACGCTACACATCATTGTATTGTACAGTACATTACAGAATTTTAGTTTGTGTTCTGTACTTATGCAAATTAAAACAACGTTATTGAGCTGGAGTTTTGTGTTTAGACATTTTTTGCACAGTACAGTACAGTAGTTAAGAATGCTTAAAATATTGATTACTTGTGACTCCTTGTTTAACAGCCAATTCACTTAATGACCTGGTCCTTGGAACGGAACCTGGTCGTTAAGTGAGTAGTATCTGTACACATTTCTTAGAATTGCTGTTCCGGAGTATGTGAATGCCTATTTACTCCTTGGCACAAGGCTTTGGAGGTCGCTAAAACTATTATTTCTAGTAAGGTATTGGGGTTATCATCCTAAACAATAATGGTAGACTAAACATTATATATACAGTATATATATATATATATATATTGTGACAGCAGGAAGGTAAAGTCACCTGGTTGCATCCAGGGGGGTAGATATATTTCGCCCAGATTCAGGCTTTACGCCGACTTATACAACTAGGTGGAGAGTTGTATAAGGCTAGTGGGCTCATGGATGACTCATACCTCTAGGGAGAGGGCTGGGCGTCGTGCAGACAGGGAGTTGATGAGACCAGCTGAAGCTTGTCAGCTCATTTAGGCCTCTATAAGAACTCCCAGCTTCATTAGATGTTAGCTCATGCCTGGAACCAGACCTGTGTGGACTGTCTAGGGAGAGTGAACCCCTGTGCGGTGAGACAAAGCCTGTGTGGCTATTTGCTTGGACATTTAAAACCAGGGACTTAGGGACTAGGACAGCACTAGGCTGATCCCAGTTGTTAGTTAGGAAACCTGTATGTTTAGTCAGAGGTCAACTTGACCAGGATTTATTTTGGTTATGTTTCTTTTGCTTTGCTGTGTTTTGTCACTGTAAATAGAAAATAAACCGCACCTTTTTGATTTTGAAAACCACAACCTCCGTTTGCTGGGCCTGTTTTGTGTGGGGAGCCCATCCCGGGGGTCACACACACCCGCTGCCGAGCTAACCCCCTCACAGTTGGTGGAGAACCAGTGGCAGTTTTTTTTAAGCCAGCATGGAGGAGATACTGAAACAGCTGGCTCTAGCAAATGCCAATCAACAGCAGACAAATGCAGGTTTGCAAAGGAGCCTTGCAGCCCAGCAGCAAGCTCATCAACAAGCCCAGCAGCAATCTGAGGTCCGCTTCATAGACCTGTTACAGAAGCAAGAGCAGAGACTACAACAAATGGAAGCAGTAATGCAGCAACGTCCGCAGACCAGTGAGGAAAGCCGTCCCACTAATACCGCGTCCTTTGGGGTGAGTCGTTTATTGACAAAAATGACTGGAGAGGATGATCCAGAGGTATTTTTGACCACATTTGAAAGGACTGCTGAAAGAGAAAAGTGGCCTGAGGAGCAGTGGGCTGGACTGGTGGCTCCTCTGTTAACTGGTGAATCGCAGAAGGCTTACTATGACCTAGAGCCTGACCAAGCAAAAGACTATGTGATGCTAAAAGCTGAAATATTGGCAAGGCTGGGTGTCACCCTGGCTGTCCGGGCTCAGCGTGTGCATAACTGGACTTTCCAGCTTGGAAAACCCCCCAGGTCTCAAATGTATGATCTCATTCACCTGAGCAGGAAGTGGCTACAGCCAGAGACTTTGTCCGCACCAGAGATTGTGGAACGTGTTGTAATGGATCGGTTTTTGAGAGCTCTTCCTACTGCCATCCAAAAGTGGGTAAGCCATGGAGACCCAGAGACGGCCGGTGGTCTTGTGGATCGTGTGGAGAAATACTTGGCTACAGAGAACCTGACGGCCTCTTCCAGAGACACTCGGACTTTCCACCCTAAGACCAGACCATCCCCAGGGGCGGATAAGAGGATTCCAAGGGGTGAGGGTGGAGAGAGTGAGAGGGTGGGAGCTCTACCCCAAGTTTGGCGAGAACAGCCTAGGAAATCAGCGGCTCAAGAGGCGGCAAGAAGGATCGTTTGCTACCGCTGCCGGCAAGCGGGACATATTGCAGCCAATTGCCCGGTTGTGGAGGAACCCATGCAGTGTGACTTTCTGACGGGCAGACGTCAGTCGCTGTGTGCGACAGTCGCATGCACTGCCATTCGAGGAACTGAGAAACATTTATGCAAAATGTGTGTTAATGGTAGAAATGTTGTGGTATTGCTGGATTCAGGTAGCCTTGTGACCCTGATAAAGGCTGAGTTAGTTAAAACAGAGGTCTCTGGGAATAGCAAGGTAGCTGTTATTTGTGTGCATGGGGACACCCGAGAGTATCCAGTGACTACAGTGTGTTTCGAGACCCCCAAAGGTACCCTCTCTCATCCAGTGGGCTTAGTATCTCAGTTACCGCATGACGCCATTGTGGGAAGGGATTTTCCGAAGTTCTGGGAACTGTGGGATGATCCTGAGCCCCTCACTGGTGCCCCTATGTACCAGGAATGTGATAGCCAGAACTCCCCTGAGAGTGGTGAGGACTCTCCGGAATTTCCCTTATCAGTATTGGCAGGGGAGACTCAAGAAACTGGAGAGGAGCCCACCTCCTCAGACGAAAACCTACCGTCTGTGGAGTTTTCTGATCTTGAGGTTCACAGGGAAAACTTTGCCACAGAACAGTTGAAAGACCCCGCCCTAATAAAGGCACGGGAAAACGTAGTGAAAATAGATGGCGAGTTAGTGAACCCAGATAATACCTGCACTTACCCATACTTCAGCGTAGAGAAGGACCTACTGTATCGGGTGGCAAAAAGGGCAGAAGAAACCGTTGAGCAGCTTGTGGTGCCCAAACCTTACAGGAAGTTGGTGTTGGAGTTGGCCCATGGGCACATTCTTGGAGGTCATCTGGGGACAGAGAAAACCCGAGAGAGGGTATTACAGAGATTCTATTGGCCGGGGGTGATGAAGGACGTAGAAAATTATTGTTCCTCCTGCCCTGTGTGTCAGAGGTTGGCCCCGATGCCACATTTCCGTAGCCCGCTGGTCCCTCTACCCATCATTGAGGTCCCGTTTGAGAGGATCGCCATGGATTTGGTAGGTCCTATAATCAAGTCCGCTAGGGGGCACCAGTACATATTAGTTATAATGGACTATGCCACCCGTTATCCAGAAGCGATCCCTCTCCGAAATACCTCGGCCAAAACCATAGCCAAAGAGCTATCTCTTGTTTTTAGCCGGGTGGGTATTTGTAAAGAACTGCTTACGGACCAAGGTACACCCTTTATGTCCCGGGTTATGAAAGAGCTGTGTAAATTGTTCAAAGTGACGCAATTGCGTACGTCTGTGTATCACCCCCAAACCGATGGGCTGGTTGAAAGATTCAACAAAACCCTAAAACAAATGTTGAAGAAAGTGGTGGATAGAGATGGAAAGGATTGGGACTGTTTACTTCCTTATTTGATGTTTGCTATTAGGGAGGTGCCCCAATCCTCTACGGGATTCTCCCCCTTTGAGTTACTGTATGGGAGACACCCAAGAGGGCTGTTGGATATTGCCAAGGAAACTTGGGAAAGTGAGAGTTCTCCCCACAGGAGTGTGATTGAGCATGTCGCCCTGATGCAAGATCGAATTGCACAGGTAAGGCCCATCGTGAAGGAACATTTGGCCCAAGCGCAGTTGGCACAGCAAAGAGTGTACAACCGTGGAGCAAAGACCCGTACCTTTTCCCCGGGGGATAGGATATTGGTACTTGTCCCTACGGTTGAAAGTAAATTCCTTGCCAAATGGCAAGGCCCCTACGAGATAATGGAAAAAGTGAGCGAAGTGAATTACAAGGTCAGACAACCAGGAAGGCGAAAGCCCGAACAGATCTATCACGTTAATCTGTTGAAAGCCTGGAGGGATAGAGAGTCCCTAGTCGCAGACACTTGGTCACCAGCTCAAACTGGTTGCGTGATTCCTGAGGTTGGAATAGCAGCCACCTTGTCACAACCCCAACAACAGGAGGTTAAGGAGTTTGTGCTTCGCAACAAGGAGGTATTCTCTGAGCTGCCGGGACAAACATCTGGGGTAGAGCATGACATCATTACCCCGCCCGGTGAAAGGGTGAAGTTAAAACCCTATCGGATCCCAGAGGCTCGACGGGAGGCAATACGGGAGGAAGTACAGAAAATGCTGAACTTAGGGGTGATAGAGGAGTCCCAAAGTGATTGGTCTAGTCCCATCGTGTTGGTGCCTAAACCGGATGGGAGCTGGCGATTTTGTAACGATTTTCGTCAGTTGAACAAAGTTACAAAATTTGACACCTACCCCATGCCACGTATAGATGAGTTGATCGACCGGCTGGGAACAGCCCGATACATGACGACTCTTGACCTCACAAAAGGGTATTGGCAAATCCCCCTGGCCAAATTGGCCAAAGAGAAAACCGCATTTGTAACCCCAGACGGGGCGTTCCAATATAAAAGAATGCCGTTCGGGTTACAGAATGCGCCGGCCACATTCCAGCGGAAAATGGACCAGATGCTGAGGCCCCATCGGAAGTATGCTGCGGCTTACCTGGATGACGTAATTGTCCATAGCACAGATTGGGCCTCACATCTGCCAAAAGTGCAAGCAGTCCTGGACTCTGTTCGGGAAGCGGGGTTTACGGCTAACCCCAAGAAGTGTACCATTGGGCAGGAGGAGGCCAAATATCTTGGGTACACCATTGGGAGGGGAGTAATAAAACCCCAACTCAACAAAGTCGAGGCCATCCAGAGTTGGCCACGTCCCAACAGCAAGAAGCAGGTACGAGCCTTTCTGGGAATCGCTGGGTATTATCGGCGATTCATTCCCCACTTTGCCTCTAAGGCTGTGCCCCTAACCAACCTAACGAAGGGGAAAGGGTCGGTCATGATTAAATGGACCCCCGAGGCTGAGGCAGCATTCCAATTCTTGAAACAAGCCTTATGTAGCCAGCCAGTGTTGTACTCACCCGACTTCTCTAAAGACTTTGTCGTACAAAGTGATGCGTCAGATGTGGGGTTAGGAGCAGTATTGTCCCAGGTCTGGAACGGGGAAGAGCACCCAGTCATTTACCTCAGCAGGAAGTTGAAGTCCCATGAGGTAAATTACGCCACCGTTGAAAAGGAGTGTTTAGCGGTGAAGTGGGCTCTAGATTCCCTTCGGTACTACCTGCTAGGTAGGCACTTTGACATGGTTACGGATCACGCTCCGTTAAAGTGGATGGCTCAAAACAAGGAAACAAATAGAAGAGTGAATAGGTGGTTCCTGGCCCTCCAGGAATTCAACTTCACAGTAAAGCATCGCCCGGGCGTTCAAATGGGGAATGTGGATGCTTTGTCTCGAGTACATGAATGCCTGATTGCTGGTGTTCCAACCCCGAGGTTAAAACAAGAGGGGGGGGTATGTGACAGCAGGAAGGTAAAGTCACCTGGTTGCATCCAGGGGGGTAGATATATTTCGCCCAGATTCAGGCTTTACGCCGACTTATACAACTAGGTGGAGAGTTGTATAAGGCTAGTGGGCTCATGGATGACTCATACCTCTAGGGAGAGGGCTGGGCGTCGTGCAGACAGGGAGTTGATGAGACCAGCTGAAGCTTGTCAGCTCATTTAGGCCTCTATAAGAACTCCCAGCTTCATTAGATGTTAGCTCATGCCTGGAACCAGACCTGTGTGGACTGTCTAGGGAGAGTGAACCCCTGTGCGGTGAGACAAAGCCTGTGTGGCTATTTGCTTGGACATTTAAAACCAGGGACTTAGGGACTAGGACAGCACTAGGCTGATCCCAGTTGTTAGTTAGGAAACCTGTATGTTTAGTCAGAGGTCAACTTGACCAGGATTTATTTTGGTTATGTTTCTTTTGCTTTGCTGTGTTTTGTCACTGTAAATAGAAAATAAACCGCACCTTTTTGATTTTGAAAACCACAACCTCCGTTTGCTGGGCCTGTTTTGTGTGGGGAGCCCATCCCGGGGGTCACACACACCCGCTGCCGAGCTAACCCCCTCACAATATATATATATATATATATTGTGACAGCAGGAAGGTAAAGTCACCTGGTTGCATCCAGGGGGGTAGATATATTTCGCCCAGATTCAGGCTTTACGCCGATTTATACAGCTAGGTGGAGAGTTGTATAAGCCCAGCTGAGACTAGTGGGCTCATGGATGACTCATACCTCTAGGGAGAGGGCTGGGCGTCGTGCAGACAGGGAGTTGATGAGATCAGCTGAACCTTGTCAGCTCATTTAGGCCTCTATAAGAAATCCCAGCTTCATTAGATGTTAGCTCATGCCTGGAAGCAGACCTGTGTGGACTGTCTAGGGAGAGTGAACCCCTGTGCGGTGAGAGAAAGCCTGTGTGGCTATATTTTGCTTGGACATTTAAAACCAGGGACTAGGACAGCACTAGGCTGATCCCAGTCGTTAGTTAGGAAACCTGTAAGTTTAGTCAGAGGTCAAGTTGACCAGGATTTATTTTGTGTTTGTTTTTTTGCCTTGCTGTGTTTTTGTCACTGTAAATAGAAAATAAACCGCACCTTTTTTTGATTTTGAAAACCACAACCTCCGTCTGCTGGGCCTGTTTTTGGGTGGGGAGCCCATCCCGGGGGTCACACATACCCGCTGCCGAGCTAGCCCCCTCACAGTTGGTGGAGAACCAGTGGCAGTTTTTTTTTAAGCCAGCATGGAGGAGATACTGAAACAGCTGGCTCTAGCAAATGCCAATCAACAGCAGACAAATGCAGGTTTGCAAAGGAGCCTTGTAGCCCAGCAGCAAGCTCATCAACAGAGCCTTGCAACTTTACAACAGAGTCTGGAGGCTCAGCAACAAGCCCAACAGCAATCTGAGGCCCGCTTCATAGACCTGTTGCAGAAGCAAGAGCAGAGACTACAACAACAGATGGAAGCAGTAATGCAGCAACGTCCGCAGACCGGTGAGGAAAGCCGTCCCACTAATACCGCGTCCTTTGGGGTGAGTCGTTTATTGACAAAAATGACTGGAGAGGATGATCCAGAGGTATTTTTGACCACATTTGAAAGGACCGCTGAAAGAGAAAAGTGGCCTGAGGAGCAGTGGGCTGGACTGGTGGCTCCTCTGTTAACGGGTGAATCGCAGAAAGCTTACTATGACCTAGAGCCTGACCAAGCAAAAGACTATGTGATGCTAAAAGCTGAAATATTGGCAAGGCTGGGTGTCACCCTGGCTGTCCGGGCTCAGCGTGTGCATAACTGGACTTTCCAGCTTGGAAAACCCCCCAGGTCTCAAATGTATGATCTCATTCACCTGAGCAGAAAGTGGCTACAGCCAGAGACTTTGTCCGCACCAAAGATTGTGGAACGTGTTGTAATGGATCGGTTTTTGAGAGCTCTTCCTACTGCCATCCAAAAGTGGGTAAGCCATGGAGACCCAGAGACGGCCGATGGTCTTGTGGATCGTGTGGAGAAATACTTGGCTACAGAGAACCTGACGGCCTCTTCCAGAGACACTCGGACTTTCCACCCTAAGACCAGACCATCCCCAGGGGCGGATAAGATGATTCCAAGGGGTAAGGGTGGAGAGAGTGAGAGGGTGGGAGCTCTACCCCAAGTTTGGCGAGAACAGCCTGGGAAATCAGCGGCTCAAGAGGCGGCAAGAAGGATCATTTGCTACCGCTGCCGGCAAGCGGGACATATTGCAGCAAATTGCCCGGTTTTGGAGGAACCCATGCAGTGTGACTTTCTGACGGGCAGACGTCAGTCGCTGTGTGCGACAGTCGCATGCACTGCCATTCGGGGAACTGAGAAACATTTATGCAAAATGTGTATTAATGGTAGAAATGTTGTGGTATTGCTGGATTCAGGTAGCCTTGTGACCCTGATAAAGGCTGAGTTAGTTAAAACAGAGGTCTCTGGGAATAGCAAGGTAGCCGTTATTTGTGTGCATGGGGACACCCGAGAGTATCCAGTGACTACAGTGTGTTTCGAGACCCCCAAAGGTACCCTTTCTCATCCAGTGGGCTTAGTGTCTCAGTTACCGCATGACGCCATTGTGGGAAGGGATTTTCCGAAGTTCTGGGAACTGTGGGATGATCATGAGCCCCCCACTGGTGCCCCTATGTACCAGGAATATGATAGCCAGAACTCCTCTGAGAGTGGTGAGGACTCTCCCGAATTTCCCTTGTCAGTATTGGCAGGGGAGACTCAAGAAACTGGAGAGGAGCCCACCTCCTCAGACGAAAACCTACCGTCTGTGGAGTTTTCTGATCTTGAGGTTCACAGGGAAAACTTTGCCACAGAACAGTTGAAAGACCCCGCCCTAATAAAGGCACGGGAAAACGTAGTGAAAATAGATGGCGAGTTAGTGAACCCAGATAATACCTGCACTTACCCATACTTCAGCGTAGAGAAGGACCTACTGTATCGGGTGGCAAAAAGGGCAGAAGAAACCGTTGAGCAGCTGGTGGTGCCCAAACCTTACAGGAAGTTGGTGTTGGAGTTGGCCCATGGGCACATTCTTGGAGGTCATCTGGGGACAGAGAAAACCCGAGAGAGGGTATTACAGAGATTCTATTGGCCTGGGGTGATGAAGGACATAGAAAATTATTGTTCCTCCTGCCCTGTGTGTCAGAGGTCGGCCCCGATGCCACACTTCCGTAGCCCGCTGGTCCCTCTACCCATCATTGAGGTCCCGTTTGAGAGAATCGCAATGGATTTGGTAGGTCCTATAATCAAGTCCGCTAGGGGGCACCAGTACATATTGGTTATAATGGACTATGCCACCCGTTATCCAGAAGCGATCCCTCTCAGAAATACCTCGGCCAAAACCATAGCCAAAGAGCTATCTCTTGTTTTTAGCCGGGTGGGTATTTGTAAAGAACTGCTTACGGACCAAGGTACACCCTTTATGTCCCGGGTTATGAAGGAGCTGTGTAAATTGTTCAAAGTGACGCAATTACGTACATCTGTGTATCACCCCCAAACCGATGGGCTGGTTGAAAGATTCAACAAAACCCTAAAACAAATGTTGAAGAAAGTGGTGGATAGGGATGGAAAGGATTGGGACTGTCTACTTCCTTATTTGATGTTTGCTATTAGGGAGGTGCCCCAATCCTCTACGGGATTCTCCCCCTTTGAGTTACTGTATGGGAGACACCCAAGAGGGCTGTTGGATATTGCCAAGGAAACTTGGGAAAGTGAGAGTTCTCCCCACAGGAGTGTGATTGAGCATGTCGCCCTGATGCAAGATCGAATTGCACAGGTAATGCCCATCGTGAAGGAACATTTGGCCCAAGCGCAGTTGGCACAGCAGAGAGTGTACAACCGTGGAGCCAAGACCCGTACCTTTTCCCCGGGGGATAGGATATTGGTACTTGTCCCTACGGTTGAAAGTAAATTCCTTGCCAAATGGCAAGGCCCCTACGAGATAATGGAAAAAGTGAGCGAAGTGAATTACAAGGTCAGACAACCAGGAAGGCGAAAGCCCGAACAGATCTATCACGTTAATCTGTTGAAAGCCTGGAGGGATAGAGAGTCCCTAGTCGCAGACACTTGGTCACCAGCTCAAACTGGTTGCGTGATTCCTGAGGTTGGAATCGCAGCCACCTTGTCACAACCCCAACAACAGGAGGTTAAGGAGTTTGTGCTTCGCAACAAGGAGGTATTCTCTGAGCTGCCGGGACAAACATCTGGGGTAGAGCATGACATTATTACCCCGCCCGGTGAAAGGGTGAAGTTAAAACCCTATCGGATCCCAGAGGCCCGACGGGAGGCAATACGGGAGGAAGTACAGAAAATGCTGAACTTAGGGGTGATAGAGGAGTCCCAAAGTGATTGGTCTAGTCCCATTGTGTTGGTGCCTAAACCGGATGGGAGCTGGCGATTTTGTAACGATTTTCGTCAGTTGAACAAAGTTACAAAATTTGACACCTACCCCATGCCACGTATAGATGAGTTGATCGACCGGCTGGGAACAGCCCGATACATGACGACTCTTGACCTCACAAAAGGGTATTGGCAAATCCCCCTGGCCAAGTCAGCCAAAGAGAAAACCGCATTTGTAACCCCAGACGGGGCGTTCCAATATAAAAGAATGCCGTTCGGGTTACAGAATGCGCCGGCCACATTCCAGCGGAAAATGGACCAGATGCTGAGGCCCCATCGGAAGTATGCTGCGGCTTACCTGGATGACGTAATTGTCCATAGCACAGATTGGGCCTCACATCTGCCAAAAGTGCAAGCAGTCCTGGACTCTGTTCGGGAAGCAGGGTTTACGGCTAACCCCAAGAAGTGTACCATTGGGCAGGAGGAGGCCAAATATCTTGGGTACACCATTGGGAGGGGAGTAATAAAACCCCAACTCAACAAAGTCGAGGCCATCCAGAGTTGGCCACGTCCCAACAGCAAGAAGCAGGTACGAGCCTTTCTGGGAATCGCTGGGTATTATCGGCGATTCATTCCCCACTTTGCTTCTAAGGCTGTGCCCCTAACCAACCTGACGAAGGGGAAAGGGTCGGTCATGATTAAATGGACCCCCGAGGCTGAGGCAGCATTCCAATTCTTGAAACAAGCCTTATGTAGCCAGCCAGTGTTGTACTCACCCGACTTCTCTAAAGACTTTGTCGTACAAAGTGATGCGTCAGATGTGGGGTTAGGAGCAGTATTGTCCCAGGTCTGGAACGGGGAAGAGCACCCAGTCATTTACCTCAGCAGGAAGTTGAAGTCCCATGAGGTAAATTACGCCACCGTTGAAAAGGAGTGTTTAGCGGTGAAGTGGGCTCTAGATTCCCTTCGGTACTACCTGCTAGGTAGGCACTTTGACATGGTTACGGATCACGCTCCGTTAAAGTGGATGGCTCAAAACAAGGAAACAAATAGAAGAGTGAATAGGTGGTTCCTGGCCCTCCAGGAATTCAACTTCACAGTAAAGCATCGCCCTGGCGTTCAAATGGGGAATGTGGATGCTTTGTCTCGAGTACATGAATGCCTGATTGCTGGTGTTCCAACCCCGAGGTTAAAACAAGAGGGGGGGGTATGTGACAGCAGGAAGGTAAAGTCACCTGGTTGCATCCAGGGGGGTAGATATATTTCGCCCAGATTCAGGCTTTACGCCGATTTATACAGCTAGGTGGAGAGTTGTATAAGCCCAGCTGAGACTAGTGGGCTCATGGATGACTCATACCTCTAGGGAGAGGGCTGGGCGTCGTGCAGACAGGGAGTTGATGAGATCAGCTGAACCTTGTCAGCTCATTTAGGCCTCTATAAGAAATCCCAGCTTCATTAGATGTTAGCTCATGCCTGGAAGCAGACCTGTGTGGACTGTCTAGGGAGAGTGAACCCCTGTGCGGTGAGAGAAAGCCTGTGTGGCTATATTTTGCTTGGACATTTAAAACCAGGGACTAGGACAGCACTAGGCTGATCCCAGTCGTTAGTTAGGAAACCTGTAAGTTTAGTCAGAGGTCAAGTTGACCAGGATTTATTTTGTGTTTGTTTTTTTGCCTTGCTGTGTTTTTGTCACTGTAAATAGAAAATAAACCGCACCTTTTTTTGATTTTGAAAACCACAACCTCCGTCTGCTGGGCCTGTTTTTGGGTGGGGAGCCCATCCCGGGGGTCACACATACCCGCTGCCGAGCTAGCCCCCTCACAATATATATATCTACACACAGTGCCTTGAAAAAGTATTCATAATCCTTGACATTTTCTACATTTTGTCATGTTACAACCAAAACCGTAAATGTATTTTATTGGGATTTTATCTGATAGACCACCACAAAGTGGCACATGATTGTGAAGTGGAAGGAAAATAACTGTTTTTCATTTTTTTTTTACAAATTTTTCTTTTTTACAAATAAATATGTGAAAAGCGTGGCGTGCATTTGTAATCAGCCCCCTGAGTCAATACTTTGTAGAACCACCTTTCACTGCAATTACAGAGTCTTTTTTGGGGATGTCTCTACCAGCTTTGCAAATGTAGAGAGCGAATATGTTGCCCATTAATCTCTGCAAAATAGCTCAAGCTCTGTCAGATTGGATGGAGAGCGTTTGAACAGCAATTTTCAAGTCTTGCCACAGATTCTCAATTGGATTTAGGTCTGGACTTTGACTGGGCCATTCTAACACATGAATATGCTTTGATCTAAACCATTCAATTGTAGCTCTGGCTGTATGTTTGGGGTCGTTGTCTTGCTGGAAGGTGAACCTCCGCCCCAATCTCAAGTCTTTTGCAGACTCTAATGCCCTGTACACACGATCGGATTTCCGATGGAATTTTCCATCGCAATTCAGATGAAGCTGACTTTCATCAGTCTTGCCTACACACTATCACACCATAGTCTGAGCATGCGTGGATTTTTCTTCGATGGAGTTCCACACAGACGATTGGAATTTCCACACACGACCGTTTTTTCCGATGAAAAAAGTCCATTAGACTTTTTTCATCGGAAAAAACGATCATGTGTACAGGGCATAACAGGTTTTCTTCTATAAGATTGCCCTGTATTTGGCTACATCCATCTTCTCATCAACTCTGACCAGCTTCCCTGTCCCTGCTACCACCACCATGTTTCACGGTGGGGATGGTGTATTCAGGGTGATGTGCTGTGTTCATTTTCTGTCACACATAGCATTTTTCTTTTACGACAAAAAGTTCAATTTTGGTCTCATTCGACCAGAGCACCTTCTTCCACATGCTTGCCATGTCCCCCACATGGCTTCTCGCAAACTGCAAACAGGACTTCTTATGGTTTTCTTTCAACAATGTATTGAAAAAGTAGTGGTAAGCTGTTGTGAATGACTCTGCGGTCAAAAAAATGCAATGTGCAAAAACTGCGTGATGCTAGAAAAGCAATAATCCAAATACTATAGTGTACTGGCGGTACTAAATAAACAATGGAAATAAAGTGCAAATGTGCAAGAAACTTGAGACATCAAACAGATTTAAAACAATCCAAAACCTTAATATACTGGTTGTATTAGTAAGGTATCTTGCTAGCTAGCAAGTACTGAAGCAATGGTAAAGTGCAAATGTGCAAAAATCTGTGACAGCAAAATAAACGGAATCCTTATCATATAAATGCTGAAGCAATTGTGCAAAAACAATCATGAAGTGACAATCACAGTTAATACTACATAAAACTGGTAGCTTGTGTGAGGGGGTTAGCTCGGCAGCGGGTGTGTGTGATCCCCTGGATGGGCTCCCCACACAAAAACAGGCCCAGCAGACGGAGGTTGTGGTTTTCAAGATCAAAAAGGTGCGGTTTATTTCTCTATTTACAGTGACAAAAAACACAGCAAAGCAAAAAGAAACATAAACAAAATAAACCCTGGTCAGCTTGACCTCTGACTAAACATGCAGGTTTCCTAACTAACAACTGGGATCAGCCTGGTGCTGTCCTAGTCCCTAAGTCCCTGGTTTAGTAAATGTCCAAACAAATAGCCACACAGGCTTTGTCTCACCGCACAGGGGTTCACTCTCCCTAGACAGTCCACACAGGTCTGGTTCCAGGCATGAGCAAACACCTAATGAAGCTGGGAGTTTTTATAGAGGCCTTAAACGAGCTGACAAGCTTCAGCTGGTCTCATCAACTCCCTGCCTGCACGACGCCCAGCACTCTCCCTAGAGGTATGAATCATCCATGAGCCCACTAGCCTCAGCTGGGCTTCATCAACTCTCTCCCTAGTTGTATAAGTCGGCATAAAGCCTGAATCTGGGAGAAATATACCTACCCCCCTGGATGCAACCAGGTGACTTTACCTTCCTGCTGTCACATACCCCCCCCCTCTTGTTTTAACCTTGGGGTTGGAACACCAGCAATCAGGCATTCATGTACTCGAGACAAAGCATCCACATTCCCCATTTGAACGCCAGGGCGATGCTTTACTGTGAAGTTGAATTCCTGTAGGGCCAGGAACCACCTATTTACTCTTCTATTTGTCTCCTTGTTTTGAGCCATCCACTTTAACGGAGCGTGATCCGTAACCATGTCAAAGTGCCTACCTAGCAGATAGTACCGAAGGGAATCTAGAGCCCACTTCACCGCTAAACACTCCTTTTCAACGGTGGCGTAATTTACCTCATGGGACTTCAACTTCCTGCTGAGGTAAATGACTGGGTGCTCTTCCCCGTTCCAGACCTGGGACAATACTGCTCCTAACCCCACATCTGACGCATCACTTTGTACGACAAAGTCTTTAGAGAAGTCGGGTGAGTACAACACTGGCTGGCTACATAAGGCTTGTTTCAAGAATTGGAACGCTGCCTCAGCCTCGGGGGTCCATTTAATCATGACCGACCCTTTCCCTTTCGTCAGGTTGGTTAGGGGCACAGCCTTAGAAGCAAAGTGGGGAATGAAGCGCCGATAATAACCCGCGATTCCCAGAAAGGCTCGTACCTGCTTCTTGCTGTTGGGACGTGGCCAACTCTGGATGGCCTCGACTTTGTTGAGTTGGGGTTTTATTACTCCCCTGCCAATGGTGTACCCAAGATATTTGGCCTCCTCCTGCCCAATGGTACACTTCTTGGGGTTAGCCGTAAACCCCGCTTCCCGGATAGAGTCTAGGACTGCTTGCACTTTTGGCAGATGTGAGGCCCAATCTGTGCTATGGACAATTACGTCATCCAGGTAAGCCGCAGCATACTTCCGATGGGGCCTCAGTATCTGGTCCATTTTCCGCTGGAATGTGGCCGGCGCATTCTGTAACCCGAACGGCATTCTCTTATATTGGAACGCCCCGTCTGGGGTTACAAATGCGGTTTTCTCTTTGGCCGACTTGGCCAGGGGAATTTGCCAATACCCTTTTGTGAGGTCAAGAGTCGTCATGTATCGGGCTGTTCCCAGCCGGTCGATCAACTCATCTATACGTGGCATGGGGTAGGTGTCAAATTTTGTAACTTTGTTCAACTGACGAAAATCGTTACAAAATCGCCAGCTCCCATCCGGTTTAGGCACCAACACAATGGGACTAGACCAATCACTTTGGGACTCCTCTATCACCCCTAAGTTCAGCATTTTCTGTACTTCCTCCCGTATTGCCTCCCGTCGGGCCTCTGGGATCCGATAGGGTTTTAACTTCACCCTTTCACCGGGCGGGGTAATAATATCATGCTCTACCCCAGATGTTTGTCCCGGCAGCTCAGAGAACACCTCCTTGTTGCGAAGCACAAACTCCTTAACCTCCTGTTGTTGGGGTTGTGACAAGGTGGCTGCTATTCCAACCTCCGGAATCACGCAACCAGTTTGAGCTGGTGACCAAGTTTCTGCGACTAGGGACTCTCTATCCCTCCAGGCTTTCAACAGATTAACGTGATAGATCTGTTCGGGCTTTCGCCTTCCTGGTTGTCTGACCTTGTAATTCACTTCGCTCACTTTTTCCATTATCTCGTAGGGGCCTTGCCATTTGGCAAGGAATTTACTTTCAACCGTAGGGACAAGTACCAATATCCTATCCCCCGGGGAAAAGGTACGGGTCTTGGCTCCACGGTTGTACACTCTCTGCTGTGCCAACTGCGCTTGGGCCAAATGTTCCTTCACGATGGGCATTACCTGTGCAATTCGATCTTGCATCAGGGCGACATGCTCAATCACACTCCTGTGGGGAGAACTCTCACTTTCCCAAGTTTCCTTGGCAATATCCAACAGCCCTCTTGGGTGTCTCCCATACAGTAACTCAAAGGGGGAGAATCCCGTAGAGGATTGGGGCACCTCCCTAATAGCAAACATCAAATAAGGAAGTAGACAGTCCCAATCCTTTCCATCTCTATCCACCACTTTCTTCAACATTTGTTTTAGGGTTTTGTTGAATCTTTCAACCAGCCCATCGTTTTGGGGGTGATACACAGACGTACGCAATTGCGTCACTTTGAACAATTTCCACAGCTCTTTCATAACCCGGGACATAAAGGGTGTACCTTGGTCCGTAAGCAGTTCTTTACAAATACCCACCCGGCTAAAAACAAGAGATAGCTCTTTGGCTATGGTTTTGGCCGAGGTATTTCGGAGAGGGATCGCTTCTGGATAACGGGTGGCATAGTCCATTATAACTAATATGTACTGGTGCCCCCTAGCGGACTTGATTATAGGACCTACCAAATCCATTGCGATCCTCTCAAACGGGACCTCAATGATGGGTAGAGGGACCAGCGGGCTACGGAAATGTGGCATCGGGGCCGACCTCTGACACACAGGGCAGGAGGAACAATAATTTTCTATGTCCTTCATCACCCCAGGCCAATAGAATCTCTGTAATACCCTCTCTCGGGTTTTCTCTGTCCCCAGATGACCTCCAAGAATGTGCCCATGGGCCAACTCCAACACCAACTTCCTGTAAGGTTTGGGCACCACAAGCTGCTCAACGGTTTCTTCTGCCCTTTTTGCCACCCGATACAGTAGGTCCTTCTCTACGCTGAAGTATGGGTAAGTGCAGGTATTATCTGGGTTCACTAACTCGCCATCTATTTCCACTACGTTTTCCCGTGCCTTTATTAGGGCGGGGTCTTTTAACTGTTCTGTGGCAAAATTTTCCCTGTGAACCTCAAGATCAGAAAACTCCACAGACGGTAGGTTTTCGTCTGAGGAGGTGGGCTCCTCTCCAGTTTCTTGAGTCTCGCCTGCCAATACTGACAAGGGAAATTCTGGAGAGTCCTCACCACTCTCAGAGGAGTTCTGGCTATCACCTTCCTGGTACATAGGGGCACCAGTGGGGGGCTCAGGATCATCCCACAGTTCCCAGAACTTCGGAAAATCCCTTCCCACAATGGCATCATGCGGTAATTGAGATACTAACCCCACTGGATGAGAGAGGGTACCTTTGGGGGTCTTGAAACACACTGTAGTCACTGGATACTCTCGGGTGTCCCCATGCACACAAATAACAGCTACCTTGCTATTCCCAGAGACCTCTGTTTTAACTAATTCAGCCTTTATCAGGGTCACAAGGCTACCTGAATCCAGTAATACCACAACATTTCTACCATTAATACACATTTTGCATAAATGTTTCTCAGTTCCCCGAATGGCAGTGCATGCGACTGTCGCACACAGCGACTGACGTCTATCTGTCAGAAAGTCACATTGCATGGGTTCCTCCACAACCGGGCAATTTGCTGCAATATGTCCCGCTTGCCGGCAGCGGTAGCAAACAATCCATTTGGCTGCCTCTTGAGCCCCTGACTTCCCAGGCTGTTCTCGCCAAACTTTGGGTAGAGCTCCCACCCTCTCACTCTCTCCACCCTCACCCCTTGGAATCCTCTTATCCGCCCCTGGGGATGGTCTGGTCTTAGGGTGGAAAGTCCGAGAGTCTCTGGAAGAGGCCGTCAGGTTCTCTGTAGCCAAGTATTTCTCTACACGATCCACAAGACCACCGGCCGTCTCTGGGTCTCCATGGCTTACCCACTTTTGGATGGCAGTAGGAAGAGCTCTCAAAAACCGATCCATTACAACACGTTCCACAATCTCTGGTGCGGACAAAGTCTCTGGCTGTAGCCACTTCCTGCTCAGGTGAATGAGATCATACATTTGAGTCCTGGGGGGTTTTCCAAGCTGGAAAGTCCAGTTATGCACACGCTGAGCCCAGACAGCCAGGGTGACACCCAGCCTTGCCAATATTTCAGCTTTTAGCATCACATAGTCTTTTGCTTGGTCAGGCTCTAGGTCATAGTAAGCCTTCTGCGATTCACCAGTTAACAGAGGAGCCACCAGTCCAGCCCACTGCTCCTCAGGCCACTTTTCTCTTTCAGCAGTCCTTTCAAATGTGGTCAAAAATACCTCTGGATCATCCTCTCCAGTCATTTTTGTCAATAAACGACTCACCCCAAAGGACGGGGTATTAGTGGGACGGCTTTCCTCACTGGTCTGCGGACGTTGCTGCATTACTGCTTCCATTTGTTGTAGTCTCTGCTCTTGCTTCTCTAACAGGTCTATGAAGCGGGCCTCAGATTGCTGCTGGGCTGCAAGGCTCTGATGATGAGCTTGCTGCTGGGCTGCGAAGCTCTGTTGTTGAGCTGCAAGGCTCTTTTGCAAACCTGCATTTGTCTGCTGTTGATTGGCATTTGCTAGAGCCAGCTGTTTCAGTATCTCCTCCATGCTGGCTTAAAAAAAAACTGCCACTGGTTCTCCACCAACTGTGAGGGGGTTAGCTCGGCAGCGGGTGTGTGTGATCCCCTGGATGGGCTCCCCACACAAAAACAGGCCCAGCAGACGGAGGTTGTGGTTTTCAAGATCAAAAAGGTGCGGTTTATTTCTCTATTTACAGTGACAAAAAACACAGCAAAGCAAAAAGAAACATAAACAAAATAAACCCTGGTCAGCTTGACCTCTGACTAAACATGCAGGTTTCCTAACTAACAACTGGGATCAGCCTGGTGCTGTCCTAGTCCCTAAGTCCCTGGTTTAGTAAATGTCCAAACAAATAGCCACACAGGCTTTGTCTCACCGCACAGGGGTTCACTCTCCCTAGACAGTCCACACAGGTCTGGTTCCAGGCATGAGCAAACACCTAATGAAGCTGGGAGTTTTTATAGAGGCCTTAAACGAGCTGACAAGCTTCAGCTGGTCTCATCAACTCCCTGCCTGCACGACGCCCAGCACTCTCCCTAGAGGTATGAATCATCCATGAGCCCACTAGCCTCAGCTGGGCTTCATCAACTCTCTCCCTAGTTGTATAAGTCGGCATAAAGCCTGAATCTGGGAGAAATATACCTACCCCCCTGGATGCAACCAGGTGACTTTACCTTCCTGCTGTCACACTTGATATAATCCAAGGTGATGAATGTGAAAAAATTGTGTTTTGTTTTTAACCACTTCCATACTGGGCACTTATACACCTTCCTGCCCAGACCAATTTTCAGCTTTCTGCGCTGTTGCAATTTGAATGACAATTGCGCGGTCATGCTACACTGTACACAAACTAAATTTTTATCATTTTTTCCCCCACAAATAGAGCTTTCTTGGTGGTATTTGATCACCTCTGGGATTTTTATTTTCTGCTAAAAAAAAATAAAAAATGACCAAAAATTTTGAAAAAAAAGTATTTTTTTTGTTTCAGTTACAAAACGTTTTAAATAAGTACGTTTTCTCCTTCACTGATGGGGCTGCACTGACGGGCACCGATGAGGTGGCACCGATGAGGTGGCACTGATGGGCACAGATGATGGGCACTAATATGCGGCACTGATAGGTGGGCGCGGATAGGCGGCACGGATGGGCGCGGATAGGCGGCACGGATGGGCGCTGATAGGCGGCACGGATGGGCGCTGATAGGCGGCACGGATGGGCACTGATAGGCGGCACAGATGGGCATGGATGGGCACTGATAGGTGGCACGGATGAGCATGGATGGGCACTGATAGGTGGCACGGGTGGGCACTGATAGGCGGCACTGATGTACTGTAATGGATGCCAAACAAAAATGCCTGCCAATCAGTGATGCCCATTGTGGGCACTGATTGGCATCCATTGTGGGCACTGATTGGCATCCATTAGGGGGCAGTAACTGGCATCCCTGGTGGTCTAGGGTGGCATCCCTGGTGCTGGCATCCCTGGTGGTCCAGTGGCATCCCTGGTGGTCCAGTGGGGGCATCCTCAGGGGGGCTGTGCTGATAATCGATCAGCACAAACCCCCCCCTGTCAGAGGAGCAGCCGATCGGCTCTCCTCTACTCGCGTCTGACAGACGCGAGTGAGGAAAAGCCGATGACCGGCTTTTCCTGTTTACACTGTGATCAGCCGTGATTGGACACGGCTGATCACGTGGTAAAGAGTCTCCGTCGGAGACTCTTTACCTAGATCGGAGTTGCGGGGTGTCAGACTGACACCCCGTAGCAACGATCGCCGCGATGCGCGCCCCCGGGGGCGCGCAGCGGCTCAAAATCCTGAGGACGTCATATGACGTCCTGTCAGGATTTTGCAACCACTTTGCCGACGTCAATCCGCTATAGGGCGGGCGGCAAGTGGTTAAAGTCCAATTTTGGCGAATAAAGTGATTAGTGCTGGGGTTAAGATGCTGAGTGACGGTTTCTTCTGTGACTTCCACACTGTGGGTGACCCTCTATTAATGAATGGGTGGCCCCTTACCTCACTGCTGTGAGGTTACAGCATGTGTGTAAATCCTATGCGAATCCGGCCTGGTGCTGCCTGGATGGTTCCTTAGAGCAGTGTTTCTCAACTCCAGTCCTCAAGGCGACCCAACAGGTCATGTTTTCAGGATTTCCCTCAGATGAAACGGCTGTGGTATTTACTAAGGCAGTGAAACTGATCAAATCACGTGTGCAAAATAATGGAAAGCCTGAAAACATGACCTGTTGGGGCGCCTTGAGGACTGGAGTTGAGAAACACTGCCTTAGAGCATGGGGGTATGATGCCTGGATGTGTTGACAAAAACGCCTGTCCGTGGGGTGTAAGGTCTCCAGGTGGCGTGCATATGTTAGCAGGGAAAAGGTAAAGGAATTCCCAATATTATGTAGTATGTTTAAAATATTCACGTTTATTTGTTAAGAGCAGTAAAATAAGTACTCACATTTAAAAAAATCGTATGGTACATATCAAAATACGAGCGCCGAGCTCGTCCGCGTCACCTTCGGTGCTTGTAGTGTCCCTACACGTATCGTCATTGACCACGTGACTTCATCAGGGGATGAACACAGTCCATCAACACAGTCAGTGTTGATTGGGGAATGCCTCCCACTGTGCTATTGTATTCTGCCAGCTGAGGGCACTGGGAGCATTCCTGACTGGCAGATAGTGATGAGCCGAACACCCCCGGGTTCGGTTCGCACCAGAACCCGCGAACGGACCGAAAGTTCGTACGAACATTAGAACCCTATTAAATACAATGGATGCGAACGTTCGAATTCTAAAGTGCTAATTATAACGACTATTATGCATGTTATTGTCCTAAGAAGGGTTTGGGAACCCGGGTTCTGCACCAGGGGACATGTATCAATGCAAAAATAAGTTTTAAAAACGGTCGTTTTTCGGGAGCAGTCATTTTAATGATGCATAAAGTGAAAAAAAAAAAGTCAAATATTCCTTTAAATATCGTACCTGGGGGGTGTCTAAAGTATGCCTGTGAAGTGCCACGTGTTTCCCGTGTTTAGAACTGTCCCTGCACAAAATGACACTTCTAAAGGAAAAAAAAGCCATTTAAAACTGCTTGCGGCTTTAATGTAATGTCTGGTCCCGGTAATATGGATGAAAATCTTTAAGAAAAATGGCATAGCTACCCCATGACCCCCCCCCCCTACCCCAGCCCATTACCAGCCCCTTTGGGTCTTGTATGGATATTAAGGGGAACCCCGCACATAAAATAAAAAAGGCCCTATATACTCTGAACAGCCGTATACAGGCGGTGCATACAAGACAGGGACTGTAGGTTTGTTCTTATGTAGAATCTGTTTGTAAATTTGAACAGGTACATTGTTTAAGTGTAGCTCCAGCCCAAAAATCTATTTTTAAACTTTTTGGAAAACATAGGTAATCACCCCTGTAACATTTGTTTTGCTGTCTGTGCCCCTGTTCAGAACATTTCACCTCACTTTCCGTCCCAATGACAACTGTTTTTGAAATGTGGTGTTTTTCTTGAAACAAGGATTGCTGATAAAGCATCAGTACAGAGGAGACACCTTTCTCCCATATTAATTCTTACAGGAGAGAATTTTCCTTCCATGGGGTAGATTTCCTCTCACTTCCTGTTGTCTTCTTGCGTTTGCAAGTAGGAGTCGTTTGTAAGTTGGATGTTTGAAAGTAGGGACCTGCCGTATATACTCTGCAGAAATAGGCCCCTTAGTTGTTGGTGTTGGCACAACACTGTAAGCACTCACAGTTACTCTTGGTTGGTGCTGGAACGCCCTGCTGTCAACTATTATATCAGGAATTTTAATTACATATAATTGTTGAACAGTGGTAGTAAAAATTGGGCCTTTGATGGTGGTGCTGGTGCCACAACACTGTAAGCCCTGACAGTTACTCTTGGTGGGTGCAGCAATGGGCCCTGCTGTGAATTATTAGATCAAGAATTGTAATTGCATGCCCCTGTTGAACAGGGGCTGAAAAATTGGGCCTTTCGTGGTGGTGGTGGTGGTGGTGGTGTTGCCACAACACTGTAAGCCCTCAGAGTTACTCTTGGTGGGTGCAGGAATGGGCCCTGCTGTGAATTATTAGATCAAGAATTGTAATTACATGCCCCTTTTGAACAGGGGCTGAAAAATTGGGCCTTTCGTGGTGGTGGTGGTGGTGGCGTTGCCACAACACTGTAAGCCCTCAGAGTTACTCTTGGTGGGTGCAGCAATGGGCCCTGCTGTGAATTATTAGATCAAGAATTGTAATTACATGCCCCTGTTGAACAGGGGCTGAAAAATTGGGCCTTAGGCACTGGTGGCACAACACTACAACCCCTCACAGATACTGTACTTGGAGCACAGCAATGAGCCCTGTTGCAAAGTATTGCTTCAAAAATTGTAATGACACGCCCCTGTTAAACAGGGGCTGAAAAATTGGGCCTTAGGCACTGGTGGCACAACACTCCAACCCCTCACAGATACTGTACTTGGAGCACAGCAATGAGCCCTATGGCAAATTATTGCTAAAAAAATTGTAATTACACGCCCCTGTAAAACAGGGGCTGAAAAATTGGGCCTTAGCCACTGGTGGCGGCACCCATAAACAAAAATGATCTTCCAAGCTATCATCATCAATCGTATCATTGAGGACTCGGAGGAGGAGGATAGCCAGTCAACATAACAGCACAGGCACTCAGCATCAGCATCAGTCTTGAAGGGATGTGACATGTTAAAATCAATTAGTCTGTTATATCAGCATCAGGTGTGTGGTAGCTGGTGGTGATCCAAGACTGGTTCATCTTGATGAAAGTCAGTCGATCAACCGAGTCGGTGGACAGGCGCACCCTGTGATCCGTGACAAATCCTCCAGCAGCACTGAATGTGCGTTCCGAAAGAACGCTGGATGCAGGACAGGCCAGTAGCTCAATTGCATACTGTGCAAGCTCTGGCCAGTGATCCATCCTCAAGACCCAGTAAGCCAGAGGATTTTCGGTGGGGAAGGTGTCCAAGTCTGACCTTGCCCCTAGATATTCCTGCACCATGTTTATCAGACGCTGGCGATGGTTGCTGGAACCGATCATACTTTGGGGCTGCGGACTAAAGAATTGTCTGAACGCATCGGTCAGACGGCCACCTTCCCCACCGCTCCTTCTTTGACTGGCCGAAGCCTCAGCAACTCGTTGTCCAGGACGAGGAGTTTGTAACCTCCCAGTCTCTGGGAACGCGTTGCACAGACCTTTCTGCAAGGCCTCCCGGAGTTGTCTCATCCTCTGCTCCCTCTGCGACGGTAACATAAGGTCCGCAACCTTACCCTTGTACCGTGGATCAAGGAGAGTGGCCAGCCAGTAATGGTCCCTCTCCTTGATCCGAAGAATACGAGGATCCTTCCGCAGACTTTGCAGGATCAGGGAGGCCATGCAGCGTAGGTTTGCTGAGGCATTCGGTCCGGAGTCCTCTGGGTCACTAAGGACGACATGATCCGCAGCCACCTCCTCCCAGCCACGTACAAGTCCACTGGTTTCTTGGGACTGTAAATCATCCCTAAAAGACTGCTGCTGATGATGCTGAGTGCCAGCCTCCACCTCCATGCTGACACAATCCTCCTCCTCCTCCTCCTCCTCTTCCTGTGCGATGGGTGGGACAGAAGGAACACTGTCTGGGTAAAGGGGGCCTTGAGAGGCAAGGAAGTCCTCCTCTTCCTGCCTCTGTTCTGCCTCAAGTGCCCTGTCCATTATTCCACGCAGCGTGTGCTCCAACAGGTGGACAAGAGGTACAGTGTCACTGATGCATGCACTGTCACTGCTCACCATCCTCGTGGCCTCCTCAAATGGTGCCAGGACAGTGCATGCATCCCTGATCATGCCCCACTGGCGTGGAGAAAAAAAAACAAGCTCCCCTGACCCTGTCCTGGTGCCGTAGTCGCACAGGTACTCATTGATGGCCCTCTGCTGCGTGTGCAGCCGCTGCAGCATGGCCAACGTTGAGTTCCACCTGGTGGGCATGTCACATATAAGGCGGTTCTTGGGCAGGTTCAACTCCTTTTGCAGCTCAGCCAGGCGAGCACTGGCATTATAAGATCTGCGGAAATGCACACAGACTTTCCTGGCCTGCCTCAGGACATCCTGTAAGCCCGGGTACCTGCCCAAGAACCGCTGCACCACCAGGTTAAGGACGTGAGCCACACAGGGCACATGGGTCAGTTGTCCCTGTCGGAGGGCGGAGAGGAGGTTGGTGCCATTGTCGCAAACCACCATTCCTGGCTTAAGCTGGCGTGGCGTCAACCACCTCTCGGCCTGGCCCTGCAGAGCAGACAGGACCTCTGCCCCAGTGTGGCTTCTGTCCCCCAAACACACCAGCGCAAGCACGGCATGGCATCTTTTTGCCTGCGTACTTGCGTAGCCCCTTGAACGGCTACGGAGCACCGCTGGTTCAGAGGACAAACCACAGGAAGAGGCCATGGAGGAAGAAGAAGAGGAGGGGGTGGAGGAGAGAGGTGTGTCACAACCAGTAGTAGCATTTTGGAGGCGTGGCGGTGGAACAACCTCCAACACTACTGCACCTTGTCCTGCATCCTTCCCAGCTGCCAAAAGAGTGACCCAATGGGCCGTGAAAGAAAGGTAACGTCCCTGTCCATGCCTGCTGGACCATGAGTCAGCGGTAATATGCACCTTACCGCTGACCGCCCTGTCCAGCGAGGCCAAGACATTGCCTTCCACATGCCGGTAGAGAGCCGGAATAGCCTTCCGTGAGAAAAAGTGGTGTTTGGGAACCTGCCACTGAGGAACCGCACATTGCACAAACTCACGGAAGGGGGCCGAGTCTACCAACTGAAAAGGCAGCAGTTGAAGCGCTAGCAATTTAGCCAAGCTAGCATTCAACCGCTGGGCATGTGGATGGCTGGGAGTGAACTTCTTTCGACGGTCCAGCAGCTGGGGCAGGGAAATTTGCCTGCTAGAATCGGACGTCGGTGTACTGCTAGCAGAGTGGCCGCAACTACTTGGCTGTGACACACCTAATTCTACACCTTCATTCCTCTCAGTGCATGTTTCAGACAGGACTGAAGTTATAGTGGGGTTGGAGATCCCAGCTGATGCGGTGCAAGGAGAGGTCCGCTTTGTTCTTTGGTGTGGGTCTTTGAGGTAGGCTTGCCAACGAGCTGCATGGCAGGTCAACATATGTCTGGTCAGGCATGTGGTACCCAAGCGGCTGATGTTTTGGCCACGCGATATACGCTTGAGACATATGTTGCAAACAGCAGCTGTGCGATCTGATGCACTAGCCTCAAAAAAGGCCCACGCCAAAGAACTTTTTGAATGACGGGCAGAGGCAGCGCCCTGCACAGGCGGAGCTCTGCGGTGTGATTCCGTCGGTGTACTGCCCTTACGCTGGCCACCAAAGGGCATCCTGCCTCGTTGGAGATGTGCCTCCTCCTCATCCTCCTCCTCCTCCTCTCTCCTATTAGGCACCCACGTGGAGTCAGTGACCTCATCATCCCCTCCCTCCTCATCACTGGAGCCAATCTGGCAGTATGCTGCAGCTGCTGGAACATGACTGCCAGATTGGTGTCCTTCTTGAGCATCCCCTCTGTCTGCTCTCACGCTACTGCCTTCCTGTAGCTGGGTTTCATCATCAGACCCTTCGAAACGCTGGGCATCCTCCTGGAGCATGTACCCAACACTGTGCTCAAACAGTTCGGGGGACTCCTCAGGAGGAGGACATGGTGGGTCTAGGGAAGGAGTGACTGATGATGAGTCTGACATTGATACCAGGGAAGAGGACGCTTTGGCAGCTGCTTTGCCAGTACCCTGAGCCTGGGTGAGAGAGGATGAGGAGGAGGAGGAGGGCTTGGTCATCCACTCTACCAAGTCTTCGGCATGATGTGGCTCAACATGTCCAGCTGCCGAAAAGAAGGACAAGCGTGTCCCATGGCCATGTGCTGATGACAATGCACCGCGTCCACGACCAGCACTGTTGCCCCCAGACACAGAGCCTGCTTGCCCTCTTTCTTTCTCGTACATCACGGGACACAGAGCGACATAGTCATTACTAATGGGTTATATAGATACCGTCAGGTGCTGGCACTGGCAACTTCCAAAACCGGAAGTACCCTCCCCTATATAAGCCCCTCCCATCCGGGAGCACCTCAGTTTTTTGCCAGTGTCTAAGGTGTTGGCCAAGAAGAAACATGTGTTTTTCACTGAGCTTGCGTACAGGTTCTTTTGGGCCTCAGTAAGCTATTCCGGATCCGACCAAAAAAGCTTCATAGCTAAACGGTCGGTACCCGGACCTTGCAGAGAAGAGCAAGGTTTTGCCTGTAATGCTTCTCTTAGGAGAGCTGGACCCTGGGATCCAGAGCTCTGGTCATACCCACGACCAAGATGTTTTCTGTGCAGGGTGCTATACAGGTCCAGGGAAGTGGAATCCTTGGGAACCCGGTCCCTGAAGGTTTGATTACAATGCCTGCCGTGATAGGTGAAGTTTGGGCTTTTGTGGACCAAACAAAGTCCTGCGGCGGGGAACAGGTAAGTGGGGGCCCCCAGGAACTTGGTTCTATTGGGGGACCCCCAAGCCTAATTTGTCTTTCTGTCTGTTACCTAATGGTATTCCCGCAAAATTCTGTGCATGCCTGTAACTACTAAAAAAATGTAATAATTTTTAATGGTGGTCAAGAAAAAAAAAAAAAAAATTTTTTTTTATATATATATATATTTAATATATTAGACTGCGGTACCTGTGTTTGTCCACTAGAGGCCGCTGTGGAACGTTTCTTGTCATGTGGACTAGTTTCTTCTCATCAGAGCGAGTCCAGGCAGATGGTGAGTTCTCTTATGGGAAACTGCTTCCTCTGCCATGTTGCAATGCTCGTCCATCCCCCGGCCTGCGGCAAAGGGGCCCTGGCTCTTGTCCCTGGTTTCCATTTTCGAAATTAGCGCCGAAGGCGCACGTGGCCGCGCGCGTGCGCGTGCACGCGCCTCTATATATAGAGGTGAGCCGGGAAAGGGGGCGGAGCCTGGGGGATGACGCTCTGTGCGTGCCGCAGCGCTTCTGCGCATGTGCGGGCGTCCCAGCATGTTAAAAACCACAATTTTGTGTGGTGAGCTGGCTATGAAGTACAGAGACAGAGCTGGCAACATTTAAAGAAGGCATACAGCAAGCGGTTGATACAGGCATCCCCTAGAAAGGCACATTAGTAGACACCAACTGTTTCTTATAGCAGCATTTATGCTAGACTATTGTCAGTAACTGGTGTATTTCGGCTGGAATACCTTAGCTTTGTGGCTTAGGAATATGCCATCTAAAAACTCCGGGACTAGAAATTCCAGGAGGAATAGGGGGTCTCCATCGGGCTCTGAGGATCTTGGGCATGCTTTGGCTGCACCAGTCTCCCCTGAAGAATCAGAGGTTAGTGACCGTAGAGCACCCTCAGGAGTACCTGGTACTGTGGCTGTCCTCAGTTCACCTGCTCCTGTGTATGTAACGGAGGAGGTTTTTTCCTCAGCTCTGGGAGGGCTGGAAGAGAGATTGTCAGCATTGATCGCGGCTTCCCTGTCACAGGAGAAAAGCGCCCGATCTCCGTCTCCTCCCTCAGAGTGCCTGTTAACAGAGCAACAGTCCCATACAGGGATCGACCTACCTGAAGGGGATCAGGATGAGGTCGATTCGGTTGTAGAGGAATCAACAGTGGAAGAGCCGTTCTCAGCATCGCATGCTGAAAGGTTATGGGTTCAGTCCCTGACTAATATGGTCCGATCAGCATTTAAAATGCCACTTGCGGAGCCATCATCCACTTCTGTCTCCTCGTTGGGGTCGCTAAAAGCTCCCCAGACTGTTTGTTCCTTTCCGATCCATCCTTTACTGGAAGGGCTCATTTACCAGGATTGGGAGCATCCTGACAAAATATTTACTCCCCCCAAGAGATTTCCGGTGGTCTATCCCATGGAGGATAAGTTCATCAGAAAATGGAGGGTCCCTACAGTGGACGCAGCCATCTCTTGTGTGAATAAATCACTGACATGTCCGGTGGATAATGTCCAAATGTTCAAGGACCCAATAGATAAAAAATTGGAGTCCTTATTAAAATCTGCTTTTTCTACAGCAGGATTGGTGACACAACCAGCAGTGGCAGCTATTGGGGTCTGCCAAGCAGTGAAGGATCAGTTGAAACAGGTCTTAAGGGACTTGCCAGATCAGCAGGCTCTTGCCCTAGCTGATCTACCTAGAGCCTTATGCTTTGCGGTGGACGCTATAAAGGATTCAATCCATCAGGCCTCCCGCCTTACGCTGTCTGTAGTACATATGCGCAGGCTTCTATGGCTCAAAAACTGGTCTGCTGAAGCTCCCTGTAAAAAATTGCTGGTCAGCTTCCCATTTCATGGTGAACGCTTATTCGGGGAAGACCTGGACAAATATATCCAGAGAATTTCCAGCGGTAAAAGTACACTTTTGCCGGTTAAAAATAGAGTTAGAGGTCCCTCTTTTAAGAGGCCTGCTTCTCCAGTCCCTAGGACATCGGCTGTGAAACAGTTCCGACGGCCTCCTCGGTCAAATCCCGGAGGTAAAAATCAGGGACAATTGCAGGGTAACAAGAAGCCCTGGAGCAGGAGAGGTACAAAACCTCCCCCAAAGTCAAATGCATGAAGGGTTGCCCCCACCCAATCGGGTGGGGGGAAGACTTCAGTTGTTCACAGAGACCTGGCGGGACACGATCCGAGACAGATGGGTGCTCTCCGCAGTAAATCTGGGATACAAATTGGAGTTAAAAAACTCCCCTCCTTCCCGCTTTATAAGGTCAAACGTGCCAAGGGATCCCCAGAAGAGAGGATCCCTCCTGTTGGCACTAGAACAATTATTGCTCCAAGCAGTAATTATAGAGGTTCCCCTGGAAGAATGGGGGTTCGGGTTTTACTCAAACCTCTTTACAGTCCCGAAGCCAAACGGGGACGTGAGGCCCATATTAAATCTAAAAGGGCTAAACAAATTCCTACATATCAGGACTTTCCGGATGGAGTCGATCCGATCGGTAGCCACTGCCCTACAAGGGGAGGAATGGTTAGCCTCGATCGACATCAAAGATGCTTATTTGCACATTCCCATCTTTCCAGCCCACCAAAAATTTCTACGCTTTGCGGTAGAAGGACGCCATTTTCAGTTCAGAGCCTTACCCTTCGGTCTGGCCACAGCACCAAGAGTGTTCACAAAAATTCTGGCCCCATTATTGGCCAATCTAAGAACACGAGGTGTAACGATAATGGCATATCTAGACGACTTGTTGCTGATAGACCACTCAGTGGAAAAACTAGAAGTGGTTGTTCACGAGACAATCAAGTATCTGGAATATCACGGTTGGATTATCAACCGAGACAAGTCAGCCCTAAAACCAGTCAAAAGTCTGGAATACTTGGGGCTAAGGCTGGATTCAGACCAGAGAAAAATTTTCTTGCCTCAAGAAAAGGTGTCGTCTTTGAGAGATTTGATCCACTTAGTGGGTTCAAAAAGACAGCCATCCATACGCCTGTGCATGAGGCTGCTGGGAAAAATGGTGGCATCATTCGAAGCAGTACCCTACGGTCAATTCCATTCAAGGAAGTTGCAAAGGGCCATACTGTCAGCCTGGAACAAAAAAGTTCAGGCTCTGGACTTACCAATGTCCTTGTCCCCTTCCGTTCGCAAGAGCCTCCGCTGGTGGTTGGTTCCCCAGAATCTGGAAAGAGGGAAATCCTTCAGTCCGATTTCCTGGAAGGTGGTCACTACAGATGCCAGCCTTATAGGCTGGGGAGCAGTACTGGAGCAATGGTCTCTCCAGGGCAGATGGTCGGGGAAAAGGCCCTGCCCATCAATCTCTTAGAGATACGAGCAGCCCGGTATGCCCTAGTAGCATGGACATCCAAACTCCAAGGGTCCCCTGTCAGAATTCAATCAGACAATGCCACAGCAGTGGCATATATCAATCGTCAGGGGGGCACCAGGAGTCGTGCAGCCCAAAGGGAAGTAAATTACATCCTGAGATGGGCAGAAAGATATGTCCCAGCCATATCTGCGGTATTCATTCCAGGAGTGGAGAATTGGAAGGCGGACTTTCTAAGTCGCCAACAATTATGCCCAGGGGAATGGTCCCTTCATCCCGAGGTTTTCCGGACAATATGTCAGCGGTGGGGAACACCGGATGTAGATCTGCTAGCATCCAGATTCAACACAAAAGTGGACAGGTTTGTCTCTTGGACAAGGGATCCCCTAGCTTGTGGCTCGGATGCCCTAGTGTTCCCTTGGGATCAGTTCAAGCTGATATATGCATTCCCACCGCCACAATTGTTACCTCGATTACTCCGCAGAATCAGGGTAGAAAAGAAACCAGTGATTCTGGTGGCTCCAGCGTGGCCCCGAAGAGCATGGTACGCGGAGATTGTAAAAATGTCTGTGGGGAGTCCTTGGACCCTCCCACATCGTCCGGACCTGCTTTCGCAAGGACCGATATACCACCCTTCCTTACCAGCCCTAGGTTTGACGGCCTGGCTATTGAAGCCCACATTCTAAAAAGGAGAGGGCTCTCTAATGCCGTGGTATCTACCATGATCAATGCCAGGAAGCCGGTATCCAGGCAGATCTACTATAGAATCTGGAAGGCGTACATCGCCTGGTGTGAGGCCAAGAAATGGCATCCACGTAAATACGTAATAGGTAGGATTCTGGACTTCCTACAATGGGCTGTAGATAGGAAGCTTGCCTTGAGTACTATCAAGGGTCAGATTTCGGCCTTGTCAATATTTTTTCAAAGGCCCTTGGCTTCGCATTCACTAGTCAAAGCCTTTATACAAGGAGTGATGCGTATTAGTCCTCCGGTTAATATTCCCATATGTCCATGGGATCTAAACTTGGTTCTGTCGGTTTTACAGAAACAACCATTTGAACCATTACAGCATATTTCCTTGGTGCTTCTCACCAGGAAATTGATTTTTCTAGTAGCCATTTGTTCGGCTAAAAGAGTGTCGGAATTAGCAGCTATGTCCTGTAAAGAGCCATATCTGGTTATCCATAAGGACAGAGTAGTATTACGTCCTCAGCCAGCCTTTCTTCCTAAGGTGGTATCGAGGTTTCATTTGAACCAAGATGTGGTTCTTCCTTCTTTTTTCCCCAAACCTACTTCAGTAGAGGAAAAGTTATTGCATTCTTTGGATGTAGTAAGAGCAGTTAAAGCTTATCTAAAAGCCACTGCTCAGATTCGCAGAACGGATACTTTGTTTATTCTGCCGGAAGGCCCCAGAAAGGGTCAGGCAGCGTCAAAATCTACTTTAGCCAGGTGGATTCGACAGGTCATAATACAAGCCTATGGCTTGAGAAGGAGACCGCCTCCGTTCAAAGTTAGAGCGCACTCCACGAGAGCAGTTGGAACTTCATGGGCAGTGCATCACCAGGCCTCCCTGGCTCAAATCTGTAAGGCCGCAACATGGTCTTCAGTTCACACGTTTACTAGGTTCTACCAGGTGGACGTTAGAAGTCAGGAGGATGTCGCCTTTGGGCGCAGTGTGTTGCAGGCCGCAAAAGATCCTCATGTCTGATAGCGCTCAGCTTATATATGCTGTATCCCCCCCCTCATTTGGCATTGCTTTAGGACATCCCATTAGTAATGACTATGTCGCTCTGTGTCCCGTGATGTACGAGAAAGAAAATAGGATTGTTATAACAGCTTACCTGTAAAATCCTTTTCTTGGAGTACATCACGGGACACAGAGCTCCCGCCCCTCTTTGGGGACACTTATTGCTTTGCTACAAAACTGAGGTGCTCCCGGATGGGAGGGGCTTATATAGGGGAGGGTACTTCCGGTTTTGGAAGTTGCCAGTGCCAGCACCTGACGGTATCTATATAACCCATTAGTAATGACTATGTCGCTCTGTGTCCCGTGATGTACTCCAAGAAAAGGATTTTACAGGTAAGCTGTTATAAAAATCCTATTTTTATTGCCTCCTGACTGTCTGCCTCTCCTTGTTTGCCTTACAGACATTCTAATAGATGGCCTGCAGGGAGATGGGAAAAAAGCAATAAGGGCTACCTTCAGGTGTCCTTCTCTGTCCCTTTACTTAAGGATTTCTAAATATGGTTGAGGATGATTGCTTTCGCACAGAATAGCACAACGACAATTTCCCTAACTGTCCAAAAAACAAGGATTTCAAAGATGGTTGATGAGGAATGCTTTAGCACAGTATAGCACAAGGAGAATTTCCCTCACTGTCCTTCCCTGTCCCTAGAAACAAGGATTATCACAGTGAAAGAAACTGACACTCTTCCTACCTATAGTTTTCTGTCCCTAGAAAAAATGTTTTTTTAAAGATGGTTGATGATCAATGCTTTAGCACACTATAGCACAAGGAGAATATCCCTCACTGTCCTTCCCTGTCCCTAGAAACAAGGATTATCACAGTGAAAGAAACTGACACTCTTCCTACCTATAGTTTTCTGTCCCTAGAAAAAATGTTTTTTTAAAGATGGTTGATGATCAATGCTTTAGCACACTATAGCACAAGGAGAATTTCCCGCACTGTCCTTCCCTGTCCCTAGAAACAAGGATTATCACAGTGAAAGAAACTGACACTCTTCCTACCTATAGTTTTCTGTCCCTAGAAAAAATGTTTTTTTAAAGACGGTTGATGATCAATGCTTTAGCACACTATAGCACAAGTAGAATTTCCCTCACTGTCCTTCCCTGTCCCTAGAAACAAGGATTATCACAGTGAAAGAAACTGACACTCTTCCTACCTATAGTTTTCTGTCCCTAGAAAAAATGTTTTTTTAAAGATGGTTGATGATCAATGCTTTAGCACACTATAGCACAAGTAGAATTTCCCTCACTGTCCTTAGAAACAAGGATTATCACAGTGAAAGAAACTGACACTCTTCCTACCTATAGTTTTCTGTCCCTAGAAAAAATGTTTTTTTAAAGATGGTTGATGATCAATGCTTTAGCACACTATAGCACAAGGAGAATTTCCCTCACTGTCCTTCCCTGTCCCTAGAAACAAGGATTATCACAGTGAAAGAAACTGACACTCTTCCTACCTATAGTTTTCTGTCCCTAGAAAAAATGTTTTTTTAAAGATGGTTGATGATCAATGCTTTAGCACACTATAGCACAAGGAGAATTTCCCTCACTGTCCTTCCCTGTCCCTAGAAACAAGGATTATCACAGTGAAAGAAACTGACACTCTTCCTACCTATAGTTTTCTGTCCCTAGAAAAAATGTTTTTTTAAAGATGGTTGATGATCAATGCTTTAGCACACTATAGCACAAGGAGAATTTCCCTCACTGTCCTTCCCTGTCCCTAGAAACAAGGATTATCACAGTGAAAGAAACTGACACTCTTCCTACCTATAGTTTTCTGTCCCTAGAAAAAATGTTTTTTTAAAGACGGTTGATGATCAATGCTTTAGCACACTATAGCACAAGGAGAATTTCCCTCACTGTCCTTCCCTGTCCCTAGAAACAAGGATTATCACAGTGAAAGAAACTGACACTCTTCCTACCTATAGTTTTCTGTCCCTAGAAAAAATGTTTTTTTAAAGCTGATTGATGATCAATGCTTTAGCACACTATAGCACAAGTAGAATTTCCCTCACTGTCTTTCCCTGTCCCTAGAAACAAGGATTATCACAGTGAAAGAAACTGACACTCTTCCTACCTATAGTTTTCTGTCCCTAGAAAAAATGTTTTTTTAAAGCTGATTGATGATCAATGCTTTAGCACACTATAGCACAAGTAGAATTTCCCTCACTGTCCTTCCCTGTCCCTAGAAACAAGGATTATCACAGTGAAAGAAACTGACACTCTTCCTACCTATAGTTTTCTGTCCCTAGAAAAAATGTTTTTTTAAAGATGGTTGATGATCAATGCTTTAGCACACTATAGCACAAGGAGAATTTCCCTCACTGTCCTTCCCTGTCCCTAGAAACAAGGATTATCACAGTGAAAGAAACTGACACTCTTCCTACCTATAGTTTTCTGTCCCTAGAAAAAATGTTTTTTTAAAGATGGTTGATGATCAATGCTTTAGCACACTATAGCACAAGGAGAATTTCCCTCACTGTCCTTCCCTGTCCCTAGAAACAAGGATTATCACAGTGAAAGAAACTGACACTCTTCCTACCTATAGTTTTCTGTCCCTAGAAAAAATGTTTTTTTAAAGCTGATTGATGATCAATGCTTTAGCACACTATAGCACAAGTAGAATTTCCCTCACTGTCCTTCCCTGTCCCTAGAAACAAGGATTATCACAGTGAAAGAAACTGACACTCTTCCTACCTATAGTTTTCTGTCCCTAGAAAAAATGTTTTTTTAAAGATGGTTGATGATCAATGCTTTAGCACACTATAGCACAAGGAGAATTTCCCTCACTGTCCTTCCCTGTCCCTAGAAACAAGGATTATCACAGTGAAAGAAAATGACACTCTTCCTACCTATAGTTTTCTGTCCCTAGAAAAAATGTTTTTTTAAAGCTGATTGATGATCAATGCTTTAGCACACTATAGCACAAGTAGAATTTCCCTCACTGTCCTTCCCTGTCCCTAGAAACAAGGATTATCACAGTGAAAGAAACTGACACTCTTCCTACCTATAGTTTTCTGTCCCTAGAAAAAATGTTTTTTTAAAGACGGTTGATGATCAATGCTTTAGCACACTATAGCACAAGGAGAATTTCCCTCACTGTCCTTCCCTGTCCCTAGAAACAAGGATTATCACAGTGAAAGAAACTGACACTCTTCCTACCTATAGTTTTCTGTCCCTAGAAAAAATGTTTTTTTAAAGATGGTTGATGATCAATGCTTTAGCACACTATAGCACAAGTAGAATTTCCCTCACTGTCCTTCCCTGTCCCTAGAAACAAGGATTATCACAGTGAAAGAAACTGACACTCTTCCTACCTATAGTTTTCTGTCCCTAGAAAAAATGTTTTTTTAAAGATGGTTGATGATCAATGCTTTAGCACACTCAAGCACAAGGAGAATTTCCCTCACTGTCCTTCCCTGTCCCTAGAAACAAGGATTATCACAGTGAAAGAAACTGACACTCTTCCTACCTATAGTTTTCTGTCCCTAGAAAAAATGTTTTTTTAAAGATGGTTGATGATCAATGCTTTAGCACACTATAGCACAAGGAGAATTTCCCTCACTGTCCTTCCCTGTCCCTAGAAACAAGGATTATCACAGTGAAAGAAACTGACACTCTTCCTACCTATAGTTTTCTGTCCCTAGAAAAAATGTTTTTTTAAAGATGGTTGATGATCAATGCTTTAGCACACTATAGCACAAGGAGAATTTCCCTCACTGTCCTTCCCTGTCCCTAGAAACAAGGATTATCACAGTGAAAGAAACTGACACTCTTCCTACCTA
Source organism: Rana muscosa (assembly GCA_029206835.1). Taxonomy (NCBI): domain Eukaryota; kingdom Metazoa; phylum Chordata; class Amphibia; order Anura; family Ranidae; genus Rana; species Rana muscosa. The sequence continues at coordinate 220,784,618 of CM055122.1, forward strand.
TAGTTTTCTGTCCCTAGAAAAAATGTTTTTTTAAAGACGGTTGATGATCAATGCTTTAGCACACTATAGCACAAGGAGAATTTCCCTCACTGTCCTTCCCTGTCCCTAGAAACAAGGATTATCACAGTGAAAGAAACTGACACTCTTCCTACCTATAGTTTTCTGTCCCTAGAAAAAATGTTTTTTTAAAGCTGATTGATGATCAATGCTTTAGCACACTATAGCACAAGTAGAATTTCCCTCACTGTCTTTCCCTGTCCCTAGAAACAAGGATTATCACAGTGAAAGAAACTGACACTCTTCCTACCTATAGTTTTCTGTCCCTAGAAAAAATGTTTTTTTAAAGCTGATTGATGATCAATGCTTTAGCACACTATAGCACAAGTAGAATTTCCCTCACTGTCCTTCCCTGTCCCTAGAAACAAGGATTATCACAGTGAAAGAAACTGACACTCTTCCTACCTATAGTTTTCTGTCCCTAGAAAAAATGTTTTTTTAAAGATGGTTGATGATCAATGCTTTAGCACACTATAGCACAAGGAGAATTTCCCTCACTGTCCTTCCCTGTCCCTAGAAACAAGGATTATCACAGTGAAAGAAACTGACACTCTTCCTACCTATAGTTTTCTGTCCCTAGAAAAAATGTTTTTTTAAAGACGGTAGATGATCAATGCTTTAGCACACTATAGCACAAGGAGAATTTCCCTCACTGTCCTTCCCTGTCTCTAGAAACAAGGATTATCACAGTGAAAGAAACTGACACTCTTCCTACCTATAGTTTTCTGTCCCTAGAAAAAATGTTTTTTTAAAGCTGATTGATGATCAATGCTTTAGCACACTATAGCACAAGTAGAATTTCCCTCACTGTCCTTCCCTGTCCCTAGAAACAAGGATTATCACAGTGAAAGAAACTGACACTCTTCCTACCTATAGTTTTCTGTCCCTAGAAAAAATGTTTTTTTAAAGATGGTTGATGATCAATGCTTTAGCCCACTATAGCACAAGGAGAATTTCCCTCACTGTCCTTCCCTGTCCCTAGAAACAAGGATTATCACAGTGAAAGAAAATGACACTCTTCCTACCTATAGTTTTCTGTCCCTAGAAAAAATGTTTTTTTAAAGCTGATTGATGATCAATGCTTTAGCACACTATAGCACAAGTAGAATTTCCCTCACTGTCCTTCCCTGTCCCTAGAAACAAGGATTATCACAGTGAAAGAAACTGACACTCTTCCTACCTATAGTTTTCTGTCCCTAGAAAAAATGTTTTTTTAAAGACGGTTGATGATCAATGCTTTAGCACACTATAGCACAAGGAGAATTTCCCTCACTGTCCTTCCCTGTCCCTAGAAACAAGGATTATCACAGTGAAAGAAACTGACACTCTTCCTACCTATAGTTTTCTGTCCCTAGAAAAAATGTTTTTTTAAAGACGGTTGATGATCAATGCTTTAGCACACTATAGCACAAGGAGAATTTCCCTCACTGTCCTTCCCTGTCCCTAGAAACAAGGATTATCACAGTGAAAGAAACTGACACTCTTCCTACCTATAGTTTTCTGTCCCTAGAAAAAATGTTTTTTTAAAGATGGTTGATGATCAATGCTTTAGCACACTATAGCACAAGGAGAATTTCCCTCACTGTCCTTCCCTGTCCCTAGAAACAAGGATTATCACAGTGAAAGAAACTGACACTCTTCCAACCTATAGTTTTCTGTCCCTAGAAAAAATGTTTTTTTAAAGACGGTTCATGATCAATGCTTTAGCACACTATAGCACAAGGAGAATTTCCCTCACTGTCCTTCCCTGTCCCTAGAAACAAGGATTATCACAGTGAAAGAAACTGACACTCTTCCTACCTATAGTTTTCTGTCCCTAGAAAAAATGTTTTTTTAAAGACGGTTGATGATCAATGCTTTAGCACACTATAGCACAAGGAGAATTTCCCTCACTGTCCTTCCCTGTCCCTAGAAACAAGGATTATCACAGTGAAAGAAACTGACACTCTTCCTACCTATAGTTTTCTGTCCCTAGAAAAAATGTTTTTTTAAAGATGGTTGATGATCAATGCTTTAGCACACTATAGCACAAGGAGAATTTCCCTCACTGTCCTTCCCTGTCCCTAGAAACAAGGATTATCACAGTGAAAGAAACTGACACTCTTCCTACCTATAGTTTTCTGTCCCTAGAAAAAATGTTTTTTTAAAGCTGATTGATGATCAATGCTTTAGCACACTATAGCACAAGTAGAATTTCCCTCACTGTCCTTCCCTGTCCCTAGAAACAAGGATTATCACAGTGAAAGAAACTGACACTCTTCCTACCTATAGTTTTCTGTCCCTAGAAAAAATGTTTTTTTAAAGACGGTTGATGATCAATGCTTTAGCACACTATAGCACAAGGAGAATTTCCCTCACTGTCCTTCCCTGTCCCTAGAAACAAGGATTATCACAGTGAAAGAAACTGACACTCTTCCTACCTATAGTTTTCTGTCCCTAGAAAAAATATTTTTTTAAAGACGGTTGATGATCAATGCTTTAGCACACTATAGCACAAGTAGAATTTCCCTCACTGTCCTTCCCTGTCCCTAGAAACAAGGATTATCACAGTGAAAGAAACTGACACTCTTCCTACCTATAGTTTTCTGTCCCTAGAAAAAAATGTTTTTTTAAAGATGGTTGATGATCAATGCTTTAGCACACTATAGCACAAGGAGAATTTCCCTCACTGTCCTTCCCTGTCCCTAGAAACAAGGATTATCACAGTGAAAGAAACTGACACTCTTCCTACCTATAGTTTTCTGTCCCTAGAAAAAATGTTTTTTTAAAGATGGTTGATGATCAATGCTTTAGCACACTATAGCACAAGGAGAATTTCCCTCACTGTCCTTCCCTGTCCCTAGAAACAAGGATTATCACAGTGAAAGAAACTGACACTCTTCCTACCTATAGTTTTCTGTCCCTAGAAAAAATGTTTTTTTAAAGCTGATTGATGATCAATGCTTTAGCACACTATAGCACAAGTAGAATTTCCCTCACTGTCCTTCCCTGTCCCTAGAAACAAGGATTATCACAGTGAAAGAAACTGACACTCTTCCTACCTATAGTTTTCTGTCCCTAGAAAAAATGTTTTTTTAAAGATGGTTGATGATCAATGCTTTAGCACACTATAGCACAAGGAGAATTTCCCTCACTGTCCTTCCCTGTCCCTAGAAACAAGGATTATCACAGTGAAAGAAAATGACACTCTTCCTACCTATAGTTTTCTGTCCCTAGAAAAAATGTTTTTTTAAAGCTGATTGATGATCAATGCTTTAGCACACTATAGCACAAGTAGAATTTCCCTCACTGTCCTTCCCTGTCCCTAGAAACAAGGATTATCACAGTGAAAGAAACTGACACTCTTCCTACCTATAGTTTTCTGTCCCTAGAAAAAATGTTTTTTTAAAGACGGTTGATGATCAATGCTTTAGCACACTATAGCACAAGGAGAATTTCCCTCACTGTCCTTCCCTGACCCTAGAAACAAGGATTATCACAGTGAAAGAAACTGACACTCTTCCTACCTATAGTTTTCTGTCCCTAGAAAAAATGTTTTTTTAAAGATGGTTGATGATCAATGCTTTAGCACACTATAGCACAAGTAGAATTTCCCTCACTGTCCTTCCCTGTCCCTAGAAACAAGGATTATCACAGTGAAAGAAACTGACACTCTTCCTACCTATAGTTTTCTGTCCCTAGAAAAAATGTTTTTTTAAAGATGGTTGATGATCAATGCTTTAGCACACTATAGCACAAGGATAATTTCCCTCACTGTCCTTCCCTGTCCCTAGAAACAAGGATTATCACAGTGAAAGAAACTGACACTCTTCCTACCTATAGTTTTCTGTCCCTAGAAAAAATGTTTTTTTAAAGATGGTTGATGATCAATGCTTTAGCACACTATAGCACAAGGAGAATTTCCCTCACTGTCCTTCCCTGTCCCTAGAAACAAGGATTATCACAGTGAAAGAAACTGACACTCTTCCTACCTATAGTTTTCTGTCCCTAGAAAAAATGTTTTTTTAAAGATGGTTGATGATCAATGCTTTAGCACACTATAGCACAAGGAGAATTTCCCTCACTGTCATTCCCTGTCCCTAGAAACAAGGATTATCACAGTGAAAGAAACTGACACTCTTCCTACCTATAGTTTTCTGTCCCTAGAAAAAATGTTTTTTTAAAGACGGTTGATGATCAATGCTTTAGCACACTATAGCACAAGGAGAATTTCCCTCACTGTCCTTCCCTGTCCCTAGAAACAAGGATTATCACAGTGAAAGAAACTGACACTCTTCCTACCTATAGTTTTCTGTCCCTAGAAAAAATGTTTTTTTAAAGCTGATTGATGATCAATGCTTTAGCACACTATAGCACAAGTAGAATTTCCCTCACTGTCTTTCCCTGTCCCTAGAAACAAGGATTATCACAGTGAAAGAAACTGACACTCTTCCTACCTATAGTTTTCTGTCCCTAGAAAAAATGTTTTTTTAAAGCTGATTGATGATCAATGCTTTAGCACACTATAGCACAAGTAGAATTTCCCTCACTGTCCTTCCCTGTCCCTAGAAACAAGGATTATCACAGTGAAAGAAACTGACACTCTTCCTACCTATAGTTTTCTGTCCCTAGAAAAAATGTTTTTTTAAAGATGGTTGATGATCAATGCTTTAGCACACTATAGCACAAGGAGAATTTCCCTCACTGTCCTTCCCTGTCCCTAGAAACAAGGATTATCACAGTGAAAGAAACTGACACTCTTCCTACCTATAGTTTTCTGTCCCTAGAAAAAATGTTTTTTTAAAGACGGTAGATGATCAATGCTTTAGCACACTATAGCACAAGGAGAATTTCCCTCACTGTCCTTCCCTGTCTCTAGAAACAAGGATTATCACAGTGAAAGAAACTGACACTCTTCCTACCTATAGTTTTCTGTCCCTAGAAAAAATGTTTTTTTAAAGCTGATTGATGATCAATGCTTTAGCACACTATAGCACAAGTAGAATTTCCCTCACTGTCCTTCCCTGTCCCTAGAAACAAGGATTATCACAGTGAAAGAAACTGACACTCTTCCTACCTATAGTTTTCTGTCCCTAGAAAAAATGTTTTTTTAAAGATGGTTGATGATCAATGCTTTAGCACACTATAGCACAAGGAGAATTTCCCTCACTGTCCTTCCCTGTCCCTAGAAACAAGGATTATCACAGTGAAAGAAAATGACACTCTTCCTACCTATAGTTTTCTGTCCCTAGAAAAAATGTTTTTTTAAAGCTGATTGATGATCAATGCTTTAGCACACTATAGCACAAGTAGAATTTCCCTCACTGTCCTTCCCTGTCCCTAGAAACAAGGATTATCACAGTGAAAGAAACTGACACTCTTCCTACCTATAGTTTTCTGTCCCTAGAAAAAATGTTTTTTTAAAGACGGTTGATGATCAATGCTTTAGCACACTATAGCACAAGGAGAATTTCCCTCACTGTCCTTCCCTGTCCCTAGAAACAAGGATTATCACAGTGAAAGAAACTGACACTCTTCCTACCTATAGTTTTCTGTCCCTAGAAAAAATGTTTTTTTAAAGACGGTTGATGATCAATGCTTTAGCACACTATAGCACAAGGAGAATTTCCCTCACTGTCCTTCCCTGTCCCTAGAAACAAGGATTATCACAGTGAAAGAAACTGACACTCTTCCTACCTATAGTTTTCTGTCCCTAGAAAAAATGTTTTTTTAAAGATGGTTGATGATCAATGCTTTAGCACACTATAGCACAAGGAGAATTTCCCTCACTGTCCTTCCCTGTCCCTAGAAACAAGGATTATCACAGTGAAAGAAACTGACACTCTTCCAACCTATAGTTTTCTGTCCCTAGAAAAAATGTTTTTTTAAAGACGGTTCATGATCAATGCTTTAGCACACTATAGCACAAGGAGAATTTCCCTCACTGTCCTTCCCTGTCCCTAGAAACAAGGATTATCACAGTGAAAGAAACTGACACTCTTCCTACCTATAGTTTTCTGTCCCTAGAAAAAATGTTTTTTTAAAGACGGTTGATGATCAATGCTTTAGCACACTATAGCACAAGTAGAATTTCCCTCACTGTCTTTCCCTGTCCCTAGAAACAAGGATTATCACAGTGAAAGAAACTGACACTCTTCCTACCTATAGTTTTCTGTCCCTAGAAAAAATGTTTTTTTAAAGCTGATTGATGATCAATGCTTTAGCACACTATAGCACAAGTAGAATTTCCCTCACTGTCCTTCCCTGTCCCTAGAAACAAGGATTATCACAGTGAAAGAAACTGACACTCTTCCTACCTATAGTTTTCTGTCCCTAGAAAAAATGTTTTTTTAAAGATGGTTGATGATCAATGCTTTAGCACACTATAGCACAAGGAGAATTTCCCTCACTGTCCTTCCCTGTCCCTAGAAACAAGGATTATCACAGTGAAAGAAACTGACACTCTTCCTACCTATAGTTTTCTGTCCCTAGAAAAAATGTTTTTTTAAAGACGGTAGATGATCAATGCTTTAGCACACTATAGCACAAGGAGAATTTCCCTCACTGTCCTTCCCTGTCTCTAGAAACAAGGATTATCACAGTGAAAGAAACTGACACTCTTCCTACCTATAGTTTTCTGTCCCTAGAAAAAATGTTTTTTTAAAGCTGATTGATGATCAATGCTTTAGCACACTATAGCACAAGTAGAATTTCCCTCACTGTCCTTCCCTGTCCCTAGAAACAAGGATTATCACAGTGAAAGAAACTGACACTCTTCCTACCTATAGTTTTCTGTCCCTAGAAAAAATGTTTTTTTAAAGATGGTTGATGATCAATGCTTTAGCACACTATAGCACAAGGAGAATTTCCCTCACTGTCCTTCCCTGTCCCTAGAAACAAGGATTATCACAGTGAAAGAAAATGACACTCTTCCTACCTATAGTTTTCTGTCCCTAGAAAAAATGTTTTTTTAAAGCTGATTGATGATCAATGCTTTAGCACACTATAGCACAAGTAGAATTTCCCTCACTGTCCTTCCCTGTCCCTAGAAACAAGGATTATCACAGTGAAAGAAACTGACACTCTTCCTACCTATAGTTTTCTGTCCCTAGAAAAAATGTTTTTTTAAAGACGGTTGATGATCAATGCTTTAGCACACTATAGCACAAGGAGAATTTCCCTCACTGTCCTTCCCTGTCCCTAGAAACAAGGATTATCACAGTGAAAGAAACTGACACTCTTCCTACCTATAGTTTTCTGTCCCTAGAAAAAATGTTTTTTTAAAGACGGTTGATGATCAATGCTTTAGCACACTATAGCACAAGGAGAATTTCCCTCACTGTCCTTCCCTGTCCCTAGAAACAAGGATTATCACAGTGAAAGAAACTGACACTCTTCCTACCTATAGTTTTCTGTCCCTAGAAAAAATGTTTTTTTAAAGATGGTTGATGATCAATGCTTTAGCACACTATAGCACAAGGAGAATTTCCCTCACTGTCCTTCCCTGTCCCTAGAAACAAGGATTATCACAGTGAAAGAAACTGACACTCTTCCAACCTATAGTTTTCTGTCCCTAGAAAAAATGTTTTTTTAAAGACGGTTCATGATCAATGCTTTAGCACACTATAGCACAAGGAGAATTTCCCTCACTGTCCTTCCCTGTCCCTAGAAACAAGGATTATCACAGTGAAAGAAACTGACACTCTTCCTACCTATAGTTTTCTGTCCCTAGAAAAAATGTTTTTTTAAAGACGGTTGATGATCAATGCTTTAGCACACTATAGCACAAGGAGAATTTCCCTCACTGTCCTTCCCTGTCCCTAGAAACAAGGATTATCACAGTGAAAGAAACTGACACTCTTCCTACCTATAGTTTTCTGTCCCTAGAAAAAATGTTTTTTTAAAGATGGTTGATGATCAATGCTTTAGCACACTATAGCACAAGGAGAATTTCCCTCACTGTCCTTCCCTGTCCCTAGAAACAAGGATTATCACAGTGAAAGAAACTGACACTCTTCCTACCTATAGTTTTCTGTCCCTAGAAAAAATGTTTTTTTAAAGCTGATTGATGATCAATGCTTTAGCACACTATAGCACAAGTAGAATTTCCCTCACTGTCCTTCCCTGTCCCTAGAAACAAGGATTATCACAGTGAAAGAAACTGACACTCTTCCTACCTATAGTTTTCTGTCCCTAGAAAAAATGTTTTTTTAAAGACGGTTGATGATCAATGCTTTAGCACACTATAGCACAAGGAGAATTTCCCTCACTGTCCTTCCCTGTCCCTAGAAACAAGGATTATCACAGAGAAAGAAACTGACACTCTTCCTACCTATAGTTTTCTGTCCCTAGAAAAAATATTTTTTTAAAGACGGTTGATGATCAATGCTTTAGCACACTATAGCACAAGGAGAATTTCCCTCACTGTCCTTCCCTGTCCCTAGAAACAAGGATTATCACAGTGAAAGAAACTGACACTCTTCCTACCTATAGTTTTCTGTCCCTAGAAAAAATGTTTTTTTAAAGACGGTTGATGATCAATGCTTTAGCACACTATAGCACAAGGAGAATTTCCCTCACTGTCCTTCCCTGTCCCTAGAAACAAGGATTATCACAGTGAAAGAAACTGACACTCTTCCTACCTATAGTTTTCTGTCCCTAGAAAAAATGTTTTTTTAAAGACGGTTGATGATCAATGCTTTAGCACACTATAGCACAAGGAGAATTTCCCTCACTGTCCTTCCCTGTCCCTAGAAACAAGGAGTATCACAGTGAAAGAAACTGACATTCTTCCTACCTATAGTTTTCTGTCCCTAGAAAAAATGTTTTTTAAAGCTGATTGATGATCAATGCTTTAGCACACTATAGCACAAGTAGAATTTCCCTCACTGTCCTTCCCTGTCCCTAGAAACAAGGATTATCACAGTGAAAGAAACTGACACTCTTCCTACCTATAGTTTTCTGTCCCTAGAAAAAATGTTTTTTTAAAGCTGATTGATGATCAATGCTTTAGCACACTGTAGCACAAGTAGAATTTCCCTCACTGTCCTTCCCTGTCCCTAGAAACAAGGATTATCACAGTGAAAGAAACTGACACTCTTCCTACCTATAGTTTTCTGTCCCTAGAAAAAATGTTTTTTTAAAGACGGTTGATGATCAATGCTTTAGCACACTATAGCACAAGGAGAATTTCCCTCACTGTCCTTCCCTGTCCCTAGAAACAAGGATTATCACAGTGAAAGAAACTGACACTCTTCCTACCTATAGTTTTCTGTCCCTAGAAAAAATGTTTTTTTAAAGACGGTTGATGATCAATGCTTTAGCACACTATAGCACAAGGAGAATTTCCCTCACTGTCCTTCCCTGTCCCTAGAAACAAGGATTATCACAGTGAAAGAAACTGACACTCTTCCTACCTATAGTTTTCTGTCCCTAGAAAAAATGTTTTTTTAAAGCTGATTGATGATCAATGCTTTAGCACACTATAGCACAAGTAGAATTTCCCTCACTGTCCTTCCCTGTCCCTAGAAACAAGGATTATCACTGTGAAAGAAACTGACACTCTTCCTACCTATAGTTTTCTGTCCCTAGAAAAAATGTTTTTTTAAAGATGGTTGATGATCAATGCTTTAGCACACTATAGCACAAGGAGAATTTCCCTCACTGTCCTTCCCTGTCCCTAGAAACAAGGATTATCACAGTGAAAGAAAATGACACTCTTCCTACCTATAGTTTTCTGTCCCTAGAAAAAATGTTTTTTTAAAGCTGATTGATGATCAATGCTTTAGCACACTATAGCACAAGTAGAATTTCCCTCACTGTCCTTCCCTGTCCCTAGAAACAAGGATTATCACAGTGAAAGAAACTGACACTCTTCCTACCTATAGTTTTCTGTCCCTAGAAAAAATGTTTTTTTAAAGACGGTAGATGATCAATGCTTTAGCACACTATAGCACAAGGAGAATTTCCCTCACTGTCCTTCCCTGTCCCTAGAAACAAGGATTATCACAGTGAAAGAAACTGACACTCTTCCTACCTATAGTTTTCTGTCCCTAGAAAAAATGTTTTTTTAAAGACGGTTGATGATCAATGCTTTAGCACACTATAGCACAAGGAGAATTTCCCTCACTGTCCTTCCCTGTCCCTAGAAACAAGGATTATCACAGTGAAAGAAACTGACACTCTTCCTACTGTGAGGGGGTTAGCTCGGCAGCGGGTGTGTGTGACCCCCGAGATGGGCTCCCCACACAAAAACAGGCCCAGCAAACGGAGGTTGTGGTTTTCAAAATCAAAAAGGTGCGGTTTATTTTCTATTTACAGTGACAAAACACAGCAAAGCAAAAGAAACATAAACAAAATAAATCCTGGTCAACTTGACCTCTGACTAAACATACAGGTTTCCTAACTAACAACTGGGATCAGCCTAGTGCTGTCCTAGTCCCTAAGTCCCTGGTTTTAAATGTCCAAGCAAATAGCCACACAGGCTTTGTCTCACCGCACAGGGGTTCACTCTCCCTAGACAGTCCACACAGGTCTGGTTCCAGGCATGAGCTAACCCCTAATGAAGCTGGGAGTTCTTATAGAGGCCTAAATGAGCTGACAAGCTTCAGCTGGTCTCATCAACTCCCTGTCTGTACGACGCCCCACACTCTCCCTAGAGGTATGAGTCATCCATGAGCCCACTAGCCTTATACAACTCTCCACCTAGTTGTATAAGTCGGCGTAAAGCCTGAATCTGGGCGAAATATATCTACCCCCCTGGATGCAACCAGGTGACTTTACCTTCCTGCTGTCACACTACCTATAGTTTTCTGTCCCTAGAAAAAATGTTTTTTTAAAGCTGATTGATGATCAATGCTTTAGCACACTATAGCACAAGTAGAATTTCCCTCACTGTCCTTCCCTGTCCCTAGAAACAAGGATTATCACAGTGAAAGAAACTGACACTCTTCCTACCTATAGTTTTCTGTCCCTAGAAAAAATGTTTTTTTAAAGATGGTTGATGATCAATGCTTTAGCACACTATAGCACAAGGAGAATTTCCCTCACTGTCCTTCCCTGTCCCTAGAAACAAGGATTCGCACAGTAAAACACACTGACACTCTCCCTACCTATCCTTCTCTTTCCCTAAACTAAAGGAATCCAGGTTAAGCAAGAAAAAAAAAATGTCACTGTCCCTGCCTATGCTTCTCTTTCCCTGCTCCGGAACACACTACACTAGGCCGCCGTGCTGGCGGCCTTTTATAGTGTGGGGCGTGTACTAAACACCCTCAGCAATAATTGGCCACAGGCATCCTGCCTGTGGCCAATCATTGCTCTCCTCGCTGCCGGCGCTGTGATTGGCCAAGCATGCGGGGTCACAGTGCATGCTTGGCCAATCACAGCGCCTGAATGACACTGCGATGGCGTAGTGCATTGTGGGCCGTTCACGTCACTCGAATTAGGCGCGAACGGCCCAAATCGTTCGATCTTCGTCGAACGATCGAACAGCCGATGTTCGAGTCGAACGTATGTTCGACTCGAACACCGAGCTCATCCCTACTGGCAGAATGCAATGGATCCTGTCAGGGATGGACTGGCCATAGGGACTACCGGGAGTTTCCCGGTGGGCCCATGGCTCAGTGGGCCGTTTTAAAAGAATTATTATTTTTTTTTTTTTATGTGGCCCGTTTTTTTATGCAGTTTGGCGGCAGCGGGAGCGTGGCAGCAAACAGCGGCGGGGATTCGGGGAAGGTGGCCAGCGAGGAGGGCAGTTGGATATAAAATTCCGAGGAGGGAGAAGAGCTCCACCCCCTCCCTGACCACCGAAGAGGCGAACAGTAGCGAGCGCGGCCGCCACGGCTCTCCCAGAATCTCAATTCCTCCACCTCCTCTCTGCTCCAGGAACCAATGCGGCCTGGGTCGGAGGGCAGGCTGACTGGGAGCCCAGAGGAAGAGAACATGCACCACTGTAAGGAGCAGAGCAGCGAGAGCACCCCCCGGATCAAGAGGGAGACTCGGCGCTGCCGCTGCTGGCCATCAGGTACCTGACATCCTACACAAACATACCAGAACACTGAGACAGCGGGGAGGTGAGCAGAGGAGGGACTGCAGAAAGGGACAGTGCTATGTGGTCTGTCTCAGCCCTCCCCTCTGTCTCTATGCCCCCTCTGTCTCTCAGCCCCCTCCTCTGTCTCTCAGCCCCCTCCTCTGTCTCTCAGACCCCCCACTATCTGTCAGATCCCCCCTCTGTCTCTCAGACCCCCCCTCTGTCTCTCAGTCCCCGTGTCTCTCAGTCCCCCCCTCTTTTAGCCCCCTCCGTCTCTCAGACTCGCCTTCTGTCTCTGACCCCTCCTCTGTCTCTCAGACCCCTCCTCTGTCTCTCAGACCCATTCTCTGTCTCTCAGACCCATTCTCTGTCTCTCAGACCCCTCCTCTGTCTCTCAGCCCTCTCCTCTGTCTCTCAGACCCCCCACTATCTGTCATTCCCCCCCTCTGTCTCTCAGACCCCCCTCTGTCTCTCAGTCCCCGTGTCTCTCAGTCCCCCCCTCTTTTAGCCCCCTCTTCTGTCTCTCAGCCCCCTCCATCTCTCAGACTCCCCTTATGTCTCTCAGACCCCTCCTCTGTCTCTCAGACCCCTCCTCTGTCTCTCAGACCCCTCCTCTGTCTCTCAGCTCTCCTCCTCTATCTCTCAGCTCTCCTCCTCTATCTCTCAGCTCTCCTCCTCTATCTCTCAGCTCTCCTCCTCTATCTCTCAGCTCTCCTCCTCTGTCTCTCAGCTCCCCCTCTGTCTCTCAGCCCCCTCCTCTGTCTCTCAGCTCCCTCCCTCTGTCTCTCAGCCCCCCTCCCTCAGCTCTTCCTCTGTCTCTCAGTTTCTGTGTCTCTCAGTCCCCCCTCTTTTAGCCCCTCCTCTGTCTCAAAGCTCCCCTCTATCTCTCAGACCCCCCTCTGTCTCTCAGCTCTCCTCCTCTGTCTCTCAGCTCTCCTCCTCTGTCTCTCAGTTCCCCCCTCTGTCTCTCAGCTCCCCCCTCTGTCTCTCAGCCCCCTGTCTCTCAGCCCCCTCCACTATCTCTCAGCCCCCTCCTCTATCTCTCAGCTCCCCCCTCTGTCTCTCAGCTCCCCCTCTGTCTCTCAGCTCCCCCCTCTGTCTCTCAGCCCCCCTGTCTCCCAGCCCCCCTCTGTCTCTCAGCTCCCCCCTCTGTCTCTCAGCTCCCCCCTCTGTCTCTCAGCCCCCCTCTGTCTCTCAGACCCCCCTCTGTCTCTCAGACCCCCCTCTGTCTCTCAGACCCCCCTCTTTTAGCCCCTCCTCTGTCTCTCAGCTCCCCTCTATCTCTCAGACACCCCTCTGTCTCTCAGACCCCCCTCTGTCTCTCAGACCCCTCCTCTGTCTCTCAGACCCTTACTCTGTCTCTCAGACCCCTCCTCTGTCTCTCAGCTCTCCTCCACTGTCTCTTAGCTCCCCCCTCTGTCTCTCAGCTCCCCCTCTGTGTCTCAGACCCCCCCTCTGTCTCTCAGCTCCCCCCTCTGTCTCTTAACTCCCTCCTTCTGTCTCTCAGCTCCCTCCTTCTGTCTCTCAACTCCCTCCTTCTGTCTCTCAGCTCCCTCCTTCTGTCTCTCAGCTCCCTCCTTCTGTCTCTCAGCCCCCTATCTCTCAGCCCCCCTCTGTCTCTCACACCCCTCCTCTGTCTCTCAGACCCCTCCTCTGTCTCTCAGACCCCTCCTCTATCTCTCAGACCCCTCCTCTGTCTCTCAGACCCCTCCTCTATCTCTCAGCTCTCCCCCTCTGTCTCTCAGCTCCCCTGTTTCTCAGCTCCCCCTGTCTCTCAGCTCCCCCTCTGTCTCTCAGCTCCCTCCCATTGTCTCTTAGATCCCCCCTCTGTCTCTTAGCTCCCCCCTCTGTCTCTCAGCTTCCCCCTCTGTCTCTCAGCTTCCCCCTCTGTCTCTCAGCTTCCCCCTCTGTCTCTCAGCCCCCTCCTCTGTCTCTCAGCCCCCTCCTCTGTCTCTCAGCCCCCTCCTCTGTCTCTCAGCCCCCTCCTCTGTCTCTCAGCCCCCTCCTCTGTCTCTCAGCTCTCCTCCTCTGTCTCTCAGCTCCCCCCTTTGTCTCTCTGCCCTTTCCTCTGTCTCATTCACTCCCTGACTCTTAGGCTGATTTCACACTGGGGCGGGCATTGACGGTAAAACGCTGCTAGTTTTAGCAGCACTTTACTGTCGTTTTAGCTGTGCTATTCAGCTTCTAGCAGGTGCTTTTAACCCCGGCTAGCAGCCAAATTAAAGGTTAAATGCGCCCGTGTAGCGCTGCTGCCAAAGTTCTTTGCAGGCGCTTCAGCAGCGGTGGCCATTCATTTCAATGGGCAGGAGCGCTCCTCCACCGCCCCAAAGATGCTGCTTGGAGGACTTTTTTTTAACGCCCTGGCAGCGCCCCAGTGTGAAAGCACTCGGACTTTCACACTGAGACTGCAGCGGAGGCATTTTTAAGGCGCTTTACAGGTGCTATTTTTAGCCCAAAAGCGCCTGAAAAATGCCTCAGTGTGAAAGGGGTCCTACACTCACCCTCTCTCTTTTACACTCACTCCCTCTCTCTTACACTCACCCCCTCTCTCACCCACCCCCTCTACCTCAACCCTCCCTCTCTCTCTCATTCCCCTCTCGCTCACTCTCTCATGATATACAATAATGGATGTAGGGGCCTTTTGGTGGGCGTGATTTTTTGGGGGGGTGGGGGGCAGCATTTTATTAAATTAGAGTGGGCCAGTCTGGATGAAGTCCAGGGCCAAATTTTTGTCCCAGTCCAGCCCTGGATCCTGTTAGAGGCTTAAGTAACTGTATGTAGAAAAATGTGACAGGCTGGTTGTACCCAAGCCGATCAATGGTTCAACTTGAGTACAATCTGCCTGCCCATACATGTATCAAAATTCAGCCGCTCCCTGCTGAACTGGTCAAATTTCGGTCAATGTATGGCTGCCTTAAGTTTACCCATGCATTTGTTTGGGTTGCAAATTTGTTAGATTTCTTTTTGCATTCCATAAGGCCCCATTTACATCACGCAATTCTGCCTGCAATTATAGAATCGCAGCAAAATGCTGGATACGTTTGAAGTGGCACTATTTCTTAATTGCATCCCAAACGCAGTGCGATTTTGTCACAATTGTTGTGCAACAAAACACACGAAAACACGGCAAAAAAGGCCCAGCCAAACACGCCTAGCTCCGTACCAAAATTTGGTACATGAGCTTCCCTGGCACATTTTGGGGGAGGGATGCCCACTCAAAATAAATGGTGGCACTCCAAAAATGCACCACAATCGTGCAAAAAGACACGTTGTGGCAGCGTCCCTCAGTGTCGCTCAGGTGTGAATGGAGCCTAAAGGGGGCTGGGCTCCCACTCTATCTCTACAGAAGGATCTACTATGTCTGCCTCATCTACAGGAGATTCTCCCATGTCACCACTTTCATTTTGTATCTCTGTGAGAATTTTTAACATTTTGTTCTCGTAACATGTGAAGTCCCGCAAACTAGATAGAAGGCCCTGTAAGCGTAATTATATGTTCTGTTTGTATTTAGGGCCATCCAACAAATACTTACAATTTAATTTTCAAGCAAACTATCTTAGGGGTGGTGGGTACCCCCTCGCTTGGCCCCCTGATGCATCCAAACTGTCTGTGACCAGAGTGTTTATCTATGCGCATCTATGTGTTCAGGTGATGTATATATACGTCTGTGGTGTATGTGTTGTGTGCATGTGTTTTTTTTTCTTGCAGCACTATGGCAGACAGGATGATATACCTCTCACTTGTTGTGGGCTATATTTGAATATTTGATTTGTATCTCATCTTATAAGTTGTTGGATTATACCTTGTATTTTGGACTGATATGTAATAATTTGTACCTCTACTTTTCTTATATATGAGCTTTCTCTCTTAAGCCACACCATAGCATATTATCGGTCCTGAAGAAACGGAATGTCCACGAAACTCCTAGACTAAAGCTTAAATTTGGAAACAGTAGGCATTTTGTATGTTTTTTTTATACAACAAGCTTATTTTTAATGGTTGTAATAAAGTTCTGTTTATGATTTTTAGATATATACATATTTTTATGTAGCACTACCCCTGCAAGGGCTGCCGGTAACTCTCCCCTGTTCCTGCACAGCCAGACAACAAGCATTTTGCACATATCTGGACACGAGAAGTTAGTATCTGACCTTGTTTTTGTGTTGTTTTTATTAGTGATAATAACTTGGATGGGGTAGGGGGGTTATGGGATGCCCAATGTGACAGAAACAATGAGTGGGGACAACTCCCTTCCTTTGTACAAAGTAAGGATCCTAGACTGTTCTCCCTCCTAGACAGCTTCAGTTCTTCAGGATAAGTGGCAAAAAGTTCCTTGAGGACTAGGAGCTCTTAGCCACCCTTAGAAAAATAGCACAGTCCGTTGTAAACTGAATGCAAAAGTATTTATTTTCCCCTGTAGAACTGCTCCCAGCTAGGAGAGGCTGAATCGGCTCTTAGGCCAATAGCACACAGATATTCCGGGGTCCTATACACCCTATGCAAAATAAAAAGCTGGCTTTGTCTTTGCAAGAGTGCCTGAAGAGTCTCTTCCGAAGCATTATTAGAAATGGGCCCAATATGCAGCTGCAAAAAATTGATAAAACCATCTAGGGCAGTGGTTCTCAACTTCTGTCTTCAGGACCCACTAACAGGCCAGGTTAGAGATAACTGAAATACATCACAGGTGATATAATTTGCTACTCAGTGATTGCAGTATTCTAGTCTGTATCTCCCCAAGGTAATACTTAAAATCTGGACTGTTAGTGGGTCCTAAGGACAGGAATGAGAACCACTGACCTAGGTTTTAAAGGAAATTCCCTTATCAGCTGCTCAAAGGATTTAAGTGACCCCTTCTTATATAACTGAAAGAGTAAGAACTCTTACCATTCCCACTTCTGGAAGTCTTGCAGGGTAGATAGCTCGGGGAGCCTGTTACCCCCAAATAGGGGTATATTTAGTAAGGGGAGAGACCCCCAATAACTTCTTAACAGTTAACTTAACTTAACTTCCCACTGTAAAGTAAACCAGATTTCCAACACCAGAAAATCAGTGAGGGCTTATGCTCATATTCATGCGTGCGTGCATTGCTTACATGCTAATACTTTTAGGCAATGAGGCAATAGATGTACTATTCCAGCTGATCGTGCTTGCATCCATGCGGGCACACACACTCGCACATGCGCATACAAATTAGTGTGTGTACTTGGTGCCCAGTTGCCTATTTAAACTGGCCGGTCCCCATGAGCAGTTGCTGAATGGTCCTGTGACCTGATCCAGTGAACCTGCTTACCTGTGTATGACGCGGCTTTCTCTTGGACTTTGCCTTTGCTCCTGCATTAACCTTGTTCACCTGATCTCTCTGACCCCGGCTTGTTACTGGACTTGTCTTTGCCTGCTGATTCTGTACAGCACTGCCTGGCTGTTACTGAATTTGGCCTGCTTCCTGGACTTGCTCTGCCTGCTGACTCAGTTCCTTGTTACTGGCTGCCACTTTTTGCTTTCTCTATACTGGCTCTGCTACCATCACTTACTCTGGTGTCAAGCTGCTTCAGTATCTTGTTATTAGGACTGTGACCCCAGCTTCATCCACCTAAGAGCAGACTTCACCAGCCAGCTACTCCAGCACTTGTGCCACTCCGTGGCCTCACACTCTGTCTTCACCTTCAGGAGTGTTGGGCAGGAGGAGCAAGAGAGGCCTCCACAACATTCCAGTCATCACCAGGTATGTGATACCATCACCTTGAACAGCAGTATACAGTTGGGCATACTGGAAAGAACAGAACACCCTGACAACCCCCCCCAGAGCAAGCAGTGGTGGGTGTCCCTGAAACACAAAAGAAATTAAGAGGTATGAAGCACTTACTAAATCTTCAGAGTCCCACTGTGCAATATGCTGCAATTGGGCTGCAAGAAAGTAGATTCTCGGATTTGGTGCCGCTAAACCCCTAACCTCCTTTGGATACCTTGTTCCTCCAAATTAAATGTCTAAATATGCCTTTAACTTTAATAAAGTTCTTCAGGGGAATCCAGACTGGGGATGGTGAACTATGTAAAAAATTATTTAAATTACATTTATACAGCCTATTACTGAAAGGGGGAAGTCTGCCCCAGACCTTACTTTGAATTTGAAACCTTGTCAACAATGAGGCAACATTATCTGCTATATATGTGTAGCGGGGTCTCCTTTAAGGCCCCTGGACTACATTACCCAGAACCCCGTTTGGCACCCAGGGTGCATTGGGCCGCCCCAGAGACCCATGGGTGGGGCTATATAAGAAGAGGGCGAGGCTAGGCTCGGCCTCTTTGGACACCGCGCTGCAAGCAATAGGACTCCCTGTGCGGATCCGCTGCTGTGTAGGGCCTGAAGCCTGGGCCTTGCATACCGACCAAAGAGCCTTCCACCCCACTGCGGAGCCTGGGTGGCACCTGTTCCTGCTCGAGTTTGTTGACGTCAGCTGGACCGGAGACCCGGCCGTTGGAGACACTGTGTGTGGATACACAGTGGTGGAAGCCCGGACTGGGATCGCGTCCGGAGTGGTGAGCGAGCACTTGCTCACTTCATTACCCTTTTACTTTGTTGGGCCTAGTGACTGCCTTGGCCCACCCTGTTATTTACTACCCCTTGGATTACAAATATTGTTTCCCGAAAGTACACCACCGCTCAAGTTGCATGCGAAGAATTGTTCTCATAAGGAACTGAGTTTTAATCTGGGTCAGGCCTGACCAGGGTGGGAGTTAAAACGTTGTTGCTGCGCCATATTGCACATAGGGAAAGAAGTTAGTTGCACGTGGCGGGTGATCACTCTGCACTATCACTGATGAATATGTTAATTGCTGCAGGGCTCTGCATGTATGCTATGTGATGTGTTTAACTTTGAATCCGTATACCAATGTAAATCCAGTTATATTTTATCACATTGGTATTAGTGTCATCTTTGCAGATTGTAGTTATCTATCAAGACTGCCAGATTGTGTATAATCAGGTATAGACCATTACGAGGTAACAATTCCTAGACTAACTGTGCCAGTGTGGGTTGAGTAGATTGCCAGGGGTTGGCGGTGCTGTATACAGGGCCCAAAACAAAACCCAACGGCTCTCTTAACTGGGGGTAGCGCTACACGTGGGGGCTCGTCCAGGATTCTGATACAGCAAGCAATGCGCCAAAAGTTCATGAGGCGTCTGGATAAGATCCTGCATAAAATTATACTGAAGAAGGGAATCGATCTAAGGAAGGTGGATGAGGCCCGTGTTCAGCAGGTGTTGCGGGGAGCTCAGCCCCTGGACCCCATCGCATTGGCGCTACGCACTCGACAGGATGGGAAGAGCCTGGAGTACCCCGACTTAATCCGAGTGGTTAGAGAGGAAGAGGCTATGTTGGAAGACAAAAGAAGGAACCAACCAGTTGAGCCAACCAATCCTCCGGCGGTGATGGTCAGGACGGCCATGACCCTAGAGAGAGACTCAGAGGTGGATACCTTGAAGTCACAGATGTCCCAAGTGATGCTGACCTCCCTGATGGCCAAGGATCAAGGGGTACCAGAGAGGGAAAGTCAGAGAAAGGAGCTGTTTGCAGACACCTCAGCGCCCGCGTCCCTGCAAGATTGGGGGATGCAATTTGTTTCAACTGTGGAGGGGCTGGTCATATCGCCAAAGTGTGTTCCAGTCCAAAGAAGAGAAAGATGAATAACTGCAAGCCGGCGGAAAACTTCAGAGGGCCCCGGTGAAGGAGTCAACTGGGTGCCCATCATCTCCAGTGAGCTCCAAACTGAATGAGAAGTGTAGAAAAAGAGGGGACAACACCCCTCAGAAGAAACACAGTGTTCCTTAGCGGGAATACAAACCAAATAAAGAGAATAGTGTCCCTCAGCGGGTAGCTACACCCATTAAGAGGAGGGAGATCAATGCATACCAAGCCCAAGAGAGACTAAAGTCCAAAGAGAAATGGAAGAAAGAGAGTCCAAAAGGGAAATGCAAGGATCAAAAGAAAGAAACCCCCTTGAAGCAATATCCAGAGAAGCTGGTAGGCCCCTCACCCATAGTACCTGTCCAAGTGGAGGGAGTCTACACAAGAGCCATATTGGATACTGGGGCACAAGTGACCTTGTTATACAGAGACTTTTATGACAAGCTTCTAAGCCACTTACCTATCCAGAAGATTGAAGAGTTGAAGATATGGGGGATTGGGACCAGGAGCTTCCCTTATGATGGCTATCTGTCCATAAAACGGACCTTTGATCCATCTGTAGCCGGGAAGGCTGAAGTGTTCGACACCCTGGCTGTGGTATGCCCCCGACCGCCTGGAGCTAGCAAGAGCTCCATAATAATAGGGACCAACACGGACCTGGTCCGGAGACTCTTGGCCCCTCTAGTACGAAAGAAGGACCCCACGGTCACCAAGATCCACCCAATGCTGAAGACAGCCTACCAGCGACTGGTCTTAGAGCAGAAGGCCCCGGAAGAGGGGGTAGGAAAGGTCTGGAGGCTGGGAAGAAGAGGAATAGTGCTGCAACCCGGCGAAGTAACCTGTCTCAGAGCCACTGTGAAGCTCACTTGGGAGCAGCCTGGGCCCTTTGTCATGTTGGAACCTGACCCAAGGGAAGAACACTCGGGCTTAGAAGTAGTCCCAGAAGTGGTCCCGTTGAGGGCCTTGAAGAAGGCACACTGTAAAGTACCTGTGAGTGTCAGGAATACTGCGGATGGTCCGATGGAAATCCCAGCCAGGATGTTACTGGGCCAGGTGAGCCCTGCTACCCCGGTTGTCTTGTCAGATGTGGAAAAGACAGATGGAGAAAGGACTATTTGGGAGAAGCTCTGCATGGAGAACCCGAACCTGCCAAGGGCTTGGAAAGAGAGAGCCAAGGCCCAGTTGACCAAGTGGAGAAGGATCTTTTCCCAAGATGAGTTCGATGTGGGGTGTGCAAAGAGTGCCACCCACCGAATCCGCCTCCAGGAAGACAAGCCCTTCAGGGAGAGGGTTCGGCGAGTCCCATTGGCGGACCTCGAAGACTTGCGGGAGCAGCTCGCCGAGCTCAAGCGAACCGGTGTTATCCGGGAGTCCAGAAGCCCCTATGCCTCTCCGATAGTGGTGGTCAGGAAGAAGAATGGGTCATTGAGGCTATGTATAGACTAAAGGACCCTCAACCGGAGAACCATACCTGACCAGTATACCACCCCAAGGATATAGGATGCCTTACAGAGCTTGTCCGGAGCAAGGTGGTTCAGTGTAATGGTCCTCAAGAGTGGGTACTATCAGATCCCCATGCATTCAGAAGACAAGGAGAAGACAGCTTTCATAACTCCTGTGGGGTTCTTTGAGTTTGACAGGATGCCCCAAGGTCTGTCTGGAGCTCCAGCCACCTTTCAACGCCTCATGGAAAAGACTGTGGGAGACATGAACCTCATCGAAGTTCTTGTTTACTTAGATGACATCATTGTCTTTGGGAGAACCCTGGAAGAGCATGAGGAGAGACTGGAGAAGGTTCTGAGAAGGCTCAGTGAGGAGGAACTCAAGCTTTCACCCGAAAAATGCCAGTTCTATCAGTCATTCATCAACTATCTGGGACACATAGTGTCCGAAGAAGGGGTAACTACAGACCCTGAAAAGTTGGAGGCAGTCACCTCCTGGCATAGGCCCTCCACTGTGACAGAACTCAGATCCTTTTTGGGATTCTGTTCCTAATACAGGAGGTTCGTGGAAGGGTTTGCCCGGATTGCAAAACCACTAAATGAGCTGCTCAAGACGGAAGGGGAAGAGAATGACTCAGGCCCCAGAAAGCCGAGGGAGTCAGTCAAGGACCAGTGGAACGAGAAGTGTGAAGAGGCCTTTCAGATGTTTAAGAAAAGCCTAACCACTGCCCCTGTCCTGGCTTACGCAGACCCAAAGAAACCCTATGAACTCCATGTGGATGCTAGTCATGATGGCTTGGGAGGAGTGCTCTATCAGGAGCATGAAGGGCAACTGCGACCCGTTGCATATGTGAGCCGGAGTCTAACCCCCTCGGAAAAGAACTACCCCACCCACAAGTTGGAGTTCCTGGCCCTCAAATGGGCTGTAGTCAACAAGCTCAAAGACTACTTGTATGGGGCAGAATTCACCGTGAAGACTGATAACAACCCCCTTACTTATCTCTTCACCACAGCAAAGCTGGATGCCACAGGACACAGATGGCTGGCAGCCCTGTCTGCATTCAACTTTAGCCTGAAATATAGACCTGGGGCTGGAAATGGAGATGCGGACGCCTTGTCAAGAAGATCCCATGCTCCCACCAGCAGTACAGAAGACTGGACCCAAGTGGCACCCGACGGGCCAGTGGTGGTTCAAGAGCAGAAGAGATAGGAGTCACTGTAGTAGGGGTCTCCAAACAATACTGTGGGGTAACCCAGCTGGAGGAGGCTGACTTGCCAAAACTGTCAAAAAAGGAGTTGAGGTGCGACCAATTGGAAGACCCCATGGGGAGATTGGTCCTGGAAGCCCTGGAGAGTCAGGATCCAGATAAACTCTTCAAAGGAAGCTCGTCTACTGAGGAAGGAATGGGACAGGCTGCAGGTACATCAGGGAGTGGTCTACCGAAGGTGCCCCTCTGATGACCTAGAAGACAAATGGCAACTGTTTCTACCCGAGAAACATCGAGAGACCGTCCTGGTCGCCCTGCACGACAATCATGGCCACTTGGGAGCGGAAAGGACCTTCCAGCTTGTTAGGAACTGGTTTTATTGGCCCTGCATGAGGGCCGAAGTCGAGGAATACTGCCACTCCTGTGCACGCTGCATCCAGAGGAAGACTTTACCCCACCAAGCTGCCCCAATGGGCCATCTGCAAAGTCAAAGCCCACTGGATTTGGTATGCATTGATTTTCTCTGCCTCGAACCCGACTTGAGTGGACTAGGAAATGTTCTGGTGATAACCGACCATTTCACCCGGTATGCCCAGGCTTTTCCAACCAAAGACCAGAAGGCTTCCACTGTAGCTAAAGTACTCAT
The DNA here is from genome assembly GCA_029206835.1 of Rana muscosa. NCBI lineage: Eukaryota > Metazoa > Chordata > Amphibia > Anura > Ranidae > Rana > Rana muscosa. Next base: position 220,807,663 of record CM055122.1, read on the forward strand.
GGAGAAATACTTTGTACACTACGGGCTACCACAACGGCTCCACTCGGATCAGGGGAGGGACTTTGAAAGTCGGCTGATTTGGTAGCTCCTGGATTCTTTAGGGATCAAGAAGACCCGAACCACCCCTTATCATCCACGAGGTGATGCTCAGCCGGAGAGGTTCAACCGAACCCTGCTCAACATGCTGGGGACTTTGAGTAGTGAAAAGAAGCAGCATTGGAGCAAGCATATAGCAGCAATTGTACATGCATACAACAGTACCACAAGTGACGCTACAGGGTACTCGCCCTATCAACTTATGTTTGGAAGAGAAGCAAGACTACCGGTAGATCTGGCCTTTGGTACCTCCATAGACCATTGCTCGGCCACTTCACACAAGGGATATGTAGATAGGCTCAGACACAGTTTAAAATTGGCCTATGAGCAGGCACAAGCCTGGGATCAAAGGGGAGCCCGCAACAAGAAAAACTTTGATCTAAAGGTCCGGATTCAGGATCTACAACCTGGGGACAGAGTGCTGCTGTGCAACTTGGGGGTCCCTGGAAAGCACAAGCTTGCAGACAGATGGAGACCTGAACCCTACATTATTTGCAAGAAACTGCCGGGCCTACCTGTTTACAGATTAAAGCCAGAAGGAAAGGTGGGGCCCTTAAAGACTTGGCATCGGAACCATTTACTCCCACTTGCCGAAGCAGTTCGGATACCCCCTGCGAGGGATTCCAGTCAACTTCCATCCTGGATACTCCCAAGCCAAGCACTCGGTCCCAGACTCCTCAGATTGAAGAATCAGATGTCTCTGAATTAAGTGAGGATGAGAGAGAAGAACTTGATTGGCTATGGCCTTCCCAGGTCCCAGAAGCCTCTGCTATAGATCTTCCACCTACTGAAGACGCCATAGATAGTACACTGAATGCAGAAGCTACTGAGTTCATCCCGTCCAGTCCTTTATCGGATTCTTGGGAAGATGCCTGTAACTTACTCTTAGAGGAGGATCTCCCTGCTCCTGAGTCGAGTGTCCCAGAATCAGTGGAAACTCCAAAGCCGGTTTCAGAAGAGGAACCTGTATTACCAGAACCAGAAATCCCAAGAGAACGAAGGATGAGAAGGGCCATAAGGCCTCCCCGAAAATTGACTTACCCACAAATGGGGGAGAGCTCAGAAGACACTGTGGTCACTGCCAGGAGGAGTGTGAAAGACCCTGATCCCTCCACTGTCTGTTTAGTGGGGGGCAACCCCAACTCACCCGCTGGCACAGCTATGCAGGCCACGAATGACAGTGTGACCTGTGGGCAGGGAAGTATACCCCCTCGTTTTTGGTGGGAACTTCCTCTGCCGACAACATACGCAGCTTTGTCAAATGTTGTGCGTAGTATGTGTTAACTTTTATCTTTGGGGACCAAAGAGTTTAAGTGGGGGGAGTGTGTAGCGGGGTCTCCTTTAAGGCCCCTAGACTACGTTACCCAGAACCCCGTTTGGCACCCAGGGTGCATTGGGCCGCCGCAGAAACCCATGGGTGGGGCTATATAAGAAGAGGGCGAGGCTAGGCTCGGCCTCTTTGGACACCGCACTGCAAGCAATAGGACTCCCTGTGCGGATCCGCTGCTGTGTAGGGCCTGAAGCCTGGGCCTTGCATACCGACCAAACAGCCTTCCACCCCACTGCTGCTCGAGTTTGTTGACGTCAGCTGGACTGGAGACCCGGCCGTTGGAGACACTGTGTGTGGATACACAGTGGTGGAAGCCCGGACTGGGATTGCGTCCGGAGTGGTGAGCGAGCACTTGCTCACTTCATTACCATTTTACTTTGTTGGGCCTAGTGACTGCACGTGGCGGGTGATCACTCTGCACTATCACTGATGAATATGTTTATTGCTGCAGGGCTCTGCATGTATGCTATGTGATGTGTTTAACTTTGAGTCCGTATACCAAAGTAAATCCAGTTATATTTTATCACATTGGTATTAGTGTCATCTTTGCAGATAGTAGTTATCTATCAAGACTGCCAGATTGTGTATAATCAGGTATAGACCGTTACGAGGTAACAATCCCTAGACTAACTGTGCCAGTGTGGGTTGAGTAGATTGCCGGGGGTTAGCGGTGCTGTATACAGGGCCCGAAACAAAACCCAGCGGCTCTCTTAGCTGGGGGTAGCGCTACATATGTCAGGGGAGACGCTGTCATAGTCACACCCAAATATTTAAGAGACAATTTTAAGATGTGCCAAGGTGGGTGGTAAATCGTTAGGTAAGGGATCAAATGGCAAAAGCATAGACTTCTCCCAATTAATAACCAACCCAGAGAATCTAGCCAACTCATCTACAGTGTATATAGGTCATAACTGCCTGCAGAGACAACCAAAGATGAGATAAAAACAAAAGAACATCATCGGCGTACAGCGCTACCTTTTCTTCCATATTACCTCTGACCAGACCAGCTACATACGAATCAGCCCATAAAAGGCAGGCCAAGGTTTCAGTAGCAATGGTAAAGAGCCGAGGCGACAGAGGGCTCCCCAGTCTAGTGCCACAAAAAAGCTTAAAAGGGGAGGACTGCAAGTTATTGACCCTAATGGAGGCCCTAGGGGCTGAATACAATAATTGAACCCATTGACAAAAGGTGCAACCAAAACAAAATTTCTCTAGGGCAGCCCAAAGGTTAGGCCACTCTACACTATCAAAGGCATTAAAACGGAGTTTCACCCAAAAGTGGAACTGCCGCTTTAAGGACTCCTGACCCCCTGACATGCCACATTTGGCATGTGATTTTTTTGGGGGGGGGCGGGTATCTCGTTTTGACAGGTACCCAGCTCCCACTTCCGCTCATGGTGCCGTGGCGCCGAGCAAAAGTTCTCCTCTTCCCCCTCCCTCCCTGCAATCTTCTGGGACACATCAGGTTTCAGAAGATTGCCCGGCCATTCAGAATGCACATTGCGACTCGCACATGCGCAGTGTGCACGGGGCTGTGAAGCCGCAAGCTGTCACAGCTGAGTGCCCACACTTGCAATGCCGGCGCCGCGGAGAGGAGAAAACCGAGACTTCAGGTGGCCACTTTGCTGGACCGTGTGACAGGTGAGTGTCTGTTTATTAAAAATCACCAGCTACACTTTTTGTAGCTGCTGACTTTTAATAAACACAGAAATGGGTGGAACTCTGCTTTAATGGCATCCAAGGCCAAAAAGGCACCATCTGTACAAATTGATAACTGTAATCTGCATATTAAGATAAACCCGCCTAATATTGACAGCTGTAGACATATTTGGCATAAAGCCGGCTTGGTCAGGATGAATAATGTGTGTTATCACCTGTTTCAGTCTGTTGGCCAACACCCCTGGTGCTTTACAATTTGGAAAGCCAGCCACTGCAACTTCCAATTCTGATTGAGTAAAGGGGGCGTTAAGAAATTCTTCATCTGCCTGCTATAATACAGGAGAAGTTAGTGTTATGGTAGTTGTACAGCTCGGCTATGGTATAATTGACCTGAGAAGCATATAGTTCCTGGTTAGGGATGAGCTTCGTGTTCGAGTCGAACATACGTTCGACTCGAACATCGGCTGTTCGATCGTTCGACGAAGATCGAACGATTTGGGCCGTTCGCGCCAAATTCGAGTGACGCGAACGGCCCACAATGCACTACGCCATCGCAGTGTCATCCAGGCGCTGTGATTGGCCAAGCATGCACTGTGACCCCGCATGCTTGGCCAATCACAGCGCCGGCAGCGAGGAGAGCAATGATTGGCCACAGGCAGGATGCCTGTGGCCAATTATTGCTGAGGGTGTTTAGTACACGCCCCACACTATAAAAGGCCGCCAGCACGGCGGCCTAGTGTAGTGTGTTCCGGAGCAGGGAAAGACAAGCATAGGCAGGGACAGTGACATTTATTTCTTTCTTGCTTAACCTGGATTCCTTTAGTTTAGGGAAAGAGAAGGATAGGTAGGGAGAGTGTCAGTGTGTTTTACTGTGCGAGTCCTTGTTTCTAGGGACAAAGAAGGAAAGTGAGGGGAATTCTCCTTGTGCTATAGTGTGCTTTAAAAAAACATTTTTTCTAGGGACAGAAAACTCTAGGTAGGGAGAGTGTCAGTTTCTTTCACTGTGCCAGTCCTTTTTTTTAGGGACAAAGAAGGAAAGTGAGGGGAATTCTCCTTGTGCTATAGTGTGCTTTAAAAAAACATTTTTTCTAGGGACAGAAAACTCTAGGTAGGGAGAGTGTCAGTTTCTTTCACTGTGCCAGTCCTTGTTTCTAGGGACAAAGAAGGAAAGTGAGGGGAATTCTCCTTGTGCTATAGTGTGCTTTAAAAAAACATTTTTTCTAGGGACAGAAAACTCTAGGTAGGGAGAGTGTCAGTTTCTTTCACTGTGCCAGTCCTTGTTTCTAGGGACAAAGAAGGAAAGTGAGGGGAATTCTCCTTGTGCTATAGTGTGCTTTAAAAAACATTTTTTCTAGGGACAGAAAACTCTAGGTAGGGAGAGTGTCAGTTTCTTTCACTGTGCCAGTCCTTGTTTCTAGGGACAAAGAAGGAAAGTGAGGGGAATTCTCCTTGTGCTATAGTGTGCTTTGAAAAAACATTTTTTCTAGGGACAGAAAACTCTAGGTAGGGAGAGTGTCAGTTTCTTTCACTGTGCCAGTCCTTGTTTCTAGGGACAAAGAAGGAAAGTGAGGGGAATTCTCCTTGTGCTATAGTGTGCTTTAAAAAAAACATTTTTTCTAGGGACAGAAAACTCTAGGTAGGGAGAGTGTCAGTTTCTTTCACTGTGCCAGTCCTTGTTTCTAGGGACAAAGAAGGAAAGTGAGGGGAATTCTCCTTGTGCTATAGTGTGCTAAAGCATTCCTCATCAACCATCTTTGAAATCCTTGTTTTTTGGACAGTCAGGGAAATTGTCGTTGTGCTATTCTGTGCAAAAGCAATAATCCTCAACCGTATTTAGAAATCCTTAAGTAAAGGGACAGAGAAGGACACCTGAAGGTAGCCCTTATTGCTTTTTTACCATCTCCCTGCAGGCCATCTATTAGAATGTCTGGAAGGCAAACAAGGAGAGGCAGACAGTCAGGAGGCAATAAAAGAGGGCAAGCAGGCTCTGTGTCTGGGGGCAACAGTGCTGGTCGTGGACGCGGTGCATTGTCATCAGCACATGGCCATGGGACACGCTTGTCCTTCTTTTCGGCAGCTGGACATGTTGAGCCACATCATGCCGAAGACTTGGTAGAGTGGATGACCAAGCCCTCCTCCTCCTCCTCATCCTCTCTCACCCAGGCTCAGGGTACTGGCAAAGCAGCTGCCAAAGCGTCCTCTTCCCTGGTATCAATGTCAGACTCATCATCAGTCACTCCTTCCCTAGACCCACCATGTCCTCCTCCTGAGGAGTCCCCCGAACTGTTTGAGCACAGTGTTGGGTACATGCTCCAGGAGGATGCCCAGCGTTTCGAAGGGTCTGATGATGAAACCCAGCTACAGGAAGGCAGTAGCGTGAGAGCAGACAGAGGGGATGCTCAATAAGGACACCAATCTGGCAGTCATGTTCCAGCAGCTGCAGCATACTGCCAGATTGGCTCCAGTGATGAGGAAGGAGGGGATGATGAGGTCACTGACTCCACGTGGGTGCCTAATAGGAGAGAGGAGGAGGAGGAGGATGAGGAGGAGGCACATCTCCAACGAGGCAGGATGCCCTTTGGTGGCCAGCGTAAGGGCAGTACACCGACGGAATCACACCGCAGAGCTCTGCCTGTGCAGGGCGCAGCCTCTGCCTGTCATTCAAAAAGTTCCTTGGTGTGGGCCTTTTTTGAGGCTAGTGCATCAGATCACACAGCTGCTGTTTGCAACATATGTCTCAAGCGTATATCGCGTGGCCAAAACATCAGCCGCTTGGGTACCACATGCCTGACCAGACATATGTTGACCTGCCATGCAGCTCGTTGGCAAGCCTACCTCAAAGACCCACACCAAAGAACAAAGCGGACCTCTCCTTGCACCGCATCAGCTGGGATCTCCAACCCCACTATAACTTCAGTCCTCTCTGAAACATGCACTGAGAGGAATGAAGGTGTAGAATTAGGTGTGTCACAGCCAAGTACTTGCGGCCACTCTGCTAGCAGTACACCGACGTCCGATTCTAGCAGGCAAATTTCCCTGCCCCAGCTGCTGGACCGTCGAAAGAAGTTCACTCCCAGCCATCCACATGCCCAGCGGTTGAATGCTAGCTTGGCTAAATTGCTAGCGCTTCAACTGCTGCCTTTTCAGTTGGTAGACTCGGCCCCCTTCCGTGAGTTTGTGCAATGTGCGGTTCCTCAGTGGCAGGTTCCCAAACGCCACTTTTTCTCACGGAAGGCTATTCCGGCTCTCTACCGGCATGTGGAAGGCAATGTCTTGGCCTCGCTGGACAGGGCGGTCAGCGGTAAGGTGCATATTACCGCTGACTCATGGTCCAGCAGGCATGGACAGGGACGTTACCTTTCTTTCACGGCCCATTGGGTCACTCTTTTGGCAGCTGGGAAGGATGCAGGACAAGGTGCAGTAGTGTTGGAGCTTGTTCCACCGCCACGCCTCCAAAATGCTACTACTGGTTGTGACACACCTCTCTCCTCCACCCCCTCCTCTTCTTCTTCCTCCATGGCCTCTTCCTGTGGTTTGTCCTATGAACCAGCGGTGCTCCGTAGCCGTTCACGGGGCTACGCAAGTACGCAGGCAAAAAGATGCCATGCCGTGCTTGCGCTGGTGTGTTTGGGGGACAGAAGCCACACTGGGGCAGAGGTCCTGTCTGCTCTGCAGGGCCAGGCCGAGAGGTGGTTGACGCCACGCCAGCTTAAGCCAGGAATGGTGGTTTACGACAATGGCACCAACCTCCTCTCCGCCCTCCGACAGGGACAACTGACCCATGTGCCCTGTGTGGCTCACGTCCTTAACCTGGTGGTGCAGCGGTTCTTGGGCAGGTACCCGGGCTTACAGGATGTCCTGAGGCAGGCCAGGAAAGTCTGTGTGCATTTCCGCAGATCTTATAATGCCAGTGCTCGCCTGGCTGAGCTGCAAAAGGAGTTGAACCTGCCCAAGAACCGCCTTATATGTGACATGCCCACCAGGTGGAACTCAACGTTGGCCATGCTGCAGCGGCTGCACACGCAGCAGAGGGCCATCAATGAGTACCTGTGCGACTACGGCACCAGGACAGGGTCAGGGGAGCTTGGTTTTTTTTCTCCACGCCAGTGGGGCATGATCAGGGATGCATGCACTGTCCTGGCACCATTTGAGGAGGCCACGAGGATGGTGAGCAGTGACAGTGCATGCATCAGTGACACTGTACCTCTTGTCCACCTGTTGGAGCACACGCTGCGTGGAATAATGGACAGGGCACTTGAGGCAGAACAGAGGCAGGAAGAGGAGGACTTCCTTGCCTCTCAAGGCCCCCTTTACCCAGACAGTGTTCCTTCTGTCCCACCCATCGCACAGGAAGAGGAAGAGGAGGAGGAGGAGGAGGAGGAGGAGGATTGTGTCAGCATGGAGGTGGAGGCTGGCACTCAGCATCATCAGCAGCAGTCTTTTAGGGATGATTTACAGTCCCAAGAAACCAGTGGACTTGTACGTGGCTGGGAGGAGGTGGCTGCGGATCATGTCGTCCTTAGTGACCCAGAGGACTCCGGAGCGAATGCCTCAGCAAACCTACGCTGCATGGCCTCCCTGATCCTGCAAAGTCTGCGGAAGGATCCTCGTATTCTTCGGATCAAGGAGAGGGACCATTACTGGCTGGCCACTCTCCTTGATCCACGGTACAAGGGTAAGGTTGCGGACCTTATGTTACCTTCGCAGAGGGAGCAGAGGATGAGACAACTCCGGGAGGCCTTGCAGAAAGGTCTGTGCAACGCGTTCCCAGAGACTGGGAGGTTACAAACTCCTGGTCCTGGACAACGAGTTGCTGAGGCTTCGGCCAGTCAAAGAAGGAGCGGTGGGGAAGGTGGCCGTCTGACCGATGCGTTCAGACAATTCTTTAGTCCGCAGCCCCAAAGTATGATCGGTTCCAGCAACCATCGCCAGCGTCTGATAAACATGGTGCAGGAATATCTAGGGGCAAGGTCAGACTTGGACACCTTCCCCACCGAAAATCCTCTGGCTTACTGGGTCTTGAGGATGGATCACTGGCCAGAGCTTGCACAGTATGCAATTGAGCTACTGGCCTGTCCTGCATCCAGCGTTCTTTCGGAACGCACATTCAGTGCTGCTGGAGGATTTGTCACGGATCACAGGGTGCGCCTGTCCACCGACTCGGTTGATCGACTGACTTTCATCAAGATGAACCAGTCTTGGATCACCACCAGCTACCACACACCTGATGCTGATATAACAGACTAATTGATTTTAACATGTCACATCCCTTCAAGACTGATGCTGATGCTGAGTGCCTGTGCTGTTATGTTGACTGGCTATCCTCCTCCTCCGAGTCCTCAATGATACGATTGATGATGATAGCTTGGAAGATCATTTTTGTTTATGGGTGCCGCCACCAGTGGCTAAGGCCCAATTTTTCAGCCCCTGTTTTACAGGGGCGTGTAATTACAATTTTTGAAGCAATACTTTGCAACAGGGCTCATTGCTGTGCTCCAAGTACAGTATCTGTGAGGGGTTGTAGTGTTGTGCCACCAGTGCCTAAGGCCCAATTTTTCAGCCCCTGTTTAACAGGGGCGTGTCATTACAATTTTTGAAGCAATACTTTGCAACAGGGCTCATTGCTGTGCTCCAAGTACAGTATCTGTGAGGGGTTGTAGTGTTGTGCCACCAGTGCCTAAGGCCCAATTTTTCAGCCCCTGTTCAACAGGGGCATGCAATTACAATTCTTGATCTAATAATTCACAGCAGGGCCCATTGCTGCACCCACCAAGAGTAACTCTGAGGGCTTACAGTGTTGTGGCAACGCCACCACCACCACCACCACCACGAAAGGCCCAATTTTTCAGCCCCTGTTCAAAAGGGGCATGTAATTACAATTCTTGATCTAATAATTCACAGCAGGGCCCATTCCTGCACCCACCAAGAGTAACTCTGAGGGCTTACAGTGTTGTGGCAACACCACCACCACCACCACCACCACCACGAAAGGCCCAATTTTTCAGCCCCTGTTCAACAGGGGCATGCAATTACAATTCTTGATCTAATAATTCACAGCAGGGCCCATTGCTGCACCCACCAAGAGTAACTGTCAGGGCTTACAGTGTTGTGGCACCAGCACCACCATCAAAGGCCCAATTTTTACTACCACTGTTCAACAATTATATGTAATTAAAATTCCTGATATAATAGTTGACAGCAGGGCGTTCCAGCACCAACCAAGAGTAACTGTGAGTGCTTACAGTGTTGTGCCAACACCAACAACTAAGGGGCCTATTTCTGCAGAGTATATACGGCAGGTCCCTACTTTCAAACATCCAACTTACAAACGACTCCTACTTGCAAACGCAAGAAGACAACAGGAAGTGAGAGGAAATCTACCACTAGGAAGGAAAATTCTCTCCTGTAAGAATAAATATGGGAGAAAGGTGTCTCCTCTGTACTGATGCTTTATCAGCAATCCTTGTTTCAAGAAAAACACCACATTTCAAAAACAGTTGTCATTGGGACGGAAAGTGAGGTGAAATGTTCTGAACAGGGGCACAGACAGCAAAACAAATGTTACAGGGGTGATAACCCTTACCTAGGTTTTCCAAAAAGTTTAAAAATAGATTTTTGGGCTGGAGCTACACTTCAACAATGTACCTGTTCAAAATTACAAACAGATTCTACATAAGAACAAACCTACAGTCCCTGTCTTGTATGCACCGCCTGTATACGGCTGTTCAGAGTATATAGGGCCTTTTTTATTTTATGTGCGGGGTTCCCCTTAATATCCATACAAGACCCAAAGGGGCTGGTAATGGGCTGGGGTAGGGGGGGGGGGGGTTGATGGGGTAGCTATGCCATTTTTCTTAAAGATTTTCATCCATATTACCGGGACCAGACATTACATTAAAGCCGCAAGCAGTTTTAAATGGCTTTTTTTTCCTTTAGAAATGTTATTTTGTGCAGGGACAGTTCTAAACACGGGAAACACGTGGCACTTCACAGGCATACTTTAGACACCCCCCAGGTACAATATTTAAAGGAATATTTGACTTTTTTTTTTCACTTTATGCATCATTAAAATGACTGCTCCCGGAAAACGACCGTTTTTAAAACGTCTTTTTGCATTGATACATGTCCCCTGGTGCAGAACCCGGGTTCCCAAACCCTTTTTAGGACAATAACATGCATAATAGTTGTTATAATTAGCACTTTAGAATTCGAACGTTCGCATCCATTGTATTTAATAGGGTTCTAATGTTCGTACGGACTTTCGGTCCGTTCGCGGGTTCTGGTGCGAACCGAACCCAGGGGTGTTCGGCTCATCACTATTCCTGGTAAAAAGAAGGAAAAATAGACAGAATAGAACCTGTATTAGTACACACCCGCCCTTCTGGATCTTTCACAGCCGCTTCAGATGTTGGATTAAATTGCGAACAAGCTATTTGAGCCAGTAATCTACCAGCTACCTCTCCTTCTGCCCAAGTCAGTAGTTTCTGAAAGAATTGTTTATTTCAGGCCCTGTCTGCCAGCAGTGAACTTAATCTGGTCTGTGAGGCCTCCCAAGCTGCCTTTTTAATTAAACTAGTGTGCAGAATATTTCTGGCTTTGGCCACCAAAGCATCCACCTTGGCTTGTTCCAGCTCTCTACGCCAGGATATTTTTATGATACTCACTTCTTTAATTGAAAGGCCTCGAAAATAAGCCTTAAGGGCATTCCATACTATACTAGGCGGTGCTGATTCTTCATTCTGAATGATAAAAGACTCAAGATAGGACAACACAGAGTCCTCCTGAGGAAATATTCTGGAATAGCAAGAATATGAATTTTCAGTAGGATGGAACCTCTGCCACATATCCTCCAGCCCTAATTCCCTGCAGAACCTCCCTAAAGAGGAGAAGCCATCTGCAGGTAGAGAACGAGGAAGTGGGAATCTATCATGCTCTGGATTAACCACATTATTGAAATCCCCTGTCACCAAAATTGGAAGCCTTTGTGGGAGAGGCCTTTGCAGCTGAAGCTGAAGAAGCACAACAGGATTATAAGGAGGAGGGATATAAATAGCAGCAAAAATCAGTTCTAAATAATATATCTGACAGTGAAGAAAAATACATTTGCCTTTCATGTCCACCAGGGTCCTAGTGCAGGAGAATATCGCCTCATTATAAATTAAAACAGAGCCCCCTGGGGAATAGGGAATGAAAAGCAGCTCTAACAAAATGTCGCTGTAACCATCTGATAGTATCTTGAGTAGCATGAGCCTCTGGAAAACAGACAACAGATAGACGGAATGAAGCTATATAATCCAAAACAGCATTCCTTTTCAAAGAAGCATTCATACCATGTATGTTCCATGATAAGACACAAATATTCTGTTTAGCCATAGCCAAAGGCTCCACCATATTTAAGGACTGACCTAACCACACTGCCAGGACATTCTGCCTGGGGATTAGCCAAGTTCCCTCAAGTATGCAGATCAGAACCTCCTGGCCTCTGCCCACTAACTTCTATAAGCTTCTCCAAACTTTTAGATCCAGGGGGAGGTACCAGAGACCTGCCTCTGTAGAGCCATCCAGCCTGACCTGCAGTAACCCTGACCCAATTTCTGACTCACAAAACTTACCATGAGTCATAAACTTAAATTTGCCTGCACTAACACAAGTAGCACATTAGAGGGTGCTACATGTATGAAGAGTCATATATACATTTTCCTGGGGTATTGTCTCTAAAATCCCTATATTTGTTTTGTAATGTTTGGTATGGTCCTCTGATTATGTATCAATTAAAAAAAAGCACAATTACAGAAAATTATGCCTATAAGCACAGATATCTATTATGTGTATATTCCTTACCACATTTCACCAAAAACTACTCAATTTTGGGGTTTTCACTGGAGTCACTGGGGCTAATTTCTTTGACATAAGCAACACCAATGGAATCATTAAAATGCCAAGAATCCATATTGGACTCTGATCTTTGCTTAGGGGGTCCAGTTGATTGGCCGTGGCAGGAAGGACCTACCTCTATTCATCATCTGCCCCTTCCCCCCAATTGACCTTTGTGGTTTTGCCATTTACAGCCTTTAAGGCTCAATTTCTTAGTTTTCTCTTAGTTTGTGTGCAGCATGAAAGAAGGTTATTTATTACTGCATTCAGAAAAGTACAACATTTTTAATCACTTGCCCACTGGGCACTTATACCCTCTTCCTAACTAGGCCAATTTTCAGCTTTCACACTTTGAATCATAATTACTAAGTTATGCAACACTGTACCCATATGACATTTTTGTCCTTTTTTCACACAAAGAGCTTTCTTTTGGAGGTATTTAATCACCACTGGGTTTTTTATTCTTTGCACTATATTTTTACCAAAATGTATACTGCTACATTTCTTTGGTAAAAATAATACAAATCAGTGTATATTATTTGGTCTTTGTGAAAGTTATAGAGTCTACAAGCTATGGCGCCAATCATTGTAAAGTGATCACACCTGATGTACTGACGATGTACTGACTATATCATTTCTTGAGACACTAACAAGTCAGCACAGTACAAATACTTCCCAAATTACCCCTTTTTTGGAAAGTAGACATTCCAAAGTATTTAGTAAGAGGCATGGTGAGTTTTTTGAAGTTGTAATTTTTCCCCACAATTTTTTTCAAAAGAAAGATTTTTTTTCACAAAATTGTCATATTAACAAGTTATTTCTCTCATATGGCATATGAATACTTACAACTACACCCCAAAACACATTCTGATACTCCTCCTGAGTATGGCGATACCACATGTGTGAGACTTTTTTTACAGCCTAGCCACATACAGAGGCCCAACATGCAGAGAGCATTGTCAGATGTTCTAGGGACATAAATTACACATCTAATTTCTTGACTACCTATTATACTTTTGAAGGTCCTGGAACACAATGGAAAATGCCCAAAAAATGACCCTATTTTGGAAAGTAAACACCTTAACGTATATTCTACGAAGCATAATGAGTCTTTTGAACATGTCATTTTTTCCACACAATTTTGGAAAATGTGGAAAGAAAATAAAAACACATTTTTTTTTTACACAATGTTGTCCATGTATAAGATATTTCTAACACATAGCATGTTCATACCAAAAATTACACCCCAAATACATTCTGCTACTCCTCCTGAGTATGGCTATACCACATGTGGGAGACTTTTATTTTACAGAGCCTAGCCACATAGAGAGACTCAACATGCAGAGAGCACCGTTAGGTGTTCTAGGGACATAAATTATAAATCTAATTTCTTGACTACCTATCACACTTGAAGGCCTGGAGCACCAGAACAATGGAAACGCCCACAAAATTACCCCATTTTGAAAAGCAAATACCCCAACTTATATTCTATGAGGCATAAACCCAGGGCTGGTGCAAGTATTTTTGACACCCTAGGCAAAATCTAATTTTGCCGCCCCCTGGCTCCACCCCCTTCGCCCTGCCCATGTATACCCCACCTTCTTAATAAGACTTTGTTGCTTGCTGCAGAGAGAAGATAGCAGGGACACCAGTGGCCGGGCGCCCTAGGCAGCAGTGCGCCCTAGGCGGCTGCCTAGTTTGCCTAGTGGTAGCACCGGCCCTGCATAAACCCCAAAGTGACAATGCTCACTCACTGAACTGTATCTATGGAGGAGTAGTTTTGTAACCCAAGACCAGGACATGTGTTAAGAGGACTACAGAACACCTCCCCATTTTCTCTTATCTATAATTTACAGAAGAGGACTGGGGTGGGCTGACAACACTGCTTGGCATGTTAGTGCAGTGGAGGCACTGCTGTCAGCTCACAAGTTACAAGCTCACTGGAGTTTTCCATATTTACCCAGTATAACCAGTAGAACAGCTATAACAAATGCTTTCAATGGTATAGTTCATGGACCAAATGATAGAAGTTCGTTCTTACGGTTTACATTCACTTTACTCAGCCTGGATTTTTATGGACTGTCCATACATGTCTGGATAGTTGGCAACCCTGGATAGATAAATTTTCTAGTTTGTTATTTGATGTGCCTCCATGTACTGCATAATAAAAGTAAAGTATGCTATCTCTGGCATGTTAAAACACAACTGAATTGTCAGAGATGAGATGTCAGTTACGTTAAAAGCATGGATTAGAACTCATGAGCAACAGGTTGAAGCCAAAGTAGAACATCAAGGACTTTTGGAATTTATTGCCATGAGGTCAGACAGGAAATTCAAAGGATGTGGATAGAGGATATAAGAGAATCACAAATCATAGGATTCCACCCCTCCCATTTCTGTCCAGTGATAGAATGAATATAAAGAGCGTTTTTTTACCTCTAAGATCTTTCACTAGCTCATAGAGGTAACACAAAACAAAGAAAAATCACCCTACAAATGAGGGTGACAATGAAGGAACAAGCTAATATTGTACTATCCCATTTATCACTATGGAGGATATTAATAATGGAACGCTTCTGAAATATATTTCAGTTTATGCAACTTGGTCAAGGAGAGGATTTAAAAGCTCCAAAGGTCACACAGAACTTAACATGATACAAAAATCTTTAGAAGCGTATAAAAAACACATACTATATAGTCATATTGTGATGATTATAAGACAGCGCCAATGAGGTCATATTACTACTTCAGCTTCCACACCTGTACACCACCTTTGAACTTGTTTATTTAACAATAGCTTTGTAATTACTATGATAATGAAGTAATACATTTTTTTTTAACATCCTTTTTTATTTTTTGATCAGTGTTAAGAATAGTATTACTGTTAAAAGTATACATTTTATTCTAGAATTTTTCTTAATCAAAAAGACTCTAAAATTCGAACTCTGGTACAGTATAGATTTTAAATGTTACAAAAGTAGAAACAAACCAAACAATGAGCAGAAAAGATTAGTTAAGGGGAGAACAGAAAGAAGGAGGTAATTAGGGATGATAATGGTAAACTAAGGGTTAATAATGAGTTAAGTAAGAAGTTTTTTACTTATCAGGTTGCTTTAACTGACATCATATGTGAATAGAAGACCATCCCTTTGACTTGCAGAATAAATACAAAAGTATAAATGCTATTTTGTATCTTGCTCTTCTGCCTGAACAATGTTTATAAACTCTGTGCCAAACAGTCTTATTAGCTGCAAAGTTTTGGGCCAATGGTTCATGATTCTCATGCATTTTGAATTGCAAGTCCCCTATGCCATTTTTAGTTTTGTATTGTGACCATACCCTAACAGTGCCCAATAGGGCGAACCTTTGCTCAGGGCATTTTACGAGAAGGTGTTCAGTCTTTAAATTATTTTTAGATAACCAGTATCCTCTGTTCCTATTAAAATGCAACTTTTAATTCTTGTAAGGGTAGGGTGATAGGGTGGTCGTCACATCCTCCATGTTCCCCTCCTCATTGGGTGCCAAGCAAGGGTCACATAAGAAGTCTACCCAGGGTTGGGTTCTTCTGGGCTATGATAGACACTTTGGTTAGGATCACTGCCTTACACAGGGGGGTACCTTTACTGGAACAACCGACTGATCTCTGATAAACTCTTGATGTTACTGTACATCTCCATGGTCACTTGTGCATTTAGGAGGGGCATGCAGAGCCCTTGTCCTCAACACCTATCCAGCATATCACCGCTACCTCACTCCCAGTAATGGTATGGGGTCCTGCCGTGCAGCTAGTGCGGACTCTATGCGTGCACTTCACTTAACTCTTCCTCTTCTGTACCTGGGCACAGGTTGAGGGCCCTGGCAGTGCAGATCTGCTCCCATTGCTGTGGGAGATGGATTGCCGCTGAAGGAGTGCCGACAACAGCTCCCTCTCTGCAAGAGGATATCTCACCTGCCACATGTACACGCTTATGACAGGCTGCTAGAGAGACCTTTGTTACTCCTGGTAACCACTTGTATCTTCGCACTGTGTGATCCTTATCTTCATACCCTGATGTGTTTAATGACTAAGGCTGCAACTACATGTGCCAGTTCTTGCATAACACCCCTTGAGTAACTTCAGACCAGGCAAAAGCAAAGTTCAAAAAGCTTTACTTGAATAAAGTAGCATGATGACAGACAGCCAACAGTCCGGATTTAAGTGCAAACATTTTCCCTAACATCCTTAGTCCCTAACTCAGGCTTATGACTGCCCCAGCAGAGTCTATATTTGGTGTCTTCATGAGGGATCGCAAGCTTCAGCAATCCTCTTAGGCAATGGGAACGCCGACATCGGCACATTACTGGAAATCCAAATTATGTAAAATGGCAGGAAACAGGTCTGACCAAACCGAACCAGCTGGAACTAAACCAACGGAACAGCAACAAGAACCCCCTAGGCCCCCAGAGTCCAGAGCTCCATCCCTTTTATAGTACATAGTATCCGTGGGGGAAAGGGTCGTCAGACCCAGGAAAGACACCATGAAAAACCCGGGAAACACAATTAAAGGGGAGTTCCAGCCTTTTTTATGTTTATTAAAAGTCAGCAGCTACAAAAAGTGTAGCTGCTGACTTTTAATAAACAGGCACTTACCTGTTCCACTGTCCAGCGACACGGCCGAATGGAGCTTCGCTCCTCTCCCCCCCTCTCCGCCGGCGCCTCCATTCTAACTGTGGGCACCTGGCCGTGACAGCTTTCGGCTTCACGGCCGGGCACTCACTGCGCATGCGCGAACGGCGCTGCGCAATCTGAGTGGACAGGCGATCGCCTGGGACCTGTCACGTGTCCCAGGTGATCGCTTACAGGGAGGGGCCGCCTTAGGCGATATGACGAGTCGCCTAAGCAGTCCCTGGGTGGAAGGAGGAAGTGGGACAGGAAGTCCCACTCCTACTGAAGCCCCCACTCCCCCCCCAAAAAAAATTACATGCCAAATGTGGCATGTAAGGGGGCAAGGAGTGGTTTAAGCGGAAGTTCCACTTTTGGGTGGAACTCCGCTTTAACTTCCAACTTCCTGGCTGGGGAAGCGTTAACCACTACCTTCTTGCATGCTGGTCTAAAACGTTAAAAAGCAAAAAACTATGTTTATAACATGATTGCTCTTGCAGACTACACCTGTCTAATATCTGTCAAATTTGTATTTATTGTAAGTGCTATATGTGTCATAAATACTTTGTTCAGCAGAGGTTCTCATACATAGTTTACAATATACCCACATGCACTAGGGGTATTAACACTTTTAGCTGCCATAAATTACCTCTAATTTATTTTTCCAATAAAGTACAAAACATTCTATCTTCAGTACATGTTTATGTAGGATGATAAATGGTAATAGCACAGGTTCACTCGATTTTGTGTAATAGTTTATCCGTTAAATTATAAAGAGATTTGTTCAAAAAAGAAACAATTTCTCTGATAATCTCAAATTGAACGATTGAATAGAGACCTGGAAAATTAATGTAGCTACTATCCCATGTTTAGGTAGTTCAAAGCCTTCTTCAATTGGAAATTATTTAACGGTTCTATTCATTGTATAACACATTTTGAGTTTTGACCACAAGAGATTTCACATGAGCAAATAAATCAATACACAATAAGCTGTTACTATACTTCTGATATATTGCTAGCAACTTTATATAACAAATTTCTACATAATGGGAATTCATCAGATTTCAAGCTCTTTCAAAATGTAGATGTAGCGGGTATTTGAATTTAGGGGAAGCATCTGGGTGGTAGTGTAACCCAGATGCACTGATTGTAAGGGAATTTGGGACCATTTTATGGTTCTCGGAGGACTCTGGTGGTGTGAGGTTCCCTGTGGCCTGCAGGAGGCGCTGCTGCCCTGGGCCGGAGTTGAACCCTCACCACAAGAGTGCATCTCTTTTGTCCTTTCCTAGCGCTTGTACGGCAGGGCGGGGAAACCTGCTGTGACGCAAAGGGAGAGGAGATAAAAGGGGTGGATGCCCTGAACACAGGGTTCAGAGTCGGAGGACGCGGCCGCGCCCAGGCACCTTCAGCCTGGGTGCTGGCATTCCGGAGTTTCGGGCCCAGGTGCCCTTGACCTGGCCAGAGCGGGTGATGGAGTCCATCCCAGGCACCTTTAGCCCTGGGGTGAGGTACTACTGAGGAGGCCTGGGACCCAGTACCTTCGACTCTGTTCCGCAAGGGTGGAGGAGTCCGAGGGGCCCTAAGGTGTTGGGCGCCCGAATCTGAGATGAGGAGGCCGGGGAGTGTAACCCTTCCGAACAGCCCGGTGCAGCATTGCCGGTGATGGCGGGGCCTCCGGTAACTCTCTCGGAAGGACGTCTTCCCTCTGACAGGGGCCGCAGCCACAAGAAGGTAACTCCTGTTTCATGTTCATTAGAGTTGCTGGTAGAGACTCAGAAAAGGAAAGAAGTACATTCACAGCCACTGTGCGTTATAACCATTGGTGATATCTCAATGGTTTAGATTGATTAAGGATTGTGCCTTGACCTACTCCCCACCAATACTGAACTGTTCTTTGGTAACAACCTGTCTGTGCTGAGTGACGATTTATTTGCTGCTAAGGAATAAATAAGAGTTGGACCTTTTCAGTGGTGTGGAACTATGGTTACTGGGAGCAAAGGGGGGGGGGTCATATCAAGGAAAGACTTGACCCTGGATTATACACACGACCCGATGGTAAAAATACATTCGGGCCTTCACCTCTATCCAGAAGAGGACATGGGCCGTGGTGGATCTCATCCCTCCTCCCAGGTTCCCCTAGACAAGACAGCAAGCCGAGAAGAAGAAAGGGTGAGAGGGGTGGGCCCCGCTACACGTGGGGGCATCGTGTCCGGGATGTGTGTTATACCGTCTGAATTTGAACTTTGCTGCCCGGAGGAGTTCCGAGTAGGTCGGCCATATTGGCCAACGCGCCACGAGGCACACCATAGCTGCGCAGTTCGTGGGCGGGGAGAAGAGAAAACCAAATGCAGAGTATGGGAGGAGTCTGGCCATGTGGAAGGACACACGTGGAGATTTCCGGCGCGAGTTGGGCAGTGCGCAATGGAGCAGCAGACAGTCAGGATGACCTCAAATACTCCGTGGATTTCTGTTCCTTCTACAGCGGAGATGACTTCCTTTGCTGCTCCGATTATGGGCACAGGAATACGGCTAAGGCCCCGAGGACGTTTGGCTCTGTACACATGCAGAGACATAGAGGCCCTCGGTGTGATCTGTCCCGGCTATTCGGGACTGGTGGTCCACTTGAAGCCGTTCGAGCGATGTGAGGCTTGCAAGAAATTCCTTTTTGAGGTGGAGCCATCCACAGAAAGGCCTCGCGCCTACCACCTCAACTACCTCACAGGTACTGCCACTCCGGAGGGAGAGATCGATGCCTATGCGGGTATTCCTGTGCACACTGACCAGGGCGAAGTGACAGCCCCAGCGGAAATTAAGAGAGAGAAATCCGAGGATGCTGCCTCGGTCACCACAAGCTCCCTGCTCCCACCACTGAAGAGGAAAGTTGGCCTGGTGATGGCATCCTATGGTTGTGGAAGAGCTTCGCCCCGCTGCTTGCCTGGCCTGGATGGATCCGGAGGGAAGAGCCCTGGACTTCCCTGTTCTACAAAAGGTCCAGGTGAGCCAGGGGTTGGGACTGTGTGTGTGGTTGGAGGTGTCGGCAGCCCACAGTCGGTGGAAGCCGTTCAGAGGAGTGATTCCGTGTCCACTGGGAATTACTTGCCAGCAGAGTTCTATGACACCTCCGACCTGGAGTCATTATCTGATGCCGGTGATGACGGGGAGATAGATGAGATCTTCCACAAGAAGGGATGGGACAAGATGCCGCTACCCTCGTCCCGTGCAACAAGGGACCCACCCATGTCCATTGGTGATAGTACACCCCGGGTGGAGGCCTCGGAGCCTAGGGAGGAATCTGATCCCCTGCCTACCCTTCCACTTCCTGAATCAACAGATGTGTTACCTGCTCCTGTTGTGGGAGTGCAACGTGCATCACTGCGGGCTCCTAAGCCCAAATCTACCAAGGTAGTGAAAGTACCTCGTCACCCTGGAGCCATCGTTCTGCCTGGAGAGGGAGACCGTGCCACAATGCCACCTTTATCAAGGCTGCAGCGTCTCTTTTGCCAGAAGGTTGCCTGTGAATATGGGTGGGAATACCCGTATTTACCCTGAGAATTGCTCTATGAGGTGGAAGTTTTTCGGCAGCGGTGGTACAATGATTTTGTCTGGACAAAGCTTAAGGTACCTCACGCACGCCGATACCTCTCGTGTTCCCCCTACAGTTACCAGAAAATTCAAGGACTGTAAGGTGGAGTGGATGTTGGGAAGGCACATCCATGCTGACAGGGTGATTATCTGTCGGAAGGATGGAGAGAACATTGAGTATAATGTGGAGGCCTTTGACAAGCATTTGAAGCCTTTGTTCCTGCCGCTCCCAAAGTTCTACTTATAGGAGGAAAAGACTCCTTTACATTTCTTTTATTGCTGAAATACAGGGACTGTGCTCTAACTTTTTTTTTTGGGACGTTTTACTCTTTGGAGAGTTGGGAGCTGTTATTGTCGTTGTTCTCCCTCCTTCTACTCCCATCAAGGAAAATAAATCAGTGACTTTGGGGCATAGCTAGCATAGGGTCACAGCACAGAGAAGTAAAAGTTCATCCGGATCTGACAAGTGCCTGTACAGCGGCATTGCCACCAGGTGGCAGTGTTGCGCAACGATTGTTTGTTTTACACTCTGCACTATACTTATTGGAGCGAATGGGTTTCTTTACGGATAGACCCATTCCTTCCAAGAAAACACATACATTATGTTAGGATGTGTTTCTTTGTTTTTCTTCTTTTCTTCCCCTCTGCAGGGGATTTATCTATCAAGGCTGCTGAGAATGGGGTGGTTCTTAGATAGCAGAAAGGGGGGGGGGAATGTTAATGTGTAAAATATTTAAGTTAAAAAAAAAAGAGGTAGGTCCATTGTTTGTATTCTTGTTTTTCCTTTCCCATTCTAGGTCCTGGCACAATCCATGGCTAAGTTTGTAGGGCTTGGTTCTACGTGTAGTTTGGTCTCTGGGTTGAATTCATGTTACCACTCTTTGGGAGACATGAGTTTGCACCAGACACTGGGGACCAGTGTCAAATCACCAGGGGGAGAGTGTAGCGGGTATTTGAATTTAGGGGAAGCATCTGGGTGGTAGTGTAACCCAGATGCACTGAGTGTTAGGGAATCTGGGACCATTTTATGGTTCTCTGAGGATTCTGGTGGTGTGAGGTTCCCTGCGGCCTGCAGGAGGCGCTGTTGCCCTGGGCCGGAGTTGAACCCTCACCACAAGACTGCATCTCTTTTGTCCTTTCCTGGCGCTTGTACGGCAGGGCGGGGAACGTGCTGTGACGCAAAGGGAGAGGAGATAAAAGGGGCGGACGCCCTGAACACGGGGTTCAGAGTCGGAGGACGCGGCCGCGCCCAGGCACCTTCAGCCTGGGTGCTGACGTTCCGGAGTTCCAGGCCCAGGTGCCCTTGACCTGGCCGGAGCGGGTGATGGAGTCCATCCCAGGCACCTTAAGCCCTGGGGTGAGGTACTACTGAGGAGGCCCGGGACCCAGTACCTTCGACTCTGTTCCGCGAGGGTGGAGGAGTCCGAGGGGCCCTAAGGTGTTGGGCGCCCGAATCTGAGATGAGGCGGCCGGGGAGTGTAACCCTTCCGAACAGCCCGGTGCAGCATTGCTGGTGGCGGCAGGGCCTCCGGTAACTCTCTCGGAAGGATGTCTTCCCTCTGACAGGGGCCGCAGCCACAAGAAGGTAACTCCTGTTTCATGTTCATTAGAGTTGCTGGTAGAGACTCAGAAAAGGAAAGAAGTACATTTACAGCCACTGTGCGTTATAACCATTGGTGATATCTCAATGGTTTAGATTGATTAAGGATTGTGCCTTGACCTACTCCCCACCAATACTGAACTGTTCTTTGGTCACAACCTGTCTGTGCTGAGTGACGATTTATTTGCTGCTAAGGAATAAATAAGAGTTGGACCTTTTCAGTGGTGTGGAACTCCGATTACTGGGAGCAAAGGGGGGGTCATATCAAGGAAAGACTTGACCCTGGGTTTTACACCACGACCCGATGGTAAAAATATATTCGGGCCTTCACCTCTATCCAGGAGAGGACATGGGCCGTGGTGGATCTCATCCCTCCTCCCAGGTTCCCCTAGACAAGACAGCAAGCCGAGAAGAAGAAAGCGTGAGAGTGGTGGGCCCCGCTACATAGACAACACATTTAAAAAATAATTTTGCTACATGGATTATTCCCTACTTTGGAATTGTTATAGGCCTGATGCATTAAGCCAGCAAACAAATTCAGACATGTTCTGAAGGGGAAGGGCCTGTGTTGATAAGCTTTTGTTTACATCAGAACTGCTACTCGCATGTTCCAAGTCAGTGGAAATGCAAAAGCAGCTTGAAGCAAGTTGAGCAGCTTAGGAGGACAGACTTGGTCCCCACTGGTTGCTCTGTTTTCTCCTGCTGGTTCATACTAGGGTTGCCACCTGTCTGGGATTCACCCGGACAGTTCGGGTTTGGAATCATGTGTCCGGGTTTCAGACTGCCTGAAATCCGGACACATTATTCAGACTGGACTATGGCTTCCCAGCAGGGTTGCTGGCTGCAGTTGTCTAAGCTGTGAGTGTCTGTTACACTCTCTTTCATGCTGCCCAAAGCCAGCACTAACAATACCCCCCCCCCACACACACAGACGGGATAGGAGAGAGGGCTCGATCTGCACCTCTTCCTCCTGCCCCTACCCCTCTGTGTCTGCCCACACTCCAATCCCCAGGGCTGTGCCTCAGAAAAGGAAAGTGCAGGCTGAAAATTTGAAGTCCAGCAGCCTCAGATACCTCTGGATGAGAGGTGCTGACTGCCAAGGGGTGAGTGAGCTCACCATCCATCCCTGTCTGTGACTGAAGTCTTCTCCCTACTCTCTCATGCCTCTGATTGAGTACACTAAGGTAAATCAGGGTTCTCAGAGCACCCCTTACATCAGAGTTCCCCTTTACACCAGAGGCCACAGTGTCCCCCCTTACATCAGAGTCCTCTCCGTACATCAGAGTTCTCAGTGTTCCCCCTTAAATCGGGGTTACCAGAGAATCCCTTATGTTAGAGTCCCCAGAGCTCTCCCTTACATCAGAGTCTGCAGAGCCCCCCCTTACAGTGAAAGGGAACTCTGCGAGTTCAGATGTAAAAGGGGAACTCTGTGGACTCTGATGTAAAGGGGGACTCTTGTTATTAACTTTATATGATTAGAAATTTTATTTATTAGCAAAATATATGTATAAAAAAAATTTGTTTTGCGACGCTAAAGTGTTCAGGTTTGACTTGAAGAAAAGGTGGAAACCCTAGTCCATACAACACTACAGGATGTACCAGCTGGTGGTAGAAATCACATTGTTAGATGGAGGGAAAAGGTATTGGACCCATCTGATTGTCGAATACTTCAGGTGGATGATGACTTCAGGTATGGTCAACATACAAGTAACCCTGTGCTGACAGTGTCAAGAAAGATGAAAGTTTCAATACAGTAAACTAGTGGATGCCATATTCCATACAGCATGTTATTTGAACATTTCTTTGAGATACCTGTAATAGGACAAGAATTTATAGGAAGTTCTATCTACAAAATGAATGTTTTTTCTCGAGTTGGAAAACCAGAAATTTAGATTCCAGTAGATTCAAAATTTTAAAACCATTGAATTTCAAAATTGTTTGTGTAGTAATTGCATATTAGTTTCCAAAGAAATAGGTTATGATTTACATTGTGTTGTTTGTTTTTAAATTATTTTTGATCTTAGAATGTCCTAAGATTATTGTATTCATAGGGCACCTAATTTGTGTTGCTAGCACCTGCTGACCTGACCAAATGTTCCCCCTTTTCTGCTTGAGCTTTTGGTAAAGCTTCTGTGCTTCAAAGATGCTTTTATCCCCAGTTCTGGCAAAAAATAAGCTTATCTTCCTCATTGTGTATCCTTCTGACCCACCATCCCAGTAATGACTAAATCGGAACTGCACTGCATCTGAGCGCCACAAGCAAAAACCGCCATTTAATTCATTTTTATTATTTTAAGCAAACTTGTCCATTCATCCAAGTCTCCATGCTTTAGTTTGCTTAGAAATCACTTTGAAAAACACCCCCCTAGTATTTATGGCAATGGCCATTTGAATAAGAGCAGATGATTCATGTAGCATTTACTTTCTGTAATCCATCTGCCCTCAGCTCAGGCATGCAAGCAGAAGAGTGTTAGCTGAAAAAACACCTCCTTCCGTCCACCCTTTCTGAAGACTACTACATGTATGACATAGTTTGCCTAGGCCTAGAAACCAGGAAGTAACAAAGGAAGGAAGAAATGTAAAAAAAGAAAAATGAAAACAAGTAAATATAATATACTTTCCTATCTATTTACGAATGCTAGCAGCAAAATTATTAAAAATAGTCAGTGTTGATTGAGAGAGTAAAGTTCTACTTCAAAGTGGTGTCTCAACTCTCTAACTGCTAAATCTTGAGGAAAGCTTGTTCTGTTAAAAAACAAGAGACTTAAGCCCTGTACACACGATCGGTTTTACCGATGAAAACAGTCCGATGGACTTTTTTCATCGGACAAACCGATCGTGTATGGGCCCCATCGGTCTTTTTTCCATCGGTGATTAAAAATAGAACATGTTTTAAATTTATCCGATGGAAAAAAAAACCGATAGCAAATTCCGATCGTCTGTGTGGAACTCCATCGGTGAAAAACCCACGCATGCTCAGAATCAAGTCGACGCATGCTCAGAAGCATTGAACTTCATTTTTCTCGGCTTGTCGGAGTGTTTTACGTCACCGCGTTTGGGACGGTCAGATTTTTGACTGATGGTGTGTAGGCAAGACTGATGGAAGTCAGCTTCATCGGAAAACCGATGGAAAAATCCATCGGATTTCATTCCATCGGAAATCCGATCGTGTGTACAGGGCTTAACTGTCTTTTTTTTTTAAGGTAGCTTAATTCGTTTTAAAAATAGAATGTTCAAACAGTAGCAAACAGTACATGCAGTTGGTACGACTGTTAGTTAGATTGTCAGTCCCCATGCATGTGCTTAGTCTCTGCTAGCAGTTATGGGAACAATGCGTGGGATAGCGTGGCCAGGCGGTATCTGGTCATGCTATCCCATGCCATTTCCGGTTTCGGTGGTTGCTGTTTGGAGCTGGTGGAACGTACACCACCCACAGAGGTGGACGCGGTCATTGCAATTCCCATACAACTCGATATGAGAAGCCAGCAGCCCCAGTGCTGGGATAGGCACTTTTAAATGTAAAAAGCCATTTGGCTAAGCTTTTTTATATTTTGCTCTTTTAATAAACGTTATTACGCTATGGATGTCCTCCATTCTCTTTATATATCCGGCCTGTATCTATGAGGAGGAAGGTTCACATATATCTCCAGCCAAATTCCATGTGAGCAGGCACAATCCTGCACAAGCGCTGTTTGACTTTTTTTTTTGTTATAGAAGTCAAATCCTTTTGGTAAGCAGATTACATATCCAATCACCTTGGGTGTCTTTTCTTAGCTTGGTGAAGGATCACATATTAATCGTTGGAAGCTATCATCACAGTTACAAGATTTTTGTTGTTGGATTTTCTATGGACTTTTGATTAGCACTATACTTTACTTCCAAATTGTTGGGACTTTTTCAGCATTTAGCCCAGGTTTACACTGGGCTGCGACAGTGAAGCTGTGCGAGTTCAGCTGATTTCGCACGATTTCACTCCCGCTGGCCAGTCCCGATTTCGGCCGCGATTACAGAGACATCTGTGCAGGTTTCTGCACAGATATCAATGTAAATCGCGGGCCAAAATCGCAAAAAGTAGTACAGAAACTACTTTTTGAAATCGGTGCAGTGCTGCAGATGCGGCATCGCACCGATTACGACGGTGCCATTGCCAGGGCTTAATCTTATTTTGTTGCACTGCTGCATAAGTGATTATTTGTATATGTATTCACGTAAATTTTTGTTGTGTTATTTAGTGTGTATATACATGGGCATACCACCATTCACACCAGTATCACATTTAGCACCCCCTATCTTTTACTTTATGTCATTAGGAGCACATCACTCTTTCAGGGGAGCAGCTTAGTAATTACGATTTTAGTATTTTTTAAGACATCACTAATACTAGTAATTGGCGCAGAGTTTAACCATTTTTACCATCACATCTGGATTTGCCTGGAGGGGGCTCCTGGAGGCGGCTTCTCCCAAGGTTCAGTCCCAGCTCTCGAATATGAAAGCTCCACTCATGGATCTGTACTGCTCCAGTCCCGCAAAGCCAAGAGAGCTTTCAGTGGCTCAGTCCTTGGTCTCTACACAGGCCCAGTCTCCCTGGAGCTAGGCACAGACTCCATCAGCCCCAGATCTACATACAGCTGTGGCCAAAAGTTTTGAGAATGATACAAATATAAATTTTCACAAAGTCTGCTGCCTCAGTTTTTATGATGGCAATTTGCATATACTCCAGAATGTTATGAAGAGTGATCAGATGAATTGCAATTAATTGCAAAGCCCCTCTTTGCTATGAAAATGAACTTAATGGCATAAAAAACATCTCCACTGCATTTGTGAAGAAGGCTTCAGGGCGCCCAAGAAAGTCCAGCAAGTGCCAGGACCATCTCCTACAGTTAATTCAGCTGCGGAATCAGGGCACCACCAGTGCAGAGCTTGCTCAGGAATGGCAGCAGGCAGGTGTAAGTGCATCTGTACGCACAGTGAGGTGAAGACTTTTGGAGGATGGCCTGGAGTCAAGGAGGGCAGCAAAGAAGCCACTTCTCTCCAGGGAATACATCAGGGACAGACTGATATTCTGCAAAAGGCAAAGGGATTGGACTGTGGAGGCCTGGGGTGAAGTAATTTTCTCTGATGAATCCCCTTTAAGATTGTTTGGGGCATCTGGAAAAAACCTTCCCCTGGAGAAGAAAAGGTGAGCGCTACCATCAGTTGTGTGTCCTGCCAAAAGTAAAGCATCATGAGACTATCCATGTGTGGGGATTTGTCTCAACCATAGAGTGGGCTCACTCACAAGTTTGCCTAAGAACACAGCCATGAATGGTACAAAAAAACAACCTCTGAGAGCAACTTCTCCCAACCATCCAAGAACAGTTTGGTGATGAACAATGCCTTTTCCAGCATGATGGAGCACCTTGCCATAAAAAGTGATATCTAAGTGGCTTGGGAAACAAAACATTGAAATTTTGGGTCCATGGCCAGGAAACTCCTGTGACCCTAATCCCATTGAGAACTTGTGGTCAATCCTCAGGAGGCGGGTGAACAAAACAACCCCCACAAATTCTGGCAAACTCCAAGCATTGATTGTGTAAGAAGGGGCTGCCATCAGGATGTGGCCCAGAAGCTTATTGACAGCATGCCAGGGTGAATTGCAGAGGTCTTGAAAAATAAAGGTCAACGCTGCAAATATTGATTCTTTCCATAAACTTAGTGTAATTGTCAATAAAAGCTTTTGACACTTATGAAATGCTTGTAATTATACTTCAGTATACCATAGTAACATCTGACAAAAAAAATCTAAAAACACTAAAGCAGCAGACTTTGTGAAAATTAATATTTGTGTCATTCTCAAAACTTTTGGCTGTACACTCATTCCCATTAGTTCTCTGCTCAGACCTCTGGCTCAAAACCGGCAAAACTGTGTCTCTCCTCCTCTGTGTGCAGCGATTTGTGTCTTTTGTAGTCCACAGCCCATTCACCTACACAGCACAGCATCTCCAGCAAACTACATATCCCACTGTCCACAGCAGTTTCTGCGTCAACAGTCTTGCTGCTGCTCACAGGGTTGCCACAGCTACCAGGAGGGAGGGGGGCAGGAGTGGGCAGACATGCACACAGCCTGCTGCGGCACTGCTCTGCCTTTCTCACAGCAGCGGGATGGGGGAGACGGGCTGCGGATCACATAGCCAGCAGGGCATACTGCTACATGTTCTACAATTATAACCTGAGAGTATGAATGAGGGTATGAAGAATTAACATTCAGACCTAAATCTATTAGTGCTTCTCTAACCTACATTGCACCTACCTTGAAAAGCTAATCGGGTAAAGGTAAATTTACAAATATACAAATGTGTCTCTATTTTTCTGTACTGTTATGTTGACTTTAGACCATATCAGGCCTTTCTTTAATAATGTTGATGTGATGGTAACGTGAAGCCCATGTACCACCTTTGTTCATTGCATTGTGATAACTGTTTTAAGACTCAAAAAAATAATAATTATTGAAACATAATAGAATATAAATGCCTCTATAACATGACCGCCTGCATGAAGTGGCTCTGAAAAGTTGGCCATACATTTTGTTCACAATTCCTCTCATTTAAAGAACCATTTTTTGATTTTCAAATGGTTACTGGGGTCAAACCAACATTCAAAATTCAAAGGAGCAGGATACATAAAATGTTCTCAAATTACGAATTTCTAAGACTGAATATGGTTTTCTTTGGGAAAGGTCCATTTATTCAAAAATCAAGTGATAAAAGCAAACTTTTTTAAGTACCCGTATTTATCGGCGTATAACACGCACAGGCGTATAACACGCACCCTAACTTTAAGAGGGAAGTTTCAGTAAAAAATCTTTCCACAGCCCCCTGCGTATAACACACAGGCACAGTTTACCCTCTATTTTAAAGGGTAAAAAAGTGAGTGTTATACGCCAATAAATACAGTACTTTCGAACATCATTCATCAAATCAGTACATGCACCGATAAGAAATTGCGTACAAATGTTTGAATGAACATTTGTTCGAAAATCTACTAGTGTATGGCCAGCTAAAGAAAGCAAAAACTGCTGACAGGTTTGAAATGCAGGCATCTAGAAATTAATGCACATACCTGCAGCAGCTTTCAGGGCCCCCCTTTTTCCAAATGCTGGGTTGTTCTGACTTAGCAAAGTTCTGACACTTCCCTCTAGTGGCAGAGCTTGCCTGCTGCCTCCTGCCTTTATACATTTCTATTGGTCCTGCACCGTGATGGGATGCCTCAATGGCCAATAGGAATATATTAAAGGTGGGAGGTTGTGAAAAGGATTTTTATAATACCAAACGTGCTGAAGCTTTGTCCACTTTTTGCAGCCCACCATCCAGACACAGTCACTGACACAGTCACAGTCACTGACACAGTCACAGTCACTGAGAACTGCTGTAGGTTGAGGTACTTCCAATTCATACTCCTTACCAGAATTTGATATTAGAATCACTTTAAATGTAGCTTGGAAAACCCATAATTTAAAAAAATAAAATAAAATCAATCAAAGTTAAATTGCAAGATGTCATTTATAAATACTTTGATACAGTATGTAATGCATTACATGGCATAATATTGTTTTTCATAAAATGTGATATATGAAGCACCAGATGGCCATGTTTCTTTTGTCATACTATGTTTGTTTCCTGACTAAAAATTATATTCGCTATGTAGAAATTTGCATATTTAAATAAATGCATTCAATTAAAGTAAACGTGTTACAAAGCTGGGTTTTTTAGACTAAGCATATCAGAAAAATTGCATAAGCAGAGGTTACCTTCCCTTGGATACTGCATATCAAAATGATCAGCAGATCCAGAGATATCGGCAGCTGAAGAAATAAACAAATCCCAATCTTTACTGGTAATGGCGCCCCCACTGGAGGGATTTTCTATAACTTCCCGTCTGGGCAAGAGTTAGAGCTCTTGCACACAGTTGTCAAACACATTATTAGATGTTCAGGCTTTTTTTTTTTCTTTTTACTTATCTGAATAAAGTCTATATTGCTCTCAACAGGCCCGTACACACAGGTGCGTAAACATCATTAAACTAGCGATGTGTTAAGATCAGTAAAATTTAGATGATATTTTTGGAATATTTGACATTCTATAAGCTAGAATTTTTATGTGCATATAAATATATGCACTATATGGACCATACTAGCATTTTTTTTGTGCATGAACTTTCTGCTAGGAAGATCAGGCATTCAAACACCATTATGCCGTGTACACACGATCGATTTTACCAATGAAAACAGTCCGATGGACTTTTCTCATTGGACAAACCGATCGTGTATGGCCCCCATCTGTCTTTTTTCCATCGGTGAGAAAAAATAGAACATGTTTTAAATTTATCTGATGGAAAAAAAAAACGATAGCAAATTCCGATCGTCTGTGTGGAACTCCATCGGACAAAAAACCCACGCATGCTCAGAATCAAGTCGACGCATGCTCAGAAGCATTGAACTTCATTTTTCTTGGCTTGTCGGAGTGTTTTACGTCACGGCGTTTGGGACGGTCGGATTTTTGACTGATGGTGTGTAGGCAAGACTGATGGAAGTCAGCTTCATCGGATTACCAATGGAAAAATCCATCGGATTAGAATCCATAGGAAAACCGATCGTGTGTACAGGGCTTTACAGTATGCAAGAATAATTAAGGAGAATGCTCTCCAAAGTGGGTACAGCCTACAAAAACCCACTGACAGCGAGTCAATACCTTCTATACTTCCCAAAACTAAAGATGAATTTGCCTGGAGTTTCTTTTTAATAAAAACAGAATGTACAAACATTGACACCTCTGTGTATTTACTATGCACAGGGTGCAAAAATCGAAAGCAACTGGTGCACATTCCTAACACAGGCCTAATGCCGTGTACACACTACCGTTTTTAATGACGAGAAAAATTACATTTTTTAAAATGGTCATTAAAAACGATCGTGTGTGGGCTTCAGAGCATTTTTCATGGCATGAAAAATGGCCATGAAAAAATTGGAACATGCTCTAATTTTTCACGTCGTTTTTTACATCGTCGTTTTTCTCATCATGAAAAATGGCCGTGTGTGGGCTTTAACGACGTGAAAAAAATGCGCATGCTCAGAATCAAGTATGAGACGGGAGCGCTCGTTCTGGTAAAACTAGCGTTCGTAATGGAGATAGCACATTCGTCACGCTGTAACGGACTGAAAAGCACGAGGCTGAAAAGCGCGAATCGTCGCTCAACAAACTTTACTATTATGAAGGTTGGCACCATGCGAATGGAACTTCCCCTTTATAGTGCCGTCGTACGTGTTATACGTCACTGCGCTTTACTCTAACATTTTTTTCCACGATAGTGTGTAGGCAAGGCAGGCTTGAGAGGAAACATGAAAAATCACGTCAAGAAAAATGCATTTTTTTTCAATTACATTAAAAACGGTCGTGTGTACGCGGCACAACACTTTCTGATATCTGAGGTAAAAGAAAGCATTTGGCCAGAAAGGCTGAAGAAAGGATCATCATGGTAACTTTAAAGGATAACTCCACTTTTATAGGGAAAAAATTGTAAATAAAAAATAATAGCATGTAGCCTATACAATTGCTACACAAGCCATATATTGTCATTGAATGTTATTAAAAATGGCATTTTCTTTTCAATTTACAGCACTCTAACACTGTCATTTTCTGTTAAATCCAATGCAATATAGCAACCTGGAAGCCTATACAGTTGGTGTACGGAACAGCTCCAGAAATGCCATTTCTTTTTTTTGTGATTGGCTCACTGATTTTCTTAGAACTTTGCACTCGGATACAAGTCAGATTAGGCTTCATGTACACGGGACATTGTTCAACCTCTCCTGAATGATTTAACTTGACAGCTAGAAACCGACGTGAAAAAACAGCCGTTTAGCCACGTTTACATAACGCGTTTAGCCGTGTTTAGCCACGTTTGCGTCTAGAAGCGTTTGAAAAAAATAGTTATTTTTTTTTGTTAAAATTAAATACGTCTGTAAACGAAACACTGCTAAATGCGCATTAGGCTCCATGCACACTGGGCTTAGAAAAACGTCTGTTCTCTTTCGAGTAAAAAACGTCCATACAGAGCATTTTTTTTATAAAGTTTAGGAGAGTTTTACGTTTTTTTCTGCCAGTAAGCTCCAATCAGAAATGCGAATGAGAAGGGTTTTTTTTCCTGCCTCTAAACGTTGTTCTCAAAATATGCCTGTAAACGTCCTAATGTGTATAGACGCATAGGATAACATTGAGTTGCTTCTATAGGCAGAACACAAAATTCCTGTAGAAGCAACGTTTTTTATGCCAGTATGCATGGAGTCTTACCGCGTTTAGCCACATTTGGCGCTTGAAATGCCTCTAAACACAGCTTCTGAATGCATTTTTTTGGGTTCCAGAAAAAGCCTCTAAACTCCACTGCCTAGAAACGACCCTGTGTACATGTACTGATAAGATAACATAGAGAAGAGTTCAGGAGCAGTTGAAAAAAATGCCCAACTGCTCCCAGCATGAGGCTTTATGGTTCTTGTCACACTACCGCGACTTCAAAGTCGCGTGATTTTGCTGCGATTTCGCAGACGCGATTTTGCCGCGATTTCACAGCGATTTAAGGGAGAATTGAGGTCTATGAACCTAAGGCTCGGTTCACACTTATACGACTTGTCCCACCATTTGTGATGGCAAAGTAGCAAGTCGTTTCCCATGATTTCCAATGACAACCATTCATATTAGTACGACTTCAAGTCGTTCCGACTTCAAAGTAGTCCCTGTACTACTTTAGTCCAATTTTGATGTCGCTTACACAGGCATTCCCTGAAATCGAGGCCGCAAATCGTGGCAAAATCGCGCTCGCGAAATCGCTGTAAAATCTAGCGACTTTGAAGTCGCAGTAGTGTGAAAGGGGCCTTAGGCATCCTCTGCAACAAATTTTTTTTTTTTGTGAGATACTCCCAAGGGGTTAATCACTTCTAAAGGGATGAAAACCCTACCACTCTCCTCATTAGAACCCTGCAAGTGCATGAGCTGATTAATAATAAAAAGTCACTCCCATTAAGATTCACTCTGGACATTTACACAGTCAGCTATTTTTTCTACAAACTCTGAAATCAAATATATCTCTTCTAATAAGATGTCAAGGGCTTAATCAAGCTTCCAGCACCAACAGTACAAACAATCCAAAATGTATGCATGGAAGTATCCGCGCTCTGACAAATTAGGGTCAAAGGCTAGCATAAATTTGTTGATAACAAAATAAAATACCATGAAAGTCCATATGCAGCGCTAAACCCAAATAAAAATAACGTCCATAGCATATGTTGAAAGGAAGGGATGAGACCCCGCACCAGCTTCAGTGTGTAATGACAGCAGCACACTACACCACAGTGTTAATCCAATCTCCTTACCAGAAGAAAAATGAAACAGGCATATTACATGGATCTAAATGGCATCTCTAGCATCAGACAACAGGTAACCAGCTCCACAACATCATACAACTGGTGGAATAACTCGCAATGATCAATAAACAGGACTCTAAGTAAGTGATCCAGGAATGGCGCTCCACTTTGCTCACCCACCGATCATAAAGGAAGGACCACCGTAGTGAACAAAAAGAGGCGCCCAGTGAAGTATGTTCAAATCAATGACAAGATTTATTAAAGTCTGTACTTACAAACATAATTGAAAATGAGCGTCAATATAAAACTTGTGGAAAGTGCCGCGGCTCATTGCGTACTTGTGTCTCCAGGGACTCTGTTTTCCTTTTTATTTCATATGTTTTTATTTGAATTTTTTAATTTGTTATTTTATTATTTATCCATACAGCATTGTATGGTTTCATGCAGTATGACTTTTGTCCACAAGGTGGAGGCACTTTCATCTGCTGTATAGATGTATTTGTAAATTGATATTTCCCACATTCATGATTGACATCTGATGGACGTGGTATTTTTACCCAAAAGTTTTTTTGCTAATTGAATTTTATCCCAAACTTTGGACATTATTATCTGGCAGTGTGATAATGCGCCAACCCTTCTGTTTGATGCAAATTGTTTCCGGTTGGTGGAACGCATTTGTGAGA
Source organism: Rana muscosa (assembly GCA_029206835.1). NCBI lineage: Eukaryota > Metazoa > Chordata > Amphibia > Anura > Ranidae > Rana > Rana muscosa. The sequence continues at coordinate 220,841,521 of CM055122.1, forward strand.
CTTTCTGGTTCTTGTTTCCGACTCCCGGAAGTAATAGGCTCTGTTGTGTAGGTTGACTTCCGGCCATTGGAACACACATTAACATAGGTAATTTCTGGCCATTTATTTCTGGTTAACAAAGTTCAGTTTTTTACATATAAAGAGGCATGCTTGTGTCAATAGGCCATGCCTCTGACGATATCCTATTGGATGAAACGCGTTAGGCGGGTCCCTGGAGACACAAGCACACTATGAGCCGTGGCACTTTCTGCAAGTTTTATATTGACAATCGTTTTTAATCATGATTGTAAGTACAGCCTTTAATAAATCTTGTCATTTATTTGAACGTACTTCACCATGCTCCTCTTTTTGTTCATCATGGTGGTCTTTCCTTTGTTATCGGTGGGTGAGCAAAGTGGCGCGCAATGCCTGGATTTCTTACCTGGAGTCCTGTTTATTGATCATTGCAAGTTATTCCACCTGTGGCATCACATTGTGGAGCTGGTTACCTGTTGTCTGATGCTGGAGATGCCATTTAGATTAATTTAATACTAATTTCCTGCCCTGGGGACCGAGCATTTTTACCTTCTGGTCACTGGTTCCCTCACCGCTTCAGTGAGTTCTACTGCCTCTGGAGCCTATTGGAGAAGACTCCGCTTCAGGAAGTGTCACCTTCACCAATAGGAGGTGTCCATATCAATCATGCTGTGATGTGGACACCCCAAAAAGGACTCCAGGAAGTAAATAGAAGAAGAGAGAAGGGATGAGCCTTCTCTCTTCTTCTATTTACTTCCTGGAGTCCTTTTTCGGGTGTTCACATAACTGCCTGATTGATATGGACATGGTTGTGGCTTTGGAAAGGAGTTTTCCTTTTTTTTGCATACCAGTGGTTAGTAAGAGGGGATGGGTGGGAGTGGGGATTGCTAATATCTTGGAGTTGGGCTTTAAGATAACATTTATTCATGCTTCAATGGCATTTAAAAGAAGGCCTTTTAAAGCATGTTAGGTTAATCATGTTGTAATAAATTAGCCAACACTAACTAAGTTATCCATGCTTGTTCTGCTGCCTATTCTGAGCTGACTGTCTTTGTAACGCAGTGTTTAATGCTGGCGTTTAAACAAATCTCCCTTCCAGCTGGCAGCAGAGACTACAGCCAGGTTACAGAATGTAAACAACTGAGCTGCTGGCAGGAGACTCACCAAGGTTCAGCTGGCAGGCATGTGAGGGACAGAGAGCGGTCTATGCCTCCCAATCAAACAATATAAATATATTACTTTCAACACAATGGTCTGAGACGCCAAGCACTATTATTATTATTGTTATTAAACAGAAGTAGGAAAATATTGATACCGTCTCATTACACATGTGCTTAAAGAAACTGTCATGGGTTTTCGTGCTTGCTGTATTTTAGGATTATATTCTATATCCACTTCCCTACTGTGCACGAAAACCCCCTTCCTGCCCAAGCCATTTTTCAGCTTTCAGCGCTGTCACACTTTGAATGACAATTGCGCGGTCGTGCGACGTGGCTCCCAAATGAAATTTGCGTTCTTTTTTTCCCACAAATAAAGCTTTCTTTTGGTGGTATTTGATCACCTCTGCGGTTTTTATTTTTTGCGCTATAAACAAAAGAAGAGCGTCCAGTTTGGAAAAAAACCTCAATTTTTTACTTTTTGCTATAATAAATACCCATTTTTTTTTTTAAATAAAATTTTCCTCAGTTAAGGCCGATACGTATTCTTCTACATATTTTTGGTATAAAAAAAAAAAATCGCAATAAGCGCGTTTTGATTGGTTTGCGCAAAAGTTATAGCGTCTACAAAATAGGGGATAGATTTATAGAATTTTTTTTTTATTAGTAATGGCGGCGATCTGCGATTTTTATTGTGACTGCGATATTGCGGCTGACACATCGGACACTTTTGACACATTTTTGGGACCATTCACATTTATACAGCGATCCCTGCTATAAAAATGCATTGATTACTGTATATATGTGATTGGCAGGGAAGGGGTTAACCACTAGGGGGCGGGAAGGGGTTAAACATGTTCCCTCAATGTGTTCTTACTGTGGGGGGAGGGGACTGACTTGGGGATTTGACCGATGGTTGTCCCTATGTACAAGGGACACACCATCGGTCCCCTCTCCCTCACAGGACGTGGATCTCTGTGTTTACACACAGAGATCCACTTTCCTGCTCGTTTCCCGGGCAATCGCGGGTGCCCGCCGGGCACGCGCATCGGGGCCTTGTGAACGCGGCGGGCGCGCCTCCTAGCTCGTTTTAAAGGGAGGACGTCATATGACGTCCTCCCAGAACGAGAGTGTCCTACGCCCGCCGTCAATTGACAGTGGGTGGGGGACAAGTGGATATACTGAATTTTAAGACTGCTGTGTAATATATAGGTACACTCACCGGCCACTTTATTAGGTACACCTGTTCAATTGCTTGGTAACACAAATTGCTAATCAGCCAATTACATGGCAGCAACTCAATGCATTTAGCCATCTAGATGTGGTGAAGACAACTTGCTGAAGTTCAAACCAAGTGTAATGTCCTTATCTCTCCACCGAGACTCCTGTAATATTCTTATCTCTCCACCGGGGCTCCGAGATCTCAACCAACTCCGTCACAGTTCGATGACTCACAGCGACATCACCCGGCTCCACCTCTTCTCCCTACTTAAACAGCCAACACATTTGCTTGGTGTTCGTGCTAGGAACCTGACACCAGGTAAATAGCTCCAGCAGCTGACGACCATCTTCCCTCACTATTGAGCCCGATAGAGCCCCTACTTCCATCTCACTATTGGGCCGGATAGAGCCCCGACTTCCATCTCACTATTTGGGTCGGATAGAGCCCCTACTTTCATCTCACTATTGGGCCGGATAGAGCCCCTACTTCCATCTCACTATTGGGCCGGATAGAGCCCTGACTTCCATCTCACTATTGGGCCAGATAGAGCCCGTCTGCCTCCTTACTATTGGGCGGGTCAGAGCCCCTCCAACTTCCAGCTTTTGGGCCGGACAGAGCCCCAATCCTCTCACAGCAAGTATTCCTCCGTATACTATAACCTATTATCATGTGTACTGCTACTTCACCTAAGTATCCTCTGGAACTCCATGTTATGACTGTGTACTACCAAACTAAATAAAACCACTAGTATTCCCAAATTATCTGAGTCTCCCTATCTGATTTCTTCCTACTTATAGTTAACTGTTAAGTATATCATATATGCCTCCGAAGCTGTGATCCACACCAAACTTTTTTAGTAACATTGCCTGAAGCGTTACACCGAGCATCAGAATGGGGTAGAAAGGGGATTTAAGTGACTTAGAACGTGACATGGTTGTTGTGCCAGACGGGCTGGTCTCAGTGTTGTCAATTGCCCCCTTAATTTACGGTCAGCCTGTAAATTTCAGCCCATTTTCCGGCTGCCCGTAAATGTGCATTACGAGCAGCGATGCCCATAAAAAACATGGCTGCGGGCCGACAATAATAATGGGCATGCGCTGCTGCTCGGAAGCCTGCCTCGTAAACACTCAGCTAGCCTTTTCCGCTGGATGGGCGCATGCGCAGTGAGCAAGTGCGTATTGGCGCTGCCTGGCTCCATTTTTGAATGGACGGCGGCGCGTCTCGGCAGTATAATAGTAGAGCGGGCTGTGGGCAAGAGACTGAAACCCGGCCCGCCACACTATGGCTGATGGAGCCTATGGGGAGTCAGGGATTCCCACCACCACAGCACTGTGCCCCTACCTGCACCATCAGCCAAGTGGGTAGAGCGGAGGGGACTTCATGGTGGAGACAGTAAGTGGCTGGCAGACTATTATGCTGTCTGCGGGAGTGAGACTGTCGAACCATCCACGGCAATGAAGAGAGCAGGCACACAAGCAAGGCAAGCCTGCAGACTCAAAGCTCTCAGGTGGAGACACAGCACAAAACAAAGCCCCGGGCCGAGGTGGAGAGAGACTGTCACAGTGTCACTGTAGGAGGTGAGCTTATTATCACCTGTGCTGCCTGCTGCAAGTCAAATTCAGCTTTATTGCGTGCTCATTCTTTCCCTCTTGTCCCTGAGCCAGGAAGAGTGGGCTGCCGGGGACCAGGCCTGCCTGGAGGTCATCTGTGTTGCACTGCTAGAGTGCTGTCAGAGTCGGTCGTTTTCATATTTGCCCCTATCTTGTCTTCCCTGAGCCGGGAGGGGGTAGCAGTCTGTTTGCTGGGCACTACAGCCTAAGGCTCTTTTGTTGTCGGGGGCAAAGGCTGTGTCTCACTGTGGGGGGCAAAGGCTGTGTCTCTCTGTGGGGGGGCAAAGGCAGTGTCTCTCTGTGGGGGGGCAACAGCAGTCTCTCTCTGTGGGGGGGGGGCAAAGGCTGTGTCTCTCTGTGGCGGGCAAAAGCAGTCTCACTCTGTGGGGGGCAACAGCAGTCTCTCTCTGTGGGGGGCAACAGCAGTCTCTCTCTGTGGGGGTGCAAAGGCTGTGTCTCTCTGTGGGGGCAAAGACTGTGTCTCTCTGTGGGGGGAAAAGCAGTGTCTTTCTGTGGAGGGGGCAAAGGCAGTGTCTCTCTGTGGGGGGGGCAAAGGCAGTGTCCCTCTGTGGGGGGGGGGCAAAAGCAGTCTCTCTCTGTGGGGGGGCAAAGGCTGTGTCTCTCTGTGGGGGCAAAAAGCAGTCTCTCTCTGTGGGGGGCAAAAGCAGCCTCTTACTGTGGGGGGGGGGGCAAAGGCTGTGTCTCTCTGTGGGGGCAAAAGCAGTCTCTGTGGGGGGGAAAAAGCAGTGTCTCTCTGTGGGGGGAGGGCAAAGGCAGTGTCTCTCTGTGGGGGGGCAAAAGCAGTCTCTCTCTGTGGGGGGGCAAAGGCTGTGTCTCTCTGTGGGGGCCAAAAGCAGTCTCTCTTTGTGGGGGGGCAAAAGCAGCCTCTCTCTGTGGGGGGGGGGGAGGGCAAATGCGCTCTCTGCCATTAAATTTCATATGCGTGTAAAGGCAGGCGTCCCAATACTTTTAGTAATATAGTGTATTTAACTGGGCAAGATTGAATTCTAATTGTGCTTCATTCAATCCTGCCCAGCAGCAGCGCATCTAGCTTTCAGAGCAGGCTGTGTATGTGAGTATATGAAGGTGCTGCAATCTGTGAGACAGGATTTGGGAGGTTTGGACTCCTCCTTTAGATGTGACTGGGGGGATTGAATGCTAATTAGGATGTATTCAATCCCATCCACCATCAGAGCTGTGAAGGAGGTTACATCATTTGCTGAGTCTGACAGAGGGGTGTGATATAGACTCTGGTCACTGCAGGAAGTGGCTGTGGAAGGGACAGAGTCTATCAACAGGATATACAGAGTGTCACATGATACAAAGCAACAACTAAACCCAGAATATCAGGGGATCTGCAGACAACTAAGTAACATGATGCAGAGGCATGATCTATGCTGGGATTGATCATTCCATTCAGTTAGTGAAAAGAAAGTTGGAGTTCAGCTGTAAAGTGGTTGTAGTCTCATTTCAGATATTCTTCTGACTTTGACTCCTTTTATCTTTACTAACGCCTGAAGTCCCTATAGCTACCGTTCCTGGCCCCCTTCCCTGCCCCTCCTCCCCCTTTTTCCCCCCTCTTCTCTTTCTCTTCCATTCTCCTGTATTTCTGTCTCTCCCTCTTCCCCCTTTTTTTTCTTCCTTCTTTCTCTACCATTTCTACCATTTTTTTTGTATACTTCATTCGCTAGCATTACTGTGTTGCCGGCTAACTCTGACATCATACCCCTAGTTGAGCTTGAAGTTGCTGTTCGGTATACCAAATGATGCATACCTGTTTTCTTTTTTATTATATCTGCGCTTCTTCAATAACATCTGCTGGCTTTCTTTTGTCCTGAAGGCTTTGATATCACACTTGCTATATGTGTCTCATAACCGTAGGTAACACAATTATCTTTCATTATACCTTGAATTGGGATCATCATATTTGGGTTGTATGAGTTTGGATACTTTTGTATAGACACAACTTGTATTTGTACTGCAAGTCTATATTGTTTGCAAATACTTAAAAAAGGGACTAAATATAAAGTGGTTGTAAACCCTTATGCCCCGTACACACGGTCAGACTTTTGACCGGCCAAAATCACATCGGAATTCCGACGGAATTCCATCGGAGTAAAAGAGAGCATGTTCTCTGACGGAATTGCTCGGAATTTCCGATGGAAAAAGTCAGATGGGGCATACACACGGTTGAAATATCCGATGAAAAAATTCCGTCTGACTTTTTCCATCGGAAATTCCGATCATGTGTACAAGGCTTTACATATACCAAGTAAAGTCACTGGCCTCAGGTAATACACAGAGATGAAACAAATCCTCCGAAATAAGTTGTACCTGTTTATTTGCTGTCTTCTCTTCTCTACATCCATGCAAAGTCCTAAATTTATAAAGCCTGTCTGAGCAGTCAGAAAACAGGGGACAGGAAGCTGAAGCTACACTCTCTGCAAAGCTCAGTGAGGAGAGCTCTGAGAGCTGATTGGAGGGAAGGGAAACACGCCTTTTACATAGCACACAGCAACAGAGCTAAGGCTGTCAATCAGCTGGAGATCCCTCCCCTTCCATCTATTTTATTTTGGTGTCATGAAATCTTGTCGGAAGTGATTCATGCTGATAGCAGAGGAATGAAGCAGCAGGCAGAAATGACACTTATTCCTGATTCACACCGGTGCAGCTTTAAAATCACGCTACTTCAGTGCAATTTCAAAGCCACACATCAGTGATATTTGCACTGCCGAATTTCATTGCAGTTTGTGACTTCATTTAAAAGAAGTCTATGCAAGTCGCAATGAAATCGGTAAAATGTAATGCAGGAACCTTTTTCATAATTGCTGCTACATGTCACGTCACATCGATATGAACGGTTCCATTGCCAGCAAAAGGGTGCAACTTGTCATACGATTTGGAACTGTCAAATCACATGACAAGTCGCACTGTTGTGAACGGGGGGTTAGCGCTCTTAATTAAGACCAGAATACACTAGAGAGGGATATTGTTTGTTTATATTTCATGTCTGGGGTTTACAACCACTTTAAAGCAGATCTTTCACACTGAGCCGCGCCAGGCGTTAGTGGTAAAGCGCCGCTAGTTTTACCGTTGTTTTAGCAGTGCTTTTTGGCCGCTAGCGGGGCGCTTTTAAACCCTGATATCGGCCGAAGGGTTAAATGCGCCTGAAAAGCGCTGCTGCCGAATCGATTTGCAGGCGCTTCAGCAGCGGTGCCCATTCATTTCAATGGGCAGGGGCGGTGGAGGAGCGGTGTATACACCGCTCCTAAACCGCTCCAAAGATGCTGCTTGCAGGACTTTTTCTAACATCCTGCAAGCGCACCTCTCCAGTAGTGATGAGCCGAACACCCCCGGGTTCGGTTCGCACCAGAACCCGCGAACGGACCGAAAGTTCGTACGAACATTAGAACCCTATTAAATACAATGGATGCGAACGTTCGAATTCTAAAGTGCTAATTATAACAACTATTATGCATGTTATTGTCCTAAAAAGGGTTTGGGAACCCGGGTTCTGCACCAGGGGACATGTATCAATGCAAAAAGAAGTTTTAAAAAACGGTCGTTGTTCGGGAGCAGTCATTTTAATGATGCATAAAGTGAAAAAAAAAAGTCAAATATTCCTTTAAATATCGTACCTGGGGGGTGTCTAAAGTATGCCTGTGAAGTGCCACGTGTTTCCCGTGTTTAGAACTGTCCCTGCACAAAATGACACTTCTAAAGGAAAAAAAAGCCATTTAAAACTGCTTGCGGCTTTAATGTAATGTCTGGTCCCGGTAATATGGATGAAAATCTTTAAGAAAAATGGCATAGCTACCCCATGACCCCCCCCCCCCCCCTACCCCAGCCCATTACCAGCCCCTTTGGGTCTTGTATGGATATTAAGGGGAACCCCGCACATAAAATAAAAAAGGCCCTATATACTCTGAACAGCCGTATACAGGCGGTGCATACAAGACAGGGACTGTAGGTTTGTTCTTATGTAGAATCTGTTTGTAATTTTGAACAGGTACATTGTTTAAGTGTAGCTCCAGCCCAAAAATCTATTTTTAAACTTTTTGGAAAACATAGGTAAGGGTTATCACCCCTGTAACATTTGTTTTGCTGTCTGTGCCCCTGTTCAGAACATTTCACCTCACTTTCCGTCCCAATGACAACTGTTTTTGAAATGTGGTGTTTTTCTTGAAACAAGGATTGCTGATAAAGCATCAGTACAGAGGAGACACCTTTCTCCCATATTAATTCTTACAGGAGAGAATTTTCCTTCCTAGGGGTAGATTTCCTCTCACTTCCTGTTGTCTTCTTGCGTTTGCAAGTAGGAGTCGCTTGTAAGTTGGATGTTTGAAAGTAGGGACCTGCCGTAGATACTCTGCAGAAATAGGCCCCTTAGTTGTTGGTGTTGGCACAACACTGTAAGCACTCACAGTTACTCTTGGTTGGTGCTGGAACGCCCTGCTGTCAACTATTATATCAGGAATTGTAATTACATATAATTGTTGAACAGTGGTAGTAAAAATTGGGCCTTTGATGGTGGTGCTGGTGCCACAACACTGTAAGCCCTGACAGTTACTCTTGGTGGGTGCAGCAATGGGCCCTGCTGTGAATTATTAGATCAAGAATTGTAATTGCATGCCCCTGTTGAACAGGGGCTGAAAAATTGGGCCTTTGGTGGTGGTGGTGGTGTTGACACAACACTGTAAGCCCTCAGAGTTACTCTTGGTGGGTGCAGGAATGGGCCCTGCTGTGAATTATTAGATCAAGAATTGTAATTACATGCCCCTGTTGAACAGGGGCTGAAAAATTGGGCCTTAGGCACTGGTGGCACAACACTACAACCCCTCACAGATACTGTACTTGGAGCACAGCAATGAGCCCTGTTGCAAAGTATTGCTTCAAAAATTGTAATGACACGCCCCTGTTAAACAGGGGCTGAAAAATTGGGCCTTAGGCACTGGTGCCACAACACTCCAACCCCTCACAGATACTGTACTTGGAGCACAGCAATGAGCCCTATGGCAAATTATTGCTAAAAAAATTGTAATTACACGCCCCTGTAAAACAGGGGCTGAAAAATTGGGCCTTAGCCACTGGTGGCGGCACCCATAAACAAAAATGATCTTCCAAGCTATCATCATCAATCGTATCATTGAGGACTCGGAGGAGGAGGATAGCCAGTCAACATAACAGCACAGACACTCAGCATCAGCATCAGTCTTGAAGGGATGTGACATGTTAAAATCAATTAGTCTGTTATATCAGCATCAGGTGTGTGGTAGCTGGTGGTGATCCAAGACTGGTTCATCTTGATGAAAGTCAGTCGATCAACCGAGTCGGTGGACAGGCGCACCCTGTGATCCGTGACAAATCCTCCAGCAGCACTGAATGTGCGTTCCGAAAGAACGCTGGATGCAGGACAGGCCAGTAGCTCAATTGCATACTGTGCAAGCTCTGGCCAGTGATCCATCCTCAAGACCCAGTAAGCCAGAGGATTTTCGGTGGGGAAGGTGTCCAAGTCTGACCTTGCCCCTAGATATTCCTGCACCATGTTTATCAGACGCTGGCGATGGTTGCTGGAACCAATCATACTTTGGGGCTGCGGACTAAAGAATTGTCTGAACGCATCGGTCAGACGGCCACCTTCCCCACCGCTCCTTCTTTGACTGGCCGAAGCCTCAGCAACTCGTTGTCCTGGACCAGGAGTTTGTAACCTCCCAGTCTCTGGGAACGCGTTGCACAGACCTTTCTGCAAGGCCTCCCGGAGTTGTCTCATCCTCTGCTCCCTCTGCGACGGTAACATAAGGTCCGCAACCTTACCCTTGTACCGTGGATCAAGGAGAGTGGCCAGCCAGTAATGGTCCCTCTCCTTGATCCGAAGAATACGAGGATCCTTCCGCAGACTTTGCAGGATCAGGGAGGCCATGCAGCGTAGGTTTGCTGAGGCATTCGCTCCGGAGTCCTCTGGGTCACTAAGGACGACATGATCCGCAGTCACCTCCTCCCAGCCACGTACAAGTCCACTGGTTTCTTGGGACTGTAAATCATCCCTAAAAGACTGCTGCTGATGATGCTGAGTGCCAGCCTCCACCTCCATGCTGACACAATCCTCCTCCTCCTCCTCCTCTTCCTCTTCCTGTGCGATGGGTGGGACAGAAGGAACACTGTCTGGGTAAAGGGGGCCTTGAGAGGCAAGGAAGTCCTCCTCTTCCTGCCTCTGTTCTGCCTCAAGTGCCCTGTCCATTATTCCACGCAGCGTGTGCTCCAACAGGTGGACAAGAGGTACAGTGTCACTGATGCATGCACTGTCACTGCTCACCATCCTCGTGGCCTCCTCAAATGGTGCCAGGACAGTGCATGCATCCCTGATCATGCCCCACTGGCGTGGAGAAAAAAACCAAGCTCCCCTGACCCTGTCCTGGTGCCGTAGTCGCACAGGTACTCATTGATGGCCCTCTGCTGCGTGTGCAGCCGCTGCAGCATGGCCAACGTTGAGTTCCACCTGGTGGGCATGTCACATATAAGGCGGTTCTTGGGCAGGTTCAACTCCTTTTGCAGCTCAGCCAGGCGAGCACTGGCATTATAAGATCTGCGGAAATGCACACAGACTTTCCTGGCCTGCCTCAGGACATCCTGTAAGCCCGGGTACCTGCCCAAGAACCGCTGCACCACCAGGTTAAGGACGTGAGCCACACAGGGCACATGGGTCAGTTGTCCCTGTCGGAGGGCGGAGAGGAGGTTGGTGCCATTGTCGCAAACCACCATTCCTGGCTTAAGCTGGCGTGGCGTCAACCACCTCTCGGCCTGGCCCTGCAGAGCAGACAGGACCTCTGCCCCAGTGTGGCTTCTGTCCCCCAAACACACCAGCGCAAGCACGGCATGGCATCTTTTTGCCTGCGTACTTGCGTAGCCCCGTGAACGGCTACGGAGCACCGCTGGTTCATAGGACAAACCACAGGAAGAGGCCATGGAGGAAGAAGAAGAGGAGGGGGTGGAGGAGAGAGGTGTGTCACAACCAGTAGTAGCATTTTGGAGGCGTGGCGGTGGGACAACCTCCAACACTACTGCACCTTGTCCTGCATCCTTCCCAGCTGCCAAAAGAGTGACCCAATGGGCCGTGAAAGAAAGGTAACGTCCCTGTCCATGCCTGCTGGACCATGAGTCAGCGGTAATATGCACCTTACCGCTGACCGCCCTGTCCAGAGAGGCCAAGACATTGCCTTCCACATGCCGGTAGAGAGCCGGAATAGCCTTCCGTGAGAAAAAGTGGCGTTTGGGAACCTGCCACTGAGGAACCGCACATTGCACAAACTCACGGAAGGGGGCCGAGTCTACCAACTGAAAAGGCAGCAGTTGAAGCGCTAGCAATTTAGCCAAGCTAGCATTCAACCGCTGGGCATGTGGATGGCTGGGAGTGAACTTCTTTCGACGGTCCAGCAGCTGGGGCAGGGAAATTTGCCTGCTAGAATTGGACGTCGGTGTACTGCTAGCAGAGTGGCCGCAAGTACTTGGCTGTGACACACCTAATTCTACACCTTCATTCCTCTCAGTGCATGTTTCAGAGAGGACTGAAGTTATAGTGGGGTTGGAAATCCCAGCTGATGCGGTGCAAGGAGAGGTCCGCTTTGTTCTTTGGTGTGGGTCTTTGAGGTAGGCTTGCCAACGAGCTGCATGGCAGGTCAACATATGTCTGGTGAGGCATGTGGTACCCAAGCGGCTGATGTTTTGGCCACGCGATATACGCTTGAGACATATGTTGCAAACAGCAGCTGTGCGATCTGATGCACTAGCCTCAAAAAAGGCCCACACCAAGGAACTTTTTGAATGACGGGCAGAGGCAGCGCCCTGCACAGGCGGAGCTCTGCGGTGTGATTCCGTCGGTGTACTGCCCTTACGCTGGCCACCAAAGGGCATCCTGTCTCGTTGGAGATGTGCCTCCTCCTCATCCTCCTCCTCCTCTCTCCTATTAGGCACCCACGTGGAGTCAGTGACCTCATCATCCCCTCCCTCCTCATCACTGGAGCCAATCTGGCAGTATGCTGCAGCTGCTGGAACATGACTGCCAGATTGGTGTCCTTCTTGAGCATCCCCTCTGTCTGCTCTCACCCTACTGCCTTCCTGTAGCTGGGTTTCATCATCAGACCCTTCGAAACGCTGGGCATCCTCCTGGAGCATGTACCCAACACTGTGCTCAAACAGTTCGGGGGACTCCTCAGGAGGAGGACATGGTGGGTCTAGGGAAGGAGTGACTGATGATGAGTCTGACATTGATACCAGGGAAGAGGACGCTTTGGCAGCTGCTTTGCCAGTACCCTGAGCCTGGGTGAGAGAGGATGAGGAGGAGGAGGAGGGCTTGGTCATCCACTCTACCAAGTCTTCGGCATGATGTGGCTCAACATGTCCAGCTGCGGAAAAGAAGGACAAGCATGTCCCATGGCCATGTGCTGATGACAATGCACCGCGTCCACGACCAGCACTGTTGCCCCCAGACACAGAGCCTGCTTGCCCTCTTTTATTGCCTCCTGACTGTCTGCCTCTCCTTGTTTGCCTTCCAGACATTCTAATAGATGGCCTGCAGGGAGATGGGAAAAAAGCAATAAGGGCTACCTTCAGGTGTCCTTCTCTGTCCCTTGAAACAAGGACTTGCACAGTGAAAGAAACTGACACTCTCCCTACCTACAGTTTTCTGTCCCTAGAAAAAATGTTTTTTTTAAGCACAATATAGCACAAGGAGAATTCACTCACTGTCCTTCCAGGTCCCTAGAAACAAGGACTTGCACAGTGAAAGAAACTGACACTCTCCCTACCTACAGTTTTCTGTCCCTAGAAAAAATGTTTTTTTTAAGCACAATATAGCACAAGGAGAATTCACTCACTGTCCTTCCAGGTCCCTAGAAACAAGGACTTGCACAGTGAAAGAAACTGACACTCTCCCTACCTACAGTTTTCTGTCCCTAGAAAAAATGTTTTTTTTAAGCACAATATAGCACAAGGAGAATTCACTCACTGTCCTTCCAGGTCCCTGGAAACAAGGACTTGCACAGTGAAAGAAACTGACACTCTCCCTACCTACAGTTTTCTGTCCCTAGAAAAAATGTTTTTTTTAAGCACAATATAGCACAAGGAGAATTCACTCACTGTCCTTCCAGGTCCCTAGAAACAAGGACTTACACAGTGAAAGAAACTGACACTCTCCCTACCTACAGTTTTCTGTCCCTAGAAAAAATGTTTTTTTTAAGCACAATATAGCACAAGGAGAATTCACTCACTGTCCTTCCAGGTCCCTAGAAACAAGGACTTGCACAGTGAAAGAAACTGACACTCTCCCTACCTACAGTTTTCTGTCCCTAGAAAAAATGTTTTTTTTAAGCACAATATAGCACAAGGAGAATTCACTCACTGTCCTTCCAGGTCCCTAGAAACAAGGACTTGCACAGTGAAAGAAACTGACACTCTCCCTACCTACAGTTTTCTGTCCCTAGAAAAAATGTTTTTTTTAAGCACACTATAGCACAAGGAGAATTCACTCACTGTCCTTCCCAGTCCCTAGAAACAAGGACTTGCACAGTGAAAGAAACTGACACTCTCCCTACCTACAGTTTTCTGTCCCTAGAAAAAATGTTTTTTTTTAAGCACAATATAGCACAAGGAGAATTCACTCACTGTCCTTCCAGGTCCCTAGAAACAAGGACTTGCACAGTGAAAGAAACTGACACTCTCCCTACCTACAGTTTTCTGTCCCTAGAAAAAATGTTTTTTTTAAGCACAATATAGCACAAGGAGAATTCACTCACTGTCCTTCCAGGTCCCTAGAAACAAGGACTTGCACAGTGAAAGAAACTGACACTCTCCCTACCTACAGTTTTCTGTCCCTAGAAAAAATGTTTTTTTTAAGCACAATATAGCACAAGGAGAATTCACTCACTGTCCTTCCAGGTCCCTAGAAACAAGGACTTGCACAGTGAAAGAAACTGACACTCTCCCTACCTACAGTTTTCTGTCCCTAGAAAAAATGTTTTTTTTAAGCACAATATAGCACAAGGAGAATTCACTCACTGCCCTTCCAGGTCCCTAGAAACAAGGACTTGCACAGTGAAAGAAACTGACACTCTCCCTACATACAGTTTTCTGTCCCTAGAAAAAATGTTTTTTTTAAGCACAATATAGCACAAGGAGAATTCACTCACTGTCCTTCCAGGTCCCTAGAAACAAGGACTTGCACAGTGAAAGAAACTGACACTCTCCCTACCTACAGTTTTCTGTCCCTAGAAAAAATGTTTTTTTTAAGCACACTATAGCACAAGGAGAATTCACTCACTGTCCTTCCCAGTCCCTAGAAACAAGGACTTGCACAGTGAAAGAAACTGACACTCTCCCTACCTACAGTTTTCTGTCCCTAGAAAAAATGTTTTTTTTAAGCACAATATAGCACAAGGAGAATTCACTCACTGTCCTTCCAGGTCCCTAGAAACAAGGACTTGCACAGTGAAAGAAACTGACACTCTCCCTACCTACAGTTTTCTGTCCCTAGAAAAAATGTTTTTTTTAAGCACAATATAGCACAAGGAGAATTCACTCACTGTCCTTCCAGGTCCCTAGAAACAAGGACTTGCACAGTGAAAGAAACTGACACTCTCCCTACCTACAGTTTTCTGTCCCTAGAAAAAATGTTTTTTTTAAGCACAATATAGCACAAGGAGAATTCACTCACTGTCCTTCCAGGTCCCTAGAAACAAGGACTTGCACAGTGAAAGAAACTGACACTCTCCCTACCTACAGTTTTCTGTCCCTAGAAAAAATGTTTTTTTTAAGCACAATATAGCACAAGGAGAATTCACTCACTGTCCTTCCAGGTCCCTAGAAACAAGGACTTGCACAGTGAAAGAAACTGACACTCTCCCTACCTACAGTTTTCTGTCCCTAGAAAAAATGTTTTTTTTAAGCACACTATAGCACAAGGAGAATTCACTCACTGTCCTTCCCAGTCCCTAGAAACAAGGACTTGCACAGTGAAAGAAACTGACACTCTCCCTACCTACAGTTTTCTGTCCCTAGAAAAAATGTTTTTTTTAAGCACAATATAGCACAAGGAGAATTCACTCACTGTCCTTCCAGGTCCCTAGAAACAAGGACTTGCACAGTGAAAGAAACTGACACTCTCCCTACCTACAGTTTTCTGTCCCTAGAAAAAATGTTTTTTTTAAGCACAATATAGCACAAGGAGAATTCACTCACTGTCCTTCCAGGTCCCTAGAAACAAGGACTTGCACAGTGAAAGAAACTGACACTCTCCCTACCTACAGTTTTCTGTCCCTAGAAAAAATGTTTTTTTTAAGCACAATATAGCACAAGGAGAATTCACTCACTGTCCTTCCAGGTCCCTAGAAACAAGGACTTGCACAGTGAAAGAAACTGACACTCTCCCTACCTACAGTTTTCTGTCCCTAGAAAAAATGTTTTTTTTAAGCACACTATAGCACAAGGAGAATTCACTCACTGTCCTTCCCAGTCCCTAGAAACAAGGACTTGCACAGTGAAAGAAACTGACACTCTCCCTACCTACAGTTTTCTGTCCCTAGAAAAAATGTTTTTTTTAAGCACAATATAGCACAAGGAGAATTCACTCACTGTCCTTCCAGGTCCCTAGAAACAAGGACTTGCACAGTGAAAGAAACTGACACTCTCCCTACCTACAGTTTTCTGTCCCTAGAAAAAATGTTTTTTTTAAGCACAATATAGCACAAGGAGAATTCACTCACTGTCCTTCCAGGTCCCTGGAAACAAGGACTTGCACAGTGAAAGAAACTGACACTCTCCCTACCTACAGTTTTCTGTCCCTAGAAAAAATGTTTTTTTTAAGCACAATATAGCACAAGGAGAATTCACTCACTGTCCTTCCAGGTCCCTAGAAACAAGGACTTACACAGTGAAAGAAACTGACACTCTCCCTACCTACAGTTTTCTGTCCCTAGAAAAAATGTTTTTTTTAAGCACAATATAGCACAAGGAGAATTCACTCACTGTCCTTCCAGGTCCCTAGAAACAAGGACTTGCACAGTGAAAGAAACTGACACTCTCCCTACCTACAGTTTTCTGTCCCTAGAAAAAATGTTTTTTTTAAGCACACTATAGCACAAGGAGAATTCACTCACTGTCCTTCCCAGTCCCTAGAAACAAGGACTTGCACAGTGAAAGAAACTGACACTCCCCCTACCTACAGTTTTCTGTCCCTAGAAAAAATGTTTTTTTTAAGCACAATATAGCACAAGGAGAATTCACTCACTGTCCTTCCAGGTCCCTAGAAACAAGGACTTGCACAGTGAAAGAAACTGACACTCTCCCTACCTACAGTTTTCTGTCCCTAGAAAAAATGTTTTTTTTAAGCACAATATAGCACAAGGAGAATTCACTCACTGTCCTTCCAGGTCCCTGGAAACAAGGACTTGCACAGTGAAAGAAACTGACACTCTCCCTACCTACAGTTTTCTGTCCCTAGAAAAAATGTTTTTTTTAAGCACAATATAGCACAAGGAGAATTCACTCACTGTCCTTCCAGGTCCCTAGAAACAAGGACTTACACAGTGAAAGAAACTGACACTCTCCCTACCTACAGTTTTCTGTCCCTAGAAAAAATGTTTTTTTTAAGCACACTATAGCACAAGCACAAAACACACTGACACTCTCCCTACCTATCCTTCTCTTTCCCTAAACTAAAGGAATCCAGGTTAAGCAAGAAAGAAATTAAAGTCACTGTCCCTGCCTATGCTGCTCTATCCCTGCTCCGGAACACACTACACTAGGCCGCCGTGCTGGCAGCCTTTTATAGTGTGGGGCGTGTACTAAACACCCTCAGCAATAATTGGCCACAGGCATCCTGCCTGTGGCCAATCATTGCTCTCCTCGCTGCCGGCGCTGTGATTGGCCAAGCATGCGGGGTCACAGTGCATGCTTGGCCAATCACAGCGCCTGGATGACACTGCGATGGCGTAGTGCATTGTGGGCCGTTCGCGTCACTCGAATTTGGCGCGAACGGCCCAAATCGTTCGATCTTCGTCGAACGATCGAACAGCCGATGTTCGAGTCGAACGTATGTTCGATTCGAACACGAAGCTCATCCCTACGCTCCAGTGTGAAAGCACTCAGGCTCTCACACTGGGGCTGCAGGGGAGGTGTTTTTCAGGCGCTTTACAGGCGCTATTTTTGAGCCCTTTAGCACCTGAAAAACGCCTCAGTGTGAAAGGGGTCTTAGAGTAAACAATGTAAAGTCTCATGGGCAGCTCCACAACAGTCAAACATGCAATAGATAGGAAGTATCTGAGCTAATAGTGACTAACATCTATATCACTATATAAAAAAACTAATTTTTAGAAGCCACCCTGCAAAAGACGAGTTATAGTACTTACCAGTCCAGCAGGTAGTAGACATGTGCAGAGCGGAAACATTTGTTTAGTTTTGGATAGATTCATTATTGTATTCATTTTGCTTCATTGATTCGTTTCGGAATTCGTTTAGTTTATACATTTTCTAACGAATACCATTTTTTCGGAATGATTCAAATTTGAATCGGTATAAAAATTATCGACCGATCAGAATTCTGTGTTGAGAATATCTGTTTTTTAACCACTTGCTGACTGCCCTATAGCACGTTTACTGCTACAGGGCAACAGCTGTGCGCAGGAGCACATTTATACAGTATCTCCATATGGAAGTATTCCAACATGATAACCACCCCAAACACACCTCCAAGACAACCACTACCTTGCTAAAGAAGCTGAGGGTAAAGTTGATGGAGTGGCCAAGCATGTCTCCAGACCTAGACCCTATTGAGCATCTGTGGGGCATCCTCAAATGGAAGGTGGAGGAGCGCAAGGTCTCTAACATCCACCAGCTCCATGAAGTCGTCATGGAGGAGGGGAAGAGGACCCCAGGGGAAACCTGTGAAGCTCTGATGAACTCCATGCCCAAGAGGGTTAAGGCAGTGCTGGAAAATAATGGTGGCCACACAAAATATTGACACTTTGGGCTCAATTTGGACATTTTTACTTAGGGGTGTACTCACTTTTGTTGCCAGCGGTATAGATATTAATGGCTGTGTGTTGAGTTATTTTGAGGGGATAGCAAATTTACACTGTTATACAAGCTGTACACTCACTACTCTACATTATAGCAACGTGTTATTTCTTCAGTGTTTTTACATGAAAAGATATAATAAAATATTTACAAAAATGTGAGGGGTGTACTCACTTTTGTGAGATACTGTATACGTGATCCTGCACTTCTGAGATATGCTGATGTAAACAAGGCTTATCTCTGACAGGGGAAGGGACGATTCTGTGTCTCTGCAAATCAGCATACTTTGTACACAAAAACACTGACTAGGCACACAGCAAACCCTTTGATTGCCCTAGATGTTTAACCCCTTCCCAGCCAGTGTCATTAGTACAGTGACAGTGCATATTTTTAGCACTTATCACTACATTAGTATCACTTATCACCAGTTGGGCGAACGATTCAGGCCGAGCAAAAATTCCCAACACTAAGCAGTATCCTAAAAAACATAGATTTTTTTTTTAATTTTCCCTGGAAAATAGCAGTGCACTTTCTGATATTTGACTATGCCTAGACAATCCTGAGATTTTAACCACTTTAAGACCAGGCCCTTTTCTGACATTTGTTGCTTTCAAGTAAAAATATGTATTTTGTGCTAGAAAAGTACTTAGAAACCCTAAAAATTATATATATATATATATATATATATATGTTTTTTAGCAGAGACTTGAAAAAATAAAATGGCGGTTATTGCAATATTTTATGTCACACTGTATTTGCGGAGCGGTCTTTCAAACGCATTTTCTTTTTTGGAAGAAATACATTTTAATGAAAAAATGTAAAAAGAAAACAGTAAAGTTAGCCCAATTTTGGGGTAAATTGTGAAAGATGATGTTATGCTGAGTAAATAGATACCTAATATGTCATGCTTTAAAAATTGTGCAAGCACGTGGAATGGCGACAAACTACGGTACTTAAAAATCTCCATAGGCGACGATAATTTTTTTTTACAGGTTAGCTGTTTAGAGTTATAGAAGAGGTCTTCTGCTACCGTGTTTCCCCGAAAATAAGACCTACCCCGAAAATAAGACCTAGCGCTATTTTCCAGGAGGGCTGCAATATAAGCCCTACCCCGAAAATAAGCCCTAGTTCGAGGTGATTGTGTGCTTTTCGAGGAAACGCTGTATAATCCTGTTAGGGCGGTGTGCAGTGTGCTGTGTGTGTGTCTCTCTAGCAGTGTATAATCCTGTTAGGGCGGTATGCAGTGTGCTGTGTGTGTGTGTGTGTGTGTGTGTCTCTAGCGGTGTCAGATCCTTCTGTTACCGTGGTGTGCAGTGTGCTGTGTGTGTGTGTGTGTGTGTGTCTCTAGCGGTCTCAGATCCTTCTGTTACCATGGTGTGCAGTGTGCTGTGTGTGTGTGTGTGTCTCTAGCGGTGTCAGATCCTGTTACGGCGGTGTGCAGTGTGCTGTGTGTGTGTGTGTCTCTCTAGCAGTGTATAATCCTGTTAGGGCGGTATGCAGTGTGCTGTGTGTGTGTGTGTGTGTCTCTAGCGGTGTCAGATCCTTCTGTTACCGTGGTGTGCAGTGTGCTGTGTGTGTGTGTGTGTGTCTCTAGCGGTCTCAGATCCTTCTGTTACCATGGTGTGCAGTGTGCTGTGTGTGTGTGTGTGTGTCTCTAGCGGTGTCAGATCCTGTTACGGCGGTGTGCAGTGTGCTGTGTGTGTGTGTGTCTCTCTAGCAGTGTATAATCCTGTTAGGGCGGTATGCAGTGTGCTGTGTGTGTGTGTGTGTGTCTCTAGCGGTGTCAGATCCTTCTGTTACCGTGGTGTGCAGTGTGCTGTGTGTGTGTGTGTGTGTCTCTAGCGGTCTCAGATCCTTCTGTTACCATGGTGTGCAGTGTGCTGTGTGTGTGTGTGTGTGTGTCTCTAGCGGTGTCAGATCCTGTTACGGCGGTGTGCAGTGTGCTGTGTGTGTATGTGTGTGTCTAGCGGTGTCAGGTGCCTTTGATACACAGCGGCGCTCAGCTGATCTCCCCGATGGTCTCCTCTTCCCCCCCCCCCCCCGTCTGCGGGAGATCTCGGTCCCCCTCCCTCCACAGAGCTTCGGTGGGTCACGGAAGGTACGGTGCAGAGCCTCTGCAATCAACATGTCATACTGTGTGCACTATGCGGCATTTATACTCCTGTCTCCACAAGGTATTTACAGATTATTTTGCTTCACCTGCTGGTGTGCTCTCTTCCCTGCTTCGAACATTGCAGAGAGAGGGGGGCCGGGGTCCCTCGCTGGTGGCTGGGAGAGGTGGAGGAGAGCTGAGGTGTTTGGCACTGTTGGATTGAAGGGGCACACACATTCTGTATTGTGTGCTTCTGTAAAAGAAAGGATTTGGGCATTTTAAGTTTGCTCAAACTGGGGATTCCTGACAGGCAGGGAGAGAGAGAATATGTTAAGACCTACCTCAAAAATAAGCCCTACTGGGTCTTTTGTTGACAAAATTAATATAAGACCCGGGCTTATTTTCGGGGAAACACAGTAGATATATTGCTCTCGCTCTAATGAGCGCAGTGATACCTCACATATGTGGTTTGAACGCTATTTACATATGTGACTTACATATGTGTTCGCTTCTGCTCACTAGTTTGGAGGGATGGGGCACTTAAAAAAGTTTTTTCTTATTTATTTTACTTTTTATCTTTTATTTTTACACTGTCCGTTTTCTTTCTGTTTTTATCACTTTTATTCCTATTACAAGGAATGTAAACATCCCTTGCAATAGAAATAAGCATGGCAGGCAGTAGTGTATTTAGGTTTTGTGCTTCCCTAGGCCTGACTAAACTCGTGCACCCCCTAATTTAAATATGACCCACCCCTTCCTATGGGGACACTAGTTCTGAGGGCCTGGGGGGGGGGGGGGGGGACAATGGAATTCCTTAATTTGCAGGGATTTCCTCTCACTTTCTGTTTGGCTATGGGGCAGGAAGTGAAGGGAAATCTCTGCAATGGGACAGGGATGGTAAAAAATAAAAAATAAAAAATAAACTGACAGGGGCTATAACCCTCCCTTACTCTATCCAAAATGAAAAAAAAAATGTGTTGCCTATAGTTCTACTTTAAGCACAAATTTCTGATAATTTTATGGACAGGACTAATGCCGCGTACACACAATCGATTTTTTCGACGGTGAAAACACCGTCGAAATAATCGACGTTAAAAACGAGGAACAGCTTGTTCCACCCACACACGGCCGTTTTAAATGTCATTTTTTTTGGTCGAAAAAAAAAACGACCGTGTGTGGGCTCCGCGGCAGTGTTTCCCTATGGGAAACACTGCCGCGGAAAACATGTCGAAAAAAACGACGAGAAAAATTAGAACATGTTCTAATTTTTCTCGTCGTTTTTAATGCCGTTTTTCTCGTCGAAAAAAACGACAGAAAGCCCACAGACTATTGTTTTTCTCATCAAATGGGAAAAATGACGTTTTTTTCGACGGGAAAAACGGCCGTGTGTACGCGGCATAAGAAGATATAACCATGCCAATGGTGCAGCAGAAAACATATAGCACAGTGAGGATGGTTTGTGGTCCAGGATGATAGGACAGTCAAAATTAGAGGCAGTGCCCCCACAGTTTCAGAATGCTGGCTGCCCGCATACCGGAAGCAGTGCGGCCGCTTTATGGGGGCGCTAGACTAATTTACCTGTCAGCCCAGTCCACCCCATAAGACTGGCGCTACACTTACAGTGTAGCGCAAGCCGGCGGGGACTCTTTCCATGCTGCCCCCCTGCAAAGTGCTGCCCTAGGCCTGGGCCTTGTTGGCCTAGGCCAGGATACAGCGTTGATGGCAGGTCCTCTTTATTGAGAGATCTGGGGTCAAAAAGATGCCAGATCTCTCATTTACCTTTTAAAAGAAAAAAAATAATAATTTTGACTTTTAAGAATTGAAAAACAATCTGAGAGGCGTAAGTGATGTCAGACGTCGCTCCGGTCCTCCAAGGGCATGAAGCCCAGTAGGAGCTATTTTGCCCGCACTCAGCTTCCTGCCCAGGCATCAGAAGAATTGGATCGGCTCCGAGCATACTGACGGTTTTGGTAAGCTTGGAGACGACCAGGAAGTGGCGGGAGGGGGCACCTCTCCCGCCGTCTATAAAAGTGTTTTTGCAGAGAGTCCGCTCTGACCACTTTTATATGAAAGCCGACTGCCTGACTGAAAAAAAGATACTGGGGTTATGGCAGCTAGCTGCTGCCTTAACCCCCTGGTATTTAACGTCAAAGTAATGATGTACATTTACAGTTAAGCGATCGGCAAGCAATGCGCTCCTTCCTGTGTTGCTAGGGATGAGCACCCCATGTACAGCATGTCCTGCCATCCAGGCAAGATATGAACAGTCAAACTATCATTGTCTCTTACAGGCATGAGAGATGCAGCACACAGCCTACAGGTTTGACATTTAGGCCCCATGTACACAGGACGCAAACTCTGCTGAACAAATTTTTTTAAACGCTGAAACCGGTGTTTAGAAATGCCAGTTTTGCCGCAATTGCAGCCGCGTTTAGCTGCGTTTTACCGCGTTTGCGTCTATAAGCGTTAAGTTAAGAAACATCATAAGACCCTAAAACAGTATTATTTAACCATTTCAGCCATTTTGTGAGACCAGAGTGAGTAGCAGTAGCTGAGAGAGCAGCAGTGTAGTTGTATTTAGCGTGTCACTTGCCACATCACCTGCCACAAGCTGTGGATTGTCCACTTGCCACGTCACCTGCCACAAGTTGTGAATTGTCCACTTGCCATGTCACCTGCCACGCCACCTGGCCACGTCACCTGCCACAAGTTGTGGATTGTCCACTTGCCACGTCACCTGGCCACGTCACCTGGCCACGTTACCTGCGACAAGTTGTGGATTGTCCACTTGCCACGTCACCTGCCACAAGTTGTGGATTGTCCACTTGCCATGTCACCTGCCACAAGTTGTGGATTGTCCACTTGCCACGTCACCTGCCACAAGTTGTGGATTGTCCACTTGCCACGTCACCTGCCACAAGTTGTGGATTGTCCACTTGCCATGTCACCTGCCACAAGTTGTGGATTGTCCACTTGCCATGTCACCTGCCACAAGTTGTGGATTGTCCACTTGCCATGTCACCTGCCACAAGTTGTGGATTGTCCACAATGCAATGCAAGCAATTACAGTTTTTTAAAATATTTTTTTAATGGTTTTTCATCATTTGCCATCTTTTTTGAGATTTCTAATGTAAAAAAATGGGTCACCTTTAAAAACGCTTATAAACAAAATCGCGGCAAAACACTGGTACCGCGTTTAGCCACGTTTAGCCACGTTTTGCGTCTGAAATGTGGAAATCTTTGGTGTCTGAACTAATTTTTTTGCTTTCAGAAAAACGAGGTTAAACGCAACTGCATATAAACGGCAATAAACGAGACAGTGTACATGGTCACATAGGATAACATTAATTGAGTTCAGGGGCAGTTGAAAAAAGTGTCCAACTGCCTCTGAATGCGAGTTTAACAGCGTCCCGTGTAGATGGGGCCTTACAAGAAGCCCCTTTTTTCTAAGATGAACAGTGTTGTTTTTTTTTTTTTTATATATACTGGGGATGCCTGAATGCATGGTAACGTTTATTGGAAAGGTGAAATAACCCTTTAAGATGATGGGATCAAAGTTTACGGAAAATCCCATTCTTTAAAACAGAAGACTTCACAAGGTATTCCAAGAACGCTTTCTTCTGTGCCTTACAAAACTGCATGTTCTGACTGCTAGATCCAAGCTTAAGCATGTTTACTGTTCTCATGGTGCAAATTAAACAAATGACACCAGAAAAAAATTCTTGAGCACAGTTCAGTTTTTAGGATTATACAAATTAAAGCCAGACAAGCCACTTACAAGATTTTACTGTTAACGCATATACAGTTGTAGCACTTAACCTGATGAAGCCACTGTTTCCTGGTTCCCCTGTTCCTGTGTACACGAGTCTGAAAATAGCACCACTCAATCTGAAACAACTCGCTGTCAAACGATGAAGCGGAAGCCGGTCTATCTGTAACATGTTACATTATGGGTTTAACATGTAAGATTAGAGCTGCACGATTCTGGTAAAAAAATGTTTTGCTTAGAATAAAGATCATGATTCTTGTGGCAAAACATCATTTTTCACATTAGACCAAAAAATTAAGCTAACTTTACTGTTTATTTTTTTTTTTTCTCTAATTCATTAAAGTTTATTTTTTTCCCCAAAATTTTTTATTTGAAAGCCCGCTGCGCAAATACAGTGTGACATAAAATATTGCAACAACCACCATTTTATTTTCTAGGGTCTCTGCTAAAAAAATATATGTGATGTTTGGGGGTTCTAATTAATTTTCTAGCAAAAAATTATGATTTTA
Organism: Rana muscosa; assembly: GCA_029206835.1. Lineage (NCBI taxonomy): Eukaryota > Metazoa > Chordata > Amphibia > Anura > Ranidae > Rana > Rana muscosa. The sequence goes on from CM055122.1 coordinate 220,865,959, forward strand.
AATTAGGTCTGAAAAAGGTTTAGTCTTTAAGTGGTTAAACTTCCCTCATTTACGGACATTTAAGTTCATTCCTTTGATCTAAAGAACAAAACATTACAATGTTTATAGTTAGCTCAGCAGCTGAGGAATGGTGTGAAACTTGTCAGACTGCCTATTTAATTTTTTTTAAAAATTGACAGCTCTGCATAAAATCGGGAAAATGCTTAATTAAGATCGCGAGGGGGAAAGAATCGCGATCTCGATTCTTAACAATTAATCGTGCAGCTCTATGTAACATGTTACAACATTTGAACTTATCCTTTAAAAAAAGAGAGTCACACCACCATACAAGTTCAGCAGTTTGTATTATACTCTCTCTCTCTTCTGCTAGCCAGCTTGTTGGGGCCCAGCATTTATGTTAGAGCACTCAGGATAATGTCCCTTCAAGGACTGATAAAGGCAACGATGTTGGCGGCGATCTGCAATATTTAGCAGGACTGCGACATTGCGGCGGACAGATCGAACACTTTTGAAATATTTTTGGGGCCATTGACATTTATACAGCGATCAGTGCTATAAAAATGCACTGATTACTGTGTAAATGTCACTGGCAGGAAAAGGGTTAACACTAGGGTGCGATCAAGGGGTTAAATATACCCCCTGGGAGGTGTTTTCTAAAAGAGAGATCGCTGTTCCTAACTTATTTATTTATTTATTTATTTATTTCAGGTACTTATAGAGCGCAATCAATTTACACAGCGCTTTACATATACATTAAAAATGATCCTATTGTGTCTTTGTTTAAGCCAAGTCTCTAAACACAATGCATGAATATTCGAATTAAGTTGCTCAACAATGTTATACAGGAGATAAAGCATTAATTCCACAAATGCAGAGCAACAGATGGAAAGCTCCTTTCCCCGATATTGGTTTTGTCAAGATCTTAGTTGAGTAGCACCCTCCCTCCTAAGTTCAGAGTAGGCTGCTAGGAAAATTTAGTTTAGCTCCCCCTGTAAACACTGGCAGGCATTAGTGATGGGCACCATTTGTGGGTACTGATTGGCACCAATTGTGGGCACAGATTGGCATCCCTGGTGGCCATGGGTGGCATATCTGGTGGTCATCAGTGGAGGCCATCCCTCGTGGTCCAGATGGCATCCCTCGTGGTCCTGGGTGGGCATCCTTGGGGGGCTGAGCTGATAATCAATCAGCACAGACCCCTCTGTCAGGAGAGCAGCCGATCGGCTCTCCTCTACTCGCGTCTGTCAGACGCTAGTGAGGTAAAGCTGATACACGGCTTTTCCTGTTTACATCATGATCAGCTGTGTTTTGACAAAGCTGATCATGTGGTAAAGAGTCTCTGTCAGAGACTCTTTACCTAGATTGGAGTTGCCGCGTGCCGCGGCTTGTTATCCTGATCATGTCATATGACGTCCGTTCAGGATAACAGAACCACTTTGCCAACGTCATATTGCTATATGGCGGGCGGAAAGTGTATAAACAGTTTAGGCACCTTTTTTTTAAAGCTTTACACAGCTATACCTGCAAAAGGGGCCAGCCTGAAGTGATCTAGCAGGACTTAATTTTATGACTAAAGTTCTACTTTAACAACACGCACATTACATCTTTTAATATCTTACAAATCTATAGTTAAAGTGTGTATAAATCATATTTGTGAGAGTTAAGGGTAGTGTTTATTTTGGAGACAAATGTTTAATTTAATTTCTGGGCCATTGAATCTATTTTCTTTCATTGAATAAATGTTTTAGAATATTTGGTCCAAGCATAAGACCATGGATATACTGTCATAAAACAAAAACAAACAAATAGTAAATGAAAGATAATAATTATAACATGTGTTGACCAGGTGATCAGAAATTCACAGGAAGAAACAGTCAGAGCCATGACTAAAAGCTATGGGACCTTGGTGTAAATATTGGGGCCCCCTCATTTCTTAAAAAAAAAAGCTTTAACTGAATCATTCAGCCCTGTCAATTCGCAGAATTCTTCTTTATAATGTGTTCCATCAAGAAAAAAAGTGCCTGCCCCTATCCAACCATTAAAGGAATTCAACCACTTTGTAAAAAGTGAAGGTACGCTATTAGTTAAAGCAGAGCTCCAGCTCCCCCCCCCCCCCCTTCAAAAATTAAAAGTCAGCAGCTACAAATACTGTAGCTGCTGACTTTTAATATTAGGACACTTACCTGTCCAGTGGTTCCGCAATGTCAGCACCCGAGCTGATATTTCAATCAGCTCTCGGGTGCTGCTGCCGCCATTCCTTTTAAGGGAAACTGGCAGTGAACCCTTGCATATTCACAGCTGGTTCCCTACTGTGCATGCGCCAAGCGTGCTGTGCTTTCTGAATGGCCTGGCGGCGGTGGAAGGAGGAAGGTGTCTGAACTTCTGAAGCTAGGTCTCCCAGAAGTTGGGAAAGGTACCTGTCAAAAACTGTGAATGGGCTTCTGTGAATAGGCAGGAGGAGGGGAGAGGCGGGCATAGGGGCTTCAGCGACTCTCCTGTTCAAGAAGGATAGTTCACAAGGATCAGCGTCACTCTCTCGAAACTATAACAATAGCTGTCTTCCGGTAATACTATAAAGCTGTCAGATATATTTGCTAAATCTGTCAGATATATTAGCTATTTTTTATTTATTTATGGCATTTTGTATTTTTTTCGCCGATTTTTATCCTAGCTAAAGCTACTTTTCTGATTTCACAATTCTTTGCACCTTTCCTGTACATGGAAACATGTCTAGAAAAGGATGAATAATAAAGATGATAGAAATATAGGGAAAGGCATGCTTTGTTAATAGAGATTGGCTCGGGTGTGTTCTGGATCCTTGTCCTAACCCACCTGCCTGATCCCGCCAGGAAGCCAACACTGCACACCGCTAATCACAAGCAATGAGACATTCCCGATCCCGAGACATTCCTGATCCTGAGACATTCCCGATCTGTGCAGCTGCAGACCGGATCTGTCTCACTGCCTGTGATTAGCAGTGTCAGCTTCCTGGCAGGATCAGGCAGGTGGGTTGGGACTAGGATCCCAAACATGCTCGAGCCCATTCCTATTTGTGAATAGGGGATTAAGATAGGGTGACACTATTGTGGTTTCCAAGTAAAAAAAACAGCTGTAGATGGTGGTGCCAGTGATAGCTGTAGACAAGGGATTCGTTTCCTCACCAGTAGGGATGAGCTCGGTGTTCGAGTCGAACATACGTTCGACTCGAACATCGGCTGTTCGATCGTTCGACGAAGATCGAACTATTTGGGCCGTTCGTGCCAAATTCGAGTGACGCGAACGGCCCACAATACACTGCACCATCGCAGTGCAATCCCGGTGCTGTGATTGGCCAAGCATGCACTGTGACCCCGCATGCTTGGCCAATCATAGCGCCGGCAGCTAGGTGAGCCATAATTGGCCACAGGTAGGTTGCTTATGGCCAATTATAGCTCAGGGGGTTTAGCACACGCCCCACACTATAAAAGGCTGCCAGCGCGGCGGCCTTGTGTAGTGTGTTCCGGCGCAGGGAAAGAGAAGGATAGGCAGGGACAGTGTCATTGTGCTATTCTTTGTGCTATTCTTGTGTGTAGGGAGAGAGAAGGATATGCAGGGAGAGTGTCAGTGTCATATTCTTTGCTAAACCTTGTGTGCAGGGAGAGAGAAGGATAGGCAGGGGACAGTGTCAGTGTCATATTCTTTGCTAAACCTTGTGTGCAGGGAGAGAGAAGGATAGGCAGGGAGAGTGTCAGTGTCATATTCTTTGCTAAACCTTGTGTGCAGGGAGAGAGAAGGATAGGCAGGGGACAGTGTCAGTGTCATATTCTTTGCTAAACCTTGTGTGCAGGGAGAGAGTAGGATAGGCAGGGAGAGTGTCAGTGTCATATTCTTTGATAAACCTTGTGTGCAGGGAGAAAGAAGGATAGGCAGGGGACAGTGTCAGTGTCATTGTTGCTAAGCCTCCTGCACAGTATACACCTGAAGCTAGCCCTTATTGCTGTGTTTTCCTGGTGTGTTACACTAACAGGCATTTGCAGCACTTACAGCGGGCGGAGTGTGCCTCCTGCACAGTATACACCTGAAGCTAGCCCGTATTGCTGTGTTTTCCTGGTGTGTTACACTAACAGGCATTTGCAGCACTTACAGCGGGCGGAGTGTGCTTCCTGCTAAATATAAACCTGAAGCTAGCCCGTATTGCTGTGTTTTCCTGGTGTGTTACACTAACAGGCATTTGCAGCACTTACAGCGGGCGGAGTGTGCTTCCTGTTAAATATACACCTGAAGCTAGCCCGTATTGCTGTGTTTTCCTGGTGTGTTACACTAACAGGCATTTGCAGCACTTACAGTGGGCTGAGTGTGCTTCCTGCTAAATATACACCTGAAGCTAGCCCGTATTGCTGTGTTTTCCTGGTGTGTCACACTAACAGGCATTTGCAGCACTTACAGCGGGCGGAGTGTGCTTCCTGCTAAATATACACCTGAAGCTAGCCCGTATTACTGTGTTTTCCTGGTGTGTTACTCTAACAGGCATTTGCAGCACTTACAGCGGGCGGAGTGTGCCTCCTGCACATTATACACCTGAAGCTAGCCCTTACTGCTCAAGCTTTTTTTCTTTTGTGTAACACAGGCAGTCATCTGCAGCACTTACAGCGGGCGTTGTCTGCTTCCTGCAAAATATACACCTGAAGCTACCCCTTATTGCTGGTTTTCCCATCTCCCTGCAGGCCATTGCTATGTCTGGAAGGCCAACAAAAAGAGGCAGACAGTCACGAGCCAATAAAAGAGGGCAAGCAGGCTCTGTGTCTGGGGGCAACAGTGCTGGTCGTGGACGTGGTGCATTGTCATCAGCACATGGCCATGGGACACGCTTGTCCTTCTTTTCGGCAGCTGGACGTGTTGAGCCGTATCATGCCGAAGACCTGATAGAGTGGATGACCAAGCCCTCCTCATCCTCCTCATCCTCTCTCACCCAGGCTCAGGGTACTGGCAAAGCAGCTGCCAAAGCGTCCTCTTTCCTGGTATTAATGTTATCATCAGTCACTCCTTCCCTAGACCCACCATGTCCTCCTGAGGAGTCCCCCGAACTGTTTGAGCACAGTGTTGGGTACATGCTCCAGGAGGATGCCCAGCATTTCGAAGGGTCTGATAGAGGAAGGCAGTAGCGTGAGAGCAGAGAGAGGGGATGCTCAAGAAGGACACCAATCTGGCAGTCATGTTCCAGCAGCTGCAGCATACTGCCAGATTGGCTCCAGTGATGAGGAGGGAGGGGATGATGAGGTCACTGACTCCACATGGTTGCCTAATAGGAGAGAGGAGGATGAGGAGGATGAGGAGGAGGCACATCTCCAACGAGGCAGGATTCCCTCGGGGAGCCAGCGTAAGGGCAGCACACCGACTGAATCACACCGCAGAGCTCCGCCTGTGCAGGGCGCTGCCTCTGCCCGTTATTCAAAAAGTTCTTTGGTGCGGGCCTTTTTTGAGTCAAGTGCATCAGATCACACAGCTGCTGTTTGCAACATATGTCTCAAGCGTATATCGCGTGGCCAAAACATCAGCCGCTTGGGCACCACATGCTTGACCTGCCATGCAGCTTGTTGGCAAGCCTACCTTAAAGACCCACACCAAAGAACAAAGCGGACCTCTCCTTGCACCGCATCAGCTGGGATCTCCAACCCCACTATACCTTCAGTCCTCTCTGAAACCTGCACTGAGAGGAATGAAGGTGTAGAATTAGGTGTGTCACAGCCAAGTACTTGCGGGCACTCTGCTAGCAGTTCACCGACGTCCGATTCTAGCAGGCAAATTTCCCTGCCCCAGCTGCTGGACCGTCAAAAGAAGTTCACTCCCAGCCATCCACATGCCCAGCGGTTGAATGCTAGCTTGGCTAAATTGCTAGCGCTTCAACTGCTGCCTTTTCAGTTGGTAGACTCGGCCCCCTTCCGTGAGTTTGTGCAATGTGCGGTTCCTCAGTGGCAGGTTCCCAAACGCCACTTTTTCTCACGGAAGGCGATTTCGGCTCTCTACCGGCATGTGGAAGGCAATGTCTTGGCCGCGCTGGACAGGGCGGTCAGCGGTAAGGTGCATATTACCGCTGACTCATGGTACAGCAGGCATGGATAGGGACGTTACCTTTCTTTCACGGCCCATTGGGTCACTCTTTTGGCAGCTGGGAAGGATGCAGGACAAGGTGCAGTAGTGTTGGAGGTTGTTCCACCGCCACGCCTCCAAAATGCTACTACTGGTTGTGACACACCTCTCTCCTCCACCCCCTCCTCTTCTTCTTCCTCCATGGCCTCTTCTTGTGCTTTGTCCTCGGAACCAGCGGTGCTCCATAGGCGTTCAAGGGGCTACGCAAGTCCGCAGGCAAAAAGATGCCATGCCGTGCTTGCGCTGGTGTGTTTGGGGGACAGGAGCCACACTGGGGCAGAGGTTCTGTCTGCTCTGCAGGGGCAGGCCGAGAGGTGGTTGACGCCACGCCAGCTTAAGCCAGGAATGGTGGTTTGCGACAATGGCACTAACCTCCTCTCCGCCCTCCGACAGGGACAACTGACCCATGTGCCCTATGTGGCTCACGTCCTTAACCTGGTGGTGCAGCGGTTTATGGGCAGATACCCGGGCTTACAGGATGTCCTGAGGCAGGCCAGGAAAGTCTGTGTGCATTTCCGCAGATCTTATAATGCCAGTGCTCGCCTGGCTGAGCTGCAAAAGGAGTTGAACCTGCCCAAGAACCGCCTTATATGTGACATGCCCACCAGGTGGAACTCAACGTTGGCCATGCTGCAGCGGCTGCACACGCAGCAGAGGGCCATCAATGAGTACCTGTGCGACTACGGCACCAGGACAGGGTCAGGGGAGCTCAGGTTTTTCTCACCACGCCAGTGGGGCATGATCAGGGATGCATGCACTGTCCTGGCACCATTTGAGGAGGCCACGAGGATGGTGAGCAGTGACAGTGCATGCATCAGTGACACTGTACCTCTTGTCCACCTGTTGGAACATACGCTGTGTGGAATAATGGACAGGGCACTTGAGGCAGAACAGAGGCAGGAAGAGGAGGACTTCCTTGCCTCTCAAGGCCCCCTTTACCCAGACAGTGTTCCTTCTGTCCCACCCATCGCACAGGAAGAGGAGGAGGAGGATTGTGTCAGCATGGAGGTGGAGTCTGGCACTCAGCATCATCAGCAGCAGTCTTTTAGGGATGATTTACAGTCCCAAGAAACCCGTGGACTTGTACATGGCTGGGAGGAGGTGGCTGCGGATCATGTCGTCCTTAGTGACCCAGAGGAGTCCGGACCGAATGCCTCAGCTAACCTACGCTGCATGGCCTCCCTGATCCTGCAAAGTCTGCGGAAGGATCCTCGTATTCTTCGGATCAAGGAGAGGGACCATTACTGGCTGGCCACTCTCCTTGATCCACGGTACAAGGGTAAGGTTGCGGACCTTATCTTACCGTCGCAGAGGGAGCAGAGGATGAGACAACTCCGGGAGGCCTTGCAGAAAAGTCTGTGCAACGCGTTCTTAGAGACTGGGAGGTTACAAACTCCTGGTCCTGGACAACGAGTTGCTGAGGCTTCGGTCAGTCAAAGAAGGAGCGGTGGGGAAGGTGGCCATCTGACCGATGCGTTCAGACAATTCTTTAGTCCGCAGCCCCAAGGTATGATCGGTTCCAGCAACCATCGCCAGCGTCTGATATACATGGTGCAGGAATACCTAGGGGCAAGGTCAGACTTGGACACCTTCCCCACCGAAAATCCTCTGGCTTACTGGGTCTTGAGGATGGATCACTGGCCAGAGCTTGCACAGTATGCAATTGAGCTACTGGCCTGTCCTGCATCCAGCGTTCTTTCAGAACGCACATTCAGTGCTGCTGGAGGATCTTTCACTGATCACAGGGTGCGCCTGTCCACCGACTCGGTTGATCGACTGACCTTCATAAAGATGAACCAGTCTTGGGTCACCACCAGCTACCAAACACCTGAAGCTGATATAACACACTAATTTATTTTCAAATGTCACATCCCTTCAAGACTGATGCTGAGTGACTGTCCTGTTATGTTGACTGACTATCCTCCTCCTCCTCAATGATCCGATTGATGATGATAGCTTGGAAGAACATTTTTGTTTCTGGGTGCCGCCACCAGTGGCTAAGGCCCAATTTTTCAGCCCCTGTTTAACAGGGGCATGTAATTACAATTTTTTATGCAATGCTTTGCAGCAGGGCTCATTCCTGCACTCCAACTAGAGTATCTGGGAGAGGTTGCAGTGTCGTGGCACCAGCACCAGTGCCTAAGGCCCAATTTTTCAGCCCCTGTTTAACAGGGGCATGTAATTACAATTTTTTATGCAATGCTTTGCAGCAGGGCTCATTCCTGCACTCCAACTAGAGTATCTGGGAGAGGTTGCAGTGTCGTGGCACCAGCACCAGTGCCTAAGGCCCAAATTTTCAGCCCCTGTTTAACAGGGGCATCTAATTACAATTTTTTATGCAATGCTTTGCAGCAGGGCTCATTCCTGCACTCCAACTAGAGTATCTGGGAGAGGTTGCAGTGTCGTGGCACCAGCACCAGTGCCTAAGGCCCAATTTTTCAGCCCCTGTTTAACAGGGGCATGTAATTACAATTTTTTATGCAATGCTTTGCAGCAGGGCTCATTCCTGCACTCCAACTAGATTATCTGGGAGAGGTTGCAGTGTCGTGGCACCAGCACCAGTGCCTAAGGCCCAAGTTTTCAGCCCCTGTTTAACAGGGGCGTGTAATTACAATTTTTGATGCAATACTTTGCAACAGGGCTCATTGCTGTGCTCCAAGTACAGTATCTGTGAGGGGTTGCAGTGTTGTGGCACCAGTGCCTAAGGCCCATTTTTTTTGCCCCTGTTTAACAGGGGGATGTAATTACAATTCTTGATCTAATAATTCACAGCAGGGCCCATTCCTGCGCCCACCAAGAGTAACTGTGAGGCCTTACAGTGTTGTGTCAACACCACCACCACCACCACCAAAGGCCCAATTTTTCAGCCCCTGTTCAACAGGGGCATGCAATTACAATTCTTGATCTAATAATTCACAGCAGGGCCCATTAATGCGCCCACCAAGAGTAACTGTGAGGGCTTACAGTGTTGTGTCAACACCACCACCACCACCACCAAAGGCCCAATTTTTCAGCCCCTGTTCAACAGGGGCATGCAAATACAATTCTTGATCTAATAATTCACAGCAGGGCCCATTCATGCGCCCACCAAGAGTAACTGTGAGGGCTTAGAGTGTTGTGTCAACACCACCACCACCACCACCAAAGGCCCAATTTTTCAGCCCCTGTTCAACAGGGGCATGCAATTACAATTCTTGATCTAATAATTCACAGCAGGGCCCATTCATGCACCCACCAAGAGTAACTGTGAGGGCTTACAGTGTTGTGGCAACACCAACATGTAAGGGGCAAATTTCAGCAGAGTATATACGGCAGGCCCCTACTTTCAAACATCCAACTTACAAATGACTCCTACATGCAAACGAAAGGAGACAACAGGAAGTGAGAGGAAATCTACCCCTAGGAAGGGAAATTCTCTCCTGTAAGAGTTAATATGGGAAAAAGGTGTCTCCTCTCTACTGATGCTTTATCACCAATCCTTGTTTCAATAAAAACCCCACTTTTCAAAAACATTTGTCTTTGGGACGGAAAGTGAGGTGAAATGTTCTGAATAGGGGCACAGACAGCAAAACAAATGTTACAGTGGTGATAACCCTTCCCTATGTTTTCCAAAAAGCTTAAAAATAGATTTTTTTGGCTGGAGCTACACTTAAACAATGTACCTGTTCAAAATTACAAACAGATTCTACATAAGAACAAACCTACAGTCCCTGTCTTGTATGCACCGCCTGTATACGGCTGTTCAGAGTATATAGGGCCTTTTTTATTTTGTGTGCGGGGTTCCCCTTAATATCCATACAAGACCCAAAGGGGCTGGTAATGGGCTGGGGTAGGGGGGGGGGGGGTGATGGGGTAGCTATGCCATTTTTCTCAAAGATTTTCATCCATATTACCGGGACCAGACATTACATTAAAGCCGCAAGCAGTTTTAAATGGCTTTTTTTTCCTTTATTAATGTCATTTTGTGCAGGGACAGTTCTAAACACGGGAAACACGTGGCACTTCACAGGCATACTTTAGACACCCCCCAGGTACGATATTTAAAAGAATATTTGACTTTTTTTTTTTCACTTTATGCATCATTAAAATGACTGCTCCCGAAAAACGGCAGTTTTTAAAACTTCTTTTTGCATTGATACATGTCCCCTGGTGCAGAACCCGGGTTCCCAAACCCTTTTTTAGGACAATAACATGCATATTAGTCATTATAATTAGCACTTTAGATTTCGAACGTTCGCATCCATTGTATTTAATAGGGTTCTAACGTTCGTGCGAACTTTCGGTCCGTTCGCGGGTTCCGGTGCGAACCGAACCCGGGGGTGTTCGGCTCATCCCTACTCACCAGCTGCTGATGATCTTGGTTAATGGTGTAGGGCCGAAGAACATCTTGGGCTAATCTAACTTCACCCCTGATCTAGTATAAGCTTCACTTTCTTTGGAGAAATGTTGGTGTATCTTTCAAAGACAATGCCATCCAATGGGCTAAATACTGTCTTGGAAAAGGATGCTTGAAGTTGGACAGAAGAGCGCTTGCTTTACTAACTGGGGCTATTAAGACCCTTATTCCAGTCTGAAGATCCAAAAACCAATGGTTATGTTCAGGGACCATGAAGCGGTCAAGGTAAGCTGTGACCATCCAGCTGGTTCAAACAACTGACATTTTTCCAGAGGAGTATATCATACCAAGATACCATAGCATATCAAATATCCAGTTTGCAAAGTAAAGAGCTAATATCATTCCATATAAGATAACAAATATATAAGGGTGCAGCACCAATAGGAAATAGTTGCAATATAAGCTCTGTGATGAACAGTCCTATTCAAAAACCGCCATTAATGATGGATGACAAGTTGGTAAAGAAGTCCAAGCACCAGCAGTGTGAAAAGGGGTTGAATGCACACGTCACCGCCAGTGTGTAGAGGCAATCCTGCTTACCAGAGGAAGTTGACTCTCAAATCATAAAGTCTCAGTGAACGCATATGTGATGCAGATGAGCATCGTTAACTGCATCACTCCAACTCCTGTCAGTTATGGAAAACGCGATCCCAACCCAGGAAGCTCTTTCTCCAGGTAAGTGGATGTATATATGAATATACTGTGGCCTTTTTACCTGCGGCCAAACGCAAGCACGTCATACTATAATAAAGTACCTGGAAGTGACCCACCGGAAGTAGTCAGTCCGCTCTCAAACCGGAAGTGGCAACCCGGAAGTGGCAACCCGGAAGTGACAACCCGGAAGTGGCAAACCAGAAGTGGCAACCCGGAAGTGACAGACGGGAAGGGTCATACCGGAAGTGATATACCGGAAGTGGTCTATCTAGTGGACATAATGTATACAACAACCAAATAACCCATACAGGTACAGTTTAAGTTCATAAAACGTACATAACATTATATTTAATTTAAAAGAGAACGAGGATGAACAGGAAAAAATACATATAACTATGTTTGGTAAATTATCAGCAGAAAATATATCCTATGTTGCAAGAGTTATTCAACCATTGTTAATACAGCAATTTGCATCCCACTCTATATTCATTCCAAATGGTGAATAACTCTTAAAGCGGAGCTCCGCCTTAAAAAAAAATATTAAAAGCCAGCAGCTACAAATACTGCAGCTGCTGACTTTTAATAAATGGACACTTACCTGTCCAGGGCGCCCGCGATGTCAGCAGCAGAAGACGAGCAATCGCTCGGCTCTTGGCTGCCCCCGCCGCCATCATCGGTGAGGGAATCAGGAAGTGAAGCGTTACGGCTTCACTGACCGGTTCCCTATTGCGCATGCACGAGTCAAGCTGCGCATCTTCATTGGTCCCCGTTGTGTTCTGGGAACTGTGTGTTTCCCAGAACACAACGGGGGGGGGGGGGGGGGGCGGGCAGGAGCGTAATAGCTGCAGATTCCTGTGGCTATCTATGCCCATAAGTGGGTGCAAATACCTGTATTATACAGGTATCTGCACCCCCCTCCCCCTAAAAGGTACCAATTGTGGAACTGAAGAGGGGGAGGAATCCGATGAGCGGAAGTTCCACTTTAGGGTGGAGCTCCACTTTAAGGTCATATATCCCGCAGGTCTCTATTCTGGAGATTTCCCGCCGGATATTGCTACCCCTCCAATGTGGAGAAAATCTGTCAATTTCCAAAATCAGTGTCCCCTGTGGGTTCTTTGCATGACAAAGCACGTAATGCTTGGAAACACAGTGTTTAGGGAAACCAACGTATATTGCCTAAATGTTCATTGACTCTAATTTTCATAGTTCTAATTGTCCGGCCCACATATTGCAGGCCACATGGGCACTGTAAGCGATAGACAATATTTTTTGAAGAGCAGGTAATGAATGATTTGATGTCATATGTTCTGGAGGTTACCACAGATCGAAAATTGCATACCCTTCTCTCTCTTAAAGCATTAATGCTGCACACAGCACATTTCCTACAGGAGAAAAAACATTTAAGTTTTGAAAAAAATAAACTTTTTTAGGATTGTTAACAACATTATGGGCCACATATAGCCGTAAAGGTTGTACTCCTCGGTATACAACCTGAGGTCAAGGGCCCAACAGGTTATAATTTTTATGGACCTCCCAATGACAGGCAATTATTTGTTTAATGTCTCGATGTTGATTGGAGTAAGTAGTAATAAAAAAAAAACGGTTTGATTCAAATCCTTCTCGATTCTCGGCTTGTCCTTTAACAGCTGTGCTCTATCTAGACTAGCAATCTCAGAAATAACACTATCCATCTTGTTGGGATTATAGCCTCTATCAATAAACCTAGTTCGCAACGTGGATGCCTGTTGATGATAATCATTTAGGATGGTACAATTCCGACGTACTCTGAGGAGCTGGCTCTTAGGGACAGACTTGAGCCAAGAAGGATGATGGCAACTGCCCTGGCCGATAAAGCTATTACGGTCCGTCGCCTTAAAGTAGGTGGTAGTAATCAAAGCACCATCCCTGACCTCCACGTTGAGATCCAGAAAGTGAATATTTTCTTTGCTGGCTTCACGTTGTAGGACAATACCGAAAGCGTTATCATTCAGGTAGTCAATGTAGTTGTTCAGGGACTGCATGTCACCCTCCCAGAGGAGGAGGATGTCGTCAATATACCTCTGCCATCGGAGTAGCTCAGACCTCCGATTAGTATAGACGACATCCTCCTCCCACTTGGCCATGAACAAGTTCGCCAAGCTTGGCGCAAACTTTGCGCCCATGGCGACTCCCCTACTCTGCAAGTAGAAGGAGCCGCCAAACCAAAAGTAATTGTGGTTTATGGCAAAAGTCAGAAGCTTCAGAATGAAATCACGCTGTATGGATAACAAGCTGATATCACGCCTCAAAAAGGAGTCCACAGCCTCAAACTCATCCCCATGAGATAGGATAGTGTACAGAGAGGACATGTCGGCCGTTGCCAAAATGTACCCCTCCTTCCACTGGATACCACTAAGAAGGTTTAAAACCTGAGTGGAGTCCTTCAAGAAGGATGGAGTTTGAACTACCAGAGGTTGCAGAAAACCATTGATGTATCTACCTATCCTGGAGGTCACAGAAACTTTCCCACTAATAATTGGCCTACCAGGGGGATTAGCCCGATCCTTGTGAACTTTTGGTAGGTAGTACATCACTGGAACACGTGGAGCCATGGGGGCCATGGTCACTGTTACTAGCTTCATTTTTTAGCCAAAACGCAGATTTTATTTGTTTTTACATATAAGATAACAGAATGGGTCATACCAAAATAGAATGGTAAGTCAGCACTCTAGTGAACAATAGGCTTGTGCAATTCGTTTCGTAACGAATCGAAATTCGTCCGAATTTAGCAAATTTCGGACATTCGGAAGCATTCGAATTTCCGAACAAAGCAATTACGAATAAAACCGAATCCGAAATAAATTATACCGCAAATAGCGAATGCCCGAATGTCTTCGGCATAATTCGTTATGAAAAAAGTTACGAATGTACGAATCCATACGAAGCACAATAACACTCACTCTGCTCTGCTCTCTGCTTCTCCCTCACCGTGCTGAACCCTCTCAAAATGGTGTACAGGGGCGGAGGCTACAGCCGCATGTAAAAAACGAAAGTAAAATACGAGATTTCGAATCGTTACAAATAACCGCTATGTATTTAGAGAAGTACAAATCCATTCGAAGCACATCAGGCATAATAGGCAGCGTCGTTGTGAGAGAGACACGGAAAATTACGAAGCAACGAACCCAAAAAAAGTTACAAAAGTAGGAGTTGTGTCCAGAATCAACGAAAAACAATGTACCCTACCGAAAGTACGAATTATAAATCAACTAAAAATTCAACGAAAAATGTCGCTTGCGAAAATACGAATTAGTCCAAACACGAAAAATCCCGTCTAGCAAAATTACGAATGATTACGAATCAACAGGACCGAAAAGAAACGAACCGAAACTAAACAAATTTTTCCGTTGTGCATAAGTCTAGTGAACAAAGGAAAGAACGAATACTTTTTTAGAATAGTTTGCAGAATAGGTCATGCCAAGTCAGAGCTTAGAGACAATTTTAGGTGAGAATTATTTTTAAAAAGTATACATTTGCTAGCCATTGTGGCAGCACACCAGCTGTGAAAAAAATGAAAGTATATGCAATCACTAATATCTCATAAAAGATTTAAATCCCAACTCCTAGGAGCCAGACCACTTCTTGCATCGGTCAGAGGGCTCTTAAGAAGAGTACTGAGGCAGGGTGCTGCAAAGTATTTAGATAGGTATGTACAGAGCCCTACTAGTCCCTTCCAACAACCATGATCTGCCTACATTTCAAAAAGAAGCACAGAGACCCAGTGATGGAAACAGAAAGTTTTATTAAAAAATGTTGTTAAAATGTTGATTGGGGTTAAGCAAGAACCAGGTAAGGTCGTATTGTATGTACCGCCCAAACCTTTTTTTTGCTTTGGTTAGAGTAGGGAAGGGGTAAAACCTTTCCTAGTTTTTACACTATGTACCCCTTACTCATTCACATAAGGGGGTGATATCTGGGCTCCCCTTATTTTAAAAGGGGCTTCCAGATTCTGATAAGTCCCTCATCCACAGACCCCAACAACCACCAGTCCAGGGTTGTGGTGAAGAGACCTTTGTCCTCATCAAGATACCCCCCCCCCCATGTTGAGGGCATGTGGTCTGGTATGATTTGGGGGTGATGGTAAATATTCACTAGCTGTCTCCTGACCTGCCAGGCTGCATACTTGGATCAGGGTCCGGTATGGAATTTAGGGGGGACCCTACACCATTTTTCTTTGACAACCTCTGCCCCTTTTTTAGATTCCACTGTCAGCCTAAATGAGCCCAGTGGGGTTGACTCATAATTGCTAGGATGGCTGGCTGGCAGCTTCCTAACAACCAGCCTGATGGAAAGCTGTCACATTTAGCAGTGGTATCAATGCTGGCCGGACACAATTTTAGTTTGGCTGTTTGTCAAACCTCCGACCAAGCAAAGTTCGGTCTGAACCTTTGTTCAGACTGAACTGACACCTCATCACTAGGAAGCAGAGTTACTAGAAACAGTCACTTATTTCAGTGTTTCTCAACTCCAGTCCTCAAGGCGCACCAACGGGTCATGTTTTCAGGATTTCCCTTAGATAAAACAGCTGTGGTAATTACTAAGGCAGTAAAACAGATCAAATCACCTGTGCAAAATAATGGAAATCCTGAAAACATGACCTGTTGGTGCGCCTTGAGGACTGGAGTTGAGAAACACTGACTTATTTGATAGCGTTCTGCAATAAGTTTAAGAATATTTTGTATCCTGATATGTTTATATGTAATATTCTATGTGCAATATTTGTATCTTAGGCCGGTCATACATGGTGTGAATTTATTTTCTTCTACCACGGGTTGGGGAAAGCGTCCTGGCCGGAATGGGCGGGGGAAGCCTTCATGGGCGGGAGAAGACAGTGATTATTACTAGCGGCTATAGCAGCCGCTAGCAATAGTTGTAAGAGAATCCGGCAGGCTGGTTGCACCCAAGTTGCGATCGATCAACTTGGTAATTCAGCCTGCCCATTAACAGTTTGAATCTTGGCCAGTTCCTGCTAAACCGACCGAGATTCGAACCGTGTATATCAAGCAAGCATGTGAGGATTTGCATTCTTTTTCACACATTTGCAATTTTTCCTGTTTCCTGCTGTAAAAGGTCATTGTTTGTCCACGGTTCAATTCAGAGAGAGGGAAAGTAATAAGAGAGACAACTGAACTGTACTCTTATTAGAAAAGCTATTTGGCGTTTTGGTAATCCTTGTACATGTTCTTAATGTGTATTTGTAAAACAAAAATTATAGATTTTTTACTCTGACAATAAAACCCACATTACACAGGGAGTTGTTTGTGATTGGATATACAGTGTCTTGAAAAAGTATTCATACCCCTCAAATTGTTCTACATTTTGTCATGTTACAACCAAAAACGTAAATGTATTTTTATTGGGATTTAATGCGATAGACCAACACAAAGTGACACATAATTGTGAAGTTGAAGAAAATGAAAAATGCTTTTCAATTTTTTTTACAAATAAATATGTGAAAAGTGTGGTGTGCATTTGAATTCAGCCCCTACTTTGTATGACCACCTTTTGCTGTAAATACAGCTGCAAGTCTTTTTGGGTATGTCTCTACCAGCTTTGCACATCTAGAGAGTGAACTTTTTGCCCATTCTTCTTTGCAAAATAGCTCAAGCTCTGTCTGATTGGATGGAGAGCGTTTGTGATCTGCAATTTTCAAGTCTTGCCACAGATTCTCATTTGGATTTAGGTCTGGACTTTGACTGCATCTTTCTAACACATGAATATGCTTTGATCTAAACCATTCCATTGTAGCTCTGGCTGTATGTTTAGTAGACATTTGCACACTGAAATATTTTGTTTCGGAATTTCGTTTTCGTCCGAAAAATATTTTTTTTTAGTTACTCCCGAAATTTGTTTTTATTTATTTTGTTTCGGTAAAAAATGCATTCGTCCGAAAATCCGAATTAATTAAGGTCGAATCTGTCAATTGAAGACTTATGGTGTCTGTTGAATGTTCTAAGAAGATTTGACGAAGCAGCTAAACTGTACGACGCCGCAATCGTACATTTCCGGTCGAATGCTCCGCCTACAAGCTATAGTAGAATTCTAATGTTGTATGACTAGTAATAATTATATTTATTAATTATTATTACTAGTCAACCAACATTAGAATTCTTCTATAGCCTATGGGCTGAGCATTTGACCATAAATGTCCGCTCGCGGCGATCGTATGTTTTTAGCTGCTTTGTCGAATCTTCATGTCTCTATAATGTTGAATCTTTTCTCTCTATGTCGAATAATCTTGGACTAATAGAGTTAGGTTAGGCACATTCAACCGCAGGTTCGATAGACACAGATCACTATTGTCACCGTCATGTTGAATCTTCTATCTGTATCGAACTGTTGTCGCAATGAAACGAAAATAAAGCATTTTTTATGTCAGATCTTCCGAATTTCGGATTCTGCACTCTCGTTATCGTTTGTTAAAACGAACGCGAAAATCCCACAAATTTCAGACGAAAATGCATTCGTCCGAATGCACATGTCTAATTTTTAGGGTTATTGTCCTGCTGGAAGGTGAAGCTGCACCCTACTCTCAAGTCTTTTTCAGACTCTAACAGGTTTTCTTCTAAGATTGCCCTGTATTTGGCTCCATCCATCTTCCTATCAACTCTGACCAGCTTCCGTGTCCCTGCTCAAGAAAAGCATCCCCACAACATGATGCTGCCACCACCATGTTTCACGGTGATGATGGTGTGTTCAGGGTAATGTGCAGTGTTATTTTTCCGCCACACATAACGTTTTGCTTTTAGGCCAAAAAGTTAAATTTTGGTCTCATCTGACCAGAGCACCTTCTTCCACGTTTGCTGTTTCCCCTACATGGCTTCTCGCAAACTGCAGACAGGACTTTTTATGGCTTACTTTCAACAATGGCTTTCTTCTTGTCACTCTTCCATAAAGGCCAGATTTGTGGAGTGCACGACTAATAGTTGTTGTGTGAACAGATTCTGCAACCTGAGCTGTGAATCTCTGCAGCTCCTCCAGAGTTACCATGGGCCTCTTGGCTGCTTCTCTGATTAATTCTCTCCTTGCCCCGCCTGTCAGTTTAGGTGGACGGCCATGTCTTGGTAGGTTTGTAGTTGTGCCATACTCTTTCCATTTTGGGATGATGGACTGAACAGTGCTCCGTGAGATGTTCAAAGCTTGGGATATTTTTCTATAAGCTAACCCTGCTTTAAACTTCTCCACAACTTTATCCCTGACCTGTCTGGTGTGTTCCTTGGCCTTCATGATGTTGTTTTTTCACTAAGGTTCTCTAAAAAACCTCTGAGGGCTTCACAGAACAGTGGAATTTTTACTGAGAATAAATTAAACACAGGTGGACTCTATTTACTAATTAGGTAAATTTGGTCTATCACATAAAATCCCAATAAAATACATTTACGATTTTGGTTGTAACATGACAAAATGTGGAAAATTTCAAGGAGTATGAATACCTTTTCAAGGCACTGTACTTGTTGCAAAGACTTTGGTGCTTCATAACACAAAAAGACTTCAGAAGGGGACAGAGGCCTGGACAGACAACTGGACGCCTGTCTAGTTAGGGTAATGGAGTTTGACCAGAAAAAGAAAGGGTGGGTTCCCTGGCCTGCAGTTAGGATTTCCACAAGTCTGGGAAGGGAAGCCACAAGTGGAGTTAGTACTGCAGGAGTGCTGCTCTCTGTGGATGTGTGGACGGAAAATCATTTGGGATCTGCTGGTCAGAGGACCACAATGTTTTGTTGTGTTTTCTATAGCCCAGCAAGGCAAGATTGTTCTGTTTGTTTCAAAAAATTAAATTTGGTAAGGAAATGCTGATGCTTACATCCACGTATGGGCTGTTTGCTGAATTAGCTTCCATTGGATTTATAAATATATAAATAAATAAAGGTTGCAATTTTCTTAATCTTGAAACACTTAAGTGTGGGGCAGTAATGCTGAACCTATTCACCTTCACTGTGACATCACTGTCCTGAAGTGGTTCAAGGTACAGGTATAATGGGGTTAGTGCCGCTACCTTTAGACCGAAGCGTGATCTGTCAGGTCGCTCTTTATATGGCTGTGTTCCACGATGTGTGCCTAAAGTGGGATCTAATGATCTCAAAAAATACCCTCAGGTGAAATTAATAACTACTCATACCATTAACGTGAGGTGAACATGCAGAATGTCAGTGTATATAAGATCTACCGTCAGACCATAATAGTGAAAAAAGCCCTACAGTAAAGTGCTAATAAGCTTGTGGTTGCTTTATAAATCCTTATGTAGCGCACTCACCCCCATCACCTGCCATTGGCTCCCCGCAGGTAGAGAGGGCACACCACGCCACAAGCCCATACCCTCCTGTGTAAAGAGGTTGAGCGGTGTTGTTGGTGGGTCTCCACAGCCAGAAAACCAGAATCCTCCAGAGAATGGTTCTCACCTCTATAATTGACAGAGATAAGTCCTTGTTCCCCCCAGTGACTTGAATGTCCACACCAGCTGCAACTCCAACGTAGAGTTTATTTCTCGTAAATAACAGTCTCTGATAAGTAAAGGTTGGAGCAAGAAGACAGGACAGCATAAGGTGTGGGAGAGGTCCAGTGATTACTTCACTGCTCGGCTTCTCAAGCAGACTCAGCCCAGATAGATAATCTCCCTAGGTAGGGACTAGCAGCCAAATGGTACTCTAACTTAACCGCACAGTCTCTGCCACAGACTTGGTGAACTTGGTCTCTGCCACAGACCTGGTGAACTTGGTCTCTGCCACAGACCTGGTGAACTTGGTGTTTCAAAGCTGGACCTCTTTGTAAGGAGAAGACATCCCTCCAGAGAGTTACCGGGCCCCTTCCTTCACCGTGACTTCTCACCGGTCCCTCGGAACAGTTCCTCCCCCGGCCTCCTCGTCTAAGATAAGGGTCCCCTTGCAAGGCGGCACCCTGGGATTCTTCAATCCTTGATGGGCCCCAGCCGAAGGTGCTGGGCCCAAGGCCTTTGCTGCAGTCCCAGGGCTAAAGCTGCCTGGGACTGATTCACCGACCTCCGCCCCTGGGCCAAAGGTGCCCAGGGCGGACAGGAACACACCCCCTGGGGTGAGACCCCCGACCACAACAGAACGGACAGAACCCCGAACAGGAAGCGTCTGCCGCTTTCATATCCTCTCCCAGCACGCACAGCAGGCCTGCCACACCCACTGTACGGCTGCTGAGAGGGGACACACAAGGCACAGCACTGTATCAGCGGTTCAACCCTGGCCTACCATGGCAGCGCCACCTGCAGGCCACAGGGAACTATACACCGATACTCTCCCTGCGGACAAAAATGGTTGATAGAACCCTGATAATTGGGGTGTTTGAGCATAACTACCACTCAAACACTTCCCCTAAATTTAGGACCCTGCTACACTTATATGACCATAAAACCCCTAAAGGGGAGATAAAAGTAACTCCTCAACACTTCATGGGTATTAAACATATAAGTAAAAGGAAGAAAAATATGTGTATATATAATGCAAATAAGTCCAAAAAAAACATATACCGTATATTGAAATTAAAGTTCATGTGTGGTTTTAAGAAAGCCAGTCCAACAGGTCGTGCAGTATTGCTGTGAAAAATCCCAAAAAAGTGCATAAAAAATGCATAAAAAAACGCAGAAAAGAAACAAGAAAAGTTCCAAGGTGACTTGTGCTCGTTGTATCAAAGGTAATCAGGTGACTTTCGTGCTCCCCCTCTTGGGTCCCCACTCACCAGCTCCTCATCACTGTCCTGAAACCACATGTTTAAGACTCAGAGAACGACAGCTTCCATTTGAGTTATTTTCCTTTAAAGTGAACTTTCTAGATAAGGACCCTGTTCTCTAGCTATATACACACTGTGATTATTAAAAAAGTCAGGATGGCCCGTCAGGAATAGATAGATGTCCAGTGATGAGAAAGATAGAGAATAATTAGGCATAGACAGATAATTATCTGCCTCTGGCAATATATAAACCAGGCATATTTATTAAAGTTAAACAAGATATGCTTCTGCTTTTAAACCTTTAATGCCTGCTCATTTTTTGCATTTTAATTAGGGAAAATAATGAGGTGTGTTGACTAATTTCCTGCTAGAGTGGGCATTGCTCTATGTACAGAAGTATGCAGTTACCAAACTAATCACTTATCTACTTAAAGACAACTGTTAACCCTGGAAAAATGCAGGTTAAGAGGATTATAGGCTGTAACACAGGTTGCATATCAAATATGCAAACTTTAAAAAGTACTTTTGCGTTCAGGCTGAGCAATATATACTTCATCTTTTTATGGCTGAAAACCTTCTCCTGAAAGTGGAGCTGAACTCAATAAGTGAAGGAAACATTTAGAAATATTAATTGTGTCTGAGCAGTAGCCTATTGTGTTAAATGCTTCCTTAAAAATACCAGTGCAATTCCAGTGAGTGTGCCTAGGCATTAGCGTACCTACAAATGGCCTTTAAAGCAGTTGTATAACTGCACTGAAATTTAAATATATATATTTTTAAACAAAAAAACCTGTAAGGCATAGGCATAATGAGCTAGTATGCAGCACATACTAACTTATTATGAAATACTCACCTTAGAACGAGGCCTCTGCATCTGATCCCGGTCCACACCGAGGGAACTGACATGTTTCTTCCGGGTTTGCGGCTCCGGCGCTGCGAGTGGACGGAGCCGCGATTACGTCACTCCCGCGTGGGAGTCTTCTTCTGGTCCGGCAGCGCATGTGCCGCTGACGTCAGCGGCTGCATGCAAAGTGAATATCTCCTAAACCGTACAGGTTTACGAGATATTCATTTTACCTACAGGTAATCCTTATCTTACCTGTATACAAGGGAATACAACCACTTTAAGGAGCAATGGGCTTCATCCGGCTTACCTGTCCTCTATTTATCCATCAGAATGCATGTGCTTCTATTGTGGAGACTCTTAAAAGTCAGAGTTAGGGACTACAGGTAACAGGGTGCCTTGACGGGACCTGTAGCTTACACATGTATTTGTGCAGACTAACCCCCTGTTTTTAACGCATACTGTTAGGCCCCATACACACTATTTAATTTTCTGCAGATTTTTTTTGTCTTCAGATTTACCAAAAGCATATAATATGAGGTCAAACCGTAAGAGTTCCAATTTGTATGCAGTCAGGCAGGCCCGTGCACTACATGGTTTTGGTAAATCTGAAGACAAAAATCTGCAGAAAATCTAATAGTGTGAATGGGGTCTAAGACAGGTCAATTCGGTTGTTCGAAGGCTGGATGGTAAGTTGAGCTTGGGAATTTTTTAGTTTTGTTTGACATGCATTGTCCTTCCAGTGCTCCTTGCTTCAAAGACCAGTTAAAGGTGGGGGCAGTGACCATTTGTTTGTATTGTTGATATGTTGGCCAGGCAATGCACTGACACCTTTGCTGCCATTGTGCTGTGTGCTGGGTGTTCAGTGTGCTCCTGCGCCTTTAAGGAGGGGTGGGCTCCCTCCGGCTCACCTGCCCTCTATCTATGCATCAGAATGCATGTGCTTCCATTGTGGAGACTTAAAAGTCAGAGTTAGGGACTACAGGTAACCGGGTGCCTTGACGGGGCCTGTAGCTTATGTATGTATTTGCAAATGTGTGCAGACTAAACTCAATTTTAACTCATACTGCTAGACAAGTCAATTTGGTTGGTTGCAGGCTGGTCGGTAAGTTGAGCTTTGAAATTTCTTTGGTTTTGTTTGTCATTTCCAAGGAGTCTTACCATCACATTTAATTTTTTAGAAGTCAGAATTCAAATAACACTATTTTGACTTTTCTAGTAGGAGGGAGGAAAACCTCCTATCTTAGCTGCAGTATTCATTCTAGTAACCAAAATAACAAATTAGATATATCTATATGCCTATGTGCTGATACCTAGTAGATTAATTCTAAGTGACAGTGAGAGATTTATAGGGTTTTCCAGTTATCCCAGCTGCAAAGAGCAACAACATGGGGGGGTTTGGACATGACAGCCCACCCAAACCAGGGCTTTTCTATTAGGCACAGTAGACTTGCCTTTACCATATATTGTGTAATATTCAAATATTCTTTGCTGCACCAACATTAAGACAAGCAGAATGCTTCTATTTCTTCTTTACACAATTTAATATCTCCAGGTGGGCCATGCAAAGACAGTTACAAAAAAAATACAAAAACAGAAGATACAGAATCACACATACTGTACATGCAAGCAAACAGCATTACAACTGAAAAAAAAAAACTGAAAAAAATATTTCTCCTGCTTGGACAGAAAATGAAGACCATACCCCTTACATGAATGGAACACATTATGAATGCCACACCTGCTGATGAATCCTGGTATACCTTACAGGTCACAGTGGGCTGCCACGCACTCAGACTTGGCCATTGAATATAAAGGGCTGACCACCACATATTACCTAATTAGCACCGGTAAGCAGTGGCGTAGCGTGGGGGGGCAGGGGGCGATTGCCCCGTGTGCAAAATTTAGAGGGGTGCAGCGGCAGGCGGCAGGTTACCTGCATCTCTTCTCCTGCGCTGTGCAGTCCAGTAAACTGTGAGCTCTTCTGCTTAGCTATAAGTAAGAAGTTGCAGTGCAGCTCCGGATTAGGCTCCAGCGGTGACACTGACACAGCAGTGAGTAAATGAACACTGAAGACCATCCATGATGATCCCAGAGATTGTGACTGTGCAGAGACTGGGGGGAAGGAGGAGGGCAGGCGACTCATGAGGCATCCTCTCCATTACACGCCACTCCACAAACACAAGTGTCCGTCCACTTAGCTCGCCCCACAGCCCGGACTTCCGACCACCGCCGCTTCTCCTGAGTCCTGCCTGTGCCTGTTAGTGTGCTGCTACGTGGCCCCGGCACTCTGACCCTGCACCGACCACCCCAGGACTGGAGGAAACCAGGGCCAGGAGGAAGAGGATGAGGCATCATACACACAGATAGAAGACCCTCCTTACCGGCAGCTGCACAGACATTGTGAGTACTCCTCTACAGAGGAAAGCTCTGTACGGAATTATGGCAGCCGGAGGGGGGGCTGGGGCTGAGCTCTGAACTGGAATCTGTGGGAAAGAGAGCTTTGTATTGGGGGGGAGATGTACACAGTGCACCCCCTCAACCCTGCAAGCTGTACACGGCGCACCCCTTCAACCCTGCAAGCCGTACACGGCACACCCCCTCAACCCTGCAAGCCACACACAGCGCACCCCTCAACCCTGCAAGCCGCACACAGCGCACCCCCTCAACCCTGCACGCCGCACACAGTGCACCCCCTCAACCCTGCACGCTGCACACAGCGCACCCCCTCAACCCTACACTCCATACACAGCACAGCTCTAAACCCTGCATTCCGTTCACAGCGCACCTCTATACCCTGCATTCCGTACACAGCACACCTCTCAACCCTGCACTCCATTCACAGCGCACCTCTGAATCCTGCATTCCGTAGAAAGCGCATCCCTCAGCCTTGCACTCCATACACAGCGCACCCCTCAACCCCTCAACCCTCATTGCTAATAATTAGTTCTAGTTCTTCTTTACTGTCTATTGGTGGGTCCCGTCACTTCTGCAGTCTGTGGTGTGCAGGCAGTGAGATGACGTGCTATAACCTTAAGCAACAAATCAGTGGGTTGTAATGATGTGCTGTAACCACTAGCAACTAATCAGTGAGCCGTAATGATGTGCTGCAATGTCTACCAACCAATTAGGGAGCATTAATAATATGCAGAAATCTCTAGCAACCAGTGAGTGGTAATGATGTGCAGTAACCTTCAGCAACCAATCAGTGAACAGTAATGATCTGCTGTAATCTCTAGCAAGCAATCAGTGAGCAATAATAATAGTAACCTCTAGCAACCAATCAGTTTGAAGTAAGGATGTGCAGTATCATCTAGCAACCAATCAGTGAGCAATAATAATGTGTGTAGTGGACAGTGTAGGAATCAGGTGGGTCAGTGTAGTGGTCAGTATAGCAATCAGGTAGGTCAGTGTAGTGGTCAGTATAGAAATCAGATAGGTCAGTTTAGTGGTCAGTGTAGGAATCAGGCAGGTCAATATAGGAATCAGGTAGGTTAGTATAGTGGTCAGGTCAGGTCGGTGTAGGAATCAGGTTGGTCAGTACTAGGAAGGGACTCAGAGAGTGCTAAAAATCTTCTTTAGGTAAGGGGGCGCAAATCTCTTGCCCTGCCATGGGCGCTGACAACCCACGCTACGCCACTGCCGGTAAGATTTTGATAATAACAATCTTTCTGGTTCTAACTGGTTCTAGTTATGAGTATGGATCTGAACGTAAGAGTAATAGTTCCAGCTCTTGTTCTGCTATATATTAATAAATATCCCATATTTTATGATAAACTTACTATGTTTGGAATAAAACAGCTCGTCTTTACACCACCAGGCTTTTACCGTAGGTTTTGTGAAGCCAAATAGTGCAGTGCAACAATGTAAATCACTATAATAAATGCAGAAAAAACAAAAGTCATCAGCGAAAACTTCATCCATGTACAAAGTCCATAAATAACTGAAACCAAATGTGCTTCATAGTGTTCAAAGGACTACTCCCAAAGAAGGTGCAATAAACTCCAGTGCACAGGATAAAACTCCAATTTGAATAAAATCAAGCTACCCCTTTTAGGATTATCTTCCATGGAAAAAACATGTAAAATGGCCGCTACTGTACTTCCGGGCGTGATGACATCATAAGGTCCGTCTTCTGGCACGTTTTGTCACGTGACTTCCTCATTTGGCTTTTCCAATGAGAAAGTCATGAGGTCACGTGACGAAACGTATCAGCTGCCGGGTGTTTCGCTTTTTCCCACTTGCTATATGGACTGAATCTTGAGCCTCAGAATGGATGGATGATCTGCCAGAAGTGGTTTTGAAGTATACTGCACAATCATTACCCAGTATGTGGGAAAGCATGATAGACCTTACCTGTGTGTAGGTCAATTTGGGAGGTAAGAGGCTGCAGTGATAGATGGTGGGCACTGCAGTGGAGTACTATCATTTCCATGTCAAGTAGATCACTTATGGATGATTTATATGATAATAAAGGAATGAACCCTATAAAGCACGTATGATCTCAGTTATTTATGGACTTTATATATGGATGTACTTTTCACTAATGATTTATTTTTTCTGCATATATTGATTTACCTTTTTTGCGCTGGACTATTTGGTATTATAAACTCTTGTGGGTGTGGGAACCTACGGCAGCTGCTGGTGGCAACACATATATCATTTTTTCATATATATTTTATTTCTCACATTTTTTTTGTAATTTAATTTTTTTTGGCAAGCGCAGAGTAATATGGCTTTAGTTATATAGGATAGGAGTTATGAGTTATTACCCTTTTTGAGGTTTTATGAAAATTGAAACACATTTGTCTTTACAGGTGCTAATTGAAAATTTATACCTAGCCTGTGACAATTTGGGATGTACTCACACTGAATAGAATGTCCAAGGAGAAGACACACTGCTGTATGGATCCCTGCTGGGCAAAAAATCAAAAGTTTGGCCTCTCCCCCCAACACTGTATTGCTAAAATTCGTATGCAGATTGGTAATGAACTTTTCCCTGGCTGGGTCATGACTAATGTTAAAAAATGTTTCTGAAAATAAGTGAAAAGATGGACCAGAACCTACACTCTCTATTGGCTGTGTCTTGACACTTATACACCGTTTAAAGTGGTTGTAAACCCTCCCCCGGAAGTTACACCTACATGTAAGCCTAGATTAAGGCTTACCTGTAGGTGCTTGCAATTACTCCTAAACTTACACGGTTTAGGAGATATTTTCCGAAAGGTATACACCGTTGTCTACGGCGCATGCGCGCCGTAGACAAAGGCGCAGTGAAAATCCCATTCATAAAACCGGCAACGCCGGTTTTGACGGCTCCCGCGCACATGCGCGGAGTGACGTCTTCGCCGCTCCGGGTTAATCACAGCGCTGGATCGGCGATACCCGAAAGTAACCTTCCGGAGAGATGACTGCGGCCGGAGGGGGAGACGTGGATGGCTTCGGGGGGCCATACTAGCTCATTATGGCTTCGTCTTGCAGGTGGTTAGTTTAAAACCACTTTAATGAGCAAGCTGTAAATGGGGGGTTGCATAGTTGCAAACTTCCAGTGGTCATCCTTTAGGCCAGTGTTGTCCAAACTGAAACCTGTGGGCTAAATGGGGCATTTGCTTGCTTTTATTTGTCTCTTGGGGCCCTATTCCTCCCACTGATATGAGGAAATATCCCTTCCACTGACACCAGCAATGAGACACCATTTACTTTGCTAACACCAACAGAGGAACATTATTCCTCCCATTGACAGCAATGGAGCACTTTTACTCCCACTGATACCAACAACGGGGCATTATTCCTCTCACTGACACAAATGATGGGGTATTATTTCTCCTACTGATACCTTTGGGGGGGCACTCCATTGACACGAACAATGGGGTACTATACCTCCCACCAGGGGCATTTCATGAAATCAATTGGCCCGTGTGCAAGATCAAAAGTGGGCCCTAGGCACTGAGAAAGATGAAAATCTGGCACACGGAGTGTGGGTGTGGTTTAAATTGCACTTAATATTGGGCGTAGCTTAAAGGGGGTGTGGTTAAATAGAGTATAAAGATAATAAATGCGGCGCCTAAAATAGTGACAAAGCCCAGAGACACGTATGAATCTAGGTATGTGATAGGTGAAGAATAAGTGACTACAAGTGATCTAGTGAACTGATAACCAGGTGCAGATACACAAATCATAAATTCACACCAAAATCTATATGTCACAATGTAATATGAACATACAACAAAAAAAGTTCAGTGAAAATGTCCAGTATGAGAACTGGAATCAGAGGAGTAGATGAATATGAATGTAATCATCAGAGCGTGGTCTCCACATATAGAATCAAGCTGGCTTATGGTTCATATATAGCATTACTTCAGACCGTTGTGGCACCCAGGGATGTGACTCCAACACCAGGAAGGGGGAGAAGAAATGAATACTCTTACCCCTAAACGTGGACTCACACACCAGCGGTGGTGGGTCAAACAGGCGACAGGTGCAGTTGTAGATTCATCTGGGTATCTCCTCACAGACTAGCCATAGAAGGGATGGACTCACGGAATCAGCTCTCTCCAAGGCAGTGACACAGAATTCCAGACCGTCAGCACATCCTGTAGTGTTCCTTGCACCGGACTTCCATGTGTCCGGTGTGATGACTGTGCCCAGCTTCTTCTCACCCCAATCCTAACAACACAGCCAAGTTCTGAATTCAGTAACCCTTTCTGAGCCGCTGAAGTGGAATAACCACCCAGGTCAGGAGGTGAGACGTCACGTGACACTCGCTCACTGTCAGCAACTCACAAACAGCCAGGCAAGCTCTGTATAATGTTTTTATAGAAGACAGGCCAGCAAATAGAGTGCTTAACAAATCTTAAGTCCAATTAAGTAGCAGTTCATTGCTAGCTGTGGAATGCTTACTTCTCAGATTTCCTTTTTATTTTTTTTATTTATTTTTTATATTGTTCAGGTTTCTTCATTTGGAATACCCACACAGGCTCTTAGCAAGGTGCATGAAGATAAATGAATAAGGAACTGTTAACCTAATCACCAAAATAGAGACTATGGCGGTGGGTGGTATGTGCAGGATAGGGGTACGAAGTGTATGGCGTTGGGTGATATGTGCAGGAGTGGGGTACGGAGTGTATGGCGGTGGGTGGTATGTGCAGGAAGGGGGTATGGAGCATATGGCGGTGGGTAATATGTACAGTAGAGGGGTATGGAGTATATGGTGGTGGGTGGTATGTGCAGGAGTGGGGCACAGAGTGGATAGCGGTGGGTGGTATGTGCAGGATAGGGGTATGGTGTGTATGGCGATGGGCAATATGTGCAGGAGTGGGGTACTTCTCCCACTAATACCAAAGGGGCATTATTCCATATACTACTGACAACAGGCTCTATGTAAATTTTTTTACTCCCGCTGACCACCAAGCCTGAGGCATTGTTTACTCCACTGATGCTGGGACATTTTCTATTCTCATAGGCCACAATTTGGCCCCCTAAAGTTTGAGGACCGTAAACCGGCCTTTTGTTTGGAAAGTGTGGAGACCCCTGCTTTACAATATGCAGTGTAGTAGAATGTGTGAGTTATAAAGTGCCTGAGGAGGATTACACACATTTTGACAGCGAAAACGGTGTATCTGTATTATTAGCTTTTATTTACATTGTAAATTAGTCTTAGTGTATACTTTTCAAAAACACTATTACCAATTTTCACTGTGTGTTGCATATACGCGACTTACCTTTTACACAGTCATGGGAAATAAAACGCTCAATTAAGCCCCTTGAAAAGATAACTAACGAGACCAATCCTTTTCATTTCTATGCTTGAATTTCAGAAATCATAGGACTGTATAATCTTCAAATACTGCCAAGTCCCTACGCTCCCCCCAATCCATTCCATTAATGTCGGCGCCAATAGAAAGTGCATTCTGATGTTCACCCCTCACCACAAGTTTGCTTTGAAAGCAGAAGACCTGACATGTTACACCCGCCAGAATTGAATTACTAAAATGATTTCACAGCTACACACTCACTGTGATTGAATGAAAATGGCACTGTATTTGTTTATCCATAATTAACAAGGCAAATTAGGCAAATGCAGTGAAAATGACGCCTAAACCTTAAATAAAACAAAACGGCAGATTCCTGAGTCAGCCAAAGTGCAGCAAGCAGTGTCATCGGCAGGTTAATTACACAATCACACAAACACTGAATAAAATATTATGATCTTAAACTGGAAACGCTACAAATTTCCTTGATTGCCTTTGGCAGTTTAGTGAAAATGTCATCAATTTTTACTTATAATTCAAATTGTTTATTTTTTATACTTCATTAAAATCTAATGGCAGGGCTTAGTCTATGCAGATAATTATTTCAATTACTGTCTGCTTATTCAGAATTGGTACTCCTAAATTACAAAAAATGTAACCACAACCTGGGCTACATTTTATTAGTAACCAATAAAGATGGGGAAAAAGTTATCTTTGATGACTCAGGCTGGGGTCACATACAGTGGGTACGTAAAGTATTCAGACCCCCTTAAATTTTTCACTCTTTGTTATATTGCAGCCATTTGCTAAAATCATTTACCGTATATACTCGAGTATAAGCCGACCCGAATATAAGCCGAGGCACCTAATTTTACCACAAAAAACTGGGAAAACGTATTGACTCGAGTATAAGCCTAGGGTGTCCATCTGCATGCCTCACTGTGCCTCACTTTGCCTCACTGTGCCCATGCCTCACTGTGTCCATGACTAGACTGACGTTTAACATGGAAATCTATGGAAGGGGTGCCCGGATTTGAAAAATCGTTGCTCCCCGGCCATTGGTCCCCAGACTTCGCACACTTATAGAGGAGAAATGGAGCTACTTGTGTGCCAAGTTTCGGGTCCAGGGTACCTAAGACCGGCTGATACCGGGTCCCCAAAGTCACCAGAGAAATTACCGTTTAACATGGGAGTCTATGGAAGGGGTGCCCGGCTTTGAAAAATCGGTGCTCCCTGGCTGTAGGTCCCCTGGACAACAAAGAGTGGGGCTACATGTGTGCCTAGTTTGGGGTCCAGGGGACCTATGGCCGGCCAGTACCGGGTCCCCAAAGTCTGGGAGATCAGGCGCAAAAGGGTGACTCGAGTATAAGCCGAGGGGGGCATTTTCAGCACAAAAAAATGTGCTGAAAAACTCGGCTTATACTCGAGTATATACGGTAAGTTACATTTTTTCCTCATTAATGTACACACAGCACCCCATATTGACAGAAAAACACAGAATTGTTGACATTTTTACAGATTTATTAAAAAAAGAACTGAAATATCACACGGTCCTAAGTATTCAGACCCTTTGCTCAGTATTTAGTATTTCCACCCTTTTGATCTAATACAGCCATGAGTCTTTTTGGGAAAGATGCAACAAGTTTTTCACACCTGGATTTGGGGATCCTCTGCCATTCCTCCTTGCAGATCCTCTCCAGTTCTGTCAGGTTGGATGGTAAACGTTGGTAGACAGTCATTTCTAGGTCTCTCCAGAGATGCTTAATTGGGTTTAAGTCAGGGCTCTGGCTGGGCCATTCAAGAACAGTCACAGAGTTGTTGTGAAGCCACTCCTTCGTTATTTTAGCTGTGTACTTAGGGTCATTGTCTTGTTGGAAGGTAAGCCTTCGGCTCAGTCTTCGGTCTTGAGCACTCTGGAGAAGGTTTTCATCCAGGATATCCCTGTACTTGGCCGCATTCATCTTTTCCTCGATTGGAACCAGTCGTCCTCTCCCTGCAGCTGAAAAACACCCACAGCATGATGCTGCCACCACCATGCTTCACTGTTGGGACTGTATTGGACAGGTGATGAGCATTGCCTGGTTTCCTCCACACATACCGCTTAGAATTAAGGCCAAAACATTCTATCTTGGTCTCATCAGACCAGATAATCTTATTTATCACCATCTTGGAGTCCTTCAGGTGTTATTTTAGCAAACTCTATGCAGGGGCTTTCATGTGTCTTGCACTGAGGAGAGGCTTCCGTCGGGCCACTCTGCCATAAAGCCCCGACTGGTAGAGGGCTGCAGTGATGGTTGACTTTCTACAACTTTCTCCCATCTCCCGACTGCATCTCTGGAGCTCAGCCACAGTGATCTTTGGGTTCTTCTTTACCTCTCTCACCAAGGCTCTTCTCCCCCGATAGCTCAGTGTGGCCGGACGGCCAGCTCTAGGAAGGGTTCTGGTCGTCCCAAATGTCTTCCATTTAAGGATTATAGAGGCCATTGCGCTCTTAGGAACCTTAAGTGCAGCAGAAATTTTTTGTAACCTTAGCCAGATCTGTGCCTTGCCACAATTCTGTCTCTGAGCTCTTCAGGCAGTTCCTTTGACCTCATGATTCTCATTTGCTCTGACATGCACTGTGAGCTGTAAGGTCTTATATAGACAGGTGTGTGGCTTTCCTAATCAAGTCCAATCAGTATAATCAAACACAGCTGGACTCAAATGAAGGTGTAGAACCATCTCAAGGGTGATCAGAAGAAATGGACAGCACCTGAATTAAATATATGAGTGTCACAGCAAAGGGTCTGAATACTTAGGACCATGTGATATTTCAGTTTTTCTTTTTTAATAAATCTGCAAAAATGTCAACAATTCTGTGTTTTTCTGTCAATATGGGGTGCTGTGTGTACATTAATGAGGAAATAAATTAACTTAAATGATTTTAGCAAATAGCTGCAATATAACAAAGAGTGAAAAATGTAAGGGGGTCTGAATACTTTCCGTACCCACTGTATATGCGAATTGGATGCTTTTTGCACACTGCATCCAATTTGCATAACATGTGAGTGTGACCGGCTTTCAATGGAGCCAGTTCACATATGTCTGGGATGGCTGCGTTTCGAATTTAAAAAGGATCCTGTGCATTTTTGGGTCCAGTTCAGGTTACATAGTTACATAGTTAGTCAGGTTGAAAAAAGACACAAGTCCATCCAGTTCAACCATAAAAAAATTAAATAATAATATCATACAATCCCATATACCTAATTCTATACCCACAGTTAATCCAGAGGAAGGCGAAAAACCCCAGCAGAGCACGATCCAATTTGCTACAGCAGGGGAAAAAATTCCTTCCAGATCCCCCGAGAGGCAATCGGATATTCCCCGGATCAACTTTACCTATAAATGTTAGTACCCAGTTATATTATGTACATTTAAGAAAGAATCCAGGTCTTTCTTAAAGCAATCTACTGAGCTGGCCAAAACCACCTCTGCAGGGAGTCTATTCCACATTTTCACAGCTCTTACTGTGAAGAAACCTTTCTGTATTTGGAGGTGAAATCTCTTTTTCTCTAGACGTAAAGAGTG
Organism: Rana muscosa; assembly: GCA_029206835.1. NCBI lineage: Eukaryota > Metazoa > Chordata > Amphibia > Anura > Ranidae > Rana > Rana muscosa. The sequence goes on from CM055122.1 coordinate 220,899,026, forward strand.
CACCCTTGTCTTTTTTGTTGACCGTAAAGTGAACTCAACACCAAATTCACTATATGGACCCCCCTTTTTTTTTTTTAAATAAAGGACATTTACCCAATGGTGTCTATGTGTTTTGTGAATAATTTTTTACACTTTCTCTGTGAAATGGTAGGGGTACAATGTACCCCATACCAATTCACATAGGGGGGGCGGGATCTGGGGGTCCCCTTTGTTAAAGGGGTCTTCCAGATTCCAATAAGCCCCCTGCCCGCAGACCCTCACAACCACCGGGCAAGGGTTGTGGGGGTGAGGCCCTTGTCCCCATCAACATGGGGACATGGTGCTTTGAGGGGTCACAGACCCCCAAAGCATCCTCCCCATGTTGAGGGCATGTGGCCTGGTACGGTTCAGGAGGGGGGGGCGCTCTCTTGACCCCCCTCTTTTCCTGCGGCCTGCCAGGTTGCGTGCTCGGATAAAGGGTCTGGTATGGATTTTTGGGGGGAACTCCACGCCAGTTTTTTTTATTTGACGTGGAGTTCCCCTTAAAATCCATACCAGATCTGATATTTGGGGGAAACCCCACGTCATTTTTTTTTTTATTTGACGCAGGTTTCCCCTTAATATCCATACCAGACCTGAAGGGCCTGGTAATTGAATTTGGGGGGACCCCCACGCATTTTTTTTTATCAATGACTTTTCTCTGTATTGCCGGGAGCCGACAATTCATTATAGCCGCGAGTGCTTTTAAATGACTTTTTTTCCTTCAGAAATGACACTTTGTGCAGGGACAGTTCTAAGCACCGGAAACAAGCGCTACTTTTCAGGCATACTATACACACTCCCTAGGTACAAAATTTAAAGGAATATTTCACTTTTATTGTTTCACTTTAAGCATTATTAAAATCACTGCTCCCGAAAAACTGCAGTTTTTAAAACTTATTTTTGCATTGATACATGTCCCCTGGGGCAGGACCCGGGTCCCCAAACACTTTTTATGATAATAACTTGCATATAAGCCTTTAAAATTAGCACTTTAGATTTCTCCCATAGACTTTTACAGGGTGTTCCGCTGCTTTTCGAATTTGCCGCGAACACCCCAAATTGTTCGCTGTTCGACAAACGAGCGAATAGGCAATGTTCGAGTCGAACATGAGTTTGACTCAAACTCGAAGCTCATCCCTAATAACAGTAAGTGAGGAATCTGCAGCTTTTGGGATTTTTTTTTCTTAGCTAAACTTCAGCAATTCTGTAATTCAAACTTCACGTAATTCAGTTATTCTACACAGTGCTACAGCAAACTAAATGTATTTTAGTTAGCGCTTAAATCTACTTTAACAATAACTCAAATTGTGTACATAAAAATACCCAACAGATTTCCCTTAAATTTATTGGAGTAAATGTAAATATCAAACCAAATATAGATTTTCTACACATATAGGACTGTATTAGTTATTTTATATATGGAAACTTGTAATTCAGAACTGTTTTTCAGCACTAGTTTTAAAGTATTGTCAGATTGGCATCTGCCATAGAACGCATTAAATTGTATGCCTCCTCACATCTGTCCTTATGCCTTCTCATTCTCGGTTTTTAGATCTGATTGCCTCTTGCTTTGTGAACAGGGTATAGTCCTCTGTGTTCAGATAGAGGAATGCAATTTTAGGATTCTGAACTAGACATGATAAACGTCTAATTCTCCATCTAAGAACACAAACATATCACGGTCTAGCAGAGGCTGGTGAATACAAGATACTGATTATAAGTTTGTTTTTTGTCTAGAGAGATGCTGATAAAAATGCCAACTGGAAAATGTTACACAGACAATTTTACTTGTCTGTTCTATTTTGCGATATTTTCAGAAATATTTGACTAAGGTTTGGGGGACAAGAAATGTGTTAAAAGAAGAATTCAATAGAGCTTGACGTCTGAGCAGAATTAATATATAATCCCAGAGTGAGGACCATTCTATTGGCCCTCAGCTGGCAGCTTGGATGCTGCACCACCCAGCGACACGAACAATGGTGTACTATACATCCAACTAATACCAATGACGGGGCATTATTCATTATCCTACTGACCATAGGCTCACCAGATGAGGCCAAAACTTGTCCAAAAGAAACTTGAAACCATCAATCTCCTACATAAGGTGAACAGGTCAGGTGTTTCCAAAAGTGGTGCAACAGTACAAACAAGGAAAGCCATTCATTCCTCTTGAAAACGTCAGTGTACACTACAAAGGACCTTACAGAACTTTGAAAAGGAGAACAGTTCAGATACAACCATTAGGGAGGTCAAACCAGACAGAGCAAGCCTTGGGAGGCCTAAGGTATTTAATAAAGCTGGTCATATACCAGTAGAATTTTGTTCAAACATGTTCTTTTTTTGAAATGTTTGTTTCATTTTCTAATGGTTAATTGTAAAATAGATGATTGCTTTTGACTGTAAAGACGTGAAAATATAAATAAGCTGGATGGAAACTTTTTTGGAATGAAGCCGTTATTGTGATTTTCTTTTGGTCAAAATCATACATATTTTAATGAAACCTGTTAAATACGTCATGGAATTTCATTCAAATAGCAGGTCTAGACAAACTTTTAAGGGATTTTTGACAAACTAGATTACAAGAAGGAATGTTCTGATGAACAATTATTCTACAAACATTTGAACGAAAATCTACCTGTATATGGACAAGTGGAATTATACCTCTGCATAAAAACATTTTAAAAATGGCCCCCAGGCGCTTTATGTCCTGATGTTGTACTATGCATGGCATATTAGCACATTATGACAGATTTACCTGCTAAGCAATCCTAAGGTGGCAGTGGGGTAGATTTACTAAAACTGGAGAATTCAGGTTCTGGTACAGTTGTGCATGTTAGCCAATCAGCTTCTAACTTCACCTTGTTCAATTACGCTTTGGCAATAAAACTTGGAAGCTGAGTTATTTTCCAGATTTGCACCAAATTTTGCAATCTTTTACAATCTCCATTTTAGCAAATAACCCCCAGCGCCTCTTTAAGCAGTAAAATAATTGTTACAACTGTAGCGCCCTGCTCCTGATGACCAGGCTCTATGTTTAAATTTAGTGGATGTCTGAGCTGGTAGTTAGCTCAGACTTTGATGATTTAGGCTAAATCAGCTTCTGTTCCTGCTATGGCTGTGCTTCGAGGGATTTCCCATTGTTTGCCTGAGGGTGGCGTCAGTGCCGGGACAAGGTCATCCGGTGCCCAGGGCGAAGATGAAAAACTGTGCCCCCCCGCTGTTAATTAACCCACTGGTGCCCCCTTCCTGCTGCATATTATCAATACCATTGCTAATTAAGCAAACTCAGCCGCCCCCCATTCAGAGTTAATTATGCCATTTGCAGATGACAATCTGCTTACTTGTGTGATGATGCCCTGCTTGGTTCCTCCTCCTTGAATGCACTCCCATTTCATCCTGTCTCCCGGGCAGCCCCTCAGTGATGTCACGCCGGCCATGACTAGGAAGCACCTGTTGAGCGGAGATTACTCCGCCTGATAAGGAAGTGAGGGGCGGGGCAGGGCTAGTCTCAGGCTTGTGCTGGGTGCAGGAGCGCACTCGGCACATGTTGTCATATCTATGTAGCGTGGCCTCTACTGCCCCCCCCTTCCTCCAGTAAATGGTCCTGGCCAGGGCATCCGCCCCTTCTGCCCACCCCTTGTACCTGCCCTGGGTGGCGTTACCACCACAGGCCATTGTTGGAACACAGGCAGGCCAGAGTATATTGGGTATTTTTTCCCGGGAACAGCTCAGTGGGAGTGGTCTCCCCGCTGGGCATGCTGGGGAAGGGTACTTAAGGGGCAGACACCATTGTTTTGAGGCTCTTTGCCTTGTGGCCCTCCTGGCTCGAGGTATGTGATAGTGAAATTTCAGCCGCGGAGCCATGTTGGCCCGAGGCTGCATCTCTGCCGGGTAGGCCCAGTTGTCCTGACTGGGGCCTGCACTTTGAAGGTGATCCTGTGATGTCTGTCCTGCAGGAGGAAGCCACTCAATGGAGGAAACCAGGGGAGGACCTGTCCTGGAGAGGACCAAGCGGAAGGATGGTGCCTAGGGGAAGGCCTGGTGACCTTATTGGAGGATGCACTGTAGCTTATGTTACCTTACAGTGTGCCGGGTCGTCTTAATGGCTCTAAAACTGTAAGGCTGGATCTCTGTATACTAAATCCTGTGGCAGAGGATTGTTGAACAACTCATCTTTATCGACTTAAAGTCTGTGGCAGAGACTGTTGTTCTTCATTTTGTTTGTGCATCATCCCGGCTGCTAGGTTAGTGAGGGGGGCCTATCCGGGTGGGCAATACCCACTTGAAGGAGAGTGGTGAGTGTGACTTTTTGAAGCTTAGAAGTTTCCCCAGTGATCTGCATCGTGTGCCTGAACCTTCCCCTGATCTTCTATCCCTCTACCTGTGCAAGTTTGTGTGAAATAAAGCCTAACGAAAAGAATTTATAACTTGTGTGGACATTGAAATTTCTATAGACTCTCATCCCCTAGACCAGGGATATGAAATTAGCGGACCTCCAGCTGTTGCAAAACTACAAGTCCCATCATGTCTCTGCCTCTAGGTGTCATGCTTGCTGCTGTCAGAGTCTCGCTATGCCTCATGGGACTTGTAGTTTGGCAACAGCTGGAGGTCCGCTAATTGCATATCCCTGCCCTAGACAACGAATGGCGAGGTAACGTTCAAGGCCCAAATCTAAACCAGCAGCTCCTACGGGGGTAGTGCTACACAACTAAAAACCTTATCCATGATAAAGTGGTCAGTGTATGACTCTTGTCCTCCACTAACGTTTAGACCTCAGGCCTCGTACACACGACCGATTTTCTCGTCGTAAACAGTCAAGAAAAGTGCCGCGAGAGTTTTTTTGTCTAGAAAAACGTTCGTGTGTATGGTTTTACGACGAGAAACTTGACGAGAATCTCGACAAGAAAATAGAGAACCTGCTCTCTATTTTCTCGTCAGGAGTCCAGATTTCCTCGTCGTGTTTCTCGTCGGCCTGTTTTGTGACGAGAAAATGGTTCGTGTGTATGCTTTTACGACTCTTCCAAAAGCGCGCATGCTCACAAGCAACTATGAGACGGGAGCGCATCTTCTGGTAAAACAAGCCTTCGTAAAGGAGATAGCACATTCGTCACGCTAAAACGAACTGAAAGCACGAAGACTGAAAAGTGCGAATCGTCTCTTCCCAAACTTTTACTTCACACACGGTAACACGAGATCAGCAAAAGCAGCCCAAGGGGTGGCGCCAAGAAAAAAGATCTTCCCCTTTATAGTGCCGTCGTACGTGCTGGACGTGAGCGCAGAGAACCACGAGGAAATTGGGAAATGACAGTGTGTACGCATAGAAAGCTTGACGAGAAAATCGACAAGCTTAACAAGAATCTCGTCGAAAAAAACGACGTGTTTTTTACGACGAGAAAATCGGTCGTGTGTACGAGGCCTTAGACAAATTAAGTGGAAGAGCAACACTTGAACTTCTATATTCAGCTAATGGAAAGCAAGCCATTACAAGCTTTGTAGATTAAAGTCTGATCCCCCTAAAAATACAAATGAAATGTTTAAAGCTTTAATGGAGGAATGATGTAAAACCAGCGTGAAGTGTTTAAATAATACAGCTCCCTGTGCATTAACCTTACCTAATATTTCATTGCAGTCAAATTTTGAATTATAGAGGCAGAACTGTTTTTTTTTTAACCTGAATTTATGTAAGTTGTATACATATAATCCTATATATTAATATACATATAATCCTATATAATAATATATAATATAATCCCTACACACTCAGCTGAAACATATGTCGATGCAGCTACAAACCTGAAAGCTTTTCTTTATTAAATGCTTAGCTGAAGACTGGCAATTCAGAAAGTAGGGAGATCCTACTCCTCCTGGTCTCAGGCCATTTGCCTGGTGCAGTTTTTGCGGTAGCTTTTGGCTAGAAATAAAGAAGGCATCGAAACCCAAACAAAGAAGACTAAATGGTTTTCAAGGGTATGCAGTACTAAGCCTGGTACACACTAGCAGGTTTTTTTTCATTCAACCCAACGGGCTAAATGAAAAAAAAAACTGAAGAGCTGGGGAGGAAATCCTGTACTAACAATCCGAAGTTAGTACAGCGATCTCCCCGCTGAGCTATTGTGTTCTGACAGAGGCGCTGCCCTCCTGCCAAAACACACCGGTCAGCACTCTGATCTGATGCCAGATGCAGACCTTTTTTGCTCATGCCCCTTCGACAGAAGGCGGACGTTTGGCTGGCTTCTGACTGACCGGCTGCCGTACACATAGCCCGAATGTTTGCCAGTTTCTTTTGAACAGCTGATACTACCTGATATTCGCCCCATGTGTACTAGGCTTTAGTCTGGGACTACATAGCTCTGTTGGTGAGGTAGATTAGGGGGGTTGTCTAATGATAGGTGAGAGGAGATGTGAGAAGTGCCTATGGGGTAACCTTGAGGCTAGGAATAGTCTGGCTTGAGGTATATTTTTGGGGCAGTTTTTTCTACTGTGTATCATGGGTTCTTTCCCATAAACAAATGGGGAGTAGAGGAAATTTGAAGAGGAGGGCCCACCAGGTCCTATTGATATTTTAACTAGTGTCAGATTTGGTTAATCTCACCTTGTTTGTGTAATCCCCTCCACCTTGTATGTGCAGCACATAGTGCCCCATATGTGTCTGTGCTGTCCATCATATCAAATTGTCTCAAAGTTTTTAAGAGGGGCAGTGGTGCTATTGGCGGGAATATTTATTACATTTTATCCCATAGATACGAGTGCACTTTGTGATACACTACCCTTGTTCATTGCAGGCTGTCTTAGATTACAGTAGTATACGACTTGAAACATGGATGATGTTTGTTATATCACTAGCCACTGATTTTGTGCATGGACCAACCAGACTACATTTCCTACACAGGCATGTGGCGACCCATCACAAACATGTTTGCAACACAGTTTAAGTCATAACCCATGGTTTAACAAACACTGGCTTAAAAAGAAAAAAGCTATTAAAGTGTATATCTAGCCAAAACAATTTTCTCTTTTTTTTTTTTTTTTTAGATTTAAACCTAATGTTCATGACGCACGCAGGAAATGAGGGAAATGTGGACAGCTGCAAAACCCCTTCTATACTCCATTACAGGAGTCTCCAAACTCTTAAGTATGAGAGCCACATTGTATATTTTACAAATATTCGTGGGCTGAAAAAAAAAAACAGTTTTAAATGAATTAATACAATTTTACTTCATGAATATGTTTTTGTTTGTATTTTTTTTTGGAATCAGCATGATATGATTTCGAGCAAAAGAGTAACGGAAAGCAAAAAAAATAAAAATCCATATAAACTTGAGGTCAAACAAATTCAGTCAATTCAGTCTGCACCTTTCTCATCCCCCACCTCCCTCAGTCCCCATTACATCAGGGTCCCCATCAGACTGCCCACTTGCATCAGAGTTTCCATTACATCAAAGTGCACATCAGCGCCCCCTCCTACATCAGGGCTCTCATCAGAGTTATTTCTTACATCAAAGTCCCTCTCTTACATCAGTGTCATCAACAGAATCCCCTTGACTTCAGAGTCCCCCCTTACATCACTGTCCCCATCAGAGTTCACCTTACATCATGGTCCCCATCAGAGTCCCCCCTTACATCAGACCCCTCTTACCACTGTAATTAGGCATACAGAGTGGTGGAGGAGCAGGGTGTGAGCCAGAAGGTTGAGCAGTCCCAAACAAAGGATGTTCAGTCCTGTGAATGCTTGGGCAGACATGCCATTGGTTAATCAGAGGTTGGCGGCCATAGGAGCCTATAAAACAATACAGTGGGGGATCTGCATTTCTGTGATAGAGACTATACTGGCAAGGAAGAGGGAGAAGCAGAGACCGTAGACATCAGCTGCTGAAGGGGAGAAGCGGAGACTGTGGACATCAGCTGTGACCCCTGCTTTATAACAAACATAAAATAAATATATTTTGGCTGCGGTTACATAGTACCTAGGAGAACAACAAACACAGCATGCAAAGGATTTTAAAAATGGGAGGACGAAAGGTAAATATTTATGACTGAGAAAAGTGAAATATCAATTACATACATGATAGCAAAGATGGTAGCATCAGTTCACACAGGTAGCCAAAAAAGCAGTTATCCTTTACTGGGTTTTGCTATTAAAATTACAGAATTCTTGGCAAGCTGTGCATCATTAAATCGGAAACATTGTAAATGGCTTACAGTAGGTGCCGCCGATATTGTATATCTATCGCGCTCCCATCGCCGAGATTCTCGGCGACAGGAGTGCCGAGATCTCGGCAGCAGGGTGGCGACACGTGTCAAGCTCGCTGCAATAGCGAGGAGACGCGACACTGTATTGAGCGGGGATCCGACGTGGATTCCCGCCAATACCAGGCACTGCGTTTGGTATGAATCCTGAGCGGGAACTCCACGCCAATTTTTAAAGAAAAAAACGGCGTGGGTTCCCCTTCCAGGAGCATACCAGGCCCTTGGGTCTGTTCTGGATTTGAAGGGGAACCCTACGCCGAAAAAAACGGCGTGGGGGTCCCCCTCAAGATCCAAACCAGATCCAAACCAGGCCCCCCTCCCTCCTGAACCGTACCAGGCCACATGCCCCCCCACCCCAGAGCACCCTACCCCCATGTTGATGTGGACAGGGCCTCTTCCCGACAACCCTGGCCGTTGGTTGTCGGGGTCTGCGGGCAGGGGGCTTATCGGAATCCGGGAGCCCCCTTTAATAAGGGGGCCCCCAGATCCCGCCCCCCCACCCTATGTGAATGAGTATGGGGTACATCGTACCCCTACCCATTCACCTGGTGGAAAAAATGGCAATAAAAACACAACACAGTTTTTAAAAGTATTTTATTGCACCGCTCCGGAGGTCTTCTTCTGACTTCGGGGGTCTCCGGTGTCGTCGCCGCACTCTCCGGTTCTTTCTTTCTTCCAACGGGCCTCCGCTAACTTCTTTTTAGCTCTTTTGCTAGCGGAGGCCCGGTCTTCTCCATCGCCTTCTTCTTCTCCCGCTCTCCGGTTCTTCTCCCGCTCTCCGGTTCTTTCTTCTCGTCCGGCTCTCCGTTGTCCTTCTGCCGGCCCCTCCACTACTTTCTTGAAGCTCTTTTGCTAGTGGAGGAGCCGGTCTTCCCGTCGTCGCCGTCGGCGTAGGGTTTTTTTCAGCGTAGGGTTCCCCTTCAAATCCAGACCAGACCCAAGGGCCTGGTATGCTCCTGGAGGGGGAACCCACGCCGTTTTTTTCTTTAAAAATTGGCGTGGAGTTCCCGCTCAGGATTCATACCAAACGCAGTGCCTGGTATTGGCGGGAATCCACGTCGGATCCCCGGCCTATCGGCAATGCGTGTCGCTCATCGTGAAAGGAACATTTTTTTCCTTTCCCGATGACGAGACAGCTCGGCGCTGGCTCTCGCGATGGAGCTCATAGGGTGTCAATATCGCCGCTAGAAGCGGCGAGATTGACACAATATCGGCGGCACCTACTGTATATGTGCAATAAATGTTTTGTACAAATTATTTAAAAAGATATAAAACATCCATTTATAAAGTTGTATATAAACTTGTAAACTTTCAAAACAAATCATAAAGTATAACTGGCAAAATATTATAGTTCCCTGTTAAGCAAAAAATCCAAACAACTATTTAGAGCTCATCCTGGTTACGAGCGAAGGTTGTATATATTTTTGGATGGAATACAGTTGCTGATATGTATTGGGTGCAGCTGTACAGGACACATTCCCTGGTATGACCTTGCAACCATCACTATAAAGTCAACAACATCTTTAGACAATTTACGATGTTCATTGCAAACCTTGTCAACCTTTGTATAATCACAGAAATATAAACTACGTCTATATCCATACCCTTAGGATTATAAAGACAGAGATGAATGTACTGGGAAAGCATGAACTATGCTTGTGACATTAGTGTGGTTACTGTGCACTTAATAGAGAGAGTTTTTTTAATTATTTATTTTTTGAATTTAGCAGCAAATCCCATTGAAGTCTATGGGGAGGAATCCTGGTTTTAAATTCTGACCATTTTCAAGGCTAATAGACAAGCTATTGTAAAAAAAAAAAAGAAAAAAAGAAAGGCAAAAAAATTACAGTACAGCAGAAAGAGGATCCTTTTAATGCAAACTTGAGAGTGACATGGAATAAACACAAACCTGTAAATTACATTTAAAAAAAAGAAGAAAACAAGCGTGCATACCGTATCCACAAAAAACCCCAATGTTTAGTGTTTACAGTAAACATAAGTAGCCCAATAAGGTTAATTAACCACTTAACGACCGCCCACTGTAATTATACGTCAGCAGAATGGCACCGACAGGCAGAATCACGTATATGTACGTGATCGCCTTTGTATAGTTGGGGGGTCCGATCGGACCCCCCTTCTGTACAGTGAGCGGTGGTTAAGTGTTCGGGAGCGATCCGGCATGAGGGGACGGCCGTTCGATTCCGGCCACCCCCTCTCGATCGCTCCCGGCGAATGAGAGAGCTTCCCCTGCCTGTAATGTAACCACAGACAGGAGGAAGTGATGTCATCTCTCCTCGTTTCGGTCTTTTCGATCCGGCGCGAGGAGAGAAGACATCTCACAGTAAGTGCACCAACAGCCCACTGACACCAGTACACGTAGGCACACAAATCACCCCCCAGTCACCCCCAGATCACCCCCCAGATCACCCCCAGTACCCCCAGTCACAGTGCACCGTTTGCAGTGATCATTTTTTTTACTGATCACTGCAATCAGTGTCATTTGTAACTGTAAAAAGTTGCAGGGCAGTTAGGTTTAGGCCCCTTTAGGTCCAGGGTAGCCCCCTAACCCCCCCTAATAAAGGTTTAACCCCTTGATCGCCCCCCAGGTAACCCTTTCACCCCCTAACGCCAGCGTCACTAAGCGATCGTTTTTCCGATCGCTTTTTTCTTGTCGCTGGTGTCCTAGATAGCCAGTTAATTATTTTTAGGTTCGCCGCAGGTTTTTATTAGCGTCAGGTACCCCCATATATTATTTTAACCCCCTGATTGCCCCTAGAGTTAACCCTTTCACCAGTGATCACCGTATAAGCGTCACTGGTGACACTGGTTACCCAGTGAGTTATTTCGTTATTTAGGTAACCCGTCAGGTTTTTATATAGCGTCGGGTACCTCCATATTTAACCTAATAAAGGTTTTAACCCCCTGATTGCCCCTAGTTAACCCTTTCACCAGTGATCACCATATAAAGGTTACGGGTGACACTGGTTGGTCAGTTTGCTTTTTATAGCATCAGGGCACCCGCCGTATATAACCCAATAAAGGTTTAACCCCCTGATCGCCCGGCGGGTGATATCAATTAGGTTTTAGCGCCAGAGAGGGTCTGCGTCGCCCCAGGCAGCTTTAGGTTAGTGCCAGTAACGCTAACACCCACGCGCAAAGCATACACCTCCCTTAGTGGTATAGTATCTGATCAGATCTATACTAGCGTCCCCAGCGGTTTAGGGTTCCCAAAAACGCAGTGTTAGCGGGATCAGCCCAGATACCTGCTAGTACCTGCGTTTAGCCCCTCCGCCCAGCCCAGCCCAGCCCACCCAAGTGCAGTATCGATCGATCACTGTCACATACCAAACACAACACACATAACTGCAGCGTTCGCAGAGACAGTCCTGATCCCTGCGATCGCTAACAGTTTTTTTGGTAGCGTTTGATACATTTGGTGACAGTCAGGTGCTTTTTTTCCTGTGAATCTTACTAGTGTACCCCTAAATTTAGAGCCCAAAATGGCAAGACGAAGGTACACTAGTAAAGAGGCCTACGATATTCTGAGCATGACAGATAGTGAAGAGGAGGTCACGTATCTGTCAGATTCAGGCTCAGAATATCTTCCCGTAGAAGACAGTGATGTCAGCGGCCCCACGTCAGATAGCTCTGACGATGAAGTTGAGGTCCCTGCTAAGGTCAGGTGTACCCGATCCCGATCTTCTGAGGTTGTTGAGGAGCAAGAACCGCAGGGCTCTCGTATCATGGAGCAGAGTAGTACAAGCGCCGCTATTCCTTCTGGTGAATTGGCAAGCACCAGCGGCCTAGTACAGCCTGGGCGTACATCCAGCACTGCAGTATCACGTGGTGACGTGGCGAGTCCCATAAGTGCAGTTCAAGCTGGCGAGGTGGCAAGCACAAGTAGTGTCCCGCTGCCACCAAGAAGACAAAGGCAGGCCCGTCGTGCCCATAGTGCCCTTCCTGCAGAATTCGCCTATCCTGATTGGGTCCCCACCACTTCTGCAGAACCCGTACTTCCCCCATTCACTGCCCAACCCGGTATTCACGTGGAAACAGCTGATTTTATGCCAATCGATTATTATTCGCTGTTTTTCACGGAAGATCTCTATAGATCTATTGTGGACCAGAGTAATTTATATGCTGGTCAATTCATCGCCGCTAACCCCCAGTTGCCGAAAATTGCCAAAGATTGGAAACCAATTACGGTTTCCGAATTTAAGACCTTTCTGGGCCTTTCCCTCAACATGGGCACACATAAATTCCCGTCATTGCGTGCTTATTGGTCCACGCACCCAATTGACCACATGCCCGTGTTCTCTGCCTCCATGCCCAGGACACGATACGAGCAGATTTTGCGGTTCATGCACTTCAACGACAATGAACTTTGTCGTCCACGTGGGGACCCTGAGTACGACCGGCTCTATAAAATTCGGCCCCTCATAAACCACTTCAACGAACGTTTTGCAGCCTTGTTTATTCCCGATCAAGCTGTCTGCGTTGATGAGTCCCTGATTAAATTTTCTGGCCACTTGGCTTTCAAGCAGTACCTTCCCAGCAAGCGTGCCAGATACGGGGTCAAGCTCTATAAGTGCTGTGACAGGGCAACAGGCTATGTATGGAGCTTTATGGTTTATGAGGGAAAAGATAGTCAGGTTGAGCCGGTCAACTGCCCGGATTACATAGGGAGCGCTGGCAAGATAGTGTGGAACTTGGTGTCATCCTTATTCGGAAAGGGGTACCACTTGTATGTGGACAATTATTACACGAGCGTGCCACTGTTTAGTCACTTGTTTGATCATCAGATTGGAGCATGTGGCACCGTGCGACCTAATCGCCGGGGCTTTCCCCAGCGGCTTGTAGATGCCCGTCTTAGGCTGGGGGAGAGAGCCTGCGTGAAGTGTAATAACTAGCTCGCTATGAAGTGGAGGGACAATAAGAATGTTTTCCTTCTTACCTCCCTTCATGCAGACACGACAGTCAAAATTCGTACGGCGACTGGTGTTGTGGAGAAACCCCTCTGTGTCCACGAATATAACAAAAATATGGGAGGGGTGGACCTCAACGACCAGTTGATGGCGCCGTATCTAATTGACCGTAAGGCGAGACGCTGGTACAAAAAAGTGTCTCTATCCTTATTCCAATTGGCTTTGCTGAATGCTCATGTGCTATACAGAGCTTCAGGCGGGACGTTATCTCTTCTAAAATTCCAGAATGAGATAGTCACAGAACTCCTGTATCCAGGCGGTTCTGCACCTCACCATCCCCTACCAAATGCAGTAAGCCGGCTGCATGAGAGGCATTATCCGTATGCCCTCCCGAGTACCCCTACCCAACGAACCCCCCAAAAAAGATGTCGTGTCTGTAGCAAGCGCGGATTTAGGCGTGACACCCGTGTTTTTTGTCCACTCTGTCCTGACAAACCTGGTCTTTGCCTTGGTGAATGTTTTGATCGCTACCACTCAAAAGTGAAGTTTTAGCGTAGGGTACAGCATTTCACAGGCTAGGACACACTTACACAGGGTCTCCCAAGGTGCCATTACATTTTGAGAGACCCGAACCATTACAGTTGTTAAAGTTACAAAAAAAAGTGTAAAAAAGAAAAAAAAAACGTAAAAAACAAAACACAAAAAAAATATAAAATAAAAAAACCAAAAATAGTTGTTGGTTTATTGTTCTCTCTCTCTCTCTATTTTCTCTCTATTGTTCTGCTCTTTTTTACTGTATTCTATTCTGCAATGTTTTATCATGCTTGCTTTTCAGGTATGTAATTTTTTGTTTTCAGGTACGCCATTCAGTTGCAGCGCGGATCTATTTATCTTGACAGCAACAGCGTTTGCTCCCACGATACATAAAGCCGTGACTCCAACGCTGTAGGAGGTGATTTCACCACCACAGTTTAAAAAAAGAGCATATATGCCGAAGCATGGGGGCAGCAGGGGCGGAGGAGCGATTTTGCTCCTAATGCCGCGTATATACGGTCGAAATTCCGACGGAGGCTTGCCCGTGGAAAAGTTCGACCGTGTGTACGCAGCATAACCTTTTATGCCGCGTACATACGGTCGAAATTCCGACGAAGGCTTGCCCGTGGAAAAGTCAGACCGTGTGTATGCGGCATAACTTTTTTGCGGGAGGATGCCCCCATGCTTCGGCATATATATATTTTAGCCACAGGTTGCGTTAAAAAATGTTTCTATTTTTTACTAGGTTTTGTTTTGGTATTTGCTTTGCAGGTATGGTATGGTAAGGTCTTACTGTTGTACTGTAATGTTACTTTGTTTTAATGTTAACCATCATTTGCTTAGCAGGTACGCCATTCAGTTGCATCGCGGATTTATTTATCTTGACAGCAACAGCGTTTGCTCCCACGATACATAAAGCCATGACTCCAACGCTGTAGGAGGTGATTTCACCACCACAGTTAAAAAAAGAGCATATATGCCGAAGCATGGGGGCAGCAGGGGCGGAGGAGCGATTTTGCTCCTAATGCCGCGTATATACGGTCGAAATTCCGACGGAGGCTTGCCCGTGGAAAAGTCCGACTGTGTGTACGCGGCATAACCTTTTATGCCGCGTACATACGGTCGAAATTTCCACAAAGGCTTGCCCGTGGAAAAGTCTGACCGTGTGTACGCGGCATAACTTTTTTGCGGGAGGATGCCCCCATGCTTCGGCATATATATATATTTTAGGCACAGGTTGCGTTAAAAAAATGTTTTATTTTTTACTAGGTTTTGTTTTGGTATTTGCTTTGCAGGTATGGTATGGTAAGGTCTTACTGTTGTACTGTAATGTTACTTTGTTTTAATGTTAACCATCATTTGCTTAGCAGGTACGCCATTCAGTTGCATCACGGATTTATTTATCTTGACAGCAACAGCGTTTGCTCCCACGATACATAAAGCCGTGACTCCAACCCTGTAGGAGGTGATTTCACCACCACAGTTAAAAAAAGAGCAAATATGCCGAAGCATGGGGGCAGCAGGGGCGGAGGAGCGATTTTGCTCCTAATGCCGCGTATATACGGTCGAAATTCCGACGGAGGCTTGCCCGTGGAAAAGTTCGACCGTGTGTACGCAGCATAACCTTTTATGCCGCGTACATACGGTCGAAATTCCGACGAAGGCTTGCCCGTGGAAAAGTCCGACCGTGTGTACGCGGCATAACTTTTTTGCGGGAGGATGCCCCCATGCTTCGGCATATATGCCCATCATTAGAAGTGGGTGGATGAAGGGAGGTATTCTAATGGTGGGCATACCCACCGATCAATCTCTTTTTTTCGTTCAGCCAACAGGCTGCATGAAAAAAAAGATTACAATACATGTCCAACAAGGACCAGCAACGTACTGGTATGTTGCTGGACTTTGAATGGTTATACCAGATTGATGCCTGCGGGTATCATTCTTTTCAGCCAGCGGCCGGCTTTCATGTAAAAGCAATCCTAGTGGCTAATTAGCCTCTGGACTGCTTTTACAAGCAGTGGGAGGGAATGCCCCCCCCCCGGATATAAACAGCGCCATTGGGAAATTGGGAAAGCATTTTATCACACCGATCTTGGTGTGGTCAGATGCTTTGAGGGCAGAGGAAAGATCTAGGGTCTAACCCCCCATTTTTTTTCAAAAAAAGAGTACCTGTCACTACTTATTGCTATCATAGGGGATATTTACATTCCCTGAGATAACAATAAAAATGATAAAAAAAATAATATGGAAGGAACAATTTAAAAATAAAATAAAAAAGCAAAATAAATAATAAAAAAAAAAAAAAAAAAAAAAAAAGCACCGCTGTCCCCCCCTGCTCTTGCGCAAAGGCGAACGCAAGCGTCGGTCTAGCGGCATATGTAAATAGCAATTGCATCATGCATGTGAGGTATCACCGCGAAGGTCAGATCGAGGGCAGTAATTTTAGCAGTAGACCTCCTCTGTAAATCTAACGTGGTAACCTGTAAAGGCTTTTAAATGCTTTTAAAAATGAATGTAGTTTCTCGCCGCTGCGCGTTTGTGCGCAATTTTAAAGCATGTCGTGTTTGGTATCCATGTACTCGGCCTAAGATCATCTTTTTTATTTCATCAAACATTTGGGCAATATAGTGTTTTTTAGTGCATTAAAAATAAAAAAAAGTGTGTTTTTCCCCCCAAAAATGCGTTTGAAAAATCGCTGCGCAAATACTGTGTGGAAAAAAAAATGCAACACCCACTATTTTAATCTGTAGGGCCTTTGCTTTAAAAATATATATAATGTTTGGGGGTTCAACATAATTTTCTTGCAAAAAAAAAAAAATGTTTTCATGTAAACAAAAAGTGTCAGAAAGGGCTTTGTCTTCAAGTGGTTAGAAGAGTGGATGATGTGTGACATAAGCTTCCTAATGTTGTGCATAAAATGCCAGGACAGTTCAAAACCCCCCCCAAATGACCCCATTTTGGAAAGTAGACACCTCAAGCTATTTGCTGAGAGGCATGTTGAGCCCATTGAATATTTTTTTTTTTTTTTGTCCCAAGTGATTGAATAATGACAAAAAGAAAAAAAAAAAAAAATTACAAAAAGTTGTCACTAAATTATATATTGCTCAAACATGCCATGGTTATATGTGGAATTGCACCCCAAAATACATTCTGTTGCTTCTCCTGAGTACGGGGATACCACATGTGTGAGACATTTTGGGAGCCTAGCCGCGTACAGGACCCCGAAAACCAAGCACCGCCTTCAGGATTTCTATGGGTGTAAATTTTTGATTTCACTCCTCACTGCCTATCACAGTTTCGGAGGCCATGGAATGCCCAGATGGCACAAAACCCCCCCAAATGACCCCATTTTGGAAAGTAGACACCCCAAGCTATTTGCTGAGAGGTATGTTGAGTATTTTGCAGATCTCGCTTTTTGTCACAAAGTTTTAAAAATTGAAAAAAGAAAAAAAAAAAAATGTCTTTCTTCATTTTCAAAAACAAATGAGAGCTGTAAAATACTCACCATGCCTCTCGGCAAATAGCTTGGGGTGTCTACTTTCCAAAATGGGGTCATTTGTGGGGGTTTTGTGCTATTTTGGCATTTTATGGCCTTCAAAACTGTGATAGGTAGTGAAATCAAAAATTTGTGCCCTTAGAAATCCTGAAGGCGGTGCTTGGTTTTCGGGGGCCCGTACGCGGCTAGGCTCTCAAAAAGTCCCACACATGTGGTATCCCCGTACTCAGGAGAAGCAACCAAATGTATTTTGGGGTGCAATTCCGCATATAACCATGGCATGTTTGAGCAATATATCATTTAGTGACAACTTTTTGTACATTTTTTTTTCTTTTTGTCATTATTCAATCACTTGGGACAAAAAAAAAATATTCAATGGGCTCAACATGCCTCTCAGCAATTTCTTTGGGGTGTCTATTTTCCAAAATGGGGTCATTTTGGGGGGTTTTGTGCTATCTTGGCATTTTATGACCTTCAAAACTGTGATAGGTAGTGAGGAGTGAAATCAAAAATTTATGCCCTTAGAAACCTTGAAGGCTGTGCTTGGTTTTTGGGGTCCCGTACGTGGCTAGGCTCCCAAAAAGTCCCACACATGTGGTATCCCCGTACTCAGGAGAAGCAGCAGAATGTATTTTGGGGTGTAATTTCACATATGCCCATGGCATGTGTGAGCAATATATCATTTAGTGACAACTTTGTGCAAAAAAAAACAAAGTTTGTCATATTCCCGCAACTTGTGGCAAAATATAAAATATTCCATGGACTGAACATGCCTCTCAGTAAATAGCTTGGGGTGTCTACTTTCCAAAATGGGGTCATTTGGGGGGATTTTGTGCTATTTTGGCATTTTATAGCCTTCGAAACTGTGATAGGTAGTGAGGAGTGAAATCAAAAATTTACGCCCTTAGAAAGCCTGAAGGCGGTGCTTGGATTTTGGGGCCCCGTACCCGGCTAGGCTCCCAAAAAGTCCCACACATGTGGTATCCCCGTACTCAGGAGAAGCAGCAGAATGTATTTTGGGGTGCAATTCCACATATAACCATGGCATGTGTGAGCAATATATCATTTAGTGACAACTTTTTGTACATTTTTTCTTTTTTTGTTCTTTTTGTCATTATTCAATCATTTGGGACAAAAAAAAAATATTCAATGGGCTCAACATGCCTCTCAGCAAATAGCTTGGAGTGTCTACTTTCCAAAATGGGGTCATTTGGGGGGGGGTTTTGTGCCATCTTGGCATTTTATGGCCTTCAAAACTGTGATAGGTAGTGAGGAGTGAAATCAAAAATTTATGCCCTTAGAAACCTTGAAGGCGGTGCTTGGTTTTTGGGGTCCCGTACGTGGCTAGGCTCCCAAAAAGTCCCACACATGTGGTATCCCCGTACTCAGGAGAAGCAGCAGAATGTATTTTGGGGTGTAATTTCACATATGCCTATGGCATGTGTGAGCAATATATCATTTAGTGACAACTTTGTGCAAAAAAAACTAAGTTTGTCATATTCCCGCAACTTGTGGCAAAATATAAAATATTCCATGGACTGAACATGCCTCTCAGTAAATAGCTTGGGGTGTCTACTTTCCAAAATGGGGTCATTTGGGGGGATTTTGTGCTATTTTGGCATTTTATAGCCTTCGAAACTGTGATAGGTAGTGAGGAGTGAAATCAAAAATTTACGCCCTTAGAAAGCCTGAAGGCGGTGCTTGGTTTTTGGGGCCCCGTACCCGGCTAGGCTCCCAAAAAGTCCCACACATGTGGTATCCCCGTACTCAGGAGAAGCAGCAGAATGTATTTTGGGGTGCAATTTCACATATAACCATGGCATGTGTGAGCAATATATAATTTAGTGACAACTTTTTGTACATTTTTTCTTGTCATTATTCAATCATTTGGGACAAAAAAAAAAAATATTCAATGGGCTCAACATGCCTCTCAGCAAATAGCTTGGGGTGTCTACTTTCCAAAATGGGGTCATTTGGGGGGGTTTTGTACTGCCCTGCCATTTTAGCACCTCAAGAAATGAGATAGGCAGTCATAAATTAAAAGCTGTGTAAATTCCAGAAAATGTACCCTAGTTTGTAGACGCTATAACTTTTGCGCAAACCAATAAATATACGCTTATTGACATTTTTTTTACTAAAGACATGTGGCTGAATACATTTTGGCCTGAATGTATGACTACAATTGAGTTTATTCGATTTTTCTTATAACAAAAAGTAGAAAATATCATTTTTTTTCAAAATTTACGGTCTTTTTCCGTTTATATCGCAAAAAATAAAAATCGCAGAGGCAATCAAATACCATTAAAAGAAAGCTCTATTTGTGGGAAGAAAAGGACGCAAATTTCGTTTGGGTACAACATTGCATGTCCGCACAATTTACAGTTAAAGCAGCGCAGTGCAAAATTCTGAATTCACCTTTGGTCCTCTAGCTACCAAATGGTCCGGGGCTTAAGTGGTTAAGGTCTCGTTTTTTTGTGTGTAAAAATAAGAAACATATTATACTTACCTTCTCAGTGCAGTGGTTTTGCACAGAGCAGCCTAGATCCTCCTCTTTTTGGGTCCTTCTTCGACGCTCCTGGCCCCTTCCTCCAGCTGAGTGCCCTCAAAGCAAGCAGCTTGCTATGGGAGAAGATGACCTGCTGCTCTGTTTGTCCATTCAGACACGGAGCAGCGACACGGCCCCACCCCGTCTCTCGTCTCATTGCCTCACTGACTTTGCTTGACAGCAGTGGGAGCCAATGGCGTCTGCTACTGTCTCAGCCAATGAGGAGGAAGAGTCCCAGACAGCCGAGCTTCGTGTGCAACAGGTAAGTATAAGATTAAGATAAAAAAACCTTCTGCCTTTAGAAGCACCTTATTCAATATATAAAATGATTCACAATACATACAAATATATAAACATTTAGAAGAAAATTCTGTATAAAGATGATAAGTCCAATCTTAAAATGAATATCCAAGTGACTGGTGCTCAAATGAACGACACAGCATGAAAGTGTCCAAAGAGATGCCATCCCCACATGTAATCATGATAAAAAAGAAGAAAGGTTGGGACTTTGAATGAAGCACCTCAGGCAAAGAGGCGCCTCCATCCTTAAATTCTGTATAAATAAGGGGGGAATTTGGGACTTTAAACATGTAATCATGCCTCTTACCAGAGATGTGTGATCTTAAATGATAGAAATCTAATTTGCTCCAAAGCTCTATCCCCCACTGGCTCTCCACAGGTTTTGGTAACTTGGAAAAAATCCCTTTACCCTTGTTCTCAATATTCCTATTACCCCAGGGAATCGGCTGGCTTTACATGAAGCTTACAGATGCTGAATCTTGATTAAGCTGTCAGCGCAGAGCACATGACTGAAGTATTGCTGATTCGTTGGCTGACAACCAAGACATAGAATTTTGCCTTACCCACTTTATGCAAATGAAAACACAACCACCTTAATTGGAATTTAAACGGCCGTAGCCACCATTTTATTAACAACAAACAATTAAACAAATGTATATTTTTTTATTTCCTGAAAGATTAACTTTTTTCACTGACTGTGTAATACTGACTATCTTAAATGCAGGTATTTGGAGGCAAGCATGGTCTACCAAATCGGCTGTATCAAGTACCAAGTCCCTTACCACGGCCCTCAGCCGCAATTACACCGACTCGAGGACAATTAGTTACCACATTACCACCCGATACAGCCCCAGCACTAATATCACCATACTGACTTCACATCTACGGGAAGGTACCCATACCAAAGATGGGCCCAACCCATAATTCTCCACAGACAATTTGACCATGCCGACCTTCAAAAGCCTGGAACCCCTGCCACCGACGACCAAGTGGGAAACCTCACACTTGGGCGGCCCGCCACAAATGATAAGCTCTCTGAACACTGTCCTGTAACCCCAGGAACCACATATCAATACAGACGGCATTCAGGTGATCCCCGTCCCCCCTCAAAAAGATCCAGTTGTCCCCTTCCAATTCAGCATGGCGAACGGCCAAGCCCCCATTCCTGACAAAAAATGTAGCAACTTCTTTGTTCACTTTAACACGGTCCGCATTGATCCTGTCAACTGAGAGGGCCAGGCGCCACCACGTAGACCTGGCCACAATATCGGACCAGACCAAAATGGTGTCCGGAAAATATAATCTAATGCGTAGGAAGTCCAGTTTTATGTCCCGAATCAGTTCCCGTGTCGCCCGCTGCCCAAGATCATTGCCCCCAACATGCAAAAGTAACACATCAGGGGGCCGATCCAGCCTGGCATAATTATGGACTTCAAGCAACACCCGGGACCACAGCATACCCGGGACACCAATCCACCTGACCTTTGCTGAGCTCCAAGGAAACCCCAACTGTCTGCCCTCCGGTCTGACTGTAGCCCTCCTGGCACCCCAAAAAACGTAGGCGTGCCCGAGAATCCATACCAAACATTATCCGCCTGAAAAACATAAAATTGTACTGCTCACCAGCATCGTAACAACCACAGTCCAACAGACAGAGACAACAAAACAATAAATATTCGACCGAACTTACAGCAAACAACACTACGGGGAAAACGACACAAACAGAAAAACTTACAAGAGATGAGGACGAACATATAAATGGAAACGCTGGGATTCCCAACGCCCAATGCCCTGTAAAGCCCGGTCACCCAGACCCCACCTAGCAGCCTCCGTGGCTGCCCCAATCCTGAAATAATGGGAAGCGAAGTCCGAAGGGGTATACCCTGCGGCCGATAAGCACTTCCGAAAAACCGAAACAAACTGAAACCTGGATAAAGCCGAACCATCAGAATGAGTCAGGAAATACCCAGGCCCACGTGGCCTCAGCGCTAGCCACTTGGTCACCGCAGCCACTGGGCACGACGAAGAATGAAGAACCCGGCCAAGCTCAACTCTCACCCCCTTACCTAGTTGATCCGTCTTTGACCTACGAATATACAGATAAACCCTATCACCCTGAACAGTGACATCCGAGGCCCCCAAGCCTCCCCCGACACAGGTAGAAGGGCTAACCAACTCACCCACGCGGAGGGCCCCGAAGAAGG
This sequence comes from Rana muscosa, assembly GCA_029206835.1. Taxonomy (NCBI): domain Eukaryota; kingdom Metazoa; phylum Chordata; class Amphibia; order Anura; family Ranidae; genus Rana; species Rana muscosa. The sequence continues at coordinate 220,921,298 of CM055122.1, forward strand.
CCAGAACAAAAGCGGTCCGGAAAAGAGCCACTTCGAAAGGAGAAGAGCAAACCGTGGGTAAATGCCCGAAGAGCACCCCCATCAGTTCGAACTAAACAGGCCGACGAGCATCAGGCAGTCGCCTGCCCTTCCGGTAACCCTGTAAGGCCTTCCTAACCAAAAAGGATTTTGTTGCGTCAGGCAACCCTGAGAGTCGAAACAGAAATGCCAGACTGCACAGCTTACGGTTCAAAGAAGAAACCGAGACACCATCCTCAAAATTCTTGCAGATGAAGCACAACAGAATATGCACCCGGTCTTCTTCCTGAAAGCACCCCCCCCACGGAACTTACCAACTCATGCCTTTCCCGCCAGACCCGATCATATGCTGTCCACGTGGAAGGGCAAACCGAATGCTTGATCAACTCAGCTACGGTGGTTAGGCGACGTTCCACAAATGACTTGGACACGGAATTCCCAGCTGCTCTGCCTCCGGTGCCAACTGACGAAATTTCTCCCACTGTAGGCGAGAAAGGGCATCAGCCACTGTGTTACACACCCCCGGCACATGGACAGCATACACAAAAGCATTCAAATTCAAACATCGCAACACTAAACGCCTCAGCAACCGCACCACAGGCGGTGAAGAAGCAGTAATAGTGTTAATGGCATTGACCTCCCCCTTGTTATCACAGTTAAAATGAACACGCTTGTTCCGAAACGCCTCACCCCATATCTCAACAGCCAACACTATCGGAAACAACTCCAATAGCACCAGGTTGCGGATGAATTCAGAATCCTTCCATGCCGCAGGCCAGTGACCCGTGCTCCACTGACCTTGAAAGTAGGCCGCATAGCCCACCGAACCCGCCGCGTCCGTATACAGATTCAAATCAGTGTTGGACACCACCACCTCCATCCACAAGGACCACCCGTTATACTCATCAAGGAACATTTCCCAGACAAGCAGATCATCCCGATGTTCCGAGGTCAGTCTCACAAAATGATGAGGCGAGCGAACCCCAGCAGTGGCAGCCGCCAGCCGCCGGCAAAACACTCGACCCATAGGCATGATGCAGCAGGCAAAATTAAGCTTGCCTAGAAGAGACTGAAGGGAGCGCAAGGTGAGTTTCTTGCCACAACACGCCCTGACCACCGACTCCCGCATATACTCCAACTTGTCCAAGGGAAGCCGACATTCCATCCGCAAGGTATCAATGATGATCCCCAAAAATTTTAGCTCCTCAATGGGGCCTTCAGTTTTCTCGGGTGCCAAGGGAACCCCAAAAATGTCAAACACGTGCTGGATCGTGGCCAACAAGATCTAACAAGTTCGAGCCCCCGGAGGGCCGATCACCAAGAAGTCATTCAAATAATGGATCACTGACTGGAGTCCAGATAAATCCCGCACCTACCATTCAAGGAAAGAACTGAACGTTTCGAAAAACGAGCAAGAAATGGCACAGCCCATCAGCAGGCAGCGGTCAACAAAATATTGACCCTGCCACACACAGCCCAATAGGCAAAAACTCTGCGGGTAAACAGGCAGCAGCCTAAAGGCCAATTCGATGTCGGTTTTGGCCAGCAGTGCGCCCAAGCAATGGCATCATCAAAAGAGGCATAGGAAACTGCGCACAGGGCGGGATCAATTGTGTCGTTAACAGACCCCCCCGAGGGTGAGATAAATGGTGGATGAGGTGAAACTGGTTAGGGTCCTTCTTAGGGACAACCCCGAGAGGGGAAACCACCAAGTCGGCCAGGGGCGGAACCTCAAATGGGCCCACCTTCCTCCCTAAGGACACTTCCGTAGCCAATTTCGCAGGAAACCACCCCTGCATGCAAACGAGCCGACCGCAAATTATCCACCATTGGGGGGACACTAGACAACGTACAAGGAATAGGAAATCCGCCAGTAAACCCCTGCAACAAAAACTGTGCAGCGGCCCTGTCCGGGTACCTACGGAGAAAGGGCGCCATTTTTCCTGTCTACTTTGGTCTACTTACTCTTTCCCTGCTTAAAACATTTGGACAGGGGGTGAGAGCCCCCGCATCCGGAGCAAGCGTGACGATACCAGCAGGATCCTCCAAACTGCCAGCAATACCCCTTCTTGAGTGTGGCCGATGCTGCTGAGGTAGAAGCACCCCGCCCCCCTTAAAGGGTTGGAAAACAGTCCTAGCCTGGGTCATCAGTTTCATCCACAAGCTTATGTCTTTGTGGTTCCACCTGAGCGAAGGCCTAACCGCCATGCGATGCCGGAACTGCTCATCATAGCGCAGCCAGTCAATCCCACCATACACGCGCTGGGCCTCACTAATAGAGTCCAGGTAACCGAAGAGAGCCGAACAATGTTGATGTAAGATGCGCGCCTAATGGGCCCTCGAAGCAAACGTAAATTTCACATTTTGCGTTGTTTGAAAAACGTACCCCATCGGAGGCCCCGTCCGCCTTCTTAGCTTCATCCGACGAGGCCACAGCAGGGGCCGCAACTACTGAGCCTGTGACTCTACCCACAGGTGGCGCTGCGCCCCCAGATACCACAGCAGGAGGACCCGGCGTGGGCCCTGAAGTTCCGGCGACGGATGCATTCAGGTCCCCCGAAGCATTCCAGGCCGACACAGGTGACCCTTCCTGATGAGAAGACACCCCCGCGACCCCACGCACCAACAGGTCCCTGCACACTGCCAACCAGGTCTGCAGCACCTGTGTCCACAACCCCTCCTGACCAGCCGGCCCAGCAGCCACAGCGTCAGTAGCAGTGACACCCGCACAACCACCCGCAGAGCCCGATATGGAGGGACCCCTCGACCCACCACCCGCAGAGGCAGACACAGGGGGCAGCACAGAACCCACAACAGTTGCAAAGACAGTAGAAGGGACAGACAAACAAGCAGACTTACCAGGCTGACCCGGGGTGTGAAGCCGCACAGCCGTGCCTCTGGATCCTCGCCGAGCACCCAATCCTGCAGCAGCCTCCTCCTCTCCGTGGGACATCTCTTCACCCCCCGACGCCGTGATCTCACCCTCCGATCGCTCATCCTCTCCACGAACCACCGCATCCAGGGAAGGGTTAACGGCCCCCGACAGGCGCCCACTGATGACGTCAGTAGCCGCCGTCACACGGCTGGCACGGCTGCCCTGCTCACACCATCCACGCTGAGCATGCTGGCTGGCCACAGCTGCCACCGACCTTTCTGGAACCGGGGGCGGCAACGAAGCTCCGGGACGACGGCAACCTCCGCTTCTTCCAGACGGAGCCCCGGCCGCTCCAGGGGATGGGCCGGCACCCGCAGGTAACTCGCATCCCCGCTGGGCCACGCGCACAGCAGGAGAAGGTCCTACTGTGCTGGCCGCAAAGTCCTGGCTTCCTGGAGAAGGGGACAGGGAGTTGGTGGCAGATTGAGCACTCCCGCCCGGGTCCCGCCGAAGTAGAGGATTCCTCCCAGCCCCGGCAGCTTGTTGAGGAAGTGGTCTCTTGGCTTTGGGGGCTGAAGGGTCCCATCTGGGGCTCCTAGTGCTGAAGGGTCCCATCTGGGGCTCCTAGTGCGGCGGCCGACCCTAGGGGTCACTTCTGGACTGAGGCGCACAGGAGGCTCAGACCTCCTTGCCCAGGAAACGATGGGGGCAGGTGTAGCACTAACCTGCCCCGACCCTGCAGCATTCCAGTAAGTTGGGGCTCCAGCCACTGGGGGCCATTCGCCACCACTGCTGCCCTGATCTGAGAGAGCATGCTCTCATTGTCCGCCATAATGAGAGACAACAAGGTTAGAAGGGGCTCTGTAGTACAGACCTGTAAAGTTTCTCCTAGGCTGAACTTCCTAGACTAATGCACTGTAACTCCCACAGCTTACTACACCCTTAATGCCCCACCCTGCCCCACCCTTCCACACCTTCTTACCGTCCAATCATTTGGACCTACAAAACTGCCTAGCAACAGCCTGGACTGCAAACTCAGTCATGTAGGCCCTCCACTTAATGCTGGGCATAATGTTCCAGGCCTGTTCTGCACCGGCATGTGCCTGGAGAAGCATGGGCTTCTGGGAGGACCAGTGCTGTGCTCTCCACTGACAGCTTCATGTAAAGCCAACCAATTCCCTGGGGACCCCCTGATTTGTCACAAATTTTGAGGGACTGTCCCTGATTTGGAACAAAGTCCCTCTGTCCCTCTTTGCTCTTCATTTGTCCTTCATTTTGGTCTGATCTACATAGTTGTATATAAAATGCACTATTTATCTTTCAAATAGTGTTTCCCAGTGCTAAACCTTTCATCCAATTGCTGCATTTGGTAAATTTCAGAAGCCAGTATAATAGGAATAGTAGTGGTTGGGGGTGTAACCAATCTTTTTTTGTATAATTCTCCTTTAAAGGGGGCATGGCAGGGGGTGTGTCCTATGCCAACATACTTTTGCTAATAGTGTTCCTCATTCCCATCTCAAAAAGTTGGGAGGTATGGACATGTTCTCCCAAAGGAAACTCTAAACTGCTGTACTAATGTACATTGCCCAGGCATAATCCATTCCCTCCCCCCCACCCCCTACCTACATTACATTCAATCAGGATTTACATCTACTTTAACAAACATGAAGTTGCTTACACTAATCTCTCCCAATGCAGTTTGTCAGCAGATCTCCCCATGATTTCCTTATCACAGGTAAACCACATTGCCAAAATGGCTGCTGTAAACGTATCTCTTTATAGTGTTATATTGTTTTTTCTTAGCTCTGAAAAGTTAAAAAAAAAAGCAAACGAAGACTGTGGTAAAAGGGTTTCTTACCCTCATTCTTACCCACCATGAAACTTTAATACTCATACTAACCCACTCTGTAACCCTAACATTTACTGTATATTTTCTTGTGTAAACCCTTGCACACTCTTCAGCACTGGAGTCCTCTGTTCTGAAGACTCTAACGCACTATTCCCAACGCACACGTTCCTGTAAAATTGGCTGTGGGAGCTGAAGCGACCACTGACTGGAACCGTGCCTATTTAGAGCAAGAGAATGTGACCAGCACACCAAGGATCTCCAGAGAGGGTCCAAAGCTTTATTCAGCGATCACATCGTTACAGCAGATTGCAACGTTTTGGAGCCATATCGGACCCCTTCATGCCTAATGAATGGGTCCTGGCTGCGTGGCTCCGAAACGTTACAATCTGCTGTAACAATATGGTCATTGAATAAAGCTTTGGACTAGCTCTGGAGATCCCCGGTGTGCTGATGACATTCTCTTCCTCTGTTTTGAAGACTGCCGCTCCTAAAAATACTGGTATGAAATCTTGGCGATGGAATCTCTTTCTTCGTTAGCTAAAAGGTGCCCTAGATTCTATTGGTGCTGAGGAGTGTAGCTCCACTATGACAGCCAGGGATTACTGTAGGAGGAGCTACACAGTGGGCCTGACCCAGATGGAGTGTGGAAAGGTTCATGTGTCTTTGCCTTCATCAGCCTGTTCTATGAAAAGTTCGGGTCAAAAGATTTGGCACCTTTTTGCATAGGGCTCAAAACTGCAATGCAAAACAAAGGTTGTATTATTGTTCAGTACATGATAGATCCTCAAATTTCCACTTTTATACATAGATTTCATTATTAGCTAGGTAGACCTTTCAGGAAGTTTACAACAGAGATCGTTTATTCATTGTTAGATTGGATGATTCTCATTTGGAATCATTCGTTTAATGTGTTTTACCAACTATAAAGAACTGATATAAAAAGTAACAGCTTACCATTTGTTGCTTTACACTCACTCGTCCAGTCCTCTATAAGAGCAGCCTGACCATCAGAAGCCAGCTGTGGGCGTTATGGTTGTGCGCTGTGCTTATGTCGCCTGTCTAAAACAATTGAGCTCCATTTGTAGCTAGGAGAAAATAAATGTTTATATAATGATGGATATATTCAGCTACCTGAACATAAACATTGTTTGCTATGGGCACCGATTAGTTCCAGTCAAGTCTTTTCTTTCCCCTTGTTAATTCATGTACTGAATGCTGCATTGCTTTTTTGCAATTGCTTAAGGCCTGCTTTGTTTATGCTGCAAGAGAGTGTTTATGTAGCCCGGGCGTCACTAAATGGCGGACCGCGGGCCGGATCCGGCCCCAGTGGCCATTCTGTCCGGACCGCAGCCTCGCCAAGTAGCGTCCTCTCCCTGTCGCCGGCTCACCCGGCTCGCCCGCCTGCCGCTGCCGATGCTGCTATATACACAGCATGGCAGGCGCGGCGGGTCCGTGCCTTCTTTAATATCTCTGCACTGCCCCTCCTCATACTGCCTGTCTAAAATCACACAAAACATGAGGCGCGGCCGCTCTGGACAAAGGGCGGGACTTTTAAGTTAAAAAGTGGGTGATTGGTTGCTAGGCAGCGGGGCGGTCCCAGCAATAAATCACTCACTTTTAACGTGAAAAGTCCCGCCCATGGTCCAGAGCGCCCACGCTTCATGTCCTGTGTGAAAAAGGTAGGGTTTTGTGGGGAGGGGAGAAGTGCTGTGCTGTGCTGTAAAGGACAGTGGTTTTTGATATCGAGAGAGGTCTGTGATGGGGGGTCAGTCTGTGATGAGGGGTCTGTGATGGGGGGGGTCAGTCTGTAATAAGGGGTCTGTGATAGGGGGTCAGTCTGTGATGAGGGGACTGTGATGGGGGGTCAGTCTGTAATAAGGGGTCTGTGATGGGGGGTCAGTCTGTGATGAGGGGTCTGTGATGGGGGGTCAGTCTGTGATGAGGGGACTGTGATGGGGGGGTCAGTCTGTAATAAGGGGTCTGTGATGGGGGGTCAGTCTGTGATGAGGGGTCTGTGATGGGGAGTCAGTCTGTGATGAGGGGTCTGTGATGGGGGGGGTCAGTCTGTAATAAGGGGTCTGTGATGGGGGGTCAGTCTGTGATGAGGGGACTGTGATGGGGGGTCAGTCTGTGATGAGGGGTCTGTGATGGGGAGTCAGTCTGTGATGAGGGGTCTGTGATGGGGGGGGTCAGTCTGTAATAAGGGGTCTGTGATGGGGGGTCAGTCTGTGATGAGGGGACTGTGATGGGGGGTCAGTCTGTGATGAGGGGACTGTGATGGGGGGTCAGTCTGTGATGAGGGGACTGTGATGGGGGGGTCAGTCTGTAATAAGGGGTCTGTGATGGGGGGTCAGTCTGTGATGAGGGGACTGTGATGGGGGGTCAGTCTGTGATGAGGGGACTGTGATGGGGGGTCAGTCTGTGATGAGGGGACTGTGACGGGGGGTCAGTCTGTGATGAGGGGTCTGTGATGGGGGGGTCAGTCTGTAATAAGGGGTCTGTGATGGGGGGTCAGTCTGTGATGAGGGGTCTGTGATGGGGGGTCAGTCTGTGATGAGGGGTCTGTGATGGGGGGGTCAGTCTGTAATAAGGGGTCTGTGATGGGGGGTCAGTCTGTGATGAGGGGACTGTGATGGGGGGTCAGTCTGTGATGAGGGGTCTGTGATGGGGGGTCAGTCTGTAATAAGGGGTCTGTGATGAGGGGTCTGTGATGGGGGGGTCAGTCTGTGATGAGGGGTCTGTGATGGGGGCTCAGTCTGTAATAAGGGGTCTGTGATGGGGGGCCAGTCTGTAATGGGGGGTCAGTCTGTGATGAGGGGTCTGTGATGGGGGGTCAGTCTGTGATGAGGGGTCTGTGATGGGGGGTCAGTCTGTGATTTGGGCGGTCAGTCTGTGATGGGGGGTTTGTGATGAGGCAGGGGGGATGTGACGTAAGTGGGGGCTGAGGACACTGATGTAAAGGGGGGCTGTGATGTGAAGTGGGGGACTGAAGACACTAATGTAAAAGGAGGTCTAATTTCTGCACTAGCAAAACACGTCTCTGCAAGGGCAATAGAAAACAATTGTTTTCTATGTGTCCTGTTCACACAGAAACAGCGCCCCTGCGTACTGAGCAGTGTGGTGCAAAATGCATACTGTTTCTATGCACCGCAACTGAGCTGTGGTGCATAAAAATGAATTAAATGTATTTTGACATTTCAATAAAGTTGAAAGGAAAAAAAGCACAAATTGTGATGTGTGTGGATCGTAAAGGTGTGTGCATGTGTGTGGTGGTGGGGGGCGCTGTGAAGTGGAGGACATCATGTGGAGTCATAGCACCAATATGGCATTCGGACCTCCGCTGGAACAAAATTTTTCCGACCGGACCCCCGTGAATTTTAATTCAGTACCCCTGATGTAGCCCATCAATATGGGACATTAAGACATTTGAATATACTGAAATATTTGTTTTTTTTTAAAGCCATCTTGATGGGATTTTTCTTCAGTAAAACTCTCAAAAGAACAAATAGGAAGTAGAAAAAAACAAATGGGGTCAGAGAATATGGGAGAGCCCTTTTATAGTATAATAGTAAGATCCAAAAAAAAAAAAAAAAAGATGTTGATAGCAGTAACAACAAAGATAACCCAACTACCCAAATTAGGACAGTGTTTCTGAGTCTTCCTTATTCATATTGTGACTTTTTTTAATTATTTAATTTTATCATGTAGTCAGGTGCTTGGCTAGATTAATGCCGCGTACACACGACCGTTTTTCATGACAAGAAAAAATTTATTTTTTAATTTGGTCATTAAAAACGATCATGTGTGGGCTCCAGAGCATTTTTCACGACGTGAAAATAGCCATTAAAAATTTGGAACAAGCTCTAATTTTTCTCGTTGTTTTTCTCGTCATGAAAAACGTCCGTGTGTAGGCTTTAACGACGTGAAAAAAACGCACATGCTCAGAAGCAAGTGATGAGACGGGAGCGCTCGTTCTGGTAAAACTAGCGTTCGTAATGGAGATAGCACATTCGTCACGCTGTAACGGACTGAAGAGCACGAGGCTAAAAAGCGCAAATCGTCTCTCATCAAACTTTACTAGCACAAGGATCAGCAAAAGCAGCCCAAAGGGTGGCGCCATCCGAATGGAACTTCCCCTTTATAGTGCCGTCGTACATTTCGCGCTTTGCTCGAGAATTTTTTTTTTCATGATAGTGTGTAGGCAAGGCAGGCTTGAGAAGAATCACGTAGAGAAAAACGTCGTTTTTTTCAATGACATTAAAAACGGTTGTGTGTACGCGGCATCAGGGTGAATTAGAACACAGTATTGCAGCCACTTTCTATGCTCTCACTGCACTGACATTCTGGATCTAGTACCACATCCTGCCTCCCACCAGCAAGGGAGCAGACAAGCCAAAGGAACACCATAGACTTCTTGTCACGTACCTTGTGGCAGAGCCTGACATGTAAAGGGAGGCCTCTCGTACAGCCCCGGCTCTGAGATCACTGATGTTGCCACAGTGACTGCAAAAGTGCGTTGAGGTATGAGTGCCTGTAAGATGTTTCGTCAGCCGTGGCAGTGGGTAGCAGATGCGTTGCCAGAGACAGGTTAGATCCCTGGAACAGCAGATGGCAGCAGAGACAGCAGACCCAGGATTGGGCAGACAACAGGCAGCAGGTGCTTGACAGGCAGAAGGACTGGCAGCACTCAGCAGATGAAGGGCCAGCAGGGACCAAGTAACATGCAGAGCTGGATAGGTGGATAACTGGATGCAAGCTCAGACAAGCCAGGTCAGCAAAAGATGGTCAGATACAGGCATTGACTGTCAGTATACAAGCAGAGATCAGCAAAGTAGAATCAGGCAGATAAGCAGGAGGCAGAGCAAATCCAGAGACAGGCCTAGGTCAGGGTAGGTAGCGCTCAAGCAAGGTCAGGGAAAGTCAGATCAATAACAGAAGTCAAACACAGGAACAGATGCAGGATCACGGATAATAGCTAAAGATCAGACAGCAATTCACTAGTGCAGCTGCTGCACTTATATAGGCCACTTGGTGCCAGAATTTGCCAATGCCTGCACACATGGACGTGCCTGTGCACCGCAAGACGGGCACCGGCAGGGCTGCACCTGCACATTTGTGTGCGCTTCAGACCATCACTTGCACTATACTGACACTTGTATACTGGCCATGTTGTACATTGGGAGTTGAAATTCTGAATGGGAGACATGCTGTGGGATACTATGGACCATTGAACTATAGTACACACAAGGAGATAGTGTGAGGGAGAAGGTAAGGCTGTATTTCTGGGGCTGAAGTCCAAGAAGCTTCCTCTTTGCTATGAGGGGACCAGAGTGAGCACATCTGTGTTCCTAAATGCGCGCCCATCTGACACAACTCGCAACCTGAGCCAGAGATCGGGGTCCTGTGTGCTGGGGTTCAGAGGGAGCAGATCTAAGCATACAGGGGCTGTGGACTGAGGTATTGGCAAGACACAGACTCTTGCTGCTGAGAGACTGAAGAACTGTAGACCTGTGGACTGAAGACTGGAGCCACTTCAGACAGGGCATTGGTGCCACTGACCTGTTGCTACTAATAGGGGCTGAGCACATAGGGACTGGATATTTGAATAGCAGCCTTTACCACTGCATGCACACTTTACTGGGACTGTACTTATGTGCACCACCATAAAGACTGGATCCCAATGCTAGCCAGCTTAAGTACTAGGGCAAAGGACTGTCTCTATAGGACTTCATCGACTGCCTGTAGTAATGAGTACCATTGTAGTAGACCCAGGTCTTAGTATAGTCATTCCTTGAGTGCACTCTAGCAGTGTACTACACTGGTTGCAGGAAAGATATTACAATGCCGTTCACCATTGCAGTAAATGTATGTTCAAAAATTCGCATTAAAAAAATTGGTTTTATTTGCACAGCATTTGCAAATAAACACTCACCAGACACTTTATTAGGTACACCTTGCTAGTACCCGGTTGAACCCCTTTTTGCCTTCAGAACTGCCTTAAGTCTTTGTGACATAAGTTCAAAAAGGTGCTGGAAACATTCCTTAGAGATTTTGGTCCATATTCACACAATAGCATTATGCAGTTGCTGCAGATTTTTCACCTGCACGGTCAGGATGTGAATCTCCCGCTCCACCACATCCCAAAGGTGCTCTATTGGATTGAGTCCTGGTAACTGTGGAGGACATTGAAGTACAGTGAACTCATTGTCATGTTCAAGAAACCAGTTTGAGATGATTTAAGCTTTGTGACATGGTGCATTATCCTGCTGGAAGTAGCCATCAGAAGATGGGTACACTGTACCATCAGAATGTCGCAGCTGAAATCGAGACTCATCAGACCAGACAATGTTTTTCCAATCTTCTATTGCCCAATTTTGGTGAGCCTGTGCGAATTGTAGCCTTAGTTTCCTGTTCTTAGCTGACAGAAGTGGCACCCGGTGTGGTGTTCCACTGCTGTAGCCCATCTACTTCAATGTTCAATATGTTGTGCATCAAGTGATGGTATTCTGCATACCTTGGCTGTTACGAGTGGTTATTTGAGTAACTGTTACCTTTCTATCATCTCAAACCAGTCTGCCCATTCTCCTCTGACCTCTGACATCAACGAGGCATTTTTGTCATTGGAGATTTTCTCTTTTTCAAACCATTCTCTGTAAACCCTAGAGATGGTTGTGAGTGAAAATCCCAGTAGATCCGTTTTTGAAATACTCAGACCAGTCTATCTGGCACCAACAACCATGCCATGTTCAAAGTCACTTAAATCTCCTTTCTTCACCATTCTGATGCTCGGTTTGACCTTCAGCAAGTCATATTCACCACATCTAGATGCCTAAATGTATTGCGTTGCTGCCATATGATTGGCTGATTAGCAATTTATGTTACTATGCAATTGAACAGGTGTACCTAATAAAGTGGCCGGTGAGTGTATGTAGAAGCTTCACTGCCTGGTCAAGGCCCCTCTTTTTACTGAAGTCATAACTCTAGTCTATGTAGTGAGCTTCTTGCGTGTTCCTGCAACTTTAAGGAGGAACAGTCTGTCTCCAGGCTGCATACTGTACCTGCCCTCAGTTTGTCAATTGCTGTATACACCGCAATATGGATACTCAGCTGAAAATGTAATTTGCCAGTCTGTCATAATGACCTGTCCTAGAGGCTTTAACACTTATGCCGTGTACACACGATCGATTTTCTCGACGGTGAAAACACCGTCGAGAAAATCGACGGGAAAAACGAGGAACGGCTTGTTCCTCTACACACGGCTGGTTTTCCCGACATTTTTTCTCTTGGTCGAGAAAAACGACCGTGTGTGGGCTCCCCGGCAGTGTTTCCCTATGGGAAGACTGCCACGGAAAAAAATGCCGTGAATCACGACGAGAAAAATTAGAGCATGTTCTAATTTTTCTCGTCGTGATTAATGCCGCTTTTCTCGTCGGGAAAAAGGACCGAAAGCCCACAGACGGGCGTTTTTCTCGTCAAAGAGAACAAATTTCATTTTTCCCGACGAGAAAAATGGTCGTGTGTACGCGGCATTAAGCTGGCCATAGATTGGTAGAATTTCAAACAAAAATTCTTAAGAAAAGAATGTTCTAAGAAAGTTCATTCATTTTTTTAATCATTAGTGGGTCAAATTGATGTTCGTTTTTGACTGCAGTGACAAGAAAATCCAAAGGAACTGGATAGAATTATTTTTTTATTTTTTTGGATGAACACATTTCTAACAGTGTGTCTAGTTTTCATTCGGTAATGTTCATTTATTCCAAAATCAAATGTTAAAAGCAAACAAAATCTTTCGAATGACATTCGAATGTCTCAAGAATTTTCAGATGGATTTTGCTAAAACTTTTCCTAAGAATTTTCATTTGAAATTCTATCTATGGCCAGCTTTAAGCTCCAGTCTGATACAGGTACATGCAGATCAGCTGACCTCCTTTGTGACATGCTTGTTCCAGGTCAGTGACTTAGAAAGCATTGAAGCCAGAGAAAATCCAGGCTAATGGCATTTTCAGGAGATCAGCAATGACAGTCTGAGGACATGTTTCCTTGAACCAACAAGGCCAATTTATTTTTGAGCACAGTAATAAGAATAAACCATTTGTTAACAACAGATGAAACGATAATTCATACTCTAACTGTACTTGTAATGCCTTTCTATCGTGAGAAAGAAAAGCCTTTCATGATATGCATCCTTGTAGTCAAACAGTGTAAACGCACATACTGTACTTGTAACCTGCTGACTGATTAAAAGCTTTTCTGTTTGTCCTCATAATAAATAAACAAAGATGAAGATAGAAATCAATTAGTGTCTAATAGCATTTGAATGAAAGCATAAATCTGCTTTGTAACAAAACATGTTTCCCACAGCGTGAGCATTCTTTTGGATTTATTATAAACACAGGGAAATTGTCAACTTTCAATTTAAAGTGTAACTGCTCTTTGAGGGTTGATTCACACTGTACAGCGGAAACTGACAAGTATTGAAATGTGTTTTAGATCCATTGCACTGCTCTTGTGTAGGGATGAGCTTCGTGTTTGTGTCGAACTCGAATTGCAAACATTATGGGCTGTTTGCGCCAAATTCAAGTGGCGCGTCGGGGCCCATAATTCACTGCGGCATCGCAGTGCATTGCTGGCTGATGATTGGCCAAGCATGCACTATGACCCGAATGCTTGGCCAATCACAGCATCGTCTGAACAGAGAGCCGTAATTGGCCAAAGCCAGGGTGGCTTTGGCCAATTATGGCTCAGGGGGTTTAGTACACGCCCCACACTATATAAGGCCGCCGGCTTGGCGGCCTTGTGTAGTGTGTTGGAGTTGTTAAAAGAGAGAGATTACAGAGAGAGACAGTGTCATTTATATTGAATTAGATAGAGCAGGCAGGCGAGTCAGTTAGCTGCAGTTACAGTGTGTAGAGGATATATATGCATCCCAGGTGTTGTATATATATTTATACACTGTATTCAGTTTAGCTAGATCCGTTCCTGTTATTCTCTATACTGTGACAGGCAGGCAGGTGATTGTGCTAGCTGCAGTCAGTGTTTCACTTAGTTTACTGTGTGCTTTGTATAGCGTTCACCTAAAGCTTACCTGAATACAATTAGTGACTAATAGTGGTGTTCTCATAATAAAACCACAGGCAGAGAGCTGCAAGTATTTTCAGTTAGTGTACTGTGTCCTCTGCACAGTTTTCACCTAAAACTAACTGAAGACAATTGCTGCTTTTCCCATACTAATACCACAGCAGGCAGTTGATTCTGATAGCTGCATTATAATCAGTACAGATATATATATATATATATATATATTTATATATATATATATATATATATATATATATATATATATATACATCCCACCTTTGTGCAGCTACATCTCACTGCAGGCCATTAGTATGTCTGGAATAGGGATGAGCACGGTGTTCGAATCGAATGCATGTTCGACTCGAACATCGCCTGTTCGCCTGTTCGGCGAAACCAGAACTTTGTGGGCTGTTAGCGCCAAATTCGTGTGACGCGAACGGGCCACAATGCACTGCACCATCGCACTGCATCGCCGGCGCTGTGATTGGCCAAGCATTCACTGTGACTCCGCATGCTTGGCCAATCACAGCGCCGGCAGCGAGGAGAGACATAATTGACCACAGGCAGGATGCCTGTGGCCAATCATAGCTCAGGGGGGTTTAGTACATGCCCCACACTATAAAAGGCCTCCAGCGCGGCGGCCTTGTGTAGTGTGTTCCGGCGTGCAGGAAAAGAGCTACATAGGCAGGGACAGTGTGTTCTACAGTGTGTTCTTTTCTCAGGCATCTGCAGGAGTTAGTGGGTGTTGTGTGCCTCCAGCGCAGTATACACCTGTATCTACCCTTTATTGCTGTTCTCTAAGCTAGATAGGCAGGCAGGGACAGTGTGTTCTTTTCTCAGGCATCTGCAGGAGTTAGTGGGTGTTGTGTGCCTCCAGCACAGCACAGTATACACCTGTATCTACCCTTTATTGCTGGTGTTCTCTAATAAAGGAATCTGCAGGAGTTAGTGGGTGTTGTGTCCCTCCAGCACAGCACAGTATACACCTGTATCTACCCTTTATTGCTGGTGTTCTCTAATAAAGGCATCTGCAGGAGTTAGTGGGTGTTGTGTCCCTCCAGCAAAGCACAGTATGGACCTGTATCTACCCTTTATTGCTGGTGTTCTCTAATAAAGGCATCTGTAGGAGTTAGTGGGTGTTGTGTCCCTCCAGCACAGCACAGTATACACCTGTATCTACCCTTTATTGCTGATGTTTTCTAATAAAGCCATCTGCAGGAGTTAGTGGGTGTTGTGTCCCTCCAGCACAGCACAGTATACACCTGTATCTACCCTTTATTGCTGGTGTTCTCTAATAAAGGCATATGCAGGAGTTAGTGGGTGTTGTGTCCCTCCAGCACAGCACAGTATACACCTGTATCTACCCTTTATTGCTGGTGTTCTCTAATAAAGGCATCTGCAGGAGTTAGTGGGTGTTGTGTCCCTCCAGCACAGCACAGTATACACCTGTATCTACCCTTTATTGCTGGTGTTCTCTAATAAAGGCATCTGCAGGAGTTAGTGGGTGTTGTGTGCCCCAGTACAGTATACACCTGTATCTACACTTTTTTGCTGTTCTATAATACAGGCATCTGCAGGAGTTAGTGGGTGTTGTGTGCCCCAGCACAGTATACACCTGTATCTACCCTTTATTGCTGGTGTTCTCTAATAAAGGCATCTGCAGGAGTTAGTGGGTGTTGTGTCCCTCCAGCACAGCACAGTATACACCTGTATCTACCCTTTATTGCTGGTGTTCTCCAATAAAGGCATCTGCAGGAGTTAGTGGGTGTTGTGTGCCTTCAGCACAATATACACTACTCCAATTCCTGGTTTTCCCATCTCCCTGCAGTCCATTACTATGTCTGGAAGGCCAACAAGAAGAGACAGACAGTCAGGAGCCAATAAAAGAGGGCAAGCAGGCTCTGTGTCTAGAGAGAACAGTGCTGGTCGTGGACGCGGTGCATCGTCATCAGCACGTGGCCATGGGACACGCTTGTCCTTATTTTCGGCAGCTGGACGTGTTGAGCCGCATCATGCCGAAGACTTGGTAGAGTGGATGACCAAGCCCTACTTATCCTCCTCATCCTCTCTCACCCAGGCTCAGGGTACTGGCAAAGCAGCTGCCAAAGCGTCCTCTTCCCTCGTATCAATGTCATCATCAGTCACTCCTTCCCTAGACCCACCATGTCCTCCTGAGGAGTCCCCCGAACTGTTTGAGCACAGTGTTGAGTACATGCTCCAGGAGGATGCCCAGCGTTTTGAAGGGTCTGATGATGATACCCAGCTAGAGGAAGGCAGTAGCGTGAGCGCAGAGAGAGGGGATGCTCAAGAAGAACAGCAATCTGGCAGTCATGTTCCAGCAGCTGCAGCATACTGCCAGATTGGCTCCAGTGATGAGGAGGGAGGGGATGATGAGGTCACTGACTCCACGTGGGTGCCTGATAGGAGAGAGGAGGAGGGGGAGGATGAGGAGGAGGCACATCTCCAATGAGGCAGGATGCCCTCCGGGGGCCAGCGTAAGGGCAGCACACCGACTGAATCACACCGCAGAGCTCCACCTGTGCAGGGCGCTGCCTCTGCTCGTTATTCCAAAAGTTATTTGGTGTGGGCCTTTTTTGAGTCGAGTGCATCAGATCGCACCGCTGCTATTTGCAACATATGTCTCAAGTGTATCTCGCGTGGCCAAAACATCAGCCGCTTGGGCACCACATGCTTGACCAGACATATGTTGACCTGCCATGCAGCTCGTTGGCAAGCGTACCTTAAAGACCCACACCAAAGAACAAAGCGGACCTCTCCTTGCTCCTCATCAGCTGGGATCTCCAACCCCACTATACCTTCAGTCCTCTCTGAAACCTGCACTGAGAGGAATGAAGGTGTAGAATTAGGTGTGTCACAGCCAAGTACTTGCGGGCAATCTGCTATCGGTACACCGATATCCGATTGTACCAGGCAAATTTCCCTGCCCCAGCTTCTGCACCGCCGAAAGAAGTTTGCTCCCAGCCATCCACATGCCCAGCGGTTGAATGCTAGCTTGGCTAAATTGCTAGCACTTCAACTGCTGCCTTTTCAGTTGGTAGACTCTGCACCCTTCCGGCTCTCTACCGGCATGTGGAAGGCAATGTCTTGGCCTCGCTGGACAGGGCGGTCAGTGGTAAGGTGCATATTACCGCTGACTCATGGTCCAGCAGGCATGGACAGGGACGTTACCTATCTTTCACGGCGCATTGGGTGACTCTGCTGGCAGCTGGAAAGGATGCAGGACAAGGTGCAGTAGTGTTGGAGGTTGTTCCGCCACCACGCATCCAAAATGTTACTACTGGTGATTCTGACACACCTCTCTCCTCCACCCCCTCCTCTTCTTCTTCCTCTATTGCCTCTACCTGTGCTTTGTCCTTGGAACCAGCGGTGCTCCGTAGGCGTTCGAGGAGCTACGCAAGTACGCAGGCAAAAAGATGCCATGCGGTGCTTGAGGTGGTGTGCTTGGGGGACAGGAGCCACATTGGGGCAGAGATTCTGTCAGCTCTGCAGGGGCAGGCTCAGAGGTGGTTGATGCCACGCCAGCTTAAGCCAGGAAAGGGGGTTTCCCACAATGTTACCAACCTCCTCTCCGCCCTCCGACAGGGACAACTGACCCTTGTGCCCTGTTTGGCTCACGTCCTTAACTTGGTGGTGCAGCGATTCTTAAGCACATCTCCCCATTGGGCAATAAAGTGGGGCCAATTTAGAACATCTTTTAAGTTTTTATTGTTGTGTTTGAAGAGACTTCCACTTATTTCCTATAGTGTCTCTGAGAAAGGAGGGGAAAGAAAATCACGCAACAAGACACAGAGACCAGTAAAAGACCTAGCGGAGGTTTTAATTATTTTCTAGTCTATCTACAACTAAAAAGAAAATCCATCTAGATTTAGATTTTAATGTACATTGTAATTCCACATTGCATGAGAAAAAAAATTGTCTTTCCCTCCCCAGCTTCATACATACATTTTCAGCAAACTTTATTGCGATTTCATTGGATTCCACTGACTTCCAACCTCCTGCAGTTCTTTTCTACCTTATGTGTAGGAACATTTTTATGATATAGTCACAGGAACACTCCAACTGTTTTAAAAATGCTAGTCCTGTCCAAAGCTGGAGCACTTCTGGGGGGATGTACATCGAATATCTCAGAAATGTACCGATTACATCCACCCTGAAGATCCGGCTCTATTTCTGTTACACGTTTCGAACATACCTGAAAAAACATATAATAAATCAATCTTGCGCCATCTTCTTAATGCTGCCAGATCGTACATTGCCAGGCATTGGAGAGACACGAGGCCCCCTACAATCACGCTATGGCTTACAGGAATTGAAGAGGTAAACAGGATGGAAGATTTGCTACTATCAGCCCAGAAATCGATATGAGATTTCCTGTAAAACTTGGGCCACTGGAATATATTTAAATTCTCGCATAGCGTCGGAATACTTACTGGGCCCTCCAGCCCCCCTGCCGGCGGCTACACGTGTGCTGATTCTTTCCTCCACCCACCCCCCCTTTTTTTTTTCTTCTTCTTCCCTTGCTTCTTCACTGCACTCTCTTCCCTCTCCACCTCCCCTAGTTTCATCCTTTTACTTTAATGATGTTAAAGTGCATTCAGGACGGCAATGATTAATCGAACCTAGAGTGTGGATTCCTCCACTAGTAGTTCAAGTTTTGAAGAGTCTATGAATATTGGGCGCTCTGATATGGCCGCACATATATTTATATTAATTATGACTGATGCTGTATATTCGATTTTGTATAGGTTTGTTTTGTGTTAACTCTATTGATGTATTTGATCAAATGGATCGGCCGTTTTATGTATGCTGGATAATTGAAATAAAGAATTTGAAAAAAAAATGCTAGAAACAACAATGAGCCAATTATATGAGCAGGAAATGATACAATGCTCGCATATCTGGAAGTTATGTTTAAGTTTTAGAAAATCACAGCTGGCTCCAGACTGAACTAGAATTTTAATTTTCATTAACACTTTTACACTATTACAATTACAAGAAGATTTGTGTGGCAACTGTACAAGTTATACAACTTTTCTTTAAGCAAGAGTAGTGTTAACCTTTAATTGTTATGTGTCTGATGGACTCTGTTGATTGGGAGAGGTCCAAGGTCTGTGTTTCATGATCAGCAATTACAATACAAGCAACGCATCTGTCTTTGTTGGATTTTCTTTACTTTAGGGAATGCATCAGGAAAAGTGTGGACAACCGAGGACATGACTAGTGCAGCGGCCATCTCTCCCTTCATGCTAACACAATGTTGTACCCTTTACAACAAACTAACACAGTTGTTATATTGGAATGATACAATTTTTTATATATCGGCAAGAGCTTTATAAAGATACCATACTATATCACAGTTGTTAATACAAAAACAGTAAAATTAACCACTTAAGCCCCAGACCTTTTTTGTTGCTAAAGGACCAGGCCACTTTTTGCGATTCGGCACTGCGTCTCTTTAACTGACAATTGCGCGGTCGTGCAAAGTGGCTCCCAAACAAAATTGACGATCATTTTTTCCCCACAAATAGAGCTTTCTTTTGGTGGTATTTGATCACCTCTGCGATTATTTTTTTTTGCGCTATAAACAAAAATAGAGCGACAATTTTGAAAAAAAAGCAATTTTTTTTTACTTTTTGCTATAATAAATATCCCCAAAAAATATATAAAAAACCTTTTTTTTTCACAGTTTAGTCCGATACGTATTCTTTTACATATTTTTGGTTAAAAAAATCACAATAAGCGTTTATTGATTGGTTTGCGCAAAAGTAATAGCGTCTACAAAATTGGGGGTAGTTTTATGGCATTTTTATTAATAATTTTTTTTTTTTTACTAGTAATGGTGGCGATCAGCGATTTTTATCATGACTGCGACATTATGCCGGACACATCGGACACTTTTGACACATTTTTGGGACCATCGTAATTTTTACAGCGATCAGTGCGCGACCAAACGGCGGCATCTTAAAGAGGACATACCTGTACGTGCTTGTGCCTGTCCGTGCCATTCTGCCGACGTATATATACAGGAGACGGTCCTTAAGCGGTTAACAAAGTACCTTTGGCTGATCTGAGAATTACAAAAATACTCAAATCTAAAACCCAAAAACTTAAATGCCTAAGGTCAAAACTGCTTCAACCTCCTTCTCTGATCTGGGAGCTTACCCAGGACTTCAGCTTTAAAAACTTAACAAAATGGTAAAGGGCATAAATGACTTAATAAATGAAGACAACAAAAATCTGCTGATTCCCTTATTGTTGTTGGAATTGATAAACTGACAAATTACACTAATTCCGCGTACACACGATCGGTTTTTCTGATGAAAAAAGACAGATGGACTTTTTTCTTCCGACAAACCGATCGTGTGTGGGCCCCATCGGTCTTTTTTCCATCGGTATAAAAAAATAGAACATGTTTTAAATTTTACTGATGGAAAAAAAACGATAGCAAATTCCGATCGTCTGTGGGGAACTCCATCGGAGAAAAAACCCACGCATGCTCAGAAGCATTGAACTTCATTTTTCTCGGCTCTTCGGAGTGTTTTACGTTACAGCGTTTGGGACGGCCGGATTTTTGACTGATGGTGTGTAGGCAAGTCTGATGGAAGTCAGCTTCATCGGATTTCCGATGGAAAAATCTATCGGATTTTATTACATTGGAAATTTGATCTTTTGTACAGGGCATTAAAATCTAACCTTCATCAAGAACCTCCAAGATGTGCCACCCCACCAACCTTTCAGGGCCTTCTCAGTCAGTCAAGGGTCAGAAAACTAGACTAGCATTGTAACCTTAACACCAGCCTGACCGCCGCCTCAAGCAACTTCTGTAACTACAAGTTAAACATACCAATTCCAACTTCATTGAGGTGTATGCTGTAATTCCTATACATCTTCTGATGCTCTAGTTTCTTTTGGCAAAACACAAAACAGCCACACTGGAGAATGAATTTGGACAAAGCTCTATTGACCTTGAAACAAGTCTTATCAATTGCTCTGGGGTACCTTGCCCCCAGCCAAGTAAATCTAGAGCGGATTTCTGACCATAAAAAAAATACTGGGCATAAGAATAATTGTAATACAATGAAAAAATACTTGTTTGCTGTGATAAGACCCCCTCATTGAAGTACAACCAAAGTCATTGCCACCTGCGAAAATGCTCAACATCTTTGAAGGACCCTCCTGAACTATCCTACCCAAGAACATAGGATGCACGGCCCCCCCAAACCAAATCTTGCATTCCCATCCAACACAGCCTCAAGACTTCTCTGGGAAACCAAGCTGCAGACCACTCCATCTAAGTTTGGCTCTGTGGGTTGCCCAGAACATAAGGGAGTGCCCCATCAAGCAGAACTGCAGTCTTCAAGTCATTCCACAGATTTTCAATGTGGTTTAAGTCTGGGCTCTGACTAAGCCATGCAAGGACATTCAACCTTTTTTCCTTCAATCACTGTGTGGTAATTTTTGCTGTGTGCTTTGGGTCATTGTCATGTTGGAAGGAAAATCTTCTTCCCATTGACAACTTTCTGGCAGAGGGTAGCAGTCTTTCCGCAAGAATTTGATGGAATTTTGCCCCATCCATTTTTCTTTTATCCTAACAAGTGCTCCAGTCCCTGCTGCAGAGAAAAAACTTCAAACCACCTCCATGCTTTACTGTATGAGTGGTATTATTTGGATGGTGAGCTTTATTAGATTTCTGCCAGACATATCATTTGGTCATGAGGCCAAATGATTAAATTTTAGTCTCATCTGACCACCTTAATTGCACCTTGAAGATTCTGAGGCCACATGGAAAAATGTGTTATGGTCAGATGAGACTGAAATTTTATTATTTGGCCTCATCACCAAACAATATGTCTGGCAGAAATCCAATACAGCTCACCACCCGAAGAACACCATTCCTACAGTAAAGCATGGAGGTGGTAATATCCTGTTACTGTATGTGGGTGTTTCTCTGCAGCTGGGACAGAAGCACTTGTCAGAATAGAAGTTAAATATAGCATCAAATTCTTGAGGAGAATCTGCTGCCCTCTGCCAGAAAGTTGTCAATGGGTAGAATGTTTACCTTCCAACATGACAATGACCCAAAGCACACAGAAAAAATCACAACACAGTGATTGAAGGAGAAAAAGGTGAGTATCCTTGCATGGCTTAGTCAGAACCCTAAATTAAAGAGGAAGTAAACCCTGATGGATTTTACTTCCTCTGTCGTGCTCAAGTTCAGTTAAATTTGATGGTGACTGTTTGTAGACTGCAGTCTTTAAGTCATTAATGTGTAATGACTTAAAGACTGCAGTCTACAAACAGTCACCATCAAATTTAACTGAACTTGAGCAGTTCTGCAAAGAAAAGTGTGCAAATATTGCAAATTCTTTATGTGCAAAGTTAGTAGAGACATATCCAAACAGACTAAAGGCTGTAATTAAAGCGAGAGGTGATTCAAAAAAATACTGACATATTGGGGGGGGGGTCCTTTTTCTAACTCAGTGATTCTATGTTGGTGTTATATCTATCTTTCACTTGGGTGTTATACTTTGCACTAGTAAATACAGCTGGATAAAACAAAAAACAGTGTCTGTCTTCATTTCAGGCTGAAACGAAATGTGATTATTTTAAAGAGGTGTAATTCTTTTCTAAACCCATTGTTCCTTATACACCTCCCAGTTGGTGTCAAAATAGCATAATAGGCCTGAGCAATACTTTGGTTGTTTTTCACCTATTACACTGCCAAGAATGATAAAGCTGGTAGCAAATTCTCAAAAGTCAATGGGATAAGCTGAAAATGCTACCTATACTCATCCTGCCCTTTTCTGCACTCTTTTGCTTCTACCCACCTGTCAATATTAAAACATTCAAGTGGTAATAAAGTAAAGATGTCAACATATTTATTTCATAACAAATGTATGAGTGTCCCTTTGCAAAATCAGAAATTGTTTCTGGTATATTGGAGCGCTTTTCGACTGATACACTCATCTTTTCTACTTCCACTGACTTCCATTGTCACAGCCACTGACACCTAGAGGCCCTAGGCTGAGATGGAGATCTTGCATTGCTTGTAGAGATGTGCACAAGAAAAAAAATTGGTTATGTTTCAAGTTAATTTGCTAAGTAAATCATTATGTTTCATCATATTCGTCATGTTAAAATTATTTGTTTTTGGAATTTGTTTCATATATTTGGATTCATTTTTCCGAATTCATTCTTAAATAATTTGTTATGTCGTTTGAATAATAAAAAAAAAAAACAGGTCTGAATAGCTGGTTGTTAAGGAGCAGGCTGCCACCGCATCTTTAACAACTATGACTCATCTGCTGTCAGTAGGCTTCCCCGCTGACAACAGAATGTAAACAAAACAGCCCAGAATAGCTAGTTGTTAAGGAGCAGGCAGCAGTCACATCCTTAACAACTATGCCTCATCTTCTATTAACGGTGTTCCCGCCGTTTTATTTTCTAATGCCGGCTCTTCTTTTGTTTACATTTTGCTGTTAAGAATGTAGCGGCCGCCCGCTCCTTAACATCCACCGATTCCAGTCTGTTTTGTTTACATGTTGCTGCAGCGGGGAAGCCTGCTGACAGTAGATAAGTCGTTGTTAAGGACATGGTGGCCTCCCACTCCTGAACAACAAGCTATTCACAAACCAATTTAGATCATTTGTTACTTCGGAAGCTTCAAACATCCAAATGAGATGAACAAATTTCATTGTTTTGTTATAATTTATTTTGTATTCATTGAAATTTGTTACTGTTGTTATTTGGAAATTTGGATACATCTGAATCTCCAAATAACTAAAGTTTTGTATGGATTTTAATGCATAACTAAAAAAGGTGAACATGTACAATTGCCGGAACCCTGCTCTGGGACAGGCTGGGTATCTACCTGACTTGACCTGAACATGCAACCAATGCCCAAGAAGAGGCATTAAACTTTGCTATGAATATCCCCAGCCCCTCCACAATCGGTGAACCCCTGACACTCCCTGAGAAGTATAGGAGCTAGTGTATTGTTTTGTGTGTCCACACGGTGGTATGTGGCTGCTAATGGATGCACAGGGGTATAATTTCTGACATCCTGACTGATGCACACTGTAGAGTAATTCTTCCTCAAATTTCATAGTAGAAGCACTGAAGTCTTCCAAGTCTGGCCTTAGCACTCTGCTCTCCTCCAATTCCTGTGCACCTGCTCTGCATTTGTATTGGAGATTGGAAGGCCGAAAAAAGGCTAGTTTACAGCTGGAAGGTGGAAAAAAACAAGCTACTATAGAAAATCTAAGTTAAAAGTAGTGTTGCTGTAAACTTTGATCAAGCATTACTCCACGGTGACTGCAGTTACAGAGGTCTGTGAGGCTTTTTTAAAGCTTACTTACTGTTTTGAAGGATTCATAAATATTTTAATGTCCATAGCAAAAGTAGTTTTGCCGTAAACTTTGATCAAGAATTACTTCACAGTGGCTGTAGTTTTTTGAAAGATATATAAATATTTTAATGTCCATAGATGGCTACAATTTTACTTGAAAGAAAGGTAAAGTTGGTAATTTACCTGTATTCATGTAAGGAAACGCATCATACAACTCCTACGTACTTTATATTTAATTAAGCATATAATACAAATGACAGAGTTGCTGTCAGATAAAAACGTGAGCTATTTTTCATACATGGTAGAATCTAATAATTATATGATACTGTGGCTTATGAGTGTAATATCCCAGATTGAATAAAATTTACATTTGCTTATTTTTGTTGCTGCAGGCTTTTCCTCATGATTGTTCTCTAAATATGAATCCCGATTTTACTAAAACTGGAGTCAAAGGATATTAAAATCTTTCTGGGCATGCTCAAGTCTACGTGATTACACCTTGGACAGAGCACATCAACATCACCACACTAAACTTGCAATAATGCATTACTTCTGTGCATCAGGAGCATTTGAACAGCATTGTTATACATGAGCCTTTACATGACATCCACACCATTGTTATCACCAGCTTGTCAAATACAAGGGCAATGGGCTTGTGCCCCCCAGTTTCAACCTTCTCCTAGTGTGACAGCTGGAAAGTCATTACTTGTAGCAACCAATCATATGTCTGCTACCATTTTCAAGTCTGCTCTGGTAAGATGGTGCACAATAGATTAGTTCAGTTTTGCTTTTATCTGGTTCTTTTCCTAAACAAACCTCTTAAAGTCCTTTTATGCATCTGTGCAAAAAAATTCACTCAGACAGTCTCTCTTTTCTATAACAACCAATCAGATTTCCAGCACTAGGAAAAAGAGAAGGATCTGATTTATTTTAGCCAACTGCATGGAAGATCTGAGACAATTCTTAACTTAGAAATGAACAGCAATATTATTAATCAGAGCTGTATGAAGCTGATGCCAAGGTATTTGACTGGATACACTTGCCAAGCTAGGGTCAGAACTTTCTCTGGAAAAGACCCATAGCAAAGTGGCTCTCCAGCTAACATCTAACAGGCAGTCCTGCAACAAAGATCTGAGTCATCCTAAAACACTTTATCCACAACATACATAAAATTTTTAAAGGCAATCATTTAACCCATTCACGCCGACCTAACACAAATATGCGGCCTCACTGGATTGGGCTCTTTTCCGTGGGGCCGCATATTTGCATATCTCCCTTTGTGCTGGGAGTGCCCTGCCCATTTTCACGGAGAGCCCCAGGCCTCAGACTAACAATCGGGACCAGGAACTCCCGATTCCAGGTCACCTGATCACTGTGATAGCCTCTGATTGGCTATCATAGTGATCAGTCATTGTGAAGCCCGCCCCCATGTTTTTTATCTGTGAATGAGTCAGATGCATCTTATTCCGCTACAGTATCTCCTTGCAGAGAAAAAAAAAAAGATTTGTGTAAAAAATAAATAATAATAATAATAAAAAAAATTAAAAGAATACCTAGATCAAGGTTTGAGCTAGGCCAGTGCCAGGGTTAGTGTTTGGGTCAAGGTCAGGGTCAAAGGTAAAGGTCAGGGTCAGTAATTTTATTTATTTTTTTACAGGATTTTTTTTAAATTAGTATCAGTGTCAGTTAGTGTTATTGTCAGTGTGTTTTAGGTAGAATAAAAAAAAGCAAATTGCACAATGAATATTGGTTCTGGGCTATACTACGGGTACAAACAACAACTAACATACACATATGTGGTATTGCTGCAATCATCAGGAGCAGGAGAATTTAATTTGGGTTCTTCTTTATACCGCTGATTTAAAAAATATTATTTTCCTGTTTTGGGTCAGGAGATAGCCATTACCATTTACCACCAAATGAAAGCCCAATTTGTTCTGAAAAAAAACCCACTGTATAATCCACCTGAATGCACGAAGCATTTGTGATGATATGTCAAAGTTGCAAAATTGTGCTTAGGCATTAAGATTTGTTTTACGCTTAGCTGCAAAGGGGTTAAGGTTGGCCCAATAATAGCAAGCTGGCAAGCCATTAGAAGGGTATTAGCATCACTTGCAGTCACTTGCAGTAAGGTTGTGTCAGGATTTGCTTGCTAGGAGATGATGAGCACTTTTGTAAGAGCTTGTTATCACACATAGGGATTTTGTAATATGGTTGCCAGATACAGATCTTTCCCTTTCCCTGGGAGAGAAGGAAATTATCCTTTTACTGCAACCAAATGTTAGAAAAAAGACTGTAACAAAACCAAGCACTTAGTTGCTCACACTCATAAATATGAATTGCAAAAAGTCCATAGTTGAATCTAGGTAAGGCACTAACAAACAATAATCTAAGGAAAGTGGATCTAAACCCTAACAGAATGACATTTAGTTTGCTGAAACATTGTGTGTCAAACAACCGCTATATACTTTCAAATTAAATATTGTTATCACTTTTTTATTTGTTTACTTGCATCTCAGCATTGCTATTCTCTTGCAGCTGTTTTCATTCACTCCCTGTCTATATACACTTGTGCAAGCATCAGATCCTTTACCTTGGATGGGCTTTCTGATGGTGACTACTGTAGATCATATCTGTGCAAAATGTATCAGCAATGCCGCTTGTAGTCTCCCCCAGGGGCACATGTGACAGGGCAATATCACAGAAGCACTGTCACTCCATAACAGGAAGTGTTATCACTAGGATCACCAGGTAATATTTTTACACAAACCACAGATTTATGGTTACGGAAAAACTTTGAAAACATAATTTGTATTGACATCATCATGTTGAGTCTTATAAAATGTTTTAGTGACTGGGTTTAAATCTACTTAACATGAAAGCAATTAGAATTGTGCGTTGGCAACCATGTAGAGTAGACTAGTAGTTGACTCAATACCCATCTCCCTTGTTGACAACACCTATAGCCAAGCCTCAGAAGTGCCCTAATTGTGTACACTGTCATTGTATGTCACATACAGTAATATGCAGTAATCATAGGGTCCAGATCCTTTTATCAAAAGCTCTGCTCTCTTACCACATGCTGACAAGCGCAAGACGATATACGTCGGCACAATGGCACGGCTGGGCAAATGGGCGTACAGGTACGTCCCCTTTAGATCAGGGAATTGTGGGACCTGCGGACTCGATGTCTGCCGGTGTCCCGCGATCATGTCATGGAGCTGCAGAACGGGGAGATGCCTATGTAAACAAGGCATTTCCCTGTTCTGCCTAGTGACAGGAGAGAGATCTACTGCTCTCTTTGATCGGGAGCAGTGATCTCTGTCGTGTCAATGGTAGCCCAGCCCCCCCCACAGTTAGAATCACTCCCTAGGACACACTTAACCCCTTCATCGCCCCTAATGTTTAACCCCTTCCCTGCCAGTGTCATTTACACAGTAATCAGTGCATTTTGATAGCTGTATAAATGACTATGGTCCCAAAATAGTGTCAAAAGTGTCCGATGTGTCCGCCATAATGTCGCAGTCATGATAAAAATCGCAGATCACCACCATTACTAATAAAAAAAAAATGCTATAAATCTATCCCCTTTTTTGTAGATGCTATACCTTTTGCTTAAACCAATCAATATACGCTTATTGAGATTTTTTTTACCAAAAAATATGCAGAAGAAGACGTATCGGCCTAAAATTTTTTTTTTAGATATTTTTTGGGGATATTTATTATAGCAAAAAGTAAAAAAAATTGTTTTTTTTTCAAAATTGTCGCTCTTTTTGTTTATAACGCAAAAAAGTAAAAACCGCAGAGATGATCAAATACCACCAAAAGAAAGCTCTATTTGTGGGAAAAAAGGACGTCAATTTTGTTTGGGTGCAACGTCGCAATTGTCAGTTAAAGCGACGCAGTGCCAAATCGCAAAAAATTACCCGGTCATTGGGTAGCCAAATCCTCCGGGGCTGAAGTGGTTAAGGCTCGTACACACTAATAAAATTGGGTGAACATTTTTGTCCGAGGAACTTTCGTACGATTTTTAGTGTGTACACAACTTTCTACAGCAGATTCCGATCTTCAGAATAAAAATTTTCGAAGGTACAAGCTCCAAAATTTTTCTTGTACAGGAACAGAATGAATGATTTTCGTTTGTGTACCATTTTCGTACGATTTTTGTATGAGAAAAATCTGAAATGAAAGACTGCGCATAATCAGAAACAAACAACAAAAACAACAATTTTCGTACAAAATTGACTTCGTCGGTTACGATTTGCTGTGAAACAGTGAGGAAAATCAGATGATCGTTCGCCTGATTTTCTTAAAGTGTGTACCCCACTTTAGACTTCCATACAATGGATACGCACAAACATCTTGCTATGGCACACTTTTGATACTGTGATTTGTTAATCTCTCTAGCTCCACTTACATCAACATGTCCTTAGTTTTGGAAAATTATGACAGAAGCAGTTTGGAATGAAATATCTACAAACCCCTTTATATATGCAAAGCCAGTTAAAACACCTGTGTATTTGATAAAGTAAAAAAGACCATAATAGTTGAAGAAATTATTAATCCAGAGATAAATGGCACCCAAATATACATAATGCATAATTATCTGCCAGCCTACAATGAGTCCATACAAATAAACTATGCAGTTTAATACTCAAATAACAGAATATGTTCCACAAAACATAAAGGTTATACACAAACATAATAAATTACATGATACGAATTGCATGATCGAAATAGCTGAGAGTGATAAGTGCAACATTAAGTCCCAAAGTTCATAGAAAAATTTGTTGGTCATCAGATTTGAAATAAAACACTTAAAGGTATAGTTCTTTTTTCACTGTTACCAAATTTAGCTGCACAGAATTTTCAGCAGTCCTTACGTTGGAATATTTGATTTCGTAGCTATACAAATTATATGATGGAAGTTTCAGTTTGCATGATGGATGGTGCTCTTGAGTTTCGGTGAAATTGTGGAACACACTCTGAGCCGTTCCGTGAAATTGATAGGCTTTGCAGACGATAGTCTCGGTTTAGGTACTGGTTCAGATAAAAACTCCCCCATTTTCTCTTTAGCTCACCTTGGACCTAAAAGGTGAACAAAAACCTGATATTTTAGTCCATTAATAATAATCTGAATTTTTTTTTAATTTCCCACCACTTCTGCATTGGTTGTTGTACATAAAAAGAAGTGTGAAACACATTTTGTTTTTCAGAGGTAACACTTAAATAAGTTTTAAAAAATAAATACAAATTTAATTAGTATAGAGTGGTAGGAGGACCAGAGTATGCATTCAGGGTCACTCACCCACACCTGCACCCTTATCAAATTAGGACCTGAGACTGTGTTCATACAGCCGCTGTGTCTTCATAGAGTTACAGATGGCTCCGGCCGCACAAACAAGTTGCTCATTTACACTGTATGGGCCACAGAACCTATGCGAATGAGCTCTTAATTAATAAAACATTTTTTCCAATGGTTAAAAATGTTTTTTTTTTACAATTTTTTTAAATTATTATTTACAGGTTTTTATCTAAACAGAACCCTGACATCTCCCCTTTAAGACAGAAAAAAGAATTGAGGACACAGATTTCTTCAGTTCCTTTCTTTGTGTAGCCCGGGCTGCACTGAAGATGAATGAACAGGAGACAGAGGCTTCTATTCATAAACTAAAGCATAGTAAAAACAGTTTACTATGCTCGGTTATGAATGGACTCAGGAGCAATTGCCACCTATTGCTTACTGTGTGTCCAATTCAGAAAAAGAAGGGGCCGGTAAATAACATATTTACCGGCCCTCTTCCCCCACTCACCATCCGCCTGTGTACCTGCAACAGGCAATTAGCAGAGGGGAGCGGGTGACACAGTGTGGGGGACAGGGGGGGGGCTTGGTAGGCACACAGGGGGTTATCTGATGTGGGCAACACAGGGGGTGGAATCGGTGCGGTGGGGAGGGGGACAATTACAGAATGATGTCCTGTGTCTCTCCCTCCAACAGCTGAAAGCTGGCATGGGGGTGAGGGGAGAAACCAGCTTTCAGCTGCTACAGAGAGCCGCACAGGACATTGTTCTGCAATTGTCCCCTCACCTCGCTGCACCAATCCCCCTGCTAGCCAGGCCCCTACAGGAGGATCGATGAGACCCCCCTGTCAGCGGTCCTGTGCCTTAGCTCTTGGCCATGCAATCTCTGCTAAAATTGAGGGGGGTCCATAACAGCCACCTTTTAGCAGAGATCAAGTGAGAGGTCCTCACACATGTGGCCAACATTGGGGACAACCCATAGCAGCATTTTCTCTGGGAAATGTAGGCATTTCAACCTATATACAGTATAACTCTTTATTTATCCAACCCACTTTATGTTCATATTTAGGTACTAGTTTACTTTAAATAAGACATCTATTTCACATTGAAAACGCAAAGACAATATAAATAATAATACCATAAAACTTTCATTTGTATAACACTAAAACACCTGCATACCTCCCAATATTTTGAGATGGGAATGGGGGACTCCTACTAGCAAACGTATGTAGGCATATGACACACCCCCTGCCACGCCCCCTTAAAGGAAAATTAACCAAAAAAAAGGATATTTAAATCCACAAGGGCTTTTTTTTACCACTTCTATTCCTTTATACTGGCTTTTAAAATTACCAAAACAGTGTCATGGATATGCAGTAGTGTTTGTCTGTCAGCTTACCTTCCTTCCCATGTGTTCATCTTAGAGGCCAGAACCCTTTCACCTGGCTTCCTTTATAATCTCCTCCCAGCCTGACTCCACCCCAGGCCCTATCACAGAACACTATATTAACCTGTGCACTGCAAGCCTGCTTTGCTGATCAACGTGTTTGTTAGGCATTGTGTGTTTGGGTTGCTGCCTGCCGTGTGCTACGTCTGTCTCCCTGTTACGTTATTGGCTTGTCCCCGACTATCCCTGTCTGCTCGTGACCCTTGACTTTCGGCTTGTCTTTCGTTATCCTTGTCTGCTTGTAGCCCTTGACTTTCAGCTTGTTATTCGTTACTCTTATATCTCGTGCTGCTGCTTCCCCTCTTGTCCCCTTATCCTACGGGGCGTGAGCTAGGAGACTCTAGGGCCGTGACCTGGACCCAGCCTGCAGCATAACATCCTCACCACTAGAGGCTCTGGAGAAGACCTGCTGGGTCTTAGACTCCGCACCCTGGGGAATCTTGGCTCTAGCTTCCCATAGGATCCCGGTTGTGCTCCTCTGGTCCCGCTTTCCACAACCACCCAGTTTCCTATCCGCAGCAGTCAGCCATAGCGTTCACTACCTTGCGGTGCACTCCTGTCCCCCTACGGTGTGCATCTGTCACCCGGCCACAGGTGACCTGACAAACAGAAATTTAGAAACTGGTTTAGCACTGGGAAACATTTTTTTGAAAGATAAAAAGTGCATTTTTTATACAACTATATAGATCAGACCAAAATGAGGGACAAATGAGGGGGGAAGAGGGACAGAGGGACATTGCTCGAAATCAGGGACAGTCTCTCGAAATCAGGGACAGTGGGGAGCCATGTGCACCTGCAATAGAAAAGCTATGCTGACCTCTTTGTTGGCCCATGTCTTCTGCCTTCTTTCTGTTTCAACCCTGCAGCCTCTGTAAGACTGCCATTCGGCAAAGAACCATGGCATGTGGTGATGGACATAGACATGCCACACTCCCAGAAGTGTCAAAGTCTTAAAGAGGTTGCAGCACTTGAACAGAGGAATGGATGGAGAGGTGTGTGTACCTTTCTATAGAATGTTGTTTCCTCTGAGAGTTCCGCTTTAAACGCTACCTTGAAACAACAGCCCACACACTCATACATATAGTATACAGTATTTTCTCCTCCGCACAATAGTTCCTGTAGTTTATAAACATTAAAGCACCAATCCTATTAGTGCCTTGGGGCTAATGATGCCCTAAAGCAGTGGTTCTCAACCTTCTAGTGCCGTGACCCCTTGATAAAATTTCCCAAGTTGTGGGGACCCCTAACAGTAAAATTATTTTTGTAGCGTGGGTTGTCAGCACCCATGGCAAGACAAGTAATTTGCGCCCCTAACCCGCAGACATTTAGCGCTCCCTGAGTCCTTTTAATGGCAATTATATTCATAGGTAATGTTACTCACTGTGTCTCCAGCTTCACTGTGTCTCCGACTTTGTGGTGTCTCGTAGCAGTGACACCTATGCCGAAATCAGGAGATAGGGTCTCCTCCAGCCCTTCCCACTTCACATTCCTCACGAGTCAGCTGACCTCTAGTTTCTGCCCCCCAGCCATGCCGTGAACTGAATGGGCACCTGCGAAGAGGCTGAGTGGGCGGCTGTGGGCTCCAGGAACAGCCCTGCTGGGCGGCCGCAAAAAGGCTGGGAGACTGGTGCGGGCTTTAGGAACAGCCCAGGATTCGGTGACCCCTGGCAAATCATCATTTGACCCCCGAGAGGGTCCCGACCCCCAGGTTGAGAACCACTGCCCTAAAGTAAAGCTGTACTTTTGCTGAGAAAAATTGCAGCAGTTATCTGCTATTGTGTTATAACTGACCAGACACATTCTAATTGATGAGTGCTAGGAGGGAAAGTCTGCATGCTATAATTATTTCATCAGTGCTATTGTAGTAATACAAGGAAAACTTTCAGCCAATTATTTGAGCAGAAATACAGCAATGTGAAAGTAGTAAACACTGAACTAAAATAATTTAAAGTGGTTGTTATTGTGCAAAGTATTGCAATAAGCGCTGGAAGCTTCTTGGATGCAGTAATACGGCTTTACTTTCATGGAGAAATATATTATATGTCTTACAGCATGAAGAAACATGAACAGGAAGCAGGAATATACAAGTACATGCACTGAGATAGACAATACATCCTGTTATACTGTATCATAGAAAACATGAACTATACACTATAATACTACAGCACCACCTGCTGCATAGATAGGTATAATGCATACAGTATTGTCAGTTTATTAACAACTTTACATTACATGCTGTTCTTTTCCAACAGTTGTAAACCTCTGAAATAAAACATGAACACATCATATCATGTGCTAGCCTCAATCCAAAGCACCTAGTGTGATTCCTATCTGCTTTCTCTTTCCTCTGTGGTGTCTGCATAAGTCACTTCTGGCAGGTTATGCAGATACCACAGAATCCCGAGGGACCCCCCTTTCCCAGCACACAGCAGGTGATTGATAGCCTCAGAACTGCATGTTTCCTTATGTGTCTGTGTAGAGGGAGGTGTGTCTATTCCCTACATTCAGCTCTCTGTTCTATGCTGTGCAGTGTGTGTGATGTCAGAGCCCCCCCTATTTCTAAAACTCAGAAATGCTGTGTAAAAGGTGTGCTTAGAGAAGGCTGTAGAGAAGAGAGGGCTGTAGACTAACATGAATAACTTCTGTAGGAGGATTGGTTTCATCTCTATGTACATATATATATATATATATATATATATATATATATATATGTAGCGGGTATTTGAATTTAGGGGACGCATCTGGGTGTTAGTGTAACCCAGATGCACTGATTGCTAGGGAGTCTGAGGCCCTTTTATGGTTCTTGGAGGACTCTGGTGGTGTGAGGTTCCCTGCGGCCTACAGGTGGCGTTGTTGCCGGGGGCCGGAGGCAAACTCACACCGCAAGACTGTGCCTTTTTGTCCTCCCCTGGAGTTGGTACAGCGGGGTGGGGAACCCGCTGTGACGCAAAGGGAAAGGGGATAAAAGGGGCGGACGCCCTTACCCAGGGGTTCAGAGTCTGGAGGACGCAGCCGCACCCAGGCACCTTCAGCTTGGGTGCTGGTGTTCCGGTGTTCCGGGCCCAGGTGCCTTTGGCCTGGCCGGAGCGGAGATGGAGTCCATCTCAGGCACCTGAGGGTGAGGTAGTATGGTGGATGCCTGGGGCTCAGTACCTTCGACTGAGTTCCGCGAGGGTGGAGGAATCCGAGGGGGCCCTAACTCCTTGGGTGCCCGTGTCTGAGTTTGTGAGGTCTGGTGAGCAGAACTTCTCTGGAGAGTCCGGCGCAGCATCGCTGGTGACAGAGAGGCCTCCGGTATCTCCCTTGGATGGATATCCTTCCCCTGACAGGGGCTGTGCTAGCGAAGGTAATTCACGTTCTACCTCACATAGTCAGTGGCAGTGACTATTCGCCACTGGTGATACCACAGTGGTTAGCAAAAGAAGGAAAAAGGGTTGTGCCTCGACCTATTCCCATTACTACTAAGTTGTTGCACAAGAATCTAACTTAACCGTGCTATATGTTTATTCGCTGAGAAGAATAAAACTGTGTTGGACCTATTCACTGTGTGGAACTCTGGTTACTAGGAGCAAAGCAGTCAGGGACGAAGTAGAAGACTTGACACTAGGACACCTACACAAAGCCCGATCTTTCTGGCCTTCACCTATTCACTATGGAGGACATGGGCCGTGGTGTGTCTTGTCCCTCCCCCCAGCACTAACACCCCTAGACAAAGAAAGACAAGCCGAGAATGAGAAGGGGAGAGAGGGGTGAGGCCGCTACACGTGGGGGCATTGTGTCCGGGGTGTGTATGGTGTCTGAAGTTGAACTTTGCTGCCCGGAGGAGTTCCGAGTAGGTCGGCCATATTGGCCAACGCGCCACGAGGCAAACCGTAGCTGTGTAGTTCATGGGCGGGGAAAGGGGAAAGCCCACAAACAAGTGCAGAGTGTGGGAGGAGTCTGGCCATGTGGACGTACGCACGTGGAGATTCCGGCGCGAGTGGGTCAGTGCGCATTGGAGCAGCAAATAGGAAAGATTACTTCAAACACTCTGTGGATTTCAGCTTCTTCTTTCACGGACATGACTTTGCTGCTCCCATTATGGACACAGGAATCAGACTAAGGCCCCGGGGGCGATTGGCTCTGTACACCTGCAGAGACAGAGGCCCTCAGTGTGATCTGTCCCGGCTGTTCGGGACTGGTGGTTCAGTTGAAGCCATTCGGGCGATGTGAGGTCTGCAAGGAGTTTCTCTTCGAGGTGGAGCTATCCACAGAAAGGCCTCGCGCCTTCCACCTCAACCACCTCACAGGTACTGCCACACCCGAGGGAGAGATCGATGCCATGGCAGGTATTCCTGTGCGCGCTGACCAGGGCGAAGTGACTGCCCAAGCGGAGATTAAAAGAGAAAAATCCGAAGATGCTGCTTCGGTCACCAGCAGCTCCCTGCTCCGACCGCCGAAGAGGAAAGTCGGCCTAGTGATGGCCTCCTGTGGTCGTGGAAGAGCTTCGCCCTGCCGCTTGCCTGGCCTGGATGGATCCAGAGGGAAGAGCCCTGGACATCCCTGTTCTTCTGAAGGCCCAGGTGAGCAAGGGGTTGGGACTGTCTGTGTGGTTAAAGGTGACGGAAGCCCACAGTCGTGGAGGTCGTCAAGGGGGATGATTCCGTGACTGGGAATTATCTACCCGCTGAGTGTTATGACACCTCCGACCTGGATTCATTGTCTGACAATGGCGATGATGGGGAGATAGACAAAATCTTCCACCGAAAGGGATGGGACAAGATGAAGCTACCCTCGGCCCGTGTCACAAGGGACCCACCTATGTCTACTGGGGATAGTACACCCCGGGTGGAGGCCCCGGCGCCTAGGGAAGAATCTGGTCCACTGTCTGAAATCCCTCTTCTGGATTCAACTTCCATTTCACCTGCTCCTGTTGCGGGAGTGCAATGCCAGTCACTGCGGGCCCCTATGCCCAGATCTACCGAGGTGGTGAACGTACCTCGCCATCCAGAAGCAATTGTGTTTCCTGGAGAAGGAGACCGTGTTACGATGCCACCTTTGTCAAGGCTGCAGCGTCTCTTTGGCCATAAGGTTGCCCAAGAGTATGGGTGGGAGTACCCATACCTGCCTCGAGAATTGCTCTACGAGGTGGAAGTTTTTCACCAGAAATGGTACAAT
The DNA here is from genome assembly GCA_029206835.1 of Rana muscosa. Taxonomy (NCBI): domain Eukaryota; kingdom Metazoa; phylum Chordata; class Amphibia; order Anura; family Ranidae; genus Rana; species Rana muscosa. The sequence continues at coordinate 220,957,392 of CM055122.1, forward strand.
AACTTTGTTTGGAACAAACTCAAAGTACCTCAAGCACGCCGTTACTTTTCTTGTTCACCAACGGTTACCAAGAAGTTTCAGGACTGTAAAGCTAAGTGGATGCTGGGAAGGCATATCCATGCGGACAGAGTGGTAATTTGTCGCAAGGATGAAGGAGATGTTGAGTACAATGTGGAGGCGTTTGACAAGCATTTGAAGCCTGTGTTCCTGCCGCACCCAAAGTTTTACCTTTAGGAGAAAAAAAGACTCCTGTGTGTTCTTTCTTGCTGCTCATTGCTGAACTTTCCGGAATGCTTTTGCCGGATCACAAGGACTGTGCCCTAGTTTTTTTTGTATTTGGGCATTCTACTCTTTGGAGAAATGGGAGCTGTTACTGTTTTGTTCTCCCTCCTTCTCCTTGCACTTCAGAGAAATCATTGACTTTGGGGTTCTAGTCAGTGTAGGGACACAGAGAAAAAAAAAAGAAGATCAAGAGAGAAAAGTTCATCTGGAAGTGATAAGTGTTTTTACCGCGGCATTGCCACCAGGTGGCAGTGTTGCGCAACGATTGTTTTTTTTTTTTGACATTATGCAGCACTCATTGGAGTGAGTGGGTCTCTTCTCGGACAGACCCATTCATTCCAAGCAAACACATATATGATGTTAGGATGTGTGGTGTTTTTTTTTCCCTCTGCAGGAGATTTGTCTATCAAGGCTGCTGAGAATGGGGTGGTTCTTAGATAGCCAGGGGGAGGAAAGAAGAAAATGTAGATGTGTGAGATATTTAAAGTATTTTATTACAAAGTTTATGGTTTTATATTCCTGTTTCCCTTTCCTGTTTCAGGTCCTGGCACAATTCCTTATCGAAAATGTTGAGTTTGAAATTTGTGGATGTTTGTCTCTGGGTCGAACTTGCGTTGCCACTTTTTGGGAGACATGGGTTTGCACCAGACACTGGGGACCAGTGTCAAATCACCGGGGGGAGAGTGTAGCGGGTATTTGAATTTAGGGGACGCATCTGGGTGGTAGTGTAACCCAGATGCACTGATTGCTAGGGAGTCTGAGACCCTTTTATGGTTCTTGGAGGACTTTAGTGGTCTGAGGTTCCCTGCGGCCTACAGGTGGCTTGTTGCCGGTGGCCGGAGGCGAACTCACACCGCAAGACTGTGCCTTTTTGTCCTCCCCTGGAGCTGGTACAGCGGGGCGGGGAACCCGCTGTGACGCAAAGGGAGAGGGGATAAAAGGGGCGGACGCCCTTACCACGGGGTTCAGAGTCTGGAGGACGCAGCCGCACCCAGGCACCTTCAGCTTGGGTGCTGGCGTTCCGTTGTTCCGGGCCCAGGTGCCTTTGGCCTGGCCGGAGCGGAGATGGAGTCCATCTCAGGCACCTTTAGCCTGGGGTGAAGTACTATGGTGGATGCCTGGGGCTCAGTACCTTCGATTGAGTTAAGCGAGGGTGGAGGAATCCGAGGGGGCCCTAACTCCTTGGGTGCCCGTGTCTGAGTTCGTGAGGTCTGGTGAGCTGCACTTCTCTGGAGAGTCCGGTGCAGCATCGCTGGTGACAGAGAGGCCTCCGGTATCTCCCTTGGACGGATATCCTTCCTCTGACAGGGGCTGTGCTAGTGAAGGTAATTCACGTTCTACCTCACATAGTCAGTGGCAGTGACTATTCGCCACTGGTGATACCACAGTGGTTAGCAAAAGAAGGAAAAAGGGTTGTGCCTCAACCTATTCCCATTACTACTAAGTTATTGCACAAGAATCTAACTTAACCGTGCTATATGTTTATTCGCTGAGAAGAATAAAACTGTGTTGGACCTATTCACTGTGTGGAACTCTGGTTACTAGGAGCAAAGGAGTCAGGGACGAAGGACAGGACTTGACTCTAGGACACCTACACAAAGCCCGATCTTTCTGGCCTTCACCTATTCACTATGGAGGACATGGGCCGTGGTGTGTCTCGTCCCTCCCCCCAGCACTAACACCCCTAGATGAAGAAAGACAAGCCGAGAATGAGAAGGGGAGAGAGGGGTGAGGCCACTACATATATTTACTTATAGAGAGAGAGAGAGAGAGAGAGAGAGAGAGAGAGAGAGAGAGATAGAAAGAGGGACGTTTGATTTCTAAGTACCAAAACTATGCAAAATTACTTACTTCTGTGTTTAAAAAGCAGTACAGAATGGCCACAACCAGTCCCTGCAAAAAAATAACACATAATTATAGCTTGTTTGATAAATAAAATGCTAAGAGCAATGATGTACAAAACGCAATAACCCACAGCAACCAATCAGATTTCAGCTAATTGAAGTCAGAACAGTTAAATCATTTTACTGATTGGGTTATGCGCTTCACACATGGCCATTTACCTTACTATTATGGGCCAATTCACACCGACTTGCGCTAAAATAGATGGAAAATGCATGTACATTTCCATACATTTTAGTCGCATTTTAATATGCTCTGATGACCGTTGACATACATTTTGACATCTGTTGACATGCATGTGCAGCGTAATGGTGTGAATAGGACACATTGGAAATTATTGTTTTTCAGATGTCCTTCCAATGATCTGCATTTTACAGTTGTGCTAAAACACAGATCAACGCACTTATGTGAATTGGCCTTAAATCTTAATTTGTCACAAGATCATTGGATGTACAATTGTATCTTTTACCTGAAATGACCCAACACAAAGCTCAAACCATATCTGACATTCACTGAAACTGGGCATCTGGAAAACAGTGAACACCATGTAGTGGACTCCAAACAATGGTATAAGCAGAAGGGTGGATTTTGTGAGCCTCCTGAAATAAGGCAAAAATAAAATATTACATTTGGTCAAATTTATTTTACAGGTACTTTTCATTTACACATAAATCATACGTTCACAACTTCACATCAGTCCCTGCCCTCAGGTAGCTGATAATCTATGGTCCCTAACTCACATACTAGGGGCAATTTTCCTACCGGCTTGTCTTTGGAGCAAACAGGAGTAGCATGCAAACTTTGGGCAGGTAATGGTTGGGATTTGAACCAATGACTCTATGCTGCTAGGCAGAAGTGCTAACCGCTTAGCCACTGTGCTTCCCACTTGCCTTGTAGGACAATAGCCTTACTTCTCTACATCTCAATCACTGGTGCTGTACACAAGTCAGAGTTCTGACATTAGCAAGAAATTTGAACTTTGCACTGATGAATTATGAATTCAACACTGACCATAAAATAACGATCTACATTTAAAGAGGTAACATTTTAGAAGACTTCAATCCATTTCACGAAAAAAAACACACACATGATTTCGACGCTTCCAACAGTTAGCCCTGGTTCACACTGGTGCATTATGACATGTGATTTGGCATGCCAAATCACATGTCAAAACTCCGGTATTTGCGGCAAATTGCGGGCAATGGAACCGTCCTAATCGGTGCGACGCCGCATCTGCGGCGCTGCACAGATTTCAAAAAGTAGTTTCTGTACTACTTTTTGCGATTTTGGGCCGCGATTTACATTGACATCTGTGCAGAAACCTGCACAGATGTCCCTGTAATCACGGCCGAAATCGGGATTGACAGGCAGGAGTGAAATCGGCTGAACTCGCACGGCTTCACTCCCGCAGCCCCAGTGTGAACCTGGGCTTTTACACATGTGGAAGAAATAAAAAAATAGGAATTGTATGTGGCCACCCATCCTTCCCCACATTTTAGAACTGTCAGTGGTGGGGGTAAAGAAGGGCAGCACATGCCTTCCATTGATCTTGACATATAGTGGGCATAAACAACAGTTATGGGTGCTTGGATAAAGCTGTTCAGCAACATTCAGGTTGGGAGAGGGAGCAAAGCACGTGAGCTGCATGAAAATGTATTGACAAGAAACATGCTGAAAGAAGGAGAAAATAGAGAGAGGAAAGGAATTATTACTCCGCTGCTGCACTGTTGGCAGGGTAGGAGTAAAGATAACACTTCTATATTCCTAAAAGCCGGGTTCACACATATGCAAATTGGATGCGGATTTCCTTGCATCTATTTCGCATGACATGGGAGTGTGACCGGCTCTCAATGGAGCTGGTTCACACATGTCCAGGGCGTGCTTGGTCCGGATTGAAAAATGGTCCTGTGCGTGTTTGGGTCCGGTTCAGGAGCGAATTCAGGCAAAAATTCGGACCTGAACTGGTGAACAGACATGCACCGGACCCCAGGCACAAACCCGCAACCGCACATATGTGAACCTGGCCTAACTGTATGTAGTGTCATCCACCTGGTGATCTGTTTGGGATCTCAGAATGGGATGGAAACAAACACAAAGCCTTTGGCAGGTAAACCTGCTGCCTTATATATTTTCGTTATGTGCTTTTAGCTGCTTGTATTGAGATCAGCTTTTTGAGATCAGCTCATTTTCACATTAGCATCCATCTGAGAAGCTGGGAAGTAATTGTTATAGATTATAGTATTTCTTTTTCATCAGATAAAGGAAAAATTGTGGCCAGCAGGCAGCAGGTATGAACTTAGATGGAACAAGTAAGAATATGGTGCTAGGCTTTCTAATTAAGAAGTGCATTATGCTCTGCAAGCAAAAGGTCATGAAATCATTCTGAGTTAAATATTTATTTGCATTATAAAATGTTATAGATGCAAGGAAAAATATACCAAATCATATGATGTTATGTTATACAGGAGATAAGCTTATAGGAGATTATAAATATGCCAATTTTAAAAATAAACATAAAATTTACCAAAAATCAAATTTTCCCTTTAATGGAAATATGTATTGAAATGATCTAGAAACATAGAAACATAGAAGTCAGGAAAACAACAAAGTGGATATTTTGCTGTTAAACAATTTGATTCCTGTTCTTCTGGAGTGTTTTCAGTGCCTGTGACACCCAAAAGGGAAGATCCACTTTAAGTACACCCCACCACCCCTGCCATTTTTGGCATGTCATTTTTCTTTCGGTGGGAGCGAGTACCTAACTTTGACAGGTACCGGCTCCCACTTTCACTCGGATTGCCTAGGCGATCCGAGCAGAAGTTATTTTCTCCCCTTCTCTCCCTGCAGTCATCTGGGGCACGTCACAGGCCCCAGATGACTGCCAGACCATTCAGTACATGCAGCGCAACTCGTGCATGCGCAGTGTGCATCTAGTTGTGAAGCCGCAAGCTGTCACAGCCGGGTGCCCACAGTTGAAATGCCAGGGAGAGAAGAGGGAGAGACGCGATGGCTCGGGTGAGCACAACGCTGGATTCTGGGACAGGTGAGTTTGTTTATTAAAAGTCAGCAGCTACACTTTTTGTAGCTGCTGACTTTTAATAAACATAGAAACGACTGGAGTTCCTCTTTAAGGGAAATATTTGGATGGCTATATGTCTGCTGGAAAGCAAGTTTGATAGAGCAAAGTCCTTGGTTTGCACCTAGAACTGTCACCGACAGCAACTAATCTATGATATAAAAAATATATATTTGCAAAATGAAAAAATCTGATGGATATGAGACAATTTATGTATCCATATATGATATCTACAGAGATTCTGTGATCAGTGTCTTGTCTTCTTTATTGATAGGAAGTTTAGGCAAAAACTAACTCTAATCCTACTCTTTGCCATATTCTAAAGCCCCTGTACACACGATCGGATTTCCTATAGATTCAAATCCGATGGATTTTTCCATCGGAATTCGGATGAAGCTGACTTCCATCAGTCTTGCCTACACACCATCAGTCAAAAATCCGACCGTCCCAAACGCCGTGACGTAAAACGAGAAAAATTGAGTTCAATGCTTCTGAGCATGCGTCGACTTGATTTTGAGCATGCGTGGGTTTTTTCTCTGATGGAGTTCCACACAGATGATCGGAATTTGCTATCGTTTTTTTTTACATCGGATAAATTTAAAACATGTTCTATTTTTTCTCACCGATGGAAAAAAGACCGATAGGGCCCATACACGATCGGTTTGTCCGATGAAAAAAGTCTATTGGACTGTTTTCATCTGTAAAACCGATCGTGTGTACAGGGCATAAGACTAATCTATCCATCCCTGTAAAGCAAAAATCGCTGTACTTACCTGTTTTGAAGCTGCTTTGGTCCCACGCTGAGCTGTCAGTGGCGGCTTCAGTGAGTAGGCGTGTGCAGGAGAAGCAGCCAACAACGGAAGCCCCATAGTAAGTCTATGGGCGACGTCATTTCCCAGGCAATTCCCGGCAATTGTCGGTTCTCTCCTGCACACATCTTCCGTCGCTGGAGAACAGACCGGACTGCATGTTATTCCATAACAAACATGAGGTCACCCTGATGCCTCGTACACACAACCGGTTTTCCCGGCAGGAAAAAAAACAACGCTTTTCCCGACGGGATACCTCTCAAGCCTGCCTTGCATACACACGGTCACACAAAAGACTGCTGAACTTTTGAATGCCAAGAACGTGGTGACGTCAAAGACTATGGCGAGCCGACAAAATGACGTTCTGTACTTCCGCGCATGCGTCAAATTGTTTATGAGCATGCCCGCTTTTTTTCCCCTTAGGAAAGCATACAGACGACCGGTTTTCTTGGCAGGATTTTTTCCTGACGGGGAAAAAAGAGAGCTGGTTCTCTTTTTTTTTCCGGCAGTTTTCCTGTCGGGAAAACTGCGATGGAGCATACACACGGCCGGTTTTCCCGGCCAACAGCTATCATGGCAGTTTTCTCGTCCTGTGTACGAGGCATAAGGCTGTCATTTTCGCCACTTATATAATTTTTTTTTACTTAAATCCTGGGTGACTCCAGGTGTAATTAGGTTTATTTTGTTTTATTTTGGTTGGTAAATATAGTTCCAGATATATCTATTTCCAGTGATGTAAGTAACAGAGTTAGAATAAATGGAGTTACTTAACGCAGTTACTTTAGAGGGTAATGAGTAATCTAACTGATTACTCTTCCCCTCATGGTAACACAGTTACCATTACTTGGGCGGAGTTACCCCAATTACATCTACCGCCACTAGATGGCAGTAGTGTAATTCCTCCTCTCCTCTATGACCGGGTCTCTCTCATGTCGCGGCACTGACGGGAGTCACGCTGCTCCCCGCGGCCCCTCCTCTCTTCTCGTCTATCCTCATTTGCTTGTGACATCATCTGGGATGGACGAGAAGAGAGGAGGGGCCGCCGGGGAGTAGCGTGACTGCCGTCAGTGCCGTAACATGAGAGAGAACTTATTACACACGCTTCCTGCGCTACTCTGCATGGCTGGTAAACAATGTGCTATGTGCCCTGACCTGATGTGCTATGTGCCCCGCCCTGATGTGCCACATGTCCTGATGTGCCCTCATGTGCTATGTGCCCTGTGCCCCATGCCCTGATGTGCTATGTGCCCTGATGTGCCATGTGCCCCATGCCCTGATGTGCCCCATGCCCTGATGTGCCATATGTGCTATGTGCCCCATGCCCTGATGTGCTATGTGCCCTGATGTGCTATGTGCCCCATGCCCTGATGTGCTAGGTGCCCTGATGTGCTATGTGCCCCATGCCCTGATGTGCTATGTGCCCTGATGTGCTATGTGCCCCATGCCCTGATGTGCTATGTGCCCTGATGTGCTATGTGCCCCATGTCCTGATGTGCCCCATGCCCTGATGTGCTATGTGCCCTGATGTGCTATGTGCCCTGATGTGCTATGTGCCCTCAAAAAAAAGTCAGTTACTTTGCTAAGTAACTAATTACTTTTTCAATGTAGTAACTGAGTTACTAACGCAATTACTTTTTGGGAGAAGTAATTTGTAACTGTAACTAATTACTTTTTTAAAGTAAGATGACCAACACTGTCTATTTGTAGCATAATAAAGATATTTTGATAACATTTCTTTTAAATTATTTATTTTTTATGATGGATTCATTATACAAATGTTTTTTTTTGAGCTTACTGTGTGTCAAAAAGACTTATCACATTCACATAATTATTTTTGAAAAGTAAGACTGTACAGTAACACATTATTTGCATTTTCTATGCACTGATTTGGGTAGAAAAGTTGTACTTTTCTATTATCAGATAAATATGGAGGGCTGCCATTGCTGTCCTCCTTATGAAAATCCCAGTTGCCTGAACTTCTTTGGCTTTATTCCTGAGTCACTGAACTGGAAGAAGTATGCAGCACACGATTTTCAGATCAGATAATGTTAATGCCTGAAGCCCTTCATGACAAACCGCTAACATCCATTTTTAACAAGTCAACAGTGCTAGTTCCAATATTTTAAGACAAGGTTCCTTTTATGTATTTTCTTTTGCACTCAAAGTTTACAATTCATCTGCTAAACTGCTATGGTCCATATGAATCACTTGCTAAATTTGTATATCTTATCTACTTTTTTTGATGCTATATAATGGCACCCCAGAAAATGTTTTTTTTTTGTTGTTCAATATGATTTCAAATGTAGCTCCAAGTCTTCCAATTCCCATCTAAGAATAAACTAGCTATGCATCATACTGAATACACTACATTTAAGACCCCTTTCACACTGGGTCGGTTTTCAGGTGCTTTAGCGCTGGAAATAGCCCCTGCTAAGTGCCTGAAAACCACCTCCTATTAATTTAAGTGTGACTTTTCACACTGGTGTGGTGCGCTTGCAGGACGCTCCGAAAAGTCCTGCAAGTAGAATCTTTGGGGCGGGTTGGGAGCACTGTATTTAGCGCTCCCAATATGCCCTGCCAATTGGAATGAATGGGCAGCGCTTCTGAAGCACCTGAAAAGCGATTTGGAAGAGCCCCAAGCGGGAGTTCTAACCTCTTCTTTTTTTATAATTGACAATTTTTATTAGGTTTCAACATATGCAATATAGTGGTTTAAAACATCAACAAAAGAGAATAAAGTAATAAAAGGGAAGTAGTAGTCACAAACAGTGTTGGAGTGGGCATGGTGGTCTACGTATGACAAAATTAACACACAATCCACAGACATAGGTCAACAAGGAACAGCACTATGTAACAGGGAGAGGTAGCGCTGGAGTAATTACAGTGCAGGCTTCTCTGACAGACAGACCATCAGTATGGTCTGTGATTTATATTAGCGTAGCCCGCTATTCCAAAGAAGAGAGAGGAGAGAAGGAAATGACGAATAATAAAAAGAAGAAGAGAGAGAGAAAAAAAAAGGGGGGGGGATAGGAGAAGGGAAGAGCAAGGAAAAGGTATGAGAAAGTCCCAATCACAAGGGCGCGTCTCTCCTGGGCTTCGAGTGATCGTATTGTACAGAACGAAGGCGGGGGGGGGGGGTCTCATGAGATCATGGGGGGTCTATTTGTGGATGCCATGGTTCCCATGTCGCTGTATGTCGGTCCACCCGATCCGCTAGCCTAGCAGCCATGGACTCCATAACCTCCACATCCTTAATTCTGGTATAAAGACCGGAAAGAGACGGAGGGTTTCGTTGTTTCCAGTAGAGGGCTACTAGACATCTGGCTGCTGTTAAAATTTGTGTGGCCAACTTTTTGGCTAATGTGGAAAGTTCAGGGGGGGGGAGGCCCAGTAAAAAGAACTTAGGGGAGAGAGGGATATTTACCTCGAACAGCCGGTGGAGCAGTCTCTGGAGCAAACACCAATAGGGCTGGAGGGATGGGCAGTTCCAGTAAATATGAAATAGCGTGCCCAGGTCCTGGAGACACCTCCAGCAGTGATCCGAGGGCAATGGATTTATAGCATGCAGGCGTGACGAAGTTAGGTACCAGTAGAAGAGTACCTTGTATGTGTTTTCTTTGTAAAGCGTGCACATAGAACTCTTGGCCCATTGTTCAAGGGTTAGTTTCTCTCCAAGGTGTTCCTCCCATCTACGCATATAGCTATGTTTCCCCCGGGAGACCATATCATAGGAGTTTAAAAGTTTATATATGTCTGAAGTCAGCCCTTTCTGTGTAGGGCCTGATAAGATTAAGCATTCAAATGGGGATGGCTTAATTGGAGGGTTGGGGTGAGATAGTGAGTGCGTAGTGCCTGATTTGGAGGTGATCAAAAAAGGCGATGCAGGGGAGTTCGTGTTTAGTTCTGAGTTTGTCAAAGGGTAACAAAATCCTAGAAACTGGGTTCACCAGATGTCCATATTGAAAAAGATTCCTCTGCAACCAGGGGAAAATCATCTGGGAGGTCAGGTTAAGCTGTCGGGTAGTTTAGGGTTGTAAAGGAAAGCTGTTACCAAGGAGGCTTTAGATTGTAAGGGGGTGTTGCAATTTAATTGTCTCCAAACAGTGCGTAGGAGGTTCATGGTATGTAGTAGGGCGGTGGAGGGGACATCGGCATTAGTATTCCACAATAGATTGTTCGGGTGGATGGGGGCTAGCCATATTTTGTCTATTTGAGTCCAGCGATTATAGGCCGGAAGGGTAACCCAGGAAGCTATAGCCCTCAGTTGGGCCACATAATAGTAACGCTGGAGGTGTGGAAAGGCCAAACCCCCATCCATTCGGGAGGCACACATTATGTAGCGGGCTATTCGGTGCTGTTTATAATTCTATGTAAAATTTAGGAGGTCATTCTGGAGTTTCCTGAGCTGGGCAGATGGAATGGGCACCGGTAGGGTCATTAAGTGGTACAAGAGTTTAGGAAATATATTCATCTTGACTGAGGCAATGCGTCCAAACCAAGACATTGGGTAATGTCTCCATTTGGATTTGACGAAGCAGCTAAAAACATACGATCACCGCAAGCAGAGATTTATGGTCAAATGCTCTGCCCATAGGCTATAGAAGAAATCTAATGTTGGTTGACTAGTAATAATAATACGTATAATTATTACTAGTCATGCAACATTAGAATTTTACTATAGCTTGTGGGCGGAGAATTTGACCGTAAATGTACGATCACCGCATCGTACAGTTTAGCTGCTTCGTCTAATCTTCTTAGAACTTACGACAGACACCATAAGCCTTCAATTGACAGATTCAACCTTAATTCGGATTTTCAGACGAATGCATTTTTTAACAAAATTAAATAAATAAAAACAAATTTCGGGAGTAACTAAATACATTTATTTTTCAGACGAAAACGAAATTCCGAAACAAAATATTTCAGTGTGCACATATCTAGTTTTAAATAGGCGGTTGTACACCTTAGTCACAAAGGGCATCTGATTCACATTTGGTGCATAGATGTTGCAGAAAGTTAAGTCATCTAACCTCTTCTTTAGGGTTAAAAGCGCCCCTCTAGCGGCCAAAAAGCGCCGCTAAAATGAGCGCCGCTTTACCACAAACGTGGCCGCAGCCCCAGTGTGAAAGGGATCTAAATGAAGTTTATAAGGTGGAAAACCTCTGAAGTTGGGATTATATAGGCAACAAAAAACAAATATATAGAAAAATATATAAATTTATTACAAAATCATTATAATACAAGATACATTGTGTATGAAAACATTAAAAACATGATGTCGATCCATAAAGAATGAAAACAAAAGATACAATGCCAGAATTCATAACCCCCAGAATCATCTGGGGACCTTCGAACAGTGGCTAAACCAACGCGTTTCAAACTGTTAAGAGAAAGTTCTTCTTCAGGAATATTTAGTGTATCTTTCTCTACAATGGATGAAAAAGAAATCATTAAGTACAACAAATATTGAATCACCCTAACCTCCCCCTTTCTCTCATTGGGTGTATTAACCTGATTAAAATGAAAGTCCTTCCTAAACTCACGTATATTTTTCGGAATTCCCCTCACTGGCTGACTAAAGTCTTCTTTAATTCCCTCAGGCAGCTCTTCCTCTCCTTTATTTGGGGGGGGGCAGGCCACCTAGATTCAAATATTCCACCTTGACCAGGCCTGTGGACAGTGGCGGCTTGGCTCTCCCTGATTGTTACAAGTACTATTTGGCCACTCAGCTTGTGACCGCCCACTGGTGGCTGAGACCGGACCTGACCAATTCCGTGACGGTACTGGAGGCAGCCATAGTGGGGTCCCTGGAGGCACTGGAGGGACTGCTATTCAGGGGGCAAAAAACGCCCCACAATCTCACCCCTTCCATGCGTACCACTATGCGGGCATGGAGGGCGGGTGAGGCACTAAGGGCACCCCAGCCAAACTCTTGGTCTCCTCATACCCCCCTGTGGCTGAATCCCAACCTGTCACAATTCCACACTATCCCCGATCCGCAGGCCTGGGCCAAGTATAAAATACTGACCCTCAAACATACCATCACCAAACGGAGATCTCACTCCCTTTCACACTTTATGTGCTAAATTCAACGTACCTAACCGAGCCCGCTTTAGATATCTCCAAATTGCACATGCCTTCAGGTGCCAATTTTTGGGCAGGCCAGTCGAACTGGCATACTCAGAGTTGGAATCTACTATCCGGGTAAAAGACCTGGAAAAACCCGCGTCTCAGATTTATGGATCCCTGCTGGTTGCTGCTATCCCCGAGCTGTCTTCCCTCCGCAGGAAATGGGTGGAGGACATACCGGGGCTGGACGCGGACGACTCGAGGGAGGTTTGGGATTATCCCTTCTCCCCTCTGATCTCAGCAAGGGACAAATTAGTCCAATATAAAATTGTCCACAGGGCTCACTACACACCTCACAGGCTGCACCAGATGTCACCGGAGCATTCTCCGGAGTGCTGGCGCTGCTCCTACCGGCCAGGGGGTTTCTTCCATATTTTCTGGGCTTGCCCAGCAATTGTACAGTATTGGAGTGAAGTGATACGGGTGATCAATAAAGCCACCGGGACTTGCGTCCCATGCGAGCCCATACACTGTTTGCTAGGACTGGTTGAACAACTGCCAATACTCAGAGCCAGAAAAACACTCATATCCCTGTTGTTGTATTATGCACGCAAAGCCATTACAATGAATTGGAAAAAATCGTCTCCCCCCTCTGTTAAATTTTGGAAAAACTTAATTAATGCCAGTTTGCCCCTATATAGAGCCACGTACTTGTCTAGAGGTTGTCCGCACAAATTTGAAAAGGTATGGAACTGTTGGTTAGATGACAGAAGCACGGCAAGTGATACAGTGACCACGGTCTAGACTTATATTGTATCTTCGAAATATCGATTTATTAACCCAAAAAATGTCTTCAGGCTACCTTCCTCTAATAATAACACTTTGAAGCATGATGTATATTGAATGAACCCTCTCCCCAAGTTTGGGGTTGTAGTATAGATTAAGTTAAGTTTTTTGTTATTTGTCGCCCTGTGACGGTCTGATGCCGACACAGGGTAATGGCCCCTGCGTGGGCAGCTGTTGTGCCTAGATGTGGGCAAATTGTGTGTATGTTTTATAAAAATTCAATAAAAAAGATTTATTAAAAAAAATATTGAATCACCCTTCCACACCCCAATTGGTGTAAATAGAAAAACGATGACTCACTTTATTACATTCTTTGCAAGTATGTACATTCCCATGAAGACCATAGTGCTGACATTGGTTCGTCCTAATCTGTTCCTCTGTGTGCCTTCAAAAAGTTCCACCTCCTATGGGAGACCAGAATAATTTATCCAATGATCTGGCGTTTTAGGGTAGTCTGGTGAATCAAAAAAATATTCTCAGTTTCACAGGCTGGTGATCATAAAAAGGGAGCTATGGATAAACTCTAATAGGTATACTTACCCCATATTCATAGAGATGTCCAAAAGAAATCCTGAGGTTCCATGGAAAAAGCCTCAGATAGATTAGCTTCAAAAACCAGCAACCCCAGCATATAACTCCTCAGCTCACAGCCGAGGGGAAGGAATGACACCATGGGATCCCCCTGGCGTCCTTTTGAACCCCTCTGCTGCATCCCATTGGTCGGATCCAGTCATGTGATCCGACCAGCTGAGCGGTGCGTCTTACGTATCAATAGCGACACGGCTCAGCTGCGTCATCAGGAAGTCAGATAGAGCTGCAGCAGAAGGGTTCAAAATGACACCAGGGGAATCCCCTGACATCATTCCTTCTCCTCGGCTGTTCTTTTGGACATCTCTATGAATATGGGTTAAGTATACCTATTAGAGTTTATCCATAGCTCCCTTTTTTTTGATCACCAGCCTGTGAAACTGAGAATATTCTTTTGATTCACCAGACTACCCTAAAACGCCAGATCATTGGATAAATTATTCTGGTCTCTCATAGGAGGTGGGACTTTTTGAAGGCACACAGAGGAACAGATTAGGAGGAACCAATGTCAGCACTATGGTCTTAATGGGAATGTACATACCGTATTTATCGGCGTATAACACGCACTTTTTTCCCCTTAAAATCAGGGGAAAATCGTGGGTGCGTGTGTCAAGGTCACCTGTGGCCAGGTGACAGATGCACACCGTAGGGGGACAGGAGTGCACCGCAAGGTAGTGAACCCTATGGCTGACTTCTGCGGATAGGAAACTGGGTGGTTGTGGAAAGCGGGACCAGAGGAGCACAACCGGGATCCTAACGGAAGCTAGAGCCAAGATTCCCCAGGGCGCGGAGTCTAAGACCCAGCAGGTCTTCTCCAGAGCCTCTAGTGGTGAGGATGTTATGCTGCAGGCTGGGTCCAGGTCGCGGCCCCTGGAGTCTCCTAGCTCACGCCCCGTAGGATAAGGGGAAAAGAGGGGAAGCAGCAGCACAAGATATGAGAGAAACGAATAACAAGCTGAAGGTCAAGGGCCACAAGCAGACAAGGATAACGAAAGACAAGCCGAAGGTCAAGGGTCACGAGCAGACAGGGATAGTCGGGGACAAGCCAATAACGTAACAGAGAGACAGACGTAGCACACGGCAGGCAGGAACCCAAACACACAATGCCTAACAAACACGTTGATCAGCAAAGCAGGCTTGCAGTGCACAGGTTAATATAGTGTTCTGTGATAGGGCCTGGGGTGGAGTCAGGCTGGGAGGAGATTATAAAGGAAGCCAGGTGAAAGGGTTCAGGCCTCTAAGATGAACACATGGGAAGGAAGGTAAGCTGACAGACAAACACTACTGCATATCCATGACAGTACCCTCCCTCCAATGGGCCCTCCCCCGCCTGGGCCCAGGCTTAAAGGGAAATCTCTGATGAAACCTCCTCAACAGATGAGGTGCAGCGACATCAGATGCAGCGATCCAAGACACCTCCTCAGGACCAAAACCTCTCCAATGCACAAGGTACTGAAGAATGCCTCTGCAGAGCCGAGAATCCAGAACTTGTCTAACCTCGTACTTAAGATTATCCTCAGAGACCGAAAACGAGGTAGGGAGATGACAAGAAGATCTATTGAGGACCAAAGGCTCTCTAGGAATAAGCAAGGGCATGAGAGGATCAACAGTAATCTGAGGAGGGTCCCCTAGACCCTTAAAGGGGGACTGGTCATCTTGCACAGGACCATCAGACTGGGCAGATGTCAGTGGAACCCTGAAGTCAGGTTGGTTAGAAGGTGACATGTCTCCGGAGTCAAGCTGAATAGCTGAAGGACAAGCAGAATGTCCTGAACCAGAAAAAGTAGGAGGCTCACTGGGCATGGGCTGGACTGGCATAACTAGTACAGAGGCAGAGTGAATAGCTGAGTCAGGTGTAGCGACTACCTGAATCGCATCGCAAGACATAGCGACTGCAGGACTTGTAGACAAGCTAGCCTGGCTGTGCGTCCAAGGGTGGTTAGGGACAGAGAAATGTAAATGGTTATGCAACCTGGAATGAATGACCGGCTCAGGTTCACAGGGGGCAACCTTGGGTAGGCAGGACGAGGAACAGGAGGGACCCCAAGCCAGGATCTGTCCAGTAGTCCAGTCCACATGAGGAGAATGGAGCTGTAACCATGAAAGACCCAAAATTATAGGCGTTGAGGCCTTGGGTAAGATAAGGAAGGATATCCACTCCTGGTGGAGTGTCCCTACCGACATCTTAACAGGGAGGGTCTGGAAGCGGATAGGTCCCCCTGGGAGAACAGTACCATTAATCGCCAAGACCACCAATGGCGTGGTGAGGGGCAAAAGAGTACGTCTCATGGACGATGCGATTTCCCAGTCCATGAAATTACCAGCCGCTCCGGAATCCAGATATGCTGAGACCGAATGAGAAGAAGCACCAACATGAAGGAACACAGAAAGCAGAAGACGAGAAGGGGAAGGTGATATTTCTGGGTCCAATACTCCACTTTCCAGATGAAGTGGACCCGAACGTTTTTCTGGACAAAGAGAGCAAGTGTCACGAAAATGACCTTTGCCCCCACAGTAAAGACACAGACCAAGAGTTCTGCGCCTAGCACGTTCCTCGGGGGATAGCCTGGTCCGACCCAGCTGCATGGGTTCCTCAGCTGGTAGGAGATGCTCTACGGGTCGAAGAGAGGGGAGCTCAGGCTGACTAAGAACCAAGGAGTGCTGGCGTTGCTTTTCTAAGGTCCTCTCCTGAAAGCGAATATCGATCTGGTTACACAAGGAGATAACGCCGGCCAGATCAGTAGGGATGGTTCTTCCTGCTAACTCATCCTTCACTCTATCAGACAGGCCATGCAAAAAGGTTGCGACTAAGGCCTCATTGTTCCAGCTCAACTCATTCGACAGTATGCGGAAATGAAGGGCATACTGTCCCACAGAAGCAGACTCTTGGCAGAGACGTAAAAGGGCGCTGGCCGCTGAAGAGACACGAGCCGGTTCTTCGAAGATATTCCGAAAAAGTTTCAAGAAGCCAGACAGGCTAGAAACCACTGGATCATTCAGTTCCCACAGAGGGGCTGCCCAGGCTAAAGCTTCACCAGAGAGGAGGGAAATGATATAGGCTACCTTAGCCCGATCAGACAGGAAGTTTTGGGTCTGGAGCTCAAAATGAATCGTGCATTGGCTAAGGAACCCCCTGCAAGCCTTGGAGTCCCCAGAGAAACGGGACGGAGCTGGCAGTTGTAATGAGTGTGTGGCTGCGACTGGTGCAATAGGTGCAGCCGCTGGTTGTATTTGAGGTTGCGGATTCAGGGTTCCCAAGGAGGCCTGAAGCTGCTCGAAGCGAGAAGCCAGATCCTGGAGGAATCGCATCACCTGAGTCTGATTCGATTCCTGGGTTTCAAGTCTGCAAACTATGCCCTGCAATGGATCATCCGCAGGGAGCGGGATGTCAGCCGGGTTCATGGCTGATCAAACTGTCAAGGTCACCTGTGGCCAGGTGACAGATGCACACCGTAGGGGGACAGGAGTGCACCGCAAGGTAGTGAACCCTATGGCTGACTTCTGCGGATAGGAAACTGGGTGGTTGTGGAAAGCGGGACCAGAGGAGCACAACCGGGATCCTAACGGAAGCTAGAGCCAAGATTCCCCAGGGCGCGGAGTCTAAGACCCAGCAGGTCTTCTCCAGAGCCTCTAGTGGTGAGGATGTTATGCTGCAGTCTGGGTCCAGGTCGCGGCCCCTGGAGTCTCCTAGCTCACGCCCCGTAGGATAAGGGGAAAAGAGGGGAAGCAGCAGCACAAGATATGAGAGAAACGAATAACAAGCTGAAGGTCAAGGGCCACAAGCAGACAAGGATAACGAAAGACAAGCCGAAGGTCAAGGGTCACGAGCAGACAGGGATAGTCGGGGACAAGCCAATAACGTAACAGAGAGACAGACGTAGCACACGGCAAGCAGGAACCCAAACACACAATGCCTAACAAACACGTTGATCAGCAAAGCAGGCTTGCAGTGCACAGGTTAATATAGTGTTCTGTGATAGGGCCTGGGGTGGAGTCAGGCTGGGAGGAGATTATAAAGGAAGCCAGGTGAAAGGGTTCAGGCCTCTAAGATGAACACATGGGAAGGAAGGTAAGCTGACAGACAAACACTACTGCATATCCATGACAGCGTGTGATACGCCGATACTCCGTCGAATTCCCCTGCTGAAACGAGCGAGAGGAGCCGAAGCCGAAGCACACTCGGCTTTACTCGGCTCCTCTCGCAGTCCCGCCCATCTCTGACTGCGCCGCTGACATAGAGAAAGCCGAGTGTACTTCGGCTAGTCTCGGCTCCTCTCGCAGTCCTGCCCCTGACTGTGAGCAGAGCCGAGTCTAGCCGAAGTACACTCGGCTTTCTCTGTCAGCGGCGCAGTCAGTGGAGATGGGCGGGACTGCGAGAGGAGCCGAGTCTAGCCGAAGTACACTCGGCCCCGCTCGCTCCTCTCCACAGAAATCGGCGCCAAATTTAAAAAAACGCAGAGACTGACAAGATTGCAAAGGCACTGGGCAAGGCTGCAGATGGACAGATGGACACTGGGCAAGGCTACAGATGGACAGATGGACACTGGGCAAGGCTGCAGATGGACAGATGGACACTGGGCAAGGCTGCAGATGGACAGATGGACACTGGGCAAGGCTGCATGCTGCATTTAAATGTAAGTTTTTTTTCCTTGAATTTCCCTCCTAAAAGTTTTTCCTTAAAATTCCCTCCTAAACTTGGGGTGCGTGTTATACGCCGGCGCGTGTTATACGCCGATAAATACGGTACTTGCAAAGAATGTAATAAAGTGAGTCACCGTTTTTCTATTTACACCGTTTGAGGTGTGGAAAGGTGATTCAATATTTGTTGTACTTAATGTTTTTTTTTTTTTTCGATCCATTGTAGACAAAGATACACCAAATATTCCTGAAGAATAACTTTCTCTTAACAGTTTGAAACGCGTTGGGTTAGCCACTGTTCGACGGTCCCCAGATGATTCTGGGGGTTAGGAATTCTGGCATTGTATCTTTTGTTTTCATTCTTTATGAATCGACATCATGTTTTTAATGTTTTCATACACAATGTATCATAATGATTTTGTAATAAATGTATATATTTTTCTATATATTTGTTTTTTGTTGCCAATATAATTCCAACTTCAGAGGTTTTCCACCTTATAAACTTCCAGGGATGATGGCAACTACATGCTTTGATGTATGAGTTGACATAATTCAAAAGGGGTCTAAATGAAGTGGAAGATTAAACTGTAATGCAGTTCAAAGCAATGGTTAAATTTAATTACGGAACACATATGTTTGAATACGTACTTAAACTGGCATTGGTCATTGCCCCCTACGTCAGGAGATCTTAGCTTCTGCAGTAAGATTCGAATGATATTAATAAATAGACAGAAGTTTACCTGGTGAAAAAAATGTATATCAGTAAACATATCAGTATTTTTAAACAAACCCATGTACTTTCCATAAATAGCAAATAAATGAACATTTTCAATGGACGCTGAAAAGCATTCAGCACACTAGCTAGGCAAGATTATATAGAGATGTTTGGAATTGGAAGCATTTTGGCTATACAGTGCCTTGAAAAATTATACATACCCCTTGAAATTTTCCACATTTTGTCATGTTACAACCAAAAACATAAATTTTATTGGAATTTTATATGCTAGACCAACACAGAGTGGCACATAATTGTGAAATGGAAGAAAAATGATAAATGGTTTTCAATTTTTTAGGGCTGCGGAAATTAACGATTAATTGTTCGATTAATCGTTAATTTCTTTGATCGATCAAAATAATTTTGATCGAGGACGATCCGCGGAGTGAGCTCCGCGATCTCGTCCATAGGAAAGGCCGCGGCTTCGGCCTAGCTCCGGAGCCGCGGCCATCTTGGTCCACCTGGCGGCGCGCCGACGTCATCATCAGCCGACTGCTTGTGCCTGCGAGTCTGCGGACGGTTCTGCCTGAATGGGGGAGATGTGGGCAGATGTGGACATTACTGTATGTGGGAGCAGATGTGGACATTACTATATGTGGGAGCAGATGTGGACATTACTATATGTGGGAGCAGATGTGGACATTACTGTATGTGGGAGCAGATGTGGACATTACTATATGTGGGAGCAGATGTGGACATTACTATATGTGGGAGCAGATGTGGACATTACTATATGTGGGAGCAGATGTGGACATTACTATATGTGGGAGCAGATGTGGACATTACTATATGTGGGAGCAGATGTGGACATTACTATATGTGGGAGCAGATGTGGACATTACTGTATGTGGGAGCAGATGTGGACATTACTGTATGTGGGAGCAGATGTGGACATTACTATATGTGGGAGCAGATGTGGACATTACTATATGTGGGAGCAGATGTGGACATTACTGTATGTGGGAGCAGATGTGGACATTACTATATGTGGGAGCAGATGTGGACATTACTATATGTGGGAGCAGATGTGGACATTACTATATGTGGGAGCAGATGTGGACATTACTATATGTGGGAGCAGATGTGGACATTACTATATGTGGGAGCAGATGTGGACATTACTGTATGTGGGAGCAGATGTGGACATTACTGTATGTGGGAGCAGATGTGGACATTACTGTATGTGGGAGCAGATGTGGACATTACTGTATGTGGGAGCAGATGTGGACATTACTATATGTGGGAGCAGATGTGGACATTACTATATGTGGGAGCAGATGTGGACATTACTATATGTGGGAGCAGATGTGGACATTACAGTATGGAGGGAGATGTGGACATTACAGTATGGGGGGCAGATGTGGACATTACAGTATGGAGGGAGATGTGGAAAATTGGAAAAACTGTATGTGCGTTATAATTAATCGAAATTAGTCGATTAATCGATTAAAAAAAAAAATCGATTAATCGAACACGAAAATTTTAATCAGTAACAGCCCTACAATTTTTCTTACAAATAAATATCTGAAAAATGTGGCATGCATTTGTATTCAGCCCCCTTTACTCTGAAACCCCTAACTAAAATCTAGTGGAACCAATCGCTTTCAGAATTCACCTAATTAGTATATAGAGTCCACCTTTGTGTAATTTAATCTCAGCATAAATACAGCTGTTCTGTGAAGCCCTCAGAGTTTTGTTAGAGAACCTTAGTGAACAAACAGCATCATGAAGGACAAGGAACATACCAGACAGGTCAGGGATAAAGTTGTGGAGATATTTAAAGCAGGGTTAGGTTATAAATAAATCTCCCAAGCTTTGAACATCTCACGGAGCACTGTTCAATCATCATCTGAAAATGTAAAGAGTAAGGCACAACTGCAACCTAACAAGACATTGCCGTCTACCTTTTTGGCATTAGATATATTTGTAGTATAACTATGAATTGATAACCTGTAGTATTTTATGAACATGTCATTTATTTACAAATTTCTGTGTCTCTTGAAGTCAAGTATATTTGTTATTTATTAAAGTGGTTGTATACCCAAATTTTGTACAAGCACCTACAGGTAAGCCTACATTAAGGCTTACCTGTAGGTGCTTGTAATATCTCCGAGACCTACACAGTCGGAGATATTTGCAAAAAAAACTGTACCGCTATCTACGGCGCATGCGCGCCGTAGATAACGGCGCAGGCGCACTGAGCGCGGCGGCTCTTGAATGGGAGCCTGCCGTACACTGACGGTAGTTCGTGCATGCGCGGGGATCGTGCCATTCCCCGCGCATGTGCGGGAGTGACGTCATCGCCGCTCCGGCCAATCACAGCGCCGGAGCGGCGATACCCGGAAGTCACTCCGGGTTTCATGGATTCGACGGAGGACGCGTCCGAGGACCGCTGCGGGGGCTTCGATCTAAGGTAAGTGATTGATAATGAGCTAGTATGCTAGTCATACTAGCTCATTATACCTTTGCCTTGCAGGTTAACCAAAAAAAAAAAAAAGTTTTGCGGTATACAACCGCTTTAACTTGATGCAGTCTCATCTCACTTTTTGCTGTAGCACAATCCGGAGCGCCAGAGGATGGAAACACTGCAATAGCCCCATACAGACTGGGCAGTTGCAAAATAAATTTCTGCTGTGAACAGGAGTACATTTATATTTGTAGTTTGGCAGCATATCAGCCACGTGGTGCAGCCTTGCATCTTTTATCCAAAGTCCAGTTATCCTTTAATGTAAAATTCAGGAGCTGGTGAGTACTTTGACTACTACACAAAATGTTCAGAATGCACGGTAGTTAGCAGCTTTTCTTGCGATTTGTCCAGCTTTACATTTACATATGTAGGGAATAGTGACTTAACCACTTAAAGGGACACTAAATGTTCCCGCTTTTTTTTTTTTTTTTAAAAACAAACATGTTATACTTACCTCCACTGTGCAGCTCATTTTGCACAGAGTTGCCCCGATCCTGGTCTTCTGGGGTCCCTCGGCGGCTGTCTCGGCTCCTCCCCACAAGAACTAACCCCTTTCATGGGAGCTCTTGCGGGCGTGCTCCCGTGATACAGCCTGTGGCTATACCCGCCGACTGTATCACTCGGCCCCGCCCTCGGGCGCGCCGCGTCATTGATTTGCTTGACAGAAGCAGGAGCCAATGGCTGCGCTGCTATCAATCAACCAATGAATAAGCAGAGAAACCCGGCCGAGAAGCCAGCGCGTTCACGGCGCGGGACTTTTGAGGGGAGAGGTAAACGGGGGGGCTAGGGGGCCGCTAATCCTCGGATGTTTTTTCACAGGTGAAAAAACATGTACCTTTACAACCCCTTTAACCATTTCCTGCCCGGCGTATTGTAATATGACGTCCGCAGGAACCTCTCGTCCCTCCGGGCGGACATCATATGACGTCCGGGCATTCCTGGCCGTCTAGGGGGGCGTGGGCATGCCCCCGCCGCATTGCTCGGGACCCGGTGTGCGTGCCCAGCGGCTGCGATGTCCGCCGGGCACCCGCGATTGCCCGCAATTACGGCAGGACCGTGGATCTGTGTGTGTAAACACACAGATCCATGTCCTGTCAACGGTGAGGAGACCGATGGTGTGTTTCCCAGTACAGAGGAACACACATCGGTCTCCTCCCCTTTTGAGTCCCCTCCCCTTACAGTCAGAATCACTCACTAGGGAACATATTAACCCCTTGATCGCCCCTAGTGTTAACCCCTTCCCTGTCAGTCACATTTACACAGTAATCAGTGCAGTTTTATAGCACTAATCGCTGTATAAATGTGAATGGTCCCAAAAAATGTGTCAAAAGTGTCTGATATGTCCGTCGCAATGTCACGGTCACAATAAAAATCGCCACCATTACTAGTAAAAAAAATAAAAATGCCATAAAACTATCCCCTATTTTGTAGATGCTAGAACTTTTGCGCAAACCCATCAAATACGCTTATTGCGATTTTTTTTACCGCGCAATTGTCATTCAAAGTGCGACAGCGCTGAAAACTAAAAATTGGTCTGGGCAGGAAGGGGGTGAAAATGCCCTGTATGGAAGTGGGTAAGGACCGAGCCTGTTTTTCAGACTCGGTGTTTACAAGTTTAAAACACGTTTTTTTGCTAGAAAATGACTTAGAACCCCCAAACATTATACATTTTTTTCTAACACCCTAGAGAATAAAATAGCGGTCATTGCAATACTTTTTATCAGACTGTATTTGCGCAGCGGTCTTACAAGCGTACTTTTTTTGGAAAAAAAACACTATTTTTAATTAAAAAATAAAACAGTAAAGTTAGCCCAATTTTTTTATATTGTGAAAGATAATGTTACGCCGAGTAAATTGATACCCAACATGTCATGCTTCAAAATTGCGCCCGCTCGCGTCAAACTATTACCCTTAAAAATCTCCATAGGCGACGTTTAAAAAATTCTACAGGTTGCATTTTTTGAGTTACAGAGGAGGTCTAGGAATAGAATTATTGCTCTCGCTCTGACAATCGCGTCGATACCTCACATGTGTGGTCTGAACGCCATTTTTATATGCGGGCGCTGCTCACGTATGCGCTCGCTTCCGCGCGTGAGCTCGTCGGGACGGGGCGCTTTAAAAAAAAATGTTTTTTCTTATTTATTTTACTTTATTGTATTGATTTTAAAACTGTTTTAAAAAAAAATTGGGTCACTTTTATTCCTATTACAAGGGATGTAAACATCCCTTGTAATAGAAAAAAGCATGACAGATCCTCTTAAATATGAGATCTGGGGTCAAAAAGACCCCAGTCTCATATTTGGCCTTAAATGAAATAAAAAAATAAAATAAAAAATGACAACAAAAAAATGTCCCTTTAAGACGTATGGGCGGAAGTGGCGTTTTGACGCCGCTTCCGCCCTGCAGTGATATGGAGACGGGTGGGGACCATCTATCTTCCCCTCACTCGTCTCCATACACAGCAATGGAGAGGACCGGATCGCCTCCGCCGCTACTGACGGCTCCGGTAAGCGGCGGAGGGCACCGGAGAGCGGCGGGAGGGTGGGGCCCTCTCCCGCCGCCGATAAATGTGATCTTGCGGTGTATCCGCCACAGAAACCAATTTTATTTTGTAGCGGACCCCCCGTTGAAGAAGAGGATACCGGGGTTATGGTAGCTAGCTGCTACCATAATAACGGTATTCCTCTTCAGAGGACGTAAAACTGCGGCGGGCGGTCTGGCAATGGTTAAAACCCCTCTCCAGGCAGTAAAAAAAAAAAAGTGGAGTTACCCTTTAAATTATTTAAAGCAGTAGTAAACTGTAACAACAAACAAAAAAAATGGTTCCTGTGCAGGTTACAGTCATACAAGCACATTATGACAGATTTTCCTATAAAATTGATCCCTTCAGTGGCGTGCTGTCACTGCTGACAGAGATACCATCTTAACCGAATCTTCTGTCCAGGTTCACAGGCTCTGGCCATTTGAATAGCAGAGCCACTTCTTAATGGATGACACACTCGAGCGGTGTACATGCGCTAGTGACACCACCGGCTGCTACATCAGAATATTGCCTAAATGGTGCATGTTTAGGAGATATTCACTGTACCCTACAGGTGAGCCTTTTTTTCGCCTTACCTGTAGGTACAAGTTAAAAAGCAGAGTTTGCTATCACTTTAATACAGTTTGGTAACTTTCCAGCCCTCAGCCTGGACTGGACAGTGAAGGAGCATCAGCGCAGACTGATAAGTGCATCCCTCTGCTCTTGCTGTAAGCATGTTTCTTCCCAAAACATGTGTACAGCAACATGACTGACTCCTAGCTGCTCTCCCCTCTCCCAGTTTGAATTTAAGTGGTTGTAAACCCTTACATATACCCAGTGAAGTGACTGGCCCAGGTCATACACAGAGATGAAACCAATCCTCCTACATGAGTTGTACCTGCTTATATGCAGCCCTTTCTTCAATACATCTCCTGGGAGAAGAGCTGAAGTTACACTCTGCAGAGCTCACTGAGGAGAGCTATGAGAGCTGATTGGAGGACACAGCACACAGTAACAGAGCTGAGGCTGCCAATCAGCTGAAGGTCCCTCGTCTGTCACTATTCTCTTGCCATCAGGAAAGCGTGTCAGAAATGATTCTTGCTGATAGCAGAGGAATGAAGCAGCAGACATAAATTACTCTTATGCCCTGTACACACGATCGGATTTCCGATGGAATAGAATCCAATGGATTTTTCCATCAGAATTCCGATGAAGCTGACTTTCATCAGTCTTGCCTACACACCATCAGTCGAAAATCCGACTGTCCCAAACGCGGTGACGTAAAACACTCAGAAGAGCCGAGAAAAATTAAGTTCAATGCTTCTGAGCATGCGTCGACTTGATTCTGAGCATGCGTGGGTTTTTTCTCCGATGGAGTTCCACACAAACGATCGGAATTTGCGATCGTTTTTTTTTTCCCAACGGTAAAATTTAAAACATGTTCTATTTTTTTATACCGATGGAAAAAAGACCGATGGGGCCCACACACGATCGGTTTGTCCGATGAAAAAAGTCTGTCTGTCTTTTTCATCAGAAAAAACGATCGTGTGTAAGCGGCATTAGTGCTCTTAATTGAGACAAGTACACACTATAGAGGGATATGCTTTGTTCATATTTCATGTCTGAGTTTTACAACCATTTCAGCTATCAGTAGATTACAAGAGGATACTACTAAGTCAAATTCAGGTCCATATACTTGCATTTAAAATTATTATATATAGGAATTGGAAAAAATGTAAAAGTCAGGCATGTTGTACTATTGTTTAAAAAGAATTAAATTTTTTATTTTTTAATACAAATCGATCATGAAAAAGACCAGGACAAGAATAAAAACATTTACATAGGTGGATGTGATTTAAAAAATGCCTCAGTGACCAACCAAACAGACCAGAGTTCAAATTCAACCTACATGGACTGGATTGGTAGGTTGGAAATAAATAGGAGCAAGATTTGGGACTTTATGTGAAACATGCAGCCAGGGAGGCATCACAGCATAATACCATAATAGAGTCTGGTGGGTATATTATAGATTTTGACCATATATCTTAACATGATAAAATAATAACCAACATAATAAAATAGGAAAACTTTATTCCATGACATAATACATAGTAATATGATAGCAAAATGGCATAATAACATAATGGTTCACAATAGTAGTATAATAGAAAACACCAGACTAGTTGCTGCTAGTGATGAGCCGAACACCCCCGGGTTCGGTTCGCACCAGAACCCACGAACGGACCGAAAGTTTGCACGAACTTTAGAACCCTATTAAATACAATGGATGCGAACGTTCGAAATCTAAAGTGCTAATTATAACGACTATTATGCATGTTATTGTCCTAAAAAGGGTTTGGGAACCCGGGTTCTGCACCAGGGGACATGTATCAATGCAAAAAGAAGTTTTAAAAACGGCCGTTTTTCTGGAGCAGTCATTTTAACCACTTGGCACTTAAACCCCCTTAATAACCAGACCAATTTTCAGCTTTCGGTGCTCTCACGTTTTGAATGACAATTACTCAGTCATACAACACTGTACCCATATGAATTTTTTGTCCTTTTTTTCACACAAATAGAGCTTTCTTTTGGTGGTATTTAATCACTGTTGGGTTTTTTATTTTTTGCGCTATAAGAGAAAAAAGACTGAAAATTCTGTAAAAAAAATGTTTTTTTTTTCGTTTCCGTTATAAAATTTTGCAAATTACTATTTTTTCTTCATAAATTTTGGCCAAAATTTATACTGCTACATATCTTTGGTAAAAATAAGTACAAATTGGTGCATATTATTTGGTCTTTGTGAAAGTTATAGAGTCCACAAGCTATGGTGCCAATATCTGAAAATTGATCACACCTGAAGTACTGACGGCCTATCTCATTTCTTGAGACCCCAACATGCCAGAAAAGTACAAATACCCCCCAAATGACCCCTTCTTGGAAAGAAGACATTCCAAGGTATTCAGAAAGAGGCATTGTGAGTTTTTTGAAGTTGTCATTTTTTCCCACAATTCTTTGCAAAATCAAGATTTTTTTTTTCTCTTTTTTTTTTCTTCACAAAATTGTCATATTAGCAGGTTATTTCTCACACACAGCATATGCATACCACAAATTACACCCCAAAACACATTCTGCTATTCCTCCCGAGTATGGCGATACTACATGTGTGAGACTTTTACACAGCGTGGCCACATACAGAGGCCCAACATGCAGGGAGCCCCTTCAGGCGTTCTGGAGCACCGAGGCCAATTCTGACATTTCTCTCCTACATGTAAAAATCATCATTTATTTGCTATAAAATTACATACAACCCCAAAACATTATATATGTTTTTTTAGCAAAGACCTTAGAGAATATAATGGTGGTTGTTGCAACTTTTTATCTCGCACGATATTTGCGCAGCAATTTTTTTAACGCGTTTTTTACGGAAAAAAAAATGTTTTGTGGTTAAAAAAAAACAAAAAAAACAGTAAAGTTAGCCCAATGTTTTTGCATAATGTGAAAGATGAAGTTACGCCGAGTAAATAGAAACCTAACATGTCACCCTTAAAAATTGCACACGCTTGTGGAATGGCGCCAAACTTCGCTACTTAAAAATCCCCATAGGCGACGCTTTAAATATTTTTACTGGTTACATGTTTTGAGTTACAGAGGAGGTCTAGGGCCAAAATGATTGCTCTCGCTCTAACGTTCGCAGAGATACCTCACATGTGTGGTTTGAAAACCGTTTTCATATGTGGGCGGGACTTACGTATGCGTTCGCTTCTGTATGCGAGCTCACGGGGACAGGGGCGCTTTAAAAAAAAATATTTTTTTTTATTTTTATTTTTTTTCCAAATAGTTTATTGGAATGTAAAAAGCATTCACAGATATCTTGAACAATAGTAGTACAATAAGGCATTAATACAACCACAAAACAGGGATGAATTACATGTGTCATATACAATTCAACTTGCGGGTAGTGAAAATGAAAAGGCTATGTGCATCCTTCATGAACTAGGCCGTGTTGGGGTGGATTACCCTAATTCAAGGTAATTGTGGGGTCTAGTCAAAGTCCGATACCGTTGACGGAGATAGATCCTGTAGGTAGGTTAGAGCTCGGTAGGTTCACGGATGCCGTTGTGGACTTTTGGTCTGTGGGGGAGGGAAAGGCCAACAGGTGCAATATGGCAGGAAGGGAGAGAAGGAGCTACAGACAGATTTATTTCGTTGAGAGTGTATGAATGCGGGAGTGTAGGCTGGAGCTAAGTTAGTGGTTGTATTTTACAGAAGCGTGTGGATGAGAAAGTAGAAGGGGGTAAGTAGTGGAAGGAGAGGGGGTGGAGTGGGGATCAAGGAGAGTGAGGCAGGAGGAGATGGCATTGGCAGGGGGTCCGTCTCTGACTTCCCCGACCACTTGGGGTGTTCAAGGGGTGTGTTATGAGAAACTAGGGGCGGATCTGTATAGGGGGAGTTATAGGAGGAGAGAGGTGTATTTGTAAGGTTTAGGGTTAAGGGAAGATCCTGGCATGTCGTAGATTTTTAATGGCAATTCTCAGAGGAGTAATTTATTCTTTGTCAGGGTTCAGGGAGTTTACATATTCTGGTGTCGTTTTATAGTGTAACCAGCAGGCCCATTTTTTACTAAATGATGACGGAGTCTCTCTTGCAATATGTATAAGATTTTCCATTTCCTCAATTTTGCATATTCTGTTAAACCATTCTTTTATGGTTGGTTGGTGAGTCGATTTCCAGTGTATAGGGATACACTGCTTTGCCGCATTGATCATGTGCATTGCTAGGGATTTGTGATAGAAATTGTGCGACAGGGGTGAGTGGTGTAGAAGGAATTGAGAAGGGGAAAGGTCCAAATGATATGAAGTGACTCGAGAGGTTATATGGCATACCTTTTCCCAGAAGTCTTTTAGAGATGGACAGGACCACCAGATATGGAGAAGGGTTCCCCTTTCCCGGAGACATCTCCAGCAGACCTCTGGGATTGTGGGATTAAATTTATGCAGGAGGGTGGGCGTGCGGTACCATCTAGATTGGATCTTAAAGCTGTTTTCCTGGGTCGACACATTCGTCGACCCTTTATGTATGTTGAGAAAAATTTGTTCCCATTGTTCCGCTGAAAGAGATACAGAGAGGTCTGACTCCCAGTTCTTACAGGCTAGGGTCTCATTAGCTTTCATCTCGGCGAAGAGGAGTTCATGTGTGGTAGACACTAGGTGAGATTGGGGTGTCGTTTGGATACATAGCTTTTCGAAAGGGGTGAGTTCTCTGGAGCATTGTATATTCTTGTTAAGGGATTTTAGAAAATGAGCAATTAAAATATATGTCCAAGGGGGAATGGGTGGCTTGTTTAGTTGGGAGGAGAGTTGGGATGTAGACAATAGTTTGCCCCGGAGGAAGAACTGATGTGATCTAATTGGGCTCTGTGTCCAGTTATCGGTAAGAAACTTTGCGTGCATACCTGGTGGGAACCCAGGGTTCATTTTTACAGGTGTCAGTGGGCTGGGAATCGAAGATATGGGTGATCGGTAGCAAAGCTTTTTGAAGCATTGCAAGGTTGGGCCTATAAGTGGGCGTACGCGTAATTCAGAAGGGACGTGGGGTGGGAGTATCCATGGGACAGACTCCAAAGGGAGAGCAGAAAAAGATGCTTCTAGGGAAACCCAATCTTTGTGGAGAGATTGAGTATTCCAGTCCACTATCCTGGTAAGGTGTGTAGCAGTGTAATAATTGAGAAGGTTGGGGAGGCCTATGCCCCCCAAGTCTTTTAGGTCGGGCGAGCTGCGTAAAGCTAATTCTGGGTCTACGGTTCCCCCATAAGAATTTAGTGCATATGTTTCTGTAAGATTTAAAAAAGTCCGGAGGTATATGTATAGGGATCGCCTGCAATATATAGAGTATTCTCGGGAGGGCAATCATTTTGAGGATCGCTGCTCTGCCAAACCAAGAGAAAAGCGGTTTGTTCCAGGTTTCAAGATCGGAGGATAGTCTGTGTAGGATAGGAACATGGTTTTTAGCGTAGAGGTTTGAGAGTTTGGAAGGGAGTTGTATCCCTAGGTATGTGATGGAGTCATGTTTCCATTGGAACGGGAAGTTAGCCTTACATTGATCAACTATGTGTTGAGGCAATGTAATATTAAGGGCAAAGGATTTAGAGAAATTAATTTTAAGGTGGGAGAGGAACTGAAATTGTTTAAATTCAGAAAGAAGGTTTGGTAGGGAGATCAGTGGGTTCGACAGGAACAACAAAATATCGTCTGCGAAAGCAGCGCATTTATATTCTCTTTTGGGGGAACTTATACCTTGGATATCTGGGTTGTATGTCAGTTTACGGAGGAATGGTTCAAGCGTGAGTACAAAGAGGATGGGGGACAGGGGGCAGCCCTGTCTTGTGCCATTTCCGATGGGAAAGGCGTCCGACAGAGCATTGTTGACCCGTACCTTAGCAGATGGTCCCGTGTATAGTGACAGGACTAGGCCCAACATATATGGGCCCAATCCTATGGCCCTCAGAACCGCTGTCATATAGTCCCAAGCTACTCTGTCGAACGCCTTCTCCGCATCGAGTGACAAAAACAGGCCTTTTTGGGTTGTCTGTGTCATAAGGTGGTGTAAGTTTATTGCTTTAACAGTGTTGTCCCTGGCTTCACGTCCAGGGATAAAGCCGGTCTGGTCATGAGAGATTAAGGAAGGGAGAAGCGGTAAGAGTCTGTTTGCCAAAATCTTAGAAAAGATTTTGACATCTACATTCAATAATGAGATTGGTCTATAGTTTCCAGTTTGGGTGGGGTCCTTATCTTCTTTGGGGATAACAATGATATGTGCTTCTAACATTTCGCTTTTGAAAGGATTTGTGGGAGAGAGTGTATTGAAGGCGTCAAGGAAGGGTTGTTGAAGAAGGTCTGAGAATGTCTTGAAATAAACGGCGGAGAGACTGTCAGGTCCCGGGCTCTTACCAGGCTTAAGTTGTTTTAAAGCTTTTTTCCATTCCTGAATAGAGATCGGGGATTCCAGAACCGTGGTGGTGTCAGTGGGGAGCTTTCCTAGGGCAAATTGGTCTAAGAACAAGTTAATATCATTGGGTCTGTCATCTGATGAGGTAGTAGGGGGTTCGGATTTATCTAGATTATATAGGGACGAGTAGTACTTCTCAAACTCTCTGGCTATGTCATTGTTATTTGTGAGTGTCTTACCCGTGGGGGATTGTATGTGATGTATCGTATTAGCAGCCCTTTTCTTGCGTAAGGCTTGAGCAAGAAGATGGCCACTTTTGTTGCCGAATTCGTAAAAAAGTTTCTGAGATAGAGTGTATTTCTTCCTGAGGTGATGGCCCAATTCTTCCTGAATGAGTGTACGAGTCTCTAGTAGTTCTACGAGGTTTTGCTGGGCCAGGTTTCGTTTGTGTAGTGCTTCTAGTTTATTAAGTTTGGAAAAGAGATCAGCCAGTTTGGCCCGTTTTTCCTTTCTAATTGCGGCCCCCAGGGAGATCAATTTCCCTCGGACAACACATTTGTGAGCCGCCCACTGAGTAAGTTTAGAAATGTCCGGGGTGTTGTTCTCAGTGAAATAATTGCTTAGGCAAGTTTGAATCTCTAATTCTTTGGTTTTGTCTGTCAGGATGGAAGGGTCTAGTCTCCAAATTTGCGAGCGGTATACTTTTTCAGGGAAAGTGAGGGTCATTGAGATAGGGTGGTGGTCAGAGAAGGTCATCGGTTCGACGGTTGCTGCTTTCAGGGACGGGAGATCCTGTTGGGTAAGAAATATGTAGTCTAGTCGTGAATATTTGTTATGTGGGGTGGAGAAGAATGTAAAATCCTTTACATTCGGGTGTAAGGTGCGCCATGTGTCGTGGAGCAAGAGATCTTGGAAACATTTTCTGATTTGTCGGAGCGCCCTGTATGGTAGGTGGGATTTCCCAGACGAGGTGTCTAAAAGGAGGTTCAGGGGTACATTGAGATCCCCTCCCAGTATAAGAATACCCTCTTGGAAATTGGTTAGGTGTCTTGTTACAGCCCTAAAAAATGGAACCTGGGACGAGTTGGGGCTGTATATGTTAGCCAAAGTGATTGGTTTGTTCCTGAGGGTCCCTTTTAGGAAGATATACCTGCCTAGTTCGTCAAGGTGAGTGTCCGTAATTTGGATGGGAAGGTTTTTGGAAATGATTATGGAGACTCCTTTGGATTTCGAGATAGGTGAAGTGGCATGGAAACTATGGGGGAAGAGGCGATTAGTCATGTTGGGAACTGACTTCTTGCAAAAGTGGGTTTCCTGTAGGAAGATTATGTCAGCTTTCATGCTGCGCATGAGGGAAAAGAGTTGTGTTCGCTTTTCAGGTATGTTCAGTCCTTTGGCGTTAAGGGAGACTACCTTTAGGGACAGGTTGGAGCCTCGGACATTATCGGGGCTCATGTTGGTAGTAGAGGTTTAAGCAAGTGGGGGGCGGGAGGATATGGGGAAGTCAGAGACGGGAGAAAAAAAAAAAAAGGGGGGGGTTATGCGGATGGGGAAAAGGGAAGACGTGGGGTAGGTGAGGTTAAGACGTTGAGGAGGAAGGTAACCAGGGAGGAAGGAGGGGACAGGTAGGGGGATGGGATATTATACCGGGTGTGGGAATTGACCTGCAAGCCCACCAATTAGGAGTGGGGGTACCGGTGAGGTTCAGCGGTGTCTACCAGAGTCCGCTGTGTGTGAGAGCGGTAGGTGGAGTTCAACTAGAGAGAGGTGAGGTTTGCGTCTCTCTATGAGGTCTTAAGGATAGCAGACGCTGCTGGTTGTTAGCATCATCTATGGCTCATTTTGGTGTTAGAGGAGTAGTCTTGTTGTGTAGATGACGGACAGGTCATATAAGGACATGGTGAGAGGGTGATTAGTAGGTGGCGTCAGGGCTGTGTGTGACGGCTTATTCTCATAAAGCGTGAAGGCTGTGGAGTTGTAAGGGCATTTATTTGTTAATTAGAGGAGGATGTTTAGCATTGTGTAATGTGGGGGCTTGTGTGGAAGAGGGGGATAAGGAATTAAGTGTATTGCTCAAGTTTCAGATGTCACATGACAGAGAGTGGGGGGCGTATACTTTGGTTTAGAGGAATATGCAAGGAACAGAGTCAGTAGCATGGTGAATTAGTTAAAACAGAACAGAACGTACAGCTTGCGTTACCGTGAACAAGTATGCATCTGCAGTTATGGCTGACAACAAAACTCCAAATATGGATAACAAAGCAAACAAAACATAACAAACAAAAACATACCCAGGGGTTAAGGGCAGGCTGTCTAGATCCGAGGGGGGCACGGCCACTCCCAAGCCTGAGAATGGACTCTACCCGACATCCACGTAGGCCACATACCTGTGCATGTCCCCCTCGGATCCCCGACCACCCTCAGTGCTGTAAAGCAGAAGATTCAGGAGCTAGGAGCTAGTAGGGCCTGTGGGGAGAAAGACAGCACATAATGCAATCGGGGGATTATATATCAACATGCCATTAGCTGCATTGGAGTAGATAGGAGAATGTAGGAAGAAGGCTTCAATAGGAAATGGGTACAGCCGATGAGCAAGAATGAATATAGTGTTAGAGGAAGGAGGAAAAGACAATCATTGCGGGAGAAGGTAGTCTCTGACCCGACATAAGGAAGTTAGGACGACCGGGGAAACCTTCGGGAGTTGTCCAGGAGGGAAAGAGGATACCAACCGTTCTGCCAGTGTTCCCTAGGGATTGCTGTATAGAGTTACCTGAGATCTGGAGTGGTCCAGAGTCCAGCTGTGAAGTGGAAACAGAAGGACGGTATTCATGTTTCTGCATAGAAGATCAGGACCACGTGGTAGATTGACTTGTGCTAGGAGTGAAGAGAGTTGTCGAGGGTGAAGCAAGTCTGCTGTGCAGCTACCGTTGGAGGCTGAGTCAATGTCGGCGAGTTGTTAAGGTTCCGGTACCGGAGGGATGGTTTTAAAAAACGGGAACAGCTGAAGTCATAGTCAAGAAAGTGTTTGATGGGATAGGAAAGAAAGAATCATATTGGTATTACAGGAGTTTGGTAGGTGTGAGCCAGAGATTTGGCTGAGAGGCTACGGTTACTATTCAATGTTCCTCTCCCAGGGAGCTCTGCTCCTGGTGTATCGTGGCGGCATCGGGTCAGGCAGATATGCAGATAGCGGTTAGTCCCGGATCTGAGCAATGCTTGCTAAGAGGGAAGGGTGTCTAGGCTAAGGGAAGCATGGCTCCGGTAGGAGGATGGGAGGATGGGTAGAAAGAGGGAGAAAATAAAGTAAGTCCCTGTTCTGCAGCTAGGTGGCATAAGCGGTGAGAAGTGGGGAGCTGGTTCCCCTGTTACGGTATAAGAACAAATAAGGCATGCTGAGGGCGGCCAGGGTTTCACGGGGATTGGGCCTGGGTATGGAACTCGGGTCGAAAGAAGTTTGAACTGTTTATCTCCTGGGCAGGGGAATGTCAAACCGTAGGGTTAGGGACTCTGCGCCATGTGAAAACTGGGTAAAGAGAGGATTGATTACCTTGTTAGGAGGTGCGTGCTCTGCGGTGCACTGGGGAGGCCGTAGGGCTGCCATTACGTGGAGCTCCTTGATCTTTTGAAGGGGTGTGTGGAGGAGGGGGGTGAGAGCGTCGGCGGCTAATACTGAAGTTACCCGCTTCGGCGATACCCTCCATGGAGGCGGCTCTTCTGAGTGGAGGGATACGAAAATCGCTGTACCAGTCTGGTACCTCCACGTACGGTATCTCCATGGCAAAACAGAAGTGCTCTAGGTCTTCCGGAACCCTTAGATTGGCTGTGCGGCCTTGGTGAGTCGCTGTGAGGCAGAAAGGGAACTTCCACCTATAAACTATGGATCTGGCCCTCAGTGTTTCCAGGAGGGGACGTAACTCGCGTCTACGTTGCAGGGTGATGTTAGACAGGTCCTGATAGATCCTGATATCCGTTCCTTGGAAAGACAGTTGATTGTGGTGTCTAGCCGTGCGTAGTATTTCCTCCTTCAGGGGGAATTCTGTGAGGCAGCAGACTGCATCCCGCGGAGGATCTGTGTCTCTTCCCCGCGAACGCAGCGATCTGTGGAGCCGTTCAAAGATAATCGGCGTATCCGGGGCTCTTTCAAGTAGGTCGTTAAAAATGGTAGTCACTGCCACAGGGAGCTGGTTGGAATCAATCGTTTCTGGGATACCCCTCACTCTAAGGTTGCGGCGCCTCCCGCGGTTATCCAAATCTTCCATGTGGCCATTAATCTCCCTGAGGTGGATCGCATGTGACTCTGTGACCTGCTGAACGTGGCATATCGCTGTGTCATGGCGGGCTTGAGTAGTTTCCACCTCCTCCACTCTAAGCGTCATGGCCTGTATGTCCGACCTCATGTCTAAGATGGCCGCCATGAGGGTGTTTTTTATATCCGAAGCCACGCTGTGTAGGTCGTTCAGGCTAACTGCCGGGGGGTGGTTCATCCCCGCTGCCCGCTCTGGAGACGTCCGTGTGTCGGAGCGCTGCGGGCTTACGTTCTGAAGGCTGGTTCCCTGTGAGGAGGCCGGTTGTGAGGCCTGCATCCTGGCTGTAGGCCGGGATCGAAAGATCTCAGGGATATGTTGGTTTAGCGGGGTGTCGGTGTTCAGCGGGGATCGGGAACGGGTTGCTGAGGCACTCCGGGCGGTTCTCACCATGTCTGGGGGGGAAGATAAGCTGAAAAGCTGAAGTTGCTGGACCTCAGGACGGGAGCTCCAAACTACACGTCCATCTCGGAACGGCACCAGACCACACCCCCCCATATTTTTTTTTATTATTCATTTTACTTTATTTATTTTAGTTTGACATGTTTTTCCGCCCCAAATTTTTTTTTGATCAATTTTTTACCTATTACAAGGAACGTAAACATCCCTTGTAATAGGAATATGGCATGACAGGTCCTCTTTACAGTGAGATATGGGGTCAATAAGACCCCACATCTCACCTCTAGGCTGGGAAGCCTGAAAAAACAAAAACAAAAAAAAAACAACAATCCTGGCTTTGATCGTAGCGGTGAGTCGGTAGAAGCACCGGAGGGCGGCGGGGGGGGGGGGGGGGGAAGGACGACGACGACGACATCCCCTCTCGCCTCCCGTAAGAATGATCAAGCGGCGGAACAGCCACTATGATTGTTGTTATGGTGTAGGGAATCGCCGGCTGAAAAAGCTAATATCTGAATGATGCCTGTAGCTGCAAGCATCATTCAGATATCCCCGCACAAAGTCAAGGACGTCATATGACGGCCGGCGGGCGGGAAGTGGTTATTGCAGAGTATTGCCGGGCATTGCAGAGTATGGCAGGGCATTGCGGAGTATGGCAGGGCATTGCGGAGTATGGCAGGGTATTGCGGAGTATGGCAGGGTAATTGCATGGGGTATTGCACAGGGGGTATTGCAGAGTATTGCGCAGGGTATTGCAGAGTATTGCACAGGGTGTATTGTGCAGGGTATTGCAGAGTATTGCGCAGGGTATTGCAGAGTATTGCGCAGGGTATTGCAGAGTATTGCGCAGGGTATTGCAGAGTATTGCGCAGGGTATTGCAGAGTATTTTGCAGAGTATTTTGCAGAGTATTGCGCAGGGTGATGCAGAGTATTGTGCAGGGTATTGCAGAGTATTGCAGAGTATTGCAGAGTATTGTGCAGGGTATTGCAGAGTATTGTGCAGGGTATTGCAGAGTATTGCGCAGGGTATTGCAGAGTATTGCGCAGGGTATTGCAGAGTATTTTGCAGGGTATTGCGCAGGGTATTGCAGAGTATTGCACCAGGGTATTGCAGAGTATTGCAGAGTATTGCACAGGGAATTGCACAGGGAATTGCAGAGTATTGCAGAGTATTGCACCAGGGTATTGCAGAGTATTGCACCAGGGTATTGCAGAGTATTGCACCAGGGTATTGCAGAGTATTTTGCAGAGTATTGGCAGGGTATTTTGCAGAGTATTGGCAGGGTATTTTGCAGAGTATTGGCAGGGTATTTTGCAGAGTATTGCACAGGGATGGCTGAGCAGGGATGGATGGATGGCTGGATCTGTGACTGCAATTGTCACAGATCCAGCCCACAGTGCTGCTGCTGCCATCCGCTCCCTCCCCCTCCCCTCTTACACTGTACCGATCGGTACAGAGAGGGGAGGGAGGAACCGGCGTCATCACATGACGCCAGTCTGTTTACAAGTGATTGCTCCGTCATTTGACGGAGCGATCACGTGGTAAACGGCCGCTATCAGCGGCGATTTACCGCGATTCGTGATCCGCCGGGTCCAGAGCGGAGTTTCCCGTGTGCGCGCCCCAGGGGGCGCGCGGGAGCGCGATTCTGGGAGGACGTTATATAACGTCCTCCCAGAGTTAAGCAACCACCTTGTCGACGTTATTTGTCGGCAGGTGGTTGCTAAGTGGTTAATGATGCATAAAGTGAAAAAAAAAAAGTCAAATATTCCTTTAAATATCGTACCTGGGGGGTGTCTAAAGTATGCCTGTGAAGTGCCACGTGTTTCCCGTGTTTAGAACTGTCCCTGCACAAAATTACATTTCTAAAGGAAAAAAAGCCATTTAAAACTGCTTGCGGCTTTAATGTAATGTCTGGTCCCGGTAATATGGATGAAAATCTTTAAGAAAAATGACATAGCTACCCCATCACCCCCCCCCCCCCTTACCCCAGCCCATTACCAGCCCCTTTGGGTCTTGTATGGATATTAAGGGGAACCCCGCA
This sequence comes from Rana muscosa, assembly GCA_029206835.1. NCBI lineage: Eukaryota > Metazoa > Chordata > Amphibia > Anura > Ranidae > Rana > Rana muscosa. Next base: position 220,995,053 of record CM055122.1, read on the forward strand.
CACAAAATAAAAAAGGCCCTATATACTCTGAACAGCCGTATACAGGCGGTGCATACAAGACAGGGACTGTAGGTTTGTTCTTATGTAGAATCTGTTTGTAATTTTGAACAGGTACATTGTTTAAGTGTAGCTCCAGCCAAAAAATATATTTTTAAGCTTTTTGGAAAACATAGGGAAGGGTTATCACCCCTGTAACATTTGTTTTGCTGTCTGTGCAGTGTGCACCTGTTCAGAACAGTTCACCTCACTTTCCGTCCTAATGACAAATGTTTTTTGTAAATTTGGGGTTTTATTGAAACAAGAATTGGTGATAAAGAATCAGTGGAGAGGAGACACTTTTTTCCCATATTAACTCTTACAGGAGAGAATTTGCCTTCCTAGGGGTAGATTTCCTCTCACTTCCTGCTGTATCCTTCCGTTTGCAAGGAGGAGTCGTTTGTAAGTTGGATGTTTGAAAGTAGGGGCCTGCCGTATATACTCAGCTGAAATTTGCCCCTTACATGTTGGTGTTGCCACAACACTGTGAGCCCTCACAGTTACTCTTGGTGGGCGCATGAATGGGCCCTGCTGTGAATTATTAGATCAAGAATTGTAATTGCATGCCCCTGTTGAACAGGGGCTGAAAAATTGGGCCTTTGGTGGTGGTGGTGGTGGTGGTGTTGACACAACACTGTAAGGCCTCACAGTTAGTCTTGGTGGGTGCAGGAATGGGCCCTGCTGTGAATTATTAGATCAAGAATTGTAATTACATGCCCCTGTTAAACAGGGGCAGAAAAATTGAGCCTTAGGCACTGGTGCCACAACACTGCAACCCCTCACAGATACTGTACTTGGAGCACAGCAATGAGCCCTGTTGCAAAGTATTGCATCAAAAATTGTAATTACACGCCCCTGTTAAACAGGGGCTGAAAAATTGGGCCTTAGCCACTGGTGCTGGTGCCACGACACTGCAACCACTCCCAGATACTCTAGTTGGAGTGCAGGAATGAGCCCTGCTGCAAAGCATTGCATAAAAAATTGTAATAACACACCCCTGTTAAACAGGGGCTGAAAAATTGGGCCTTAGCCACTGGTGGCAGCACCCAGAAACAAAAATGTTCTTCCAAGCTATCATCGTCAATCGGATCATTGAGGAGGAGGAGGATAGTCAGTCAACATAACAGGACAAACTCTCAGCATCAGCATCAGTCTTGAAGGGATGTGACATTTGAAAATAAATTAGTCTGTTATATCAGCTTCAGGTGTTTGGTAGCTGGTGGTGATCCAAGACTGGTTCATCTTTATGAAGGTCAGTCGATCAACAGAGTCGGTGGACAGGCGCACCCTGTGATCCGTGACAAATCCTCCAGCAGCACTGAATGTGCGTTCTGAAAGAACGCTGGATGCAGGACAGGCCAGTAGCTCAATTGCATACTGTGCAAGCTCTGGCCAGTGATCCATCCTCAAGACCCAGTAAGCCAGAGGATTTTCGGTGGGGAAGGTGTCCAAGTCTGACCTTGCCCCTAGGTATTCCTGCACCATGTATATCAGACGCTGGCGATGGTTGCTGGAACCGATCATACCTTGGGGCTGCGGACTAAAGAATTGTCTGAACGCTTCGGTCAGACGGCCACCTTCCCCACCGCTCCTTCTTTGACTGACCGAAGCCTCAGCAACTCGTTGTCCAAGACCAGGCGTTTGTAACCTCCCAGTCTCTGGGAACGCATTGCACAGACCTTTCTGCAATGCCTCCCGGAGTTGTCTCATCCTCTGCTCCCTCTGCGACGGTAAGATAAGGTCCGCAACCTTACCCTTGTACCGTGGATCAAGGAGAGTGGCCAGCCAGTAATGGTCCCTCTCCTTGATCCGAAGAATACGAGGATCCTTCCGCAGACTTTGCAGGATCAGGGAGGCCATGCAGCGTAGGTTAGCTGAGGCATTCAGTCCGAGGTCCTCTGGGTCACTAAGGACGACATGATCCGCAGCCACCTCCTCCCAGCCACGTACAAGTCCACTGGTTTCTTGGGACTGTAAATCATCCCTAAAAGACTGCTGCTGATGATGCTGAGTGCCAGGCTCCACCTCCATGCTGACACAATCCTCCTCCTCCTCCTCCTCTTCTTCCTGTGAGATGGGTGGGACAGAAGGAACACTGTCTGGGTAAAGGGGGCCTTGAGAGGCAAGGAAGTCCTCCTCTTCCTGCCTCTGTTCTGCCTCAAGTGCCCTGTCCATTATTCCACACAGCGTATGTTCCAACAGGTGGACAAGAGGTACAGTGTCACTGATGCATGCACTGTCACTGCTCACCATCCTCGTGGCCTCCTCAAATGGTGCCAGGACAGTGCATGCATCCCTGATCATGCCCCACTGGCGTGGTGAAAAAAACCTGAGCTCCCCTGACCCTGTCCTGGTGCCGTAGTCGCACAGGTACTCATTGATGGCCCTCTGCTGCGTGTGCAGCCGCTGCAGCATGGCCAACGTTGAGTTCCACCTGGTGGGCATGTCACATATAAGGCGGTTCTTGGGCAGGTTCAACTCCTTTTGCAGCTCAGCCAGGCGAGCACTGGCATTATAAGATCTGCGGAAATGCACACAGACTTTCCTGGCCTGCCTCAGGACATCCTGTAAGCCCGGGTACCTGCCCAAGAACCGCTGCACCACCAGGTTAAGGACGTGAGCCACACAGGGCACATGGGTCAGTTGTCCCTGTCGGAGAGCGGAGAGGAGGTTGGTGCCATTGTCGCAAACTACCATTCCTGGCTTAAGCTGGCGTGGCGTCAACCACCTCTCGGCCTGCCCCTGCAGAGCAGACAGAACCTCTGCCCCAGTGTGGCTCCTGTCCCCCAAACACACCAGCGCAAGCACGGCATGGCATCTTTTTGCCTGCGTACTTGCGTAGCCCCTTGAACGCCTACGGAGCACCGCTGGTTCCGAGGACAAAGCACAGGAAGAGGCCACGGAGGAAGAAGAAGAGGAGGGGGTGGAGGACAGAGGTGTGTCACAACCAGTAGTAGCATTTTGGAGGCGTGGCGGTGGAACAACCTCCAACACTACTGCACCTTGTCCTGCATCCTTCCCAGCTGCCAAAAGAGTGACCCAATGGGCCGTGAAAGAAAGGTAACGTCCCTGTCCATGCCTGCTGGACCATGAGTCAGCGGTAATATGCACCTTACCGCTGACCGCCCTGTCCAGCGAGGCCAAGACATTGCCTTCCACATGCCGGTAGAGAGCCGGAATCGCCTTCCGTGAGAAAAAGTGGCGTTTGGGAACCTGCCACTGAGGAACCGCACATTGCACAAACTCACGGAAGGGGGCCGAGTCTACCAACTGAAAAGGCAGCAGTTGAAGCGCTAGCAATTTAGCCAAGCTAGCATTCAACCGCTGGGCATGTGGATGGCTGGGAGTGAACTTCTTTCGACGGTCCAGCAGCTGGGGCAGGGAAATTTGCCTGCTAGAATCGGACGTCGGTGTACTGCTAGCAGAGTGGCCGCAAGTACTTGGCTGTGACACACCTAATTCTACACCTTCATTCCTCTCAGTGCAGGTTTCAGAGAGGACTGAAGGTATAGTGGGGTTGGAGATCCCAGCTGATGCGGTGCAAGGAGAGGTCCGCTTTGTTCTTTGGTGTGGGTCTTTAAGGTAGGCTTGCCAACGAGCTGCATGGCAGGTCAACATATGTCTGGTCAAGCATGTGGTGCCCAAGCGGCTGATGTTTTGGCCACGCGATATACGCTTGAGACATATGTTGCAAACAGCAGCTGTGCGATCTGATGCACTCGCCTCAAAAAAGGCCCACACCAAAGAACATTTTGAATAACGGGCAGAGGCAGCGCCCTGCACAGGCGGAGCTCTGCGGTGTGATTCCGTTGGTGTGCTGCCCTTACGCTGGCCACCCAAGGGCATCCTGCCTCGTTGGAGATGTGCCTCCTCCTCATCCTCCTCCTCCTCCTCTCTCCTATTAGGCACCCACGTGGAGTCAGTGACCTCATCATCCCCTCCCTCCTCATCACTGGAGCCAATCTGGCAGTATGCTGCAGCTGCTGGAACATGACTGCCAGATTGCTGTTCTTCTTGAGCATCCCCTCTCTCTGCTCTCACGCTACTGCCTTCCTCTAGCTGGGTATCATCATCAGACCCTTGGAAACGCTGGGCATCCTCCTGGAGCATGTACCCAACACTGTGCTCAAACAGTTCGGGGGACTCCTCAGGAGGAGGACATGGTGGCTCTAGGGAAGGAGTGACTGATGATGACATTGATACCAGGGAAGAGGACGCTTTGGCAGATGCTTTGCCAGTACCCTGAGCCTGGGTGAGAGAGGATGAGGAGGATGAGGAGGGCTTGGTCATCCACTCTACCAAGTCTTCGGCATGATGTGGCTCAACATGTCCAGCTGCCTAAAAGAAGGACAAGCGTGTCCCATGGCCATGTGCTGATGACAATGCACCGCGTCCACGACCAGCACTGTTGCCCCCAGACACAGAGCCTGCTTGCCCTCTTTTATTGGCTCCTGACTGTCTGCCTCTCCTTGTTTGCCTTCCAGACTTTCTAATGGCCTGCAGGGAGATGGGAAAACCAGCAATAAGGGGTAGCTTCAGGTGTTTATTTTGCAGGAAGCACACTCCGCCCGTTGTAAGTGCTGCAAATGCCTGTCAGTGTAACACACCAGGAAAAAACAGCAATAAGGGCTAGCTTCAGGTGTATACTGTGCAGGAGGCTTAGCAACAATGACACTGACACTGTCCCCTGCCTATCCTTCTCTCTCCCTGCACACAAGGTTTAGCAAAGAATAGGACACTGACACTGTCGACTGCCTATCCTTGTCTGTCCCTACACACAAGGTTTAGCAATATGGTTCAGCACACTAGGTTTAGCAAAGAATATGACACTGACACTCTCGACTGCCTATCCTTGTCTGTCCCTACACACAAGGTTTAGCAATATGGTTCAGCGCACTAGGTTTAGCAAAGATTATGACACTGACACTCTCGACTGCCTATCCTTGTCTGTCCCTACACACAAGGTTTAGCAATATGGTTCAGCACACTAGGTTTAGCAAAGATTATGACACTGACACTCTCGACTGCCTATCCTTGTCTACCCCTACACACAAGGTTTAACAATATGGTTCAGCACACTAGGTTTAGCAAAGATTATGACACTGACACTCTCGACTGCCTATCCTTGTCTGTCCCTACACACAAGGTTTAGCAATATGGTTCAGCACACTAGGTTTAGCAAAGATTTTGACACTGACACTCTCGACTGCCTATCCTTGTCTGTCCCTACACACAAGGTTTAGCAATATGGTTCAGCGCACTAGGTTTAGCAAAGATTATGACACTGACACTCTCGACTGCCTATCCTTGTCTGTCCCTACACACAAGGTTTAGCAATATGGTTCAGCACACAAGGTTTAGCAAAGAATATGACACTGACACTCTCCCTGCCTATCCTTCTCTGTCCCTACAAACAAGGTTTAGCAAAGAATATGACACTGACACTCTGCCTACCTATCCTTGTCTGTCCCTACACACAAGGTTTAGCAATATGGTTCAGCACACAAGGTTTAGCAAAGAATATGACACTGACACTCTCCCTGCCTATCCTTGTCTGTCCCTACACACAAGGTTTAGCAATATGGTTCAGCACACAAGGTTTAGCAAAGAATATGAAACTGACACTCTCCCTGCCTATCCTTCTCTGTCCCTACAAACAAGGTTTAGCAAAGAATATGACACTGACACTCTCCCTACCTATCCTTCTCTGTCCCTACACACAAGGTTTAGCAAAGAAAAAATATGACACTGTCCCTGCCTATCCTTCTCTTTCCCTGCGCCGGAACACACTACACGGCGGCCTTTTATAGTGTGGGGCGTGTACTAAACCCCCTCAGCAATAATTGGCCACAGGCATCCTGCCTGTGGCCAATCATTGCTCTCCTCGCTGCCGGCGCTGTGATTGGCCAAGCATGCAGGGTCACAGTGCATGCTTGGCCAATCACAGAGCCGGGATTACACTGCGATGGCGCAGTGTATTGTGGGCCATTCGCGTCACTCGAATTTGGCACGAACGGCCCAAATCGTTCGTTGTTCGCCGAACGCGCGAACAACCGATGTTCGAGTCGAACCTATGTTCGACTCGAACACCAAGCTCATCCCTAGTTGCTGCGTATCTCCACAATAAAAAAATATGATATTAATTGGTATGATCCAATGAAGCATAATATTGGTAACAGTTGTAAGATGTAAAACAGAGGGGAGCATCTAATAGCTTGACGCGTTTCGTGGCTAAAGTGCCACTCTTCAGGAGAAGATGCAGGATAGATGTCTATAAGATGTTAAAAATAAATATTAAATTGGGTAATTATATAAAGAAAAAGATTTACAAGAATAAGTCCCCCACTCATACTTACAAACCAAATATGAGTCAGGGCATGGGCATGGAGAGGTGAGGGTCGGCCGGGAGGATCATCAGCCCCGGGAGCTGAGGCAGCGATCCCCACATTGAGCTATTAGATGCTCACCCCCCTTTACATCTTACAAATGTTGCCAATATTATGCTTCTTTGGATCATACCAATTTACCGTATATACTCGAGTATAAGCCGACCCGAATATAAGCCGAGGCACCTAATTTTACCACAAAAAACTGGGAAAACATATTGACTCGAGTATAAGCCTAGGGTGTCCATCTGCATGCCTCACTGTGCCTCACTTTGCCTCACTGTGTCCATGCCTCACTGTGCCCATGCCTCACTGTGCCCATGCCTCACTGTGTCCATGACTAGACTGACGTTTAACATGAGAGTCTATGGAAGGGGTGCCCAGCTTTGAAAAATCGGTGCTCCAAGGCCGTAGGTCCCCCAGACAAAAAACTTTGCACACTTGTAGAGGAGAAATTGGGCTACATGTGTGCCAGGTTTCGGGTCCAGGGGACCTACGATCGGCTGGTACCAGGTCCCCAAATTCACCAGAGAAATTACTGTTTAACATGGGAGTCTATGGAAGGGAAGCCCAGGTTTGAAAAATCGGTGCTCCCTGGCCGTAGGTCCCCCGGACAACAAACTTTGCACACATGTAGAGAATAAATTGGGGTACATGTGTGCCAAGTTTCCAGGTCCCCAAAGTCCGGGAGATCAGGCGCAAAAAGGTGATTCGAGTATAAGCCGAGGGGGCATTTTCAGCACAAAAAAAATGTGCTGAAAAACTCGGCTTATACTCGAGTATATACGGTATATCATGTTTTTTTATTGTGGATATACACAGCAACTAGTCTGGTGTTTTCTATTATGCTACTATTGTGAACCATTATGATATTACGCCATTATGCTATCATATTACTATAAAAAGGGCAAAAATATTGCGCCAACCTCGCAAAAAACTTATATGTTAGCAGCCAACATAACAATCTGACAGAAAAAGTAAAAATTATATGAATATATAAATGTAGGCGCTACGTGAAATTCGAAAGTGAATTCAAATGTGTGTTGGGACTCAATGGAGAACCGAATGGCCTAATGAAGACCAAATAATAAACGTTGTAACAAACAAGTATGACGTGTATACTTAAAATAAAAAGTATGATGAATCTATTCAAACAATGGTGCAGTGATGTGTCACCGTGATCTAAGAGAACTACTGATACCCCTAGAAATGGATCAAAAATAAAAATAAAAATAAAAGATGTAGTGACTCTTTACAGTGAACACTTATAAACAATCATAAAGAATCTGTAACACCTGTTGGTGTCTAAATCATATACAAAACTGTAAATCACCTATAAGGAACAGAACTATGTGACATATGAAATATCCAGAAAGTTCAGTGCAAACAAAATTTCTAAATGTCTCTGAGTACAGGTAGGAAAACAGTATCCAAAAGTAGTCGTCTGTGGATATGCAAGTCCTGTTTCAAATGGTTCCTTGAAATAGATGGTTTGTATGCCAATATGATGTAACACCCGGGAGTGCCTTCACCATTGGGTCAGGGACAATAAGTAAGAAATAAATACTCTTACCAAGTGTTGTAGATCCAGCTCACCATATAGCGGTGGATCTATCAGGCTTATGTCCACGTCAGGGACCAGCGAATAGAAACCAAAGTTGTCCTCTCCTGTTGGTGGCGTCTTTCAATGTCTCCAAATGTGACTCGCTCCAGGTGTGGGTAATCAGCATATAGACCCGAAGCCCTCCATATGGATGGTGTCACCAAAAAAACAGGAAAGAGCACTTCCACATAGTGTAAATCCAAAAATGGGAATTTATTTAAAAGCAACCATAAAATTCCAGTAAAAAACAGCAGCAAACAAGCAGTTCAATCTCAAAAAAGAAGGCAATCCACTCAAAAATTACAAACAAACCCAAAGATGAACTTCAGAAGTGGTAAGCTTCAAATATGCGTGAGATGGGCAGTAAGGACTGGCATGTAAAACCCGACGCGTTTCGTCTGATAAGACATCAACTGGGGTACACGCCGTCCTGATGCCCCCCACGCTATATATAGGAAGAGATTTGTACCTTAATTGCATGCCCGTATGTCCCAATGTTTCACTTCCGGGATTGGTGAGTCACATGGCTGGTTCCGCGTCACATGACCTCCGTCATGTGACGGGTCAGGCCAATCAGGATAACCGGAGAGGCATACTACGCCACCAACGTGACTAACACCGTCCGCGTATCCTCGGCATACACTGGGCCAATCAGGACAAAGCGAAGAAGCGTGTTACGCCATCGACGTGACTTACAATGTCTGCGTGTCATCGGCGTACATTAAATTGGATCCCTCATAGACGGCGTGACCGTACGCAAAGCACAGTGGGATATGTAGTCGGAACGCAATAAAGCGTGGCGGCTATTTCCATTATTGTGTTCTCACTGTGTGCTTGCGGGCCATACGTCGTGTAAAGAGGGCAGATCACCTCGTATTGGGATATGGAACTCCGAAATATGTCTCCCAGACTCAATCTCAAAGGACCAATTCCCCAATATGATGTAGTAAACATCCCGCTGATGATCAAAAGACCAAATGGTGCAAGTTAGATTAAACAATATATTGGTATGTAAAATATATGTATATATAGAAATTACCCATATATACCAGAGGGTAAAAACATTGTACACAATAGGGCCACACATGGCTATATGTTAATGAGACCTGTGGTCTCATCCATACATATAGAATATATAATGACACATATAGAACCATATACAAATACAGAACATCCGGGCAAATGTGTGACTAATTGCCACAGTGCCAATGTAAACCCACACGTGAACAATGTATCAATAGGAAAGATTTATGAATAAAATAAAAATAAAATTAAAATAAAAATAAAAATTGCAATAAAAATTGCATAGGACATGAATGATTTGGAGCAGATGGCGAAATGTGTAACCCCGAATGGGAAAATATCAGGATTGATTAATAAAGGCATTAATATCCCAATCGATGTTAAGTCCATAGGGCCTGTAACTCTTTAGCTGGTATATCCAGTAGGTCTCTAGTCTCGAGACCCCTCTTACACAGGACTCCCCCCTCCAATGGGGAACAAATTTGTCTATGATCACAAATCTAGTGCCCCTTGGATCTTTATTGTGAGACTCCAAATAGTGTCTTGGAACACTATGGTTGGTTTTTCCTTTACGAATGCTAGTAAGATGTTCACCCACCCTAATGGCAAACGTGCGAATGGTACGTCCTACGTACTGTTTCCCGCATGGGCAGGTAAGTAGGTAGACAATAAATCTAGTTGCACAGGTGGTAAAATGCTTCATTTTATAATTTGTTCCCATGGATGTAGAGCAAAAAGTATCCGTTTTCCGTTTCCCACATAAATTAACCTGGCATACCTTGCATTTTCTGCATGGATAGTATGCTTTAAGGTGTGGAAAAAAGACGGGAATGATGGGTGGATTACTTATATTTGGAGCTATCTGACTTTTGAGTGAGGAAGCCCCTCTGTAGGTCACTCCAGCTCTATCTGGGAGTGAAGGGCCAAGGACCTGATCATTTTTAAGGACATTCCAATGCCTCTGAAAAATGTCTCTTATTTGTTTATGTTGGGTGGAAAATGTGGTATAAAAAGACCATTTAAATTTAGAATCCTGAATTGTTTTACTTCTTTCTGTTAATAATGAGTCCCTACTTATAGTAGAAATACGTTGAATTTCTTCATCTATCTGAGAAGGATTGTAGCCCTTATCAACAAACCTAGATTTCAAAATGTTAGCTTGGTATTGAAAATCTGAGAAATGGGAACAGTTGCGCCGAATCCTCAACAGTTGACTCCGTGGGACCGATTTCAGCCATGCTGAGTGGTGACAACTATCAACCGGAATGTATTACTATGTATTACTATGTATTACTATGTATTATGTCATGGAATAAAGTTTTCCTATTTTACTATGTTGGTTATTATGTTATCATGTTAAGATATATGGTCATAATTTATGGTATACCCCCCACCAGACACTTTTATGGTATTATGCTGTGATGCCTCCCTGGCTGCATGTTTCATATAAAGTCCCAAATCTTGCTCCTATTTATTTCCAAGTATCGGGGATGGAGGTACCTCCATTTGGCCTCATATAAAGTCCCAACCCCTTTCCCTTTTTTTGGACTGGTAGGTTGACAAAAGGTCCTTATGGCTTGACAATGGAACCCCTAGAAAATAACACATATATATATATATATATATATATATATATATATATATATATATATATATATATATATACACATATGGAGTGATCCAATCATATATCATACAATAGTTGTGTATAGAGGGGGGTTGAAACAGCCAAACCAGAATAGATAAATTCTGCTTTAATATTAAAAAGGTACAATCAAGAAGTGCTCGACTAGTTTTGCGCTCTGTCAAGCCAAAAGGACCTTTTGTCGACCTACCAACCCAGTCCATGTAGGTTCAATTTGAACTCTGGTCTGCTTGGTTGGTCACTGGGACATTTAACTCACATCCGCCTATGTAAATGTTTTTATTCTTGTCCTAGTCTTTTTCATGATTGATTAGTATTAAATAAACTTTGTTAATTTTTTAAACAATATTTTCAACATGCCTGAAAAGTCTATTTTTTTCCAATTCCCATATATACTCATTTTAGGACGTGGCATAGTATATCATTAATTGTGTTGTCCACAGTGCCACCCTGTGGTGACAACATTTATACAGTATATCTATATGCATTTAAAATTCGTTTTATGACTTTTATTGAATACATAACTGCGTTAATTTGTGTTTATTATATTTGCTTGGAGTTTAGCTTTAACAAAGCAGTTGATTATATCCTGTGATCAACAACTTCAAGATGCCTTCTAGTAGTTAGTTGCGTGTAGCTGGACTTGTCCTGTAAAGCTGAAGACATTTCAGCAATCAAAGTTGTTTTTTTAACTTTGCTGAAAAAGCTACTTGGATAAGCTGTGAAACGACTTCAGTTTTACAGAAGAAGTTCAGTTGAATGGGACTAACTACTGCTAGATACACAATGACCTGGATGAATAAAAACCTTCACAGACAACCTCAATATTTAAAATGAGTTAAGAGAAAGTTGCATTTGCAACAGACATGATACTACTGAGCCAAGACAGCTAAGTACAACAGACAATAACAAATCTGGACCTTATAAGGGATAAAGGATCAGTCAGTGTTAGAAGGTAAATAAATAACTAAATTAAAATGACCAAATGACCAATAAATAGTATGTATCAGTAAAAACGAGTTTACTCACAATGATAGAAATGATGATTGGTATCCTTATAACCCACCATGGGATGCTGTGCTCATTGGTATCCCAGCATCTACAACATATTGATGCAGAAAAAATATAAAAAAAAAAAATAACTAATGAGATTGTATATTGTAAAAAATGACATGTATCTTCCTGAGTACCTCTTTCTAAATGACTATACCTCCCCAGTTCCAGCTGAAGATACAGACCACCAGGCCAGAAAGGTTGTTTTTGGTGAAGGCAGTGCATAGAGTGGGACTGGGAATTTTTGATGCAAGTGCTTTCTGTACTGACAATTTAAGTCTGGGTATTAGGGCCAAGGTTAAGATTAGGGGAATTGACTAATTATTACAGTTTAAGGTTAAGGGCGAAAGTTAAAGTGTATGTAAAAAACCGGTCTCGGCTCAACCAGCCCAAAAGCATAAAAATTGAAATAGCCCACTGCATTTATCAAAGATAGCAAACACTGCACTTGATTGAGCCTCTGACACAGCCGGCGGTGACTGGCGAAACCGGTCAGGCCTTGCCACAGTCTTATCCTCATGACTCTATTGACCTTGGGATGGCACCCACTTGTCAGTGCTTTTGAATGCACCCTGCAATGGCATACTGATTGCTGCACCATCAAGGAGTTGGCCACATTTCTGGATCTGATAAGTATACCTTACACCCCAAGAACTTGGAAACTATGCAATTTGAAGGGTATAACCAACACTAGATTTATTATTGCACAATTGCCAAATGCCGCAGTTATCTTGGTCTTATTCATGGGTCTGCAAGAGGTGGACTTGGCTTGTTTTTATTAGTGTTTGTTTGTGTCTGTTCGACATTGTTTTAAACATATGTAGTGGGTGGTCATATTTAGGGGATGCATCTGAGTGATACCAGGCTCAGATGCAGCAATTGTTAGGATTCCTGGACCCATTTATACCAGTGAAGGATATCAGTGGTGTTCAGTTCCCTGCAGCCTATAGGTGGCGTTGTTGCCATAGGTTGGGGTTGAACCACCATTGGAGGGCTGTGCCCTTTGTGTCCTCTCGCGGCAGTAGTACAGCGGGGCGGGGAACCCGCTGTGCATGCTGGGAGGGAGTATGAAGGGGCAGACATCTTCCGCACAAGGTCCACTCCCGGGCACCTTCAGCCTGGGGGTGTGTGATGGTGGTCTCCGGGTGCCTTAGGCCCGGTGACGGAGTTGCGGTTCCACCCCAGACACCTTTGGTCTGGGGTGAGGTACTCTCTGGAGGCCTGGGGCCCAATACCTTCGATTGGGTCCCGAAAGGGATCGAGGGTTCCTAGGGTGTCCTCCAGGGTGGACACCCGAATCTGGGACGAGGAGGCCAGGGAAGTGACCCTTCCGAAGATCCAGTGCAGCATTTGCTGGTGACGGCGGGGCCTCTGGTAACTGTCCGGATGGATGTCCTTTCCCTGACAAGGGCCATTTCCTATAGAAGATAGTACACGTTCTCATGGTCTGTGGCAGGGACCCATCGTGAATCAGGTCGGTGGCAGAGACCCAACAACCAGGTCTGTGGCAGAGGCCTTATTCAATTGGTCTGTGGCAGAGACCCCCTCACGGTCGGTGGCAGCGACTGTGCGCCAAGCCTGTTCGCGCTTTAACGGAGCAGGAGAAAACCCAAGTTCAATTTTGTGTGTTCTGAACTGTTCTATGTCTAACCAGTTGCTCTCAAAAGGACTATTTATTGCTCTGAAGAATAAATAAGTGTTGGACTTTCAGTGGAACTTGACTTTCTGGGAGTAAAGGGTCCTACCTCCACCTGCGTGGAAAGTGGGAATCATCCTCAAGGGAAGTTTTGGCTCTGGACAGGGACACAGGCCCGAAGGTAAAAGGTTATAGCTCACACCTCTGCACACCAGAGGATACGAGCTGGTGGTGCGCCACACTCTCCTCCCTGGTCCCCTAGACGAGAGCCATTGACCGAGAAGAGAAGAGGTGAGGTCGCTACACATACATTTGTGGTTTATCTAATACAATTGTTTGCTATCTTTGATACATGCTGTGGGCTATTTCTATTTTGGACTGGTTAAGCCAAGACAGGTTTTTTTATTCTCAGTTCTAATTATGCTATTACTGAAGGCTATCACTCCATTAAATTTCCCTCTTGAGTTTGACAAATTTCAATAATTCAACTAAGTTTGTTTTTTTAAATTAAAGTGTATGTAAACCCCAACTTCTCTTTTCTTCCCTCCCTTTTGGTAGGATAAATATACCATTAAAAGCATTTTGTTATATGCCAAAAATTCCTTCCAGAAGTCCAATAAGCTTGTAACTTCTTGGGCACTCTGCTTGTGCTGCTCTGAAATCCTAAGAAGTTTTGTCAGCCCTGTATTATAGTAGTGGTTACTTACTGTATTGTATCTATGGAGGAGCAGTGTTGTCAGCCTAGGACAGGAAGTGTGTTAATGACAGGATCACCAGGTGAAAATAAAGGTCATCTAGTTGACATGCAGATCTTCTGGGGAGGACTGAAGGTGCGTATTTCAGATAATTTTTTTTTTAAATGTGTACTACTGTTCTAAGGCTGGCCAAACATGGATCGAAATTCAGCTGGTTTAAAAGGAGAACCGGACAAATTTTAATCTGTTTATCGGCAGGCTGGTAAAGTCGATCCATTGGGTCAGGTTTTTTCTGTGCGGCTATGGCTGCCAACAGTGATCATTGTATTATGACAGCTGGGAAACCTCCCACTATCAGATCAAAATAGCTCCATGGGAGGGACCCCCCCCCCCCCATCAACCCATGATTGAAGAAAAGAAAATTGTATTATGTATGGCTTGCTTAAAATTTAGGTATACAAGGGACTTTTTTTGTAATTCTTTATTTATCCAAGACAACAGAAACAAAAATACAATTGGACTTACACATGTACAATATTAGGATCAGTAAAGTCAAGTCTTGCTGCATCTGATTATACAACAATACAAAAATGACCACTGCAAAGTTAAAGTGGTTGTAAACCCTTACAGACCACTTGGCCCTACAGGTAAGCCTAGATTAAGGCTTACCTGTAGGTGCAAGAAATATCTCCTTAACCTACACGGTTAAGGAGATATTTGCAGAAAAGAGTAGACAATGGCGCAGGCGCACTGAGTGGGCCGTTAGTGAAGGCGATCGTGCCTTCACTAGCGGCTCTCGCGCACATGCGCGGGAGTGACGTCATCGCTGCTCCGGCCAGTCACAGCGCCGGAGCTGCGATAACCGGAAGTCACTCGGGTATCATGGCGGCGGCGAAGGAGAGGAACGAGAGTTGCTGCGGGGGCTTCGATCTCAGGTAAGTAATTCATAATGAGCTAGTATGCTATGCATACTAGCTCATTATGCCTTTCTCTTGCAGGTTTCTTTTTTTTAGGAAAAGTTTTAGAGGGTTTACTTCCTCTTTAATAACTGTAAAGATGATTGTGTAAAGAAGAGTTGCCCATAAGAAAAGTGAACCACCATTACTCCACTGCTGAAATGATAAAGGAATGTTGTCATTTGGGACATGAAGGAGTTGTTTTTTACTTTTTTGAGTCACTATCAGCTCCAGGTTTTTGGCATTGTAACCTAATGTACCAAGTCCATAACTGGAGTGGAGTTGTAGACTAGCAGGGGGAAGCTCAATTTTAATTAACTGTATACTGTAGTACTTTTGCTATGTTCTTACCTTATACAAGATTTGTTTATACATCTAAACCACATGTGTCAAACACAAGGCCCACGGGCTGAATATGGCCCGCCAGGCCATTTCATGTGGCACTCACACCTCTCCTGCAGCTGCGGCACCCCTCCCCCCACCTTGTCTCAGCAGTTAGAAGCAGAGAGAAGGACAACTCCCCCTACAGATCATGTATCCCTCCGTGCAGCCGCAGCACCCCTTCATCTTTGCATCCCCTGGTCTCAGTATTCAGCCTGCCAGCTGACTCCAGCCCTCCTCTGGTCCTTCTCCAGACCTTGCTCTTTCTGCTTCCCAGCTCTGCCCCCAACTTCTTCTTGGCAGCTGCACAAGGTAAGCTCTGTGATGTAAAGGAGAGTGGGGGACTCTTAACTTCTGATGTGCGGTACTCTGAACATCTGCTTATAATTATGAGAGTAATACAATTCTATGCCAGTTGAAAAGGAAGGTTGCACATCTCTGGTATTATCCACAAGAAACTTTATTGGAGACTGCTTAGGCAGAACACCATGGAAGAACCATGTTCTGTCTGAACAGTGGTGTGCAACCTTGTTTTTCAGACTTGCTTCATCTGCTAGACGAGTGTGAGTGGGCTGTGCGCCAGTCTGCACCTACTCTTTTGCAGCTTAAGTCTTAAGTTATAGTCCTAGAGATACAACAGGCCCTTTGGGGGCTACCATAATGCTGGTACGACCCATGATAAAATTGTGTTTGACACCCCCTAAACTATTATTAGAATTTGACTTAAAGTATTTGCTCCCTTTTGTTGTGTTAAATTTGGCATTGAAAATGCTTTAATATATCTAATATATTAGGACCTGGGCTTGAACCTGGGACCTCTGCTGTGTATGGTCTCTGCACTTCCTGGTCGCCAGAATATTGTGCTTCACCAGCCAATATCTTGCTCCTCTCTCTCCTGCTGCCGACCGTATCTTGCTACCATTTGTTACCAACATTTGTCTTTTTCCTCGACTACGCTTCTGCTGAATCCCAACCTGCAACTATTTGTTACCGACTTTTGGTTTGTTTCTTGACTATGCTTCTGCTTGATCCCTCCCTGCTATATCTACTACCAGACCCCAGCTTGCTCACCTCCTGGGCGGGCTATCCTGAGGACTGCAACCTGGTACTAACACGCAGCAAAGCCCATCTCCACCATCAGGAGCTCTGGTGAATACTGGTTAGTGCTTAGACCCCGCATCTCAGGTAAACACGTGTGATCAGCCAGGGTGACCTGTGAATACCTGCTCCACTTTCTATAGCTACCGGCCTCTAAGCCTGATTCCAGACAGTGACATAGTATATCTAATATTTAAATTAAAATGCCATCCTGGTTAAGGAGAAGAGAGGGAGGTTTTATGTAGTCCTAACACAGTGTTATGTAGCCCCGACACACTCTCTGTCCACAGGTGACAATCCTGCTCAGTATGGTTGTCACATTAGAACAGGAAGTGAGGTATTGCCAGAATTACCAGGTTAAAATAAAGGAAAAAAAGTGTGAAAAAACTAACATAGCCACCACCACTACATCTAAGGACCCATAAGCTGTTTAGACATGTCTTAACACTGTAGCAGAGGCAAGCTTCAGAGTAAATAGAATTAAATGAAACCTAATGTTAAAATAAATTAAATACTCTTATAAATGTGTGTATGGTAACCTGTTTATATTTTGACTTTAGCTTCCAAAAAAATCAACTAAGGCATGCTTACCCAGTGTCCTCTAAATAAATTCTTGTCACAATCCACACAATAATACATATGGTGGGGATACCTAAGGAAGAAAAAAGTAAACAGTCAGAATATACAAGACTAAAATGCTGTGTCACTAACATATTTTTATTCACAACAAAATATGCATCTTTTTCATTTACTGTCTATAATAGTTCTATTAGCCACTTAAGAACCAGCCGTCACAGTTATGACTTTTTTTCTTTCAAAAATGACATTTTTTGCAGGGACAGTTCTAAGCACGGGAAACATGCGCCACTTCACATGCATATCATACACACCCCCCAGGTACGAAATTTAAAGGAATATTTCACTTTTATTTTTTCATTTTAAGCATTATTAAAATCACTGCTCCCGAAAAAACGGCCGTTTTTAAAACTTTTTTTTGCATTGATACATGTCCCCTGGGGCAGGACCCAGGTCCCCAAACACTTTTTAGGACAATAACTTGCATATTAGCCTTTATAATTAACACTTTAGATTTCGAACGTTCGAGTCCATTGTATTTAATAGGGTTCTAAAGTTCACACGGCTCATCCCTGTTGACTAGTAATAGTAATTAAAAAATATAATTATTACTAGTCATACAATAGAATTCATCTATAGCTTGTAGGCGGAACATTCGACCGGAAATGTACGATTGCAGCGTCGTACAGTTTCGCTGCTCCGTCGAATCTTCTTTGAACATTCGACAGACACCATAAGCCTTCAATGACAGATTCGACCTTAATTAATTCAGATTTTCGGACGAATGCAATTTCTAACGAAAAACGAAATAAATAAAAACGAATTTCGGGAGTAACTAAATAAATTTCTTTTTCTAACGAAAACGAAATTCCGAAACGAAATATTTCAGTGTGCACATGTCTACCCAATACCATTAGATTATTCTTGTAAGCAAATTTCCCCAAATGGTTTAAATGAAAAAACATCAAAACTGGTTATTGTTACAAACAAATCCTGTTTTGCTTTTATCATCACTACAATGTTGAGACAGTGTATCTGGCAATACATTCAGTTATATCAATCCTTTATAATATATACTATAAAACAAAGTAAGAATTGGTAAAGCAATCTTACCCCATCCAATAAACAGGTATATAGTAAAATGTCTGTTTGGAGAGAAGATCACCACAAGAAGTGTATGTAGGTAAAGCCCTTCCACCAGTAACCAGTAAAAATTAGCTGTCACACAATAATGAACAAACACTAGAATAATCTTACAGCCAACCTGTAACAGAAAAAGTCAACATTCATAGTTACTTTTAAATGTATAGGTGTGATCTGTACAATATGCAGAGAGTATGCAATGTATATGAAAGTATTTATTCTACAATTGTTTTAAAATCCATCTATCCATCGTATATAGCCTAACGTTTTTAATACCTACTGAGCTTTTGGACATTCCACTCCAAAACCATGGCTACTATTATTTATGGAGTTGCCCCCACCCTCTTCTGCAGCTATACCTACCTTCACTCTTCTGGGATGGCTTTGCACAGGATTCTGGAGTGTGTCTGTAGGAAGCCCAAAAAAAATAGGATTTTTTGTACTCACCGTAAAATCCATTTCTCTGACGTCCATGGACTGACACAGCTGGATACTGTAAACGTGTGGGTATATGTCCCTGCTCGCAGAAGATCTAGGCAGAATGTTAGATTGTTAGAAACATACATTCTAGAACAAACCAGAGCTGAACAGCCCCGCCCAGGGGGGCGGTCCCTCCAGACATTACCCTCCCACCTGCAGCTAGCAGCCTCAGTTCGTAACAAAGCAGTACAAACCTTAAAAGGAAGGGTGGGTGCTGTGTCAGTCCATGGACGTCAGAGAAATGGATTTTACGGTGAGTACAAAAATCCTATTTTCTCTTATCGTCCATGGACTGACACAGCTGGATACTGTAAACGTGTGGGACGTCCCAAAGCAGTATCAGAAGGGTGGGAGCAGTAGTAAAGGAACAACCAAAACTTTACTCCAAACAAGCAGAGCTCCTTTAACGGAGGAGTTGCAACATTAAATAGCGGCCTGCAATGCTTTGCGGCCAAAGGAAGCATCCGAAGATGCAGCCACATCAACCTTATAAAATTTTGAAAAGGTATGAACGGACGACCAGGGCGCCGCCTTGCACACTTGTGCAACCGACGCTTGATGTCGGAAGGCCCAGGAAGCACCAATTGCCTTGGTGGAATGCGCAGCAACCGGAAAGGGAGGCGCCCCCCCCTTAAGGGCATAGGCCTGTATGACGGTCTGCCTGATCCACCTAGAGACGGTGGCAGACGACACCGCTCGGCCCTGTTTTGGACCAGAGACAGACTTCCGAATGGAAACAGTAGCAGACAGGTACACCCGTAAGGCTTGTACCCATCTTATTGTATGAAGCGCAAACTCTCAGGGATGCGATGGGTGAGGACACAAGGACGGACGAACAATGTCCTTAAGGTGAAAGGCTGAGACCATCTTTTGAAAAGAAGGACGGTCGTGAGCGCTACACTGCCATATCCTTATGGAGGACCAAGTAAGGCGACTTGCAGGACAAGGCCGCCAACTCAGACACCCGTCTAACCGAAGAAATGGCCACTAAGAAGACTACCTTCTGGGACAAGGTCAAGAGCGGAATCTCTCTGATATTCTCAAAGGGATGTTCTTGGTGAACCGAGATGCATCAAATTCAGATCCCAAGTAGGGAGAAGAGGCTTGACAGGGGGGGATCACATGGCGAACCCCCTACACAAAAGGTGTTAATCAAGGAATGGCCCGGTATCGGTCGTTGAAAAAGACAGCGCGGGCCGAAATCCGACCCTCAAAACGGTATGCAAGGCCAGCTTTTGGGTCACACCACGCTGTAAGAACAGCAAAATCCTGGGACTGAGTCTAAAAGAAAGGCTTGAAGGAACCAAGGGAAACAGCGTCCACCTGAGGTACCTCAGCCACAGCACCTAGCTTGAGAGTGTTCCTCACATCATTAATGAGTTCACTTACAAGCGCCCTGTCATTCACTGACACAGAACTGGAGTCTTCCTCACAAGGGAATGTCCTGTTCATAAACATTAAATATTCAGATCTAGGGTCCTGAGCACAGAAGCTAGGCCCATATCTGAATCAGAGCACTCCTTCACTAAAGATTTTTGTGGGGAGAGGGGGCTTATAGCTCCTTTCGCTCGCACACCGCTTCCATTCTGACAAGGAATGATTCCAGGACTGCCGACAACTGGTCCATAAGGACCGCAGGTGCAGGAAACATATGAACATGTTTAACTGTGCAGCACTGCCAGTTGCCCCAGGCAAGTGTGGAGAGCAGGTGTATCAGACTCCATAACGCCACCCTCTGAGACCTTATACACTATACAGTGAATATACAGTCCACCCACTGGCTACGCTGAGGCTGAGGAGGGGATACCTGGAGGACTCACCAACCCTTAAGGACCGCTCAGTCCTGCTGAAGAAACTGCGCTGTGAGCCTGAGGAGAGTGAAGAATCTGTGAGGAGATTGTGAGGAGATTCCCGCCGCAGCGCCGCCGCTAGAGGCGAAACCAAAACTAAATGTGCGGCGGCTACAAGAAAATGGCCGCCGGCCGACACAGCTATAACTGCGCCGTTGAACCACGCCAAGATGGCCGCCGAGCGCGAAATTCAAAGCTCTAATGTGCGCTAATGGCGCACGCAATAACCACCTCAAACAGCGCTAATGCGTGCGCTAATGCCGCATGCAATAATCACCTCACACAACAGAAAAACTGCCCCTCTCTCCAGAACCCACTACAGACATGAGTGCCCAGCCAGGCCAGAGTGACCCCCAAGCACTCCCACAGCACAGAACCAGTACAGGGTGCAGAGAGCAGCATAACAGGGGGGAGACAGGGAGAAACCCCCCATATAAAGAAACACAGCCAGCATGTACTCACCTGCAGTAGGAGAGGCTACTTACCTGTCCCTTTCAGGGACCCACTGGCTTGTTTCAGACAGACCTATCACAGAGCAGTACTGCGTAGCTGTCGGCCCGGTCCACCGCGAGAGATACAGTCAGTCAGGTACTGTTCAATCTTGAGAGGACCGCGGGAGCATGAAAGCAACCCGGCCACCCCTGGAGTCATGGGGCATGTCATGAACTAAGTCTCACGCACACAAGGCGAGGATCAGCACGCTCGATGGTCGGACAGGGAAGACTACGAGGAAACTAGTGTACCCAACCTGTTGCCCAGCCGACAGTTGATTGAAGGTCTCAAAAATAAAATAAAATTCCCAAAGGAATAAAATGTAAAAGTAAAATCTTCCAGGAGACTGGCTCCTGAGAGAGCCACGTCTTCTCCTTCTGCTAGGCAGAAAAAAACTGAGGCTGCTAGCTGCAGGTGGGAGGGTAATGTCCGGAGGGACCGCCCCCCTGGGCGGGGCTGTTCGGCTCTGGTTTGTTCTAGAATGTATGTTTCTAACAATCTAACATTCTGCCTAGATCTTCTCCTGCGAGCAGGGACATATACCCACACGTTTACAGTATCCAGCTGTGTCAGTCCATGGACGATAAGAGAAAAAGCATTTGTGAGGTCAGCTACTATTGTTGGTTGAGAAGACCTGGCTTGTAATCAACAATCCAATTCATTCCAATGGTGTTAAAAAGCATTGAGGTCAGACATCTGTGTAGGACACTCAAATTTCTACACACCTGAATTGTCAAAGCATATCTTTATGGACTCATGGAAGTGCAGTCACGCCAGAATTAAAAAGAGCTTCCTCACATTGTTGGTACAAGTTTGGAAGCCAGTGCCACTATTGTCTAAAATGTCTTAGTATGCTGTATCCTTTACTGGCAACACTTGAACTCAATAATTTGGATGGTCATCCCCATAAGTTTAACAATATGGGTGTGATGCCCATGTTCCCACAAACTTTTGGCTATCTATCTATCTTTATTAATAGGCTTTATTAATTACTAGCCTTGGCCAATACATTCTGAGGTTGAATGTGGCCAATAAAGACGGTAAATATTGACCATTCTTGCAGACCCTAAACTGCATTCAATTTTCTTAATACAGTATATACAATCTGGATTGGATTACAGTGGAGATTGGGGCAGATGTGGTCAACCTGTGAATTCCTGCTCTGCCTAAACAATATCTGAATGCATAATACTGTATTTGAACTATGTGCTTTCCTACTACAGTATTATTGGCTCTTTATTTGAAAATTCGCTTTTTAAATGCTATGTCCTGGCCAAAAAACATCCTTGTTTACAGGCATTTTACATTAACCATTGACTCCATCACATGTAATGCAGAAAAATGTAATTACCAGAGAGTCGGGACAGGAATATGAACTGGAATATAGAAAATCATCCTTCACTAATACAGAAATAGCTTTCAAAATAAATGAGAGAAACAAATTCAGATGAATGTAGTTCCTTGTACAATGCAGCTTTCTGAAATAAAAATGAAATAAAATAATCAAAAGATTGCAATGGATGCATTCAAATACAGTACATTATCCTTGCTGATGTAGTATCTGTTGTCCGAAATGGTTGAGACCTCTTTATAATGACATCATCTGAGGTATGGTCATAATATTTATGAGAATCAGCAAATGATGCCTAATAATTGTTAAGAAGATTGTTGAGACTGGGAAGAAATATTTCTTGCTTCTGCTGCTAACAGATATAATTTTTATGATCCAGTTTTTTGGTATTATTAGTTAGGCAAACCGACTTCAATTTTATATAAATTACAAGTGTTGTAAACAATTATTCCTGATAAGGCAGACACTTTGAAATACAGTACATTGGGGTGGATTAAGGCTGGGTTCACACTTGTGCGACACGACAGCCGTCCTACTTTCCGACTTTGCCCTGCGACATGAAGCCGACATACGTCCGACTTTCAATGAACGGGGATCCAACTTGGATCCCCGCCAATACCAGGCACTGTGTTTGGTATAAATCCTGAGTGGGAACTCCACGCCAAATTTTAAATAAAAAGCCGGCATGGGTTTCCCCTCCAGGAGCATACCTGGCCCTTGGGTCTGGTATGGATTTTAAGGGTCTTCTCCGTCGCCTTCTACCCTCTTCTCCTCCTCGATGTTGACACGTCGCTTCCTCCCGCTGTAATGCTGGCTGTTCGCTCCGATTTATATAGGCCTCTCATGACGTCACAGTCACATGCTCCGGGTGGCCCCGGAGCATGTGACTGTGACGTCATGGGAGCATGTGACTGACGTCATGAGAAGCCTATATAAATTGTTGCGGAGCGAACAGCCAGCATTACAGCGGGAGGAAGCGACGTGTCAACATCGAGGTGGAGAAATAGGAAGAAGGCGACGGAGAAGACCGGGCCCCGCTAGCAAAAGAGCTGGAAGAAAATAGCGGAGGCCCAGCAGAAGAAAGAAAGAACCGAAGAGCGAGAGAAGAACCGGAGAGCGGGAGAAAAAGGCGATGGAGAAGACTGGGCCCCGCTAGCAAAAGAGCTGGAAGAAGATAGCGGAGGCCCGGCAGAAGGAAGAAAGAACCGGAGAGCGTGGAGACCCCCGAAGTCGGAAGAAGACCCCCGGAGCTGTGCAATAAATTGCTTTAAAAACCTGTGTGTGTTTTTTTATTGCCATTTTTTTCCACCAGGTGAATGGGTATGGGTTCGATGTACCCCATACTCATTCACATAGGGTGGGGGGTCGGGATCTGGGGGCCCCCTTATTAAAGGGGGGCTCCCGGATTCTGATAAGCCCCCTGCCCGCAGACCCCGACAACCAACGGCCAGGGTTGTCGGGAAGAGGCCCTGTCCTCATCAACATGGGGGCAGGGTGCTTTGGGGTGGGGTGGCCACAGGTCGCCCCCCTGCCCCAAAGCTCCAAACCCCCCCATGTTGAGGGCATGCGGCCTGGTACGGTTCAGGAGGGAGGGGGCTGCTCTCTCGTCCCCCCTCTTCCCCTGCGGCCTGCCAGGTTGCGTGCTCGGATAAGGGTTTGGTTTGGATTTTGGGGGAACCCTCACGCCGTTTTTTCGGCGTAGGGGTTCCCCTTAAAATCCATACCAGACCCAAGGGCCTGGTATGCTCTTGGAGGGGAACCCATGCCGCTTTTTTATTTAAAATTTGGCCTGGAGTTCCCCCTCAAGAGCAGCAGAGCACAAGTCGCATGCCAAAGTCAGATCATGCAAGACTGCGGTCCGACTTTGATCCGACTTCAATGATAGTCAATGGGATGAAGTCGGATCAAAGTCGGACCAAAGTAGTACAGGGAGCATTTTCAAAGTCGGACCGACATGTGTCGGACCAGTTAAGACGGCTCCCATAGGGAAACATTGATTTTCACATGTCATACGACATGAGCTCCCAATGTCGGAGCGTTTGTCGCCCCAGTGTGAACCCGGCTTAAAACTAGCGATTGCAAAATGAAAAAGGAATAAAATAACCACAAATTAAAACAAATTGATCATTAACTTTTTTTCAGTTTTGGATAGAGTGGAGAGGGATTAGAACACCTGTACTTTTTTTTTATTGCTGTCTGGGCCCCCACTGGGGAGGATAACCCTCTTTGGTTGTCCTGTTTACCATTATCACTGAAAGTGAAAGTAAAAGAAATAAAAAATGTTGGGCTGTCCCAACAAAAGTAATAGAGGGGAAATCTTCCAATGGGGACACCAGTTCTGGTGGCCTGAGGGTCTCCAAGGAATTCCCTTAATTTGCAGGGATTTCTTCTCAGTTCCTCTTTGTCTATGGGACAAGAAGTAAAGGGAAATCTCCACAATGGGACAAAGATGGTGAAAAAACTCTGATAGGGACTATAACCCTCCCTTACTCTATCCAAAAAAAAAAAGAAATAGCCTATAGTTCTACTTTAAATTTTATTTTATTTTTTTAACCACTTGCCGCCCGCCCTATAGCAAATTGACGGCGGCAAAGTGGTTTCAATATCCTGACTGGACGTCATATGACGTCTTCAGGATATTGAGCCGCTGCGCGCCCCCGGGGGCGCGCATCGCAGCGATCGTTGTTGCGGGATGTCAGGCTGACACCCTGCAACACCGATCTAGGTAAAGAGTCTCCGACGGAGACTCTTTACCATGTGATCAGCCGTGTCCAATCACGGCTGATCACGATGTAAACAGGAAAAGCCGGTCATCGGCTTTTCCTCACTCGGGTCTGTCAGACGCGAGTAGAGGAGAGCCGATCGGCTGCTCCTCTGACAGGGGGAGTTTGTGCTGATCCATTATCAGCGCAGCCCCCCCGAGGATGCCCACACTGGACCACCAGGGATGCCACCAGACCACCAGGGATGCCCACCTTAAGGTATGCCACCCTAGACCACCAGGGATGCCAATTAGATATGCAGAGGTGGATGCCAATCAGTGCCCACAATGGATGCCAATCAGTGCCCACAATGGGCGCCACTGATTGGCAGGCATTATTGTTTGGCACTGATTGGCATCCATTAGTTCAAAACATTACAGTACAATGCCACCTATCAGTGCCCATCCATGCCATCCATCAGTGCCCATCCATGCTGCCTATCCGTGCCCATCCGTGTCGCCTATCCGTGCCGCCTATCTGTCCCCATCCATGCCGCCTATCTGTGCCCATCCATACCGCCTACCAGTGCTCATCCGTGCCGCCTACCAGTGCCCATCCATGCTGCCTACCAGTGCCCATCAGTGCCACCTCATCGGTGCCCATCAGTGCCACCTCATTGGTGCCCATCAGTGCCGCCTTATCAGTGCCCGGCAGTGCAGCCCCATCAGTGCCCATCAGTGAAGGAGAAAACTTACTTATTTACAAAGTTTTGTAACTAAAACAAAAAAAACTTTTTTTTTCAAAATTTTCGGTCTTTTTTTATTATTTTTTAGCAGAAAATTAAAATTGCAGAGGTGATCAAATACCACCAAAAGAAAGCTCTATTTGTGGGAACAAAATGATAAAAATTTCGTTTGGGTACAGTGTAGCATGACCGCGCAATTGTCATTCAAAGTGCAACAGTGCAGAAAGGTGTCAATTGGTCTGGGCAGGAAGGTGTATAAGTTCCCAGTATGGAAGTGGTTAATACAAAACAAATATCTCATGTTTACCTGCTCTGTGCAATAGTTTTGCCCAGAGCAGCCCCAATCCAACTCTTTTCAGGGCCCCATCCGGCGCTCCTGGCTCCCCATCTTCTCCAAGTGCCCCCATAGCAAGCCCCTTGCTATGGGGGCACTTGTGCATGCTCAATCTCAAGCCCCACTCTGTGTGTCCATAAGACACACAGCACAGGACTCAGAACCACCCCACTCCCTCTTCACTGATTGTGATTGACAGCAGCGGGAGCCATTTGCTTCTCTTTTTGCCTCTCGGTCAATGAGGAGGCAGAGACCCAGGAGAGCAGCCGCTCTTATGCACTTCGGTGGATCGTGATCAGGCTTTTGTAAACAATAGGGGGGGGGGGGCTGCTGGGGGAGTTTTATACTGAAGATTTTTTACCTTCATGCATAAAATGCTTGACGGTAAAAAGCCCTCAACCTTTAGAACCACTTTAAGAGGACTATTATTGGTGATGGACTAATGCAATCTACTCTAAAATGGTGCTAGGAAACCACTTCATTATTGGTGCTGGTATAATTTTGTCTTGTACCGTAAATTAACGTAAATTTTATCCAACGTTAAATCTTAAAAAATTTCTTAGGACTCAATTTGGGTTCAGATACCTGCCAGGAGGATTTATGTGAATGGACCATATGCATACCCAGGACTATACTGAACATAGCCTTTGCTGAGAACAATTACAAAGTCCTCCCCAGCTGGTACCTGTGCCCACATTATTTGCCATAATTTATACTGATGCGATCAGGGATAAATGTTCCACCTTTGGTGGATGTGCCCAAAATCAAGTTTTACTGGACAAAAATGTTCATAATGATACACTCTGTCCCTGGTATCAATGTTCCTAGACACCACCACACTAACTTGCTAAATGAGTCAAATGCTGACATCCCCATACACACGCAGATACTCATTTTTTCTATACTCCTGGCTCCTAAAATATCCATACTGAACATCACTGTGATTAAAACTAAAAATTTCCTGGATCGCACTTCATGAAAAATTGGCCAGTATTTTACAGGATATACAGACAAGGTTCGAGAGAGTCTGAAATCCTTGGTTCCTAGCTAGGGAAAAGATCTATTTTCCTCCTACATTACTTTCTTCTCTTTTCCCTTTATTCTATTTTTCCTTTACTGTTCATCTTGGAGTTCCCTCAACATATATATGGCTCCCTCTGGGATATAATAGTTCCTGCTGATGGAGCAGTGATATACAGTTCACCCTAGAGAAGGATTTGAATAGATGATTGTAACGACACCCCAAGTATGAATGTCATCCATTTCGACTAATTCTGCAATAATGTCCCTCTTCTTACAGTTGTTGCCCGGTCTGCCCCGGTTCTCCAGTAAGTCCTTGAGGGTAGCGTGCTTTAGCCGTTCATACTGTGCTTCCATTGTCCTGTGTCCTCTTGTAGCTGTCCTTATAGGCTGTGGAATCATCCCACTGCTGCCACCAATGTAACGACACCCCAAGTATGAAAGGGGTTAACGTTGTTAGGATATTCCCTTTCCAAACACACGACAGCCACCAGACACTCCAACCAGCCGAATAAGACCCCATACAAATACTTCTCCCTCCACAGACGAGACAACCACTCTGTGTTGAGGTTCCAAAAGAGGGAATCAATCTTTATTGCAAGCACATGGTAACACACTTCTCTTCAAAACACTTCCCTCCCATCCTTGGGGAACAGGGCGGGTTAAACTGTCCAATGGCAATGGTGATACAGGCCAGGTGTGTTCAAAGTTCTCCTTCAGTAAACAGTCTTAGCAGGAGGGGTTGCTGGAGTGATTCCCCCCCCCTTTCCTCACAGCAAGACACTTAAACATCCTATAAAAGGCAGCCAGACGGTCTACCAACTCCAAGCCCCATCATCACAAACAACAATGAAAAGGTCTTTGGAAGCTAGTCTGGATTCATTAACATTACAACAGGCATCCAGGTGGATTAATATTACAGACCCATTTTAAAGCAATCCAAGACATATTCTCAATGTCCATTATTTTCTGGCTCATACTTTCTAAGAACTTCTGGGTTCCACTGGCCCACCCGTTACAATGATGATATCACTAGACTGACAGGCCCCTTTAGCCCTGTCACTGACTTTTTGCTACATAGCAACTGACTTGCCGGGGCTCAGCTCCTACTTTCCGTAACTCAATTTCATTTGCGGGTTATTCATTGCTGTGTAATATCCCTATTTACTGTCAACTGCTGTTCTGCATCTTTGGTGTCCGTTTATGAAGCAGTGAACATCGGTGATCCCAAGGATCGCTGCTGATCACAGTCCATAATCGGGGGGAGAAGTGTTTGAACATGTTCTTCCGCCGATGATCTCCGTACAGTGAGAATCCTCATTGACTCACACAGTAACGTGCAGTTTATGAAGCTGCGATCTGAGCGCTTCACTGGCGATCTGAGTCAGAATTCACACTCCCCGATTCACCAGCTCAGAGGTGGAGAATTGGGGAATGAAGAGAGAATCCCGGGGGAACTGAGGGGAAGGAGGAAGATTATTAACTTCCTCCTACCTTGTTTAGACCCCCCCCCAACACTAACCATGTCCCCCTGTCATATTTATGTGTATACACACACACATATATATATATATATAGTAAACCCCGTTATATCGCGGTTCATTTTTCGCGGTTGCGGTATATTGCGTTTTTTTCTGTAAGACCTATTAACATTATTTTATTGATTAAATCATTGTTAATTAAATATTTTTGTGTTTTCCATTGCTCTTGCTATGTCTCTCAGTATCTTTTATGTGTTTAAATGTGTTCTATTGTTTTAAAAGTGTGTTTAGAGACCTTAAAATGCTTTTAAAAGTACAGTGAAAGTTATAAAAACATGCCTAGTGTGTATTTAAATAGGGTATTTCTATTTCCACGGATTTTCGCTTATTACGGGTGGGTCTGGAACGTAACCCCCGCGATGGAGGGGGGTTTACTGTATATATATATATATATATATATATATTTGTAGCGGGTACTTGAATTTAGGGGAGGCATCTGGGTGGTAGTGTAACCCAGATGCACAGATTGCTAGCGTATCCGAGACCTTTTTTTTGGTTCTTGGAGGACTCTGGTGGTGTGAGGTTCCTTGCGGCCCACAGGTGGCACTGTTGCCCTGGGCCGGGGCTGAACTCACACCGCAAGACTGTACCTTTTTGTCCTCCCCTGGAGCTAGTACAACGGGGCGGTGAACCCGCTGTGACGCAAAGGGAGAGGGGATAAAAGGGGCGTACGCCCTTACCACGGGGTTCAGGTTCAGAGTTCAGAGTCCAGAGTGGGAGGACGCGGCCGCACCCAGGCACCTTCGGCCTGGGTGCTGGCGTTCCAGTGTTCCGGGTTTAGGTGCCCTTGAAATGGCCATAGCGAGGATGGAGTCCATCCCAGGCACCTTTAGCCTGGGGTAAGGTACTATGGCGGAGACCTGGGGCTCAGTACCTTCGACTGAGTTCCGCGAGGGTGGAGGAATCCGAGGGGGGCCCTAATTCCTTGGGTGCCCGTGTCTGAGTTCGTGAGGGCTGGTGTGCGGAACTTCTCTGGAGAGTCCGGCGCAGCATCGCTGGTGACAGAGAGGCCTCCTGTTTCTCCCTTGGACGGATTTCCTTCCCCTGACAGGGGCCGTGCTAGTGAAGGTAATTCACGTTCTACCTCACATGGTCAGTGGCAGTGACTATCCACCACTGGTGATATCACAGTGGTTAGCATCAGAAGGGAAAGGATTGTGCCTCGATCTATTCCCCATTATAACTCAGTAGAAGAAACTGTTTATTGTTTGGCAGGAAGAATAAAACTGAGTTGGACCTATTCACTGTGTGGAACTCTGGCTACTAGGAGCAAAGGAGTCAGGAACGAAGTACTGGACTTGACCCTAGGACACCTGCACAGGGCCCAATTTTCTGGCCTTCACCTCTTAGTTATAGAGGACATGGGCCGTGGTGTATCTCATCTCTCCCTCCCAGAGACCCCTAGACAACAGCCGCATAACCGATAGAGCAAGAGCGGGAAGAGAGGGTCGCTACACGTGGGGGCATCGTATCCGGGATGTGTATGGTGTCTGAATTTGAACTTTGCTGCCCGGAGGAGTTCCGAGTAGGTCGGCCATATTGGCCAACGCGCCACGAGGCAACCCATAGCTGCGTAGTTCGTGGGCGGGGAAACAGAAAAGCCTGCGAACAAGTGCAGAAGGTGGGAGGAGTCTGGCCATGTGGACGTACGCACGTGGAGATTCCGGCGCGAGTGGGTCAGTGCGCAATGGAGCAGCGAAGAGAGAAGGTGACTTCAACCGCCCCATGGATTTCAGCTTCTTCTTGCATGGACATGACTTCTCTGGCTGCTCCGCTTATGGATACGGGGATAAGACTAAGGCCCCGGGGGCGATTAGCTCTGTACACCAGCAGAGACATGGAGGCCCTCCGTGTGATTTGTCCCGGCTGTTCGGGACTGGTGGTCCAGCTGAAGCCATTCGGGACGATGTGAGGTCTGCAAGGAGTTTCTCTTCGAGGTGGAATCATCCACAGAAAAGCCTTGTGCTTTCCACCTCAACTACCTCACAGGGACTGCCACTCCGGAAGGAGAGATCGATGCTGGTGCGTTCCCCGTGCGCACTGATCCAGGCGAAGTGACTGCCCAAGCGGAGATGAAAAGAGAAAAATCCGAGGATGCTTCCTTGGTCACCAGCAGCTCCCTGCTCCGACCACCGAAGAGGAAAGTCGGCCTAATGATGGCCTTGTGTGGTCGTGGAAGAGCTTCGCCCCGCTGCTTGCCTGGCCTGGATGGATCCCGAGAGAAGAGTCCTGGACATCCCTGTTCTTCTGAAGGCCCAGGTGAGCCAGGGGTTAGGACTGTCTGTGTGGTTACAAGTGGCGGAAGCCCACAGTCGGTAGAGGCCATCAAGGGGGATAGTTCCGTGACTGGGAACTATCTGCCCGCTGAATGCTACGACACCTCTGACCTGGATTCATTGTCTGACAATGGCGATGATGGGGAGATAGACAAAATCTTCCACCGAAAGGGATGGGACAAGATGAAGCTACCCTCGTCCTGTGTCATCAGGGATCTGCCCATGTCTACTGGAGATAGTACACCTCGGGTGGAGGCCTCGGCGCCTAGGGAATAATCTGGTTCCCTGTCCGAAGTTCCTCTTCTGGACTCAACATCCATTTCACCTGTTCCTGTTGCGGGAGTGCAACGCCAGTCATTGCGGGCTCCTAGGCCCAGATCTACTGAGGTGGTGAACGCACCTCGTCACCCAGAAGCGATTGTTGGGCCTGGAGAAGGAGACCGGGCCACCATGCCACCTTTATCAAGGCTGTGGCAGCTCTTCAGCCAGAAGGTTGCTCAGGAGTATGGGTGGGAATACCCGTACCTGCCTCGAGAACTGCTTTATGAGGTGGAAGTTTTTTGCCAAAGATGGTATGATACCTTTGTGTGGGACAAACTTAAAATACAGCAAGCACGGCGGTACCTTTCTTGTTCACCAACGGTTACCAAGAAGTTCCAGGACTGTAAAGCTAAGTGGATGCTGTGAAGGCATATCCATGCGGACAGAGTGGTGATTTGCCGCAAGGTAGGAGGAAATGCTGAGTACCATGTGGAGGTTTTGGACAGACATTTGAAGCCTGTGTTCCTACCGCATCCAAGGTTTTACCTTTAGGAGAAAAAGAAAGACTCCTGTGTGTACTGTTTGCTGTTCATTGCTGAACTTTCTGGAGTGTTTTCACTGGAACACAGGGACTGTGCCCTAGTTTTTTTTTGCATTTGGGCAGTTCTACTCTTCGGAGAAGTGGGAGCTGTTTATGTTTTGTTTACCCTCCTTCTCCTTGCACTTCAGAGGAAACAGTGACTTTGGGTTTTAGTCAGTGTAGGGTCACAGAGAAATGATGAAGAGAAAAGTTCATCTGGAAGTGATGAGTGTCTTGACCGCGGCATTGTCACCAGGTGGCAGTGTTGCGCAACAATTGTTTGTTTTTTTGACATTATGCAGCACTTATTGGAGTGAATGGGTTTCTTTTCGAATAGACTCATTCATTCCAAGCAAACACACATATGTTGGTAGGATGTATGTTTCTTTTCTTTCCCTCTGCAGGAGACTCGTCTATCAAGGCTGCTGAGAATGGGTGGTCCTTACATAGCCAGGGGGAGGGAAGAATGTAAATGTGTGAGATATTTACAGTGTTTTATTGAAAAAAGTTTTAAAGTTATATTGTTTTAAGTTTTCCCTTTCCCATTCAGGTCTTGGCACAATTCAGGGCTAAATTGTGTAGTTTGGTTTCTGGGCTGAACTTATGTCACCACCCTTGTGGGATGTGAGTTTATACCAGACACTGGGGACCAGTGTCAAATCACCAGGGGGAGAGTGTAGCGGGTACTTGAATTTAGGGGAGGCATCTGGGTGGTAGTGTAACCCAGATGCACAGATTGCTAGGGTATCCGAGACCTTTTTTTGGTTCTTGGAGGACTCTGGTGGTGTGAGGTTCCTTGCGGCCCACAGGTGGCACTGTTGCCCTGGGCCGGGGCTGAACTCACAACCCAAGACTGTACCTTATTGTCCTCCCCTGGAGCTGGTACAGCGGGGCGGGGAACCCGCTGTCACGCAAAGGGAGAGGGGATAAAAGGGGCGGACGCCCTTACCACGGGGTTCAGGTTCAGAGTTCGGAGTCCAGAGTGGGAGGACGCGGCCGCACCCAGGCACCTTCGGCCTGGGTGCTGGCGTTCCAGTGTTCCGGGCCTAGGTGCCCTTGAAATGGCCGGAGCGAGGATGGAGTCCATCCCAGGCACCTTTAGCCTGGGGTGAGGTACTATGGCGGAGGCCTGGGGCTCAGTACCTTCGGCTGAGTTCCGCGAGGGTGGAGGAATCTGAGGGGGGCCCTAATTCCTTGGGTGCCCGTGTCTGAGTTCGTGAGGGCTGGTGTGCGGAACTTCTCTGGAGAGTCCGGCGCAGCATCGCTGGTGACAGAGAGGCCTCCTGTTTCTCCCTTGGACGGATCTCCTTCCCCTGACAGGGGCCGTGCTAGCGAAGGTAATTCACGTTCTACCTCACATGGTCAGTGGCAGTGACTATCCGCCACTGGTGATATCACAGTGGTTAGCATCAGAAGGGAAAGGATTGTGCCTCGATATATTCCCCATTATAACTCAGTAGAAGAAACTGTTTATTGTTTGGCAAGAAGAATAAAACTGAGTTGGACCTATTCACTGTGTGGAACTCTGGTTACTAGGAGCAAAGGAGTCAGGAACGAAGTACTGGACTTGACTCTAGGACACCTGCACAGGGCCCAATTTTCTGGCCTTCACCTCTTAGTTATAGAGGACATGGGCCATGGTGTATCTCATCTCTCCCTCCCAGAGACCCCTAGACAACAGCCGCATAACCGATAGAGCAAGAGGGGGGAGAGAGGGTCGCTATATATATATATATAATGTGTACATGTATATGTAGCAATACCCCCACAGGGGCCGCTGGTTTAAGATTTGGGCTTGCCGTTACCTTACTGTTCACCACGTCCGTCCTAGGGGTCTTCCTTAAAGAGTTGTTCACAAATGTCTGCACCAAACATTTAGTCTCTTTTTCCAAGGGTTTTATTAGGAATTTCCAAACAGAGGGATGGAGGGTTAGGGGAGATTCAGGTACTTAAGTTTTGCGGATCACGGGTACTTTCCTTAATCCAGAGGACCAACAGCTTCCACACTGGATCTAGCATCCACCGGATAGGCCTCTCTCACTGACCTAGCAGCCGGTGCGAGCTTGTTCAAAAAGTCTCTGCCACAGACTTGTGTAACCACACACTTGGTAAAGCTCCGTAACACAACACACAGTGCCAGGATCTTTCAGCCAGGCCGGCAGCACTGTGAGGTAGATTTTTGATCCGGATGCGTCCTCCAATTGAGTCCTCAATTGCTTGGTCCCTTCCCGCAGGCAAGGAGACACAGGACCATCTCCAGATCAGCAGGCCCCAGCAACTCCTGGGCCTACTGTCAGCAATGGAGCCTCGGGGATTTGCAGACCCGAAGCAGAAAAACTGCTAACACATCCCTGAGGCCAGGAGGGCCGTCAGGATAGGATCGGAAGACCCTGAAAAAATGGTGTCTGCTCCTTAAGTACCCTCTCCCAGAATGCACAGCGGGTGACCAATTCCACTGAGCTGCTTCTGGGCAAGAGTTACCCAATACATCCAGCCAGCTGCAATTCCAACCCTGACCTGTGGTGACAACGACACCTAGAGGAAGGTGGAAAATGTGCAACTCAGCTGAACTGAAACAGAGACCCACAATTTGGTACAATTATTCTGAGCTGAACTACAGCTCAGACAACTAAATTTACACTAGCGCCTACCAAATAGGAGCCGGGCGCTACATTATATATATATATATATATATATATATATATATATATATATATATGTGTGCGTATATACATGTATATATAATGTGTGCGTATGTATACATATATATATTATGAAGGGGGACTCGTTATTTTAATAACATTAACCACGACGTCTGACAGTGTACTGAGCAGTGATAATTTATCACCACTTAATAAACTGACATCTCAGTGTTTCTGTGAATTTCTGGTGCTGTAATCTCGTAAAGTCTCACAAGATTCCAGTATCAAGGGCCGTTCTCCAGTGTTGGAAGCGTTTGTAGATCACTTCACTCCTCCAAAGGTGAAGCGATCTACTCCGCTTCATGAACTGGCACCCAGAGGAGAGAGATCTCCTCCGTGAATGCCGGCGAACAAAGCAGTGAATATATTTCACTGCTTCATAAACGGACACCTTAGTGCCTTGTTAAAGTAAAACTAAGCAACGTGTTTGTAATCTCGTATTTCTCTAAATATTAAAACTGAAAATTTTATTTGGACTCCATGACGTATGGTGTGGCACTCCCCTGCTACTCTTATGCCGCGTACAGACGATCGGACATTCCGACAACAAAACCATGGATTTATTTCTGGCGGATGTTGGCTCAAACTTGTCTTGCATACACACGGTCACATAAATGTTGTCGGAAATTCCGAACGTCAAGAACGCAGTGACGTACAACACGTATGATGAGCCGAGAAAAATGACGTTCAATAGCCAGTGCGGCTCTTCTGCTTGATTCTGAGCATGCGTGGAATTTTGTGCGTCAGAATTGTGTACACACGGTTGGAATTTCCGACAACAAGTTCTGTTGTTGGAAAATTTGAGAACCAGCTCTCAAATTTTTTTTGTTGGAAATTACGACAGAAAGTGTACGATTGGGCCTACACACGGTCGGAATTTCCGACCAAAAGCTCCTATCGAACATTTGTTGTCGGAAATTCCGAGCGTGTGTATGCGGCATTACACTCTTGGATTTCGCTCAGAACTCCCAATGGGGGCACTGCATTATATGTGAGCAGCCTCATTGAAGCTCATTATTTTTATTGATTGAACAAGTCACTCATAAAATCTATTTTAAACAACAGGGGATCTACAGTATCATCTCCTATATATGTGTTGAGCAATAAAAGATTGACATGGATCCTAGCCCTTCTCTAATTTATCCACCCAAACAAAAAGGTTTTGGTTATACATACAATTTTGTAATACTGTCCTAGTTTTGCTGCCCAAAAGGACATGTGTTACATGGAAAGGCTTTTCAGGTCAAAAGCAAAAGAACTTATCTGCTCATTTTGCTCATGCTCAGTTGGTGTAAAATATTTAATTGTTAACTTGCCTAGGGTGATTACCTCCTAGCAATGCTCTCTCATTTCACCCTTGAAGGTCATGATAATTCAGTGCAGACTAATATTGTCCCACAACAGAAATCACAGCTTTTTCATATTAAATTTGAAAAACAAACATTGGCATCAGATTAAACACAAAAAGAAAAAGAAAGAGTCTATCCGACAGTAATCCACACTGACACATTTAAATAAAATGTTCTCATATCAATTTTATTTGTGTTCGGTGAGAGTCGGTTCACACAGGGGCGACTCGGGATCCGACTTCAAGTCGCCCCAAGTCGCGCTGTTTTAAAACTAATGGAAGTGAATGGAGCCGTCTTAATGTACACGACTGCAGTCGCTCCAACTTCAAAAAAGGTTCCTGTACGACTTCAATCCGACTTCTAGGCGACTTGTACCCATTGATTTCAATGGAAGTTGCCTCAGAAGTCGGATCACTGTCTTTACTGCAGCGACTTTTCAGGAAGTGAAAATAGTTTAGGGCAAACCCCTCCCACCCCCTCCCTCCCACAGAGCTGATTCAAGGTTGATTGGCCACTGGAATGCCTCCTGTCCTGGAGGCGACTTGTAAGTCGCCCCATGGCACGCTGTGGTGCAGGCTCAGGTCGCTTCCAGGTCGCCTCCAAAGAGTCGTGTTGCCCCTGTGTGAACCAGCTCTAAAGCTTTCAAGGACCGTTTGAAGGAAACTACTGGCAGAGAAGTGTGTTCCTGATCAAAACATTGAAAAGTAGTGGCCTCCTATAGTTCCACCTCCTAAAATACATCTGTAGTGCACCAACCCCAGACTTTACCTGCTTTTCTCTTCTTGGCTCCTCCGCAGGAAAGACTGAGGCACACCGCACCACAAGCCCGTACCCACCTGGATGGGGAGGTTGAGCGGTGTTAGATTTTTCGGGCCTGCCTGCAGTTGGTGTTAGACTCCTGTAGTGATGAGCCGAACACCCCCGGGTTCGGTTCGCACCAGAACCCGCGAACGGACCGAAAGTTCGCACGAACATTAGAACCCTATTAAATACAATGGATGCGAACGTTCGGATTCTAAAGTGCTAATTATAACGACTATTATCCATGTTATTGTCCTAAACAGAGTTTGGGAACCCGGGTTCTGCACCAGGGGACATGTATCAATGCAAAAAGAAGTTTTAAAAACGGACGTTTTCCGGGAGCAGTCATTTTAATGATGCATAAAGTGAAAAAAAAAAGTCAAATATTCCTTTAAATATTGTACCTGGGGGGTGTCTAAAGTATGCCTGTGAAGTGCCACGTGTTTCCCGTGTTTAGAACTGTCCCTGCACAAAATAACATTTCTAAAGGAAAAAAAAGCCATTTAAAACTGCTTGTGGCTTTAATGTAATGTCTGGTCCCGGTAATATGGATGAAAATCTTTAAGAAAAATGGCATAGCTACCCCATCAACCCCCCCCCCCCCCTACCCCAGCCCATTACCAGCCCCTTTGGGTCTTGTATGGATATTAAGGGGAACCCCGCACACAAAATAAAAAAGGCCCTATATACTCTGAACAGCCGTATACAGGCGGTGCATACAAGACAGGGACTGTAGGTTTGTTCTTATGTAGAATCTGTTTGTAATTTTGAACAGCTACATTGTTTAAGTGTAGCTCCAGGCCAAATACCTATTTTTAAGCTTTTTGGAAAACATAGGGAAGGGTTATCACCCCTGTAACATTTTTTTTGCTGTCTGTGCCCCTGTTCAGAACATTTCACCTCACTTTGCGTCCCAAAGACAACTGTTTTTGAAATGTGGTGTTTTTATTGAAACAAGGATTGGTGATAAAGCATTAGTAGAGAGGAGACACCTTTCTCCCATATTAATTCTTACAGGAGAGAATTTTCCTTCCAAGGGGTAGATTTCCTCTCACTTCCTGTTGTCTTCTTCCGTTTGCAAGTAGTAGTCGTTTGTAAGTTGGATGTTTGAAAGTAGGGACCTGCCGTATATACTCTGCAGAAATTGGCCCCTTAGGTGTTGGTGTTGGCACAACACTGTAAGCACTCACAGTTACTCTTGGTGGGTGCTGGAATGCCCTGCTGTCAACTATTATATCAGGAATTGTAATAACATATAATTGTTGATCAGTGGTAGTAAAAATTGGGCCTTTGATGGTGGTGCTGGTGCCACAACACTGTAAGGCCTGACAGTTACTCTTGGTGGGCGCAGCAATGGGCCCTGCTGTGAATTATTAGATCAATAATTATAATTGCATGCCCCTGTTGAACAGGGGCTGAAAAATTGGGCCTTAGGCACTGGTGGCACAACACTGCAACCCCTCACAGATACTGTACTTGGAGCACAGCAATGAGGCCTGTTGCAAAGTATTGCATCAAAAATTGTAATTACACGCCCCTGTTAAACAGGGGCTGAAAAATTGGGCCTTAGCCACTGGTGGCGTCACCCATAAACCAAAATGATCTTCCAAGCTATCATCATTAATCGTATCATTGAGGAGGAGGAGGAGGATAGCCAGTCAACATAACAGCACAGGCACTCAGCATCAGCATCAGTCTTGAAGGGATGTGACATTTTAAAATCAATTAGTCTGTTATATCAGCATCAGGTGTGTGGTAGCTGGTGGTGATCCAAGACTGGTTCATCTTGATGAAAGTCAGTCGATCAACCGAGTCGGTGGACAGGCGCACCCTGTGATCCGTGACAAATCCTCCAGCAGCACTGAATGTGCGTTCTGAAAGAACGCTGGATGCAGGAGAGGCCAGTAGCTCAATTGCATACTGTGCAAGCTCTGGCCAGTGATCCATCCTCAAGACCCAGTAAGCCAGAGGATTTTCGGTGGGGAAGGTGTCCAAGTCTGACCTTGCCCCTAGGTATTCCTGCACCATGTATATCAGACGCTGGCGATGGTTGCTGGAACCGATCATACTTTGGGGCTGCGGACTAAAGAATTGTCTGAACGCATCGGTCATACGGCCACCTTCCCCACCGCTCCTTTTTTGACTGCCCGAAGCCTCAGCAACTTGTTGTCCAGGACCAGGAGTTTGTAACCTCCCAGTCTCTGGGAACGCGTTGCACAGACCTTTCTGCAAGGCCTCCCGGAGTTGTCTCATCCTCTGCTCCCTCTGCGACGGTAACATAAGGTCCGCAACCTTACCCTTGTACTGTGGATCAAGGAGAGTGGCCAGCCAGTAATGGTCCCTCTCCTTGACTCGAAGAATACGAGGATCCTTCCGCAGACTTTGCAGGATCAGGGAGGCCATGCAGCGTAGGTTAGCTGAGGCATTCAGTCCGGAGTCCTCTGGGTCACTAAGGACGACATGATCCGCAGCCACCTCCTCCCAGCCACGTACAAGTCCACTGGTTTCTTGGGACTGTAAATCATCCCTAAAAGACTGCTGCTGATGATGCTAAGTGCCAGCCTCCACCTCCATGCTGACACAATCCTCCTCCTCCTCCTCCTCCTACTCCTCTTCCTGTGCGATGGGTGGGACAGAAGGAACACTGTCTGGGTAAAGGGGGCCTTGAGAGGCAAGGAAGTCCTCCTCTTCCTGCCTCTGTTCTGCCTCAAGTGCCCTGTCCATTATTCCACGCAGCGTGTGCTCCAACAGGTGGACAAGAGGTACAGTGTCACTGATGCATGCACTGTCACTGCTCACCATCCTCGTGGCCTCCTCAAATGGTGCCAGGACAGTGCATGCATCCCTGATCATGCCCCACTGGCGTGGTGAAAAAAAACCGAGCTCCCCTGACCCTGTCCTGGTGCCCTAGTCGCACAGGTACTCATTGATGGCCCTCTGCTGCGTGTGCAGCCGCTGCAGCATGGCCAACGTTGAGTTCCACCTGGTGGGCATGTCACATATAAGGCGGTTCTTGGGCAGGTTCAACTCCTTTTGCAGCTCAGCCAGGCGAGCACTGGCATTATAAGATCTGCGGAAATGCACACAGACTTTCCTGGCCTGCCTCAGGACATCCTGTAAGCCCGGGTACCTGCCCAAGAACCGCTGCACCACCAGGTTAAGGACGTGAGCCATACAGGGCACATGGGTCAGTTGTCCCTGTCGGAGGGCGGAGAGGAGGTTGGTGTCATTGTCGCAAACCACCATTCCTGGCTTAAGCTGGCGTGGCGTCAACCACCTCTCGGCCTGCCCCTGCAGAGCAGACAGGACCTCTGCCCCAGTGTGGCTCCTGTCCCCCAAACACACCAGCGCAAGCACGGCATGGCATCTTTTTGCCTGCGTACTTGCGTAGCCCCTTGAACGCCTACGGAGCACCGCTGGTTCCGAGGACAAACCACAGGAAGAGGCCATGGAGGAAGAAGAAGAGGAGGGGGTGGAGGAGAGAGGTGTGTCACAACCAGTAGTAGCATTTTGGAGGCGTGGCGGTGGAACAACCTCCAACACTACTGCACCTTGTCCTGCATCCTTCCCAGCTGCCAAAAGAGTGACCCAATGGGCCGTGAAAGAAAGGTAACGTCCCTGTCCATGCCTGCTGGACCATGAGTCAGCGGTAATATGCACCTTACCGCTGACCGCCCTGTCCAGCGAGGCCAAGACATTGCCTTCCACATGCCTGTAGAGAGCCGGAATCGCCTTCCGTGAGAAAAAGTGGCGTTTGGGAACCTGCCACTGAGGAACCGCACATTGCACAAACTCACGGAAGGGGGCCGAGTCTACCAACTGAAAAGGCAGCAGTTGAAGCGCTAGCAATTTAGCCAAGCTAGCATTCAACCGCTGGGCATGTGGATGGCTGGGAGTGAACTTCTTTCGACGGTCCAGCAGCTGGGGCAGGGAAATTTGCCTGCTAGAATCGGACGTTGGTGTACTGCTAGCAGAGTGGCCGCAAGTACTTGGCTGTGACACACCTAATTCTACACCTTTATTCCTCTCAGTGCAGGTTTCAGAGAGGACTGATGGTATAGTGGGGTTGGAGATCCCAGCTGATGCGGTGCAAGGAGAGGTCCGCTTTGTTCTTTGGTGTGGGTCTTTAAGGTAGGCTTGCCAACGAGCTGTATGGCAGGTCAACATATGTCTGATCAAGCATGTGGTGCCCAAGCGGCTGATGTTTTGGCCACACGATATACGCTTGAGACATATGTTGCAAACAGCAGCTGTGCGATCTGATGCACTCGCCTCAAAAAAGGCCCACACCAAAGAACTTTTTGAATGACGACAGAGGCAGCGGTGTGATTCCGTCGTTGTGCTGCCCATACGCTGGCCACCCAAGGGCATCCTGCCTCGTTGGAGATGTGCCTCCTCCTCATCCTCCTCCTCCTCCTCTCTCCTATTAGGCACCCACGTGGAGTCAGTGACCTCATCATCCCCTCCCTCCTCATCACTGGAGCCAATCTGGCAGTATGCTGCAGCTGCTGGAGCATGACTGCCAGATTGGTGTCCTTCTTGAGCATCCCCTCTCTCTGCTCTCACGCTACTGCCTTCCTCTAGCTGGGTATCATCATCAGATCCTTCGAAACGCTGGGCATCCTCCTGGAGCATGTACCCAACACTGTGCTCAAACAGTTCAGGGGACTCCTCAGGAGGAGGACATGGTGGGTCTAGGGAAGGAGTGACTAATGATGACATTGATACCAGAGAAGAGGACGCTTTGGCAGCTGCTTTGCCAGTACCCTGAGCCTGGGTGAGGAGGATGAGGTGGGCTTGGTCATCCACTCTACCAAGTCTTCGGCATGATGTGGCTTAACATGTCCAGCTGCCGAAAAGAAGGACAAGCGTGTCCCATGGCCATGTGCTGATGACAATGCACCGCGTCCACGACCAGCACTGTTGCCCCCAGACACAGAGCCTGCTTGCCCTCTTTTTTTGCCTCCTGACTGTCTGCCTCTCCTTGTTTGCCTTCCAGACATTTTAATGGATGGCCTGCAGGGAGATGGGAAAAACAGCAATAAGGGCTACCTTCAGGTGTATACTGTGCAGGAGGCTTAGCAACAAAGACACTGACACTGTCCCCTGCCTATCCTTCTCTGTCCCTAAACACAAGGATTTGCAATATGCTTCAGCAAGATTGGTTTAGCACAGAATAGCACACTGATAGTTTCCCTCACTGTCCTTCTCTGTCCCTACAAACAAGATTTAGCACAGAATAGCACACTGATAGTTTCCCCGAGTGTCCTTCTCTGTCCGTAAACTCAAGGATTTCAAATATGGTTCAGCAAGATTGGTTTAGCACAGAATAGCACACTGATAGTTTCCACGAGTGTCCTTCTCTGTCCCTAAACTCAAGGATTTCAAATATGGTTCAGCAAGATTGGTTTAGGACAGAATAGCACACTGACACTTTCCCTCACTGTCCTTCTCTGTCCCTACAAACAAGATTTAGCACAGAATAGCACACTGATAGTTTCCACGAGTGTCCTTCTCTGTCCCTAAACTCAAGGATTTCAAATATGGTTCAGCAAGATTGGTTTAGCACAGAATAGCACACTGATAGTTTCCCCGAGTGTCCTTCTCTGTCCCTAAACTCAAGGATTTCAAATATGGTTCAGCAAGATTGGTTTAGCACAGAATAGCACACTGATAGTTTCCCCGAGTGTCCTTTTCTGTCCCTAAACTCAAGGATTTCAAATATGGTTCAGCAAGATTGGTTTAGCACAGAATAGCACACTGATAGTTTCCCCGAGTGTCCTTCTCTGTCCCTAAACTCAAGGATTTCAAATATGGTTCAGCAAGATTGGTTTAGGACAGAATAGCACACTGACACTTTCCCTCACTGTCCTTCTCTGTCCCTACAAACAAGATTTAGCACAGAATAGCACACTGATAGTTTCCCCGAGTGTCCTTCTCTGTCCCTAAACTCAAGGATTTCAAATATGGTTCAGCAAGATTGGTTTAGGACAGAATAGCACACTGACACTTTCCCTCACTGTCCTTCTCTGTCCCTACAAACAAGATTTAGCACATAATAGCACACTGATAGTTTCCACGAGTGTCCTTCTCTGTCCCTAAACTCAAGGATTTCAAATATGGTTCAGCAAGATTGGTTTAGCACAGAA
Organism: Rana muscosa; assembly: GCA_029206835.1. Lineage (NCBI taxonomy): Eukaryota > Metazoa > Chordata > Amphibia > Anura > Ranidae > Rana > Rana muscosa. Next base: position 221,037,917 of record CM055122.1, read on the forward strand.
AAGCACACTGATAGTTTCCCTCACTGTCCTTCTCTGTCCCTACAAACAAGATTTAGCACAGAATAGCACACTGATAGTTTCCACGAGTGTCCTTCTCTGTCCCTAAACTCAAGGATTTCAAATATGGTTCAGCAAGATTGGTTTAGCACAGAATAGCACACTGATAGTTTCCCCGAGTGTCCTTCTCTGTCCCTAAACTCAAGGATTTCAAATATGGTTCAGCAAGATTGGTTTAGAACAGAATAGCACACTGACAGTTTCCCCCGAGTGTCCTTCTCTGTCCCTAAACTCAAGGATTTCAAATATGGTTCAGCAAGATTGGTTTAGGACAGAATAGCACACTGACACTTTCCCTCACTGTCCTCTGTCCCTACAAACAAGATTTAGCACAGAATAGCACACTGATAGTTTCCCCGAGTGTCCTTCTCTGTCCCTAAACTCAAGGATTTCAAATATGGTTCAGCAAGATTGGTTTAGGACAGAATAGCACACTGACACTTTCCCTCACTGTCCTTCTCTGTCCCTACAAACAAGATTTAGCACAGAATAGCACACTGATAGTTTCCACGAGTGTCCTTCTCTGTCCCTAAACTCAAGGATTTCAAATATGGTTCAGCAAGATTGGTTTAGGACAGAATAGCACACTGACACTTTCCCTCACTGTCCTTCTCTGTCCCTACAAACAAGATTTAGCACAGAATAGCACACTGATAGTTTCCACGAGTGTCCTTCTCTGTCCCTAAACTCAAGGATTTCAAATATGGTTCAGCAAGATTGGTTTAGAACAGAATAGCACACTGACAGTTTCCCCGAGTGTCCTTCTCTGTCCATAAACTCAAGGATTTCAAATATGGTTCAGCAAGATTGGTTTAGAACAGAATAGCACACTGACACTTTCCCTCACTGTCCTTCTCTGTCCCTACAAACAAGATTTAGCACAGAATAGCACACTGATAGTTTCCACGAGTGTCCTTCTCTGTCCCTAAACTCAAGGATTTCAAATATGGTTCAGCAAGATTGGTTTAGCACAGAATAGCACACTGATAGTTTCCCCGAGTGTCCTTCTCTGTCCCTAAACTCAAGGATTTCAAATATGGTTCAGCAAGATTGGTTTAGCACAGAATAGCACACTGATAGTTTCCCCGAGTGTCCTTTCTGTGTCCCTAAACTCAAGGATTTCAAATATGGTTCAGCAAGATTGGTTTAGCACAGAATAGCACACTGATAGTTTCCCCGAGTGTCCTTCTCTGTCCCTAAACTCAAGGATTTCAAATATGGTTCAGCAAGATTGGTTTAGGACAGAATAGCACACTGACACTTTCCCTCACTGTCCTTCTCTGTCCCTACAAACAAGATTTAGCACAGAATAGCACACTGATAGTTTCCCCGAGTGTCCTTCTCTGTCCCTAAACTCAAGGATTTCAAATATGGTTCAGCAAGATTGGTTTAGGACAGAATAGCACACTGACACTTTCCCTCACTGTCCTTCTCTGTCTCTACAAACAAGATTTAGCACAGAATAGCACACTGATAGTTTCCACGAGTGTCCTTCTCTGTCCCTAAACTCAAGGATTTCAAATATGGTTCAGCAAGATTGGTTTAGCACAGAATAGCACACTGATAGTTTCCCCGAGTGTCCTTCTCTGTCCCTAAACTCAAGGATTTCAAATATGGTTCAGCAAGATTGGTTTAGAACAGAATAGCACACTGACAGTTTCCCCGAGTGTCCTTCTCTGTCCCTAAACTCAAGGATTTCAAATATGGTTCAGCAAGATTGGTTTAGGACAGAATAGCACACTGACACTTTCCCTCACTGTCCTTCTCTGTCCCTACAAACAAGATTTAGCACAGAATAGCACACTGATAGTTTCCACGAGTGTCCTTCTCTGTCCCTAAACTCAAGGATTTCAAATATGGTTCAGCAAGATTGGTTTAGCACAGAATAGCACACTGATAGTTTCCCCGAGTGTCCTTCTCTGTCCCTAAACTCAAGGATTTCAAATATGGTTCAGCAAGATTGGTTTAGAACAGAATAGCACACTGACAGTTTCCCCGAGTGTCCTTCTCTGTCCCTAAACTCAAGGATTTCAAATATGGTTCAGCAAGATTGGTTTAGGACAGAATAGCACACTGACACTTTCCCTCACTGTCCTTCTCTGTCCCTACAAACAAGATTTAGCACAGAATAGCACACTGATAGTTTCCCCGAGATTCCTTCTCTGTCCCTAAACTCAAGGATTTCAAATATGGTTCAGCAAGATTGGTTTAGCACAGAATAGCACACTGATAGTTTCCCTCACTGTCCTTCTCTGTCCCTACAAACAAGATTTAGCACAGAATAGCACACTGATAGTTTCCACGAGTGTCCTTCTCTGTCCCTAAACTCAAGGATTTCAAATACGGTTCAGCAAGATTGGTTTAGAACAGAATAGCACACTGACAGTTTCCCTCACTGTCCTTCTCTGTCCCTACAAACAAGATTTAGCACATAATAGCACACTGATAGTTTCCACGAGTGTCCTTCTCTGTCCCTAAACTCAAGGATTTCAAATACGGTTCAGCAAGATTGGTTTAGAACAGAATAGCACACTGACAGTTTCCCTCACTGTCCTTCTCTGTCCCTACAAACAAGATTTAGCACATAATAGCACACTGATAGTTTCCACGAGTGTCCTTCTCTGTCCCTAAACTCAAGGATTTCAAATACGGTTCAGCAAGATTGGTTTAGAACAGAATAGCACACTGACACTTTCCCTCACTGTCCTTCTCTGTCCCTACAAACAAGATTTAGCACATAATAGCACACTGATAGTTTCCACGAGTGTCCTTCTCTGTCCCTAAACTCAAGGATTTCAAATATGGTTCAGCAAGATTGGTTTAGCACAGAAAAGCACACTGATAGTTTCCCTCACTGTCCTTCTCTGTCCCTACAAACAAGATTTAGCACAGAATAGCACACTGATAGTTTCCACGAGTGTCCTTCTCTGTCCCTAAACTCAAGGATTTCAAATATGGTTCAGCAAGATTGGTTTAGCACAGAATAGCACACTGATAGTTTCCCCGAGTGTCCTTCTCTGTCCCTAAACTCAAGGATTTCAAATATGGTTCAGCAAGATTGGTTTAGAACAGAATAGCACACTGACAGTTTCCCCCGAGTGTCCTTCTCTGTCCCTAAACTCAAGGATTTCAAATATGGTTCAGCAAGATTGGTTTAGGACAGAATAGCACACTGACACTTTCCCTCACTGTCCTTCTCTGTCCCTACAAACAAGATTTAGCACAGAATAGCACACTGATAGTTTCCCCGAGTGTCCTTCTCTGTCCCTAAACTCAAGGATTTCAAATATGGTTCAGCAAGATTGGTTTAGGACAGAATAGCACACTGACACTTTCCCTCACTGTCCTTCTCTGTCCCTACAAACAAGATTTAGCACAGAATAGCACACTGATAGTTTCCACGAGTGTCCTTCTCTGTCCCTAAACTCAAGGATTTCAAATATGGTTCAGCAAGATTGGTTTAGGACAGAATAGCACACTGACACTTTCCCTCACTGTCCTTCTCTGTCCCTACAAACAAGATTTAGCACAGAATAGCACACTGATAGTTTCCACGAGTGTCCTTCTCTGTCCCTAAACTCAAGGATTTCAAATATGGTTCAGCAAGATTGGTTTAGAACAGAATAGCACACTGACAGTTTCCCCGAGTGTCCTTCTCTGTCCATAAACTCAAGGATTTCAAATATGGTTCAGCAAGATTGGTTTAGAACAGAATAGCACACTGACACTTTCCCTCACTGTCCTTCTCTGTCCCTACAAACAAGATTTAGCACAGAATAGCACACTGATAGTTTCCACGAGTGTCCTTCTCTGTCCCTAAACTCAAGGATTTCAAATATGGTTCAGCAAGATTGGTTTAGCACAGAATAGCACACTGATAGTTTCCCCGAGTGTCCTTCTCTGTCCCTAAACTCAAGGATTTCAAATATGGTTCAGCAAGATTGGTTTAGCACAGAATAGCACACTGATAGTTTCCCCGAGTGTCCTTTCTGTGTCCCTAAACTCAAGGATTTCAAATATGGTTCAGCAAGATTGGTTTAGCACAGAATAGCACACTGATAGTTTCCCCGAGTGTCCTTCTCTGTCCCTAAACTCAAGGATTTCAAATATGGTTCAGCAAGATTGGTTTAGGACAGAATAGCACACTGACACTTTCCCTCACTGTCCTTCTCTGTCCCTACAAACAAGATTTAGCACAGAATAGCACACTGATAGTTTCCCCGAGTGTCCTTCTCTGTCCCTAAACTCAAGGATTTCAAATATGGTTCAGCAAGATTGGTTTAGGACAGAATAGCACACTGACACTTTCCCTCACTGTCCTTCTCTGTCTCTACAAACAAGATTTAGCACAGAATAGCACACTGATAGTTTCCACGAGTGTCCTTCTCTGTCCCTAAACTCAAGGATTTCAAATATGGTTCAGCAAGATTGGTTTAGCACAGAATAGCACACTGATAGTTTCCCCGAGTGTCCTTCTCTGTCCCTAAACTCAAGGATTTCAAATATGGTTCAGCAAGATTGGTTTAGAACAGAATAGCACACTGACAGTTTCCCCGAGTGTCCTTCTCTGTCCCTAAACTCAAGGATTTCAAATATGGTTCAGCAAGATTGGTTTAGGACAGAATAGCACACTGACACTTTCCCTCACTGTCCTTCTCTGTCCCTACAAACAAGATTTAGCACAGAATAGCACACTGATAGTTTCCACGAGTGTCCTTCTCTGTCCCTAAACTCAAGGATTTCAAATATGGTTCAGCAAGATTGGTTTAGCACAGAATAGCACACTGATAGTTTCCCCGAGTGTCCTTCTCTGTCCCTAAACTCAAGGATTTCAAATATGGTTCAGCAAGATTGGTTTAGAACAGAATAGCACACTGACAGTTTCCCCGAGTGTCCTTCTCTGTCCCTAAACTCAAGGATTTCAAATATGGTTCAGCAAGATTGGTTTAGGACAGAATAGCACACTGACACTTTCCCTCACTGTCCTTCTCTGTCCCTACAAACAAGATTTAGCACAGAATAGCACACTGATAGTTTCCCCGAGATTCCTTCTCTGTCCCTAAACTCAAGGATTTCAAATATGGTTCAGCAAGATTGGTTTAGCACAGAATAGCACACTGATAGTTTCCCTCACTGTCCTTCTCTGTCCCTACAAACAAGATTTAGCACAGAATAGCACACTGATAGTTTCCACGAGTGTCCTTCTCTGTCCCTAAACTCAAGGATTTCAAATACGGTTCAGCAAGATTGGTTTAGAACAGAATAGCACACTGACAGTTTCCCTCACTGTCCTTCTCTGTCCCTACAAACAAGATTTAGCACATAATAGCACACTGATAGTTTCCACGAGTGTCCTTCTCTGTCCCTAAACTCAAGGATTTCAAATACGGTTCAGCAAGATTGGTTTAGAACAGAATAGCACACTGACAGTTTCCCTCACTGTCCTTCTCTGTCCCTACAAACAAGATTTAGCACATAATAGCACACTGATAGTTTCCACGAGTGTCCTTCTCTGTCCCTAAACTCAAGGATTTCAAATACGGTTCAGCAAGATTGGTTTAGAACAGAATAGCACACTGACAGTTTCCCTCACTGTCCTTCTCTGTCCCTACAAACAAGGTTTAGCACAGAATAGCACACTGACACTTTCCCTCACTGTCCTTCTCTGTCCCTACAAACAAGGTTTAGCACAGAATAGCACACTGACACTTTCCCTCACTGTCCTTCTCTGTCCCTACAAACAAGGTTTAGCACAGAATGACACACTGACACTCTCCCTACCTATCCTTCTCTGTCCCTAAACACAAGGAATCCAGGATTAGTAAAGGAAAAAAATGACACTGTCCCTGCCTATGCTTCTCTTTCCCTGCTCCGGAACACACTACACAAGGCCGCCGCGCTGGCGGCCTTTTATAGTGTGGGGCGTGTACTAAACCCCCTCAGCAATAATTGGCCACAGGCATCCTGCCTGTGGCCAATCATTGCTCTCCTCGCTGCCGGCGCTGTGATTGGCCAAGCATGCGGGGTCACAGTGCATGCTTGGCCAATCACAGCGCCTGGATGACACTGCGATGGCGTAGTGCGTTGTGGGCCGTTCGCGTCACTCGAATTTGGCGCGAACGGCCCAAATCGTTCGATCTTCGTCGAACGATCGAACAGCCGATGTTCGAGTCGAACGTATGTTCGACTCGAACACGAAGCTCATCCCTACTCCCGAGCTGATCTCATTTCTGCGGTAGCCAGAAACAAGTCCTTTAGTTCTCCCCAGTAAAACGACTGTCCACACCAACTGAGAGTCCAACTCAATATTTATTTATGAGAACAATAAATAGTCTCTGTGAGAGCAGACAGGTTGGGACAAGAACATTTCAGATAAGGTGGGAAGAGGTCCAGGCACAAACTTGGTGTTGATTAGGGGAGCACTGTTCTGATTAGCACGAACAGCTTGGTGCGCAGTCACTGCCACTGACTTGGTGAATAGTTGTAGTCACTGCCACTGACTTTGTGAATAGTTGTAGTCACTGCCACTGACCTGGTGTGCGTAGAGTCACTGCCACTATGACCTACAGAACATGCACTTTTCCTTCCTTGAATAGTTAGGCCTCTGTAGGGAGAAAACATCCCTCCGGAGAGTTACCAGAGGCCCCTTCTGTCACCACGACTCTGCGCTGGGTCTTCAGAAAGGGTCACCTCCCTGGCCTCCTCAATCCTGGATACGGGTCCCCTCGCAAGGCGGATCCCTGGGAGCCCTCGATCCCTCGCAGAACCCAGCCAAAGGTTGCTGGGTCCCTGGCCTTCTCAAAAGTACCTCATCCCCATACCTAAGGTGTCTGGGGATGGAACAGCAGTTCAGTCTCTGGGCCTAGGAGCACCCAGAGACCATCCTCACACACACCCAGGCCAAGGGCACCTGGGTGTCACGAACAGCAGCCCCCAGGCTGAAGGTGCCTGGGGCTCAGACCTCGACCGGAAGATGTCTGCCCCTTTTATACCCTCTCCCGGCAGGCACAGCAGGTTCCCCGCCCCGCTGTACTACTGCCGCGAGTGGACACAAAAAGGCACAGCCCTCCAATGGTGGTTCAACCCCGGCCTATGGTGACAGCACCACCTATAGGCCACAGGGAACTGGACACCACTGATATCCTCCACGAGCCAAAATGGTCCACAAACCCTAAAAATTAGCGTACCTGAGCCTTTTTACCACTCAGATACTTCCCCTAAATATAACCACATGCTACACATCTATGGGGAACTAAAAGACCAAAGCTGCAAGTAAGTGAAGAAATGCTAAATTAGTGTGTTATATGGGAATTTTACACACAGAAGTGTATCACGTACCTCTGCCTGGCCATCAGGTCTACTCTGACTTTGGTGCTCACTATGAGCAGCAACTAAAAACAAACATCTTAAAGTGGAACAAAAAGCTAAAACATGGCTAAATTGCATATGTGTTTTTTTTCCTGCCAAAATATATGTTTACTTTGGCCAACTATTTTTGTGTACTGGCTGTACAGAATTTACAGACTGGCAGCCAGAACATATATATACTGTGAGGGGGTTAGCTCGGCAGCGGGCGTGTGTGACCCCCGAGATGGGCTCCCCACACAAAAACAGGCCCAGCAAACGGAGGTTGTGGTTTTCAAAATCAAAAAGGTGCGGTTTATTTTCTATTTACAGTGACAAAACACAGCAAAGCAAAAGAAACATAAACAAAATAAATCCTGGTCAACTTGACCTCTGACTAAACATACAGGTTTCCTAACTAACAACTGGGATCAGCCTAGTGCTGTCCTAGTCCCTAAGTCCCTGGTTTTAAATGTCCAAACAAATAGCCACACAGGCTTTGTCTCACCGCACAGGGGTTCACTCTCCCTAGACAGTCCACACAGGTCTGGGTCCAGGCATGAGCAAACATCTAATGAAGCTGGGAGTTCTTATAGAGGCCTAAATGAGCTGACAAGCTTCAGCTGGTCTCATCAACTCCTTGTCTGCACGACGCCCCACACTCTCCCTAGAGGTATGAGTCATCCATGAGCCCACTAGCCTTAGCTGGGCTTATACAACTCTCCACCTAGTTGTATAAGTCGGCGTAAAGCCTGAATCTGGGCAAAATATATCTACCCCCCTGGATGCAACCAGGTGACTTTACCTTCCTGCTGTCACATACCCCCCCCTCTTGTTTTAACCTCGGGGTTGGAACACCAGCAATCAGGCATTCATGTACTCGAGACAAAGCATCCACATTCCCCATTTGAACGCCAGGGCGATGCTTTACTGTGAAGTTGAATTCCTGGAGGGCCAGGAACCACCTATTCACTCTTCTATTTTTTTCCTTGTTTTGAGCCATCCACTTTAACGGAGCGTGATCCGTAACCATGTCAAAGTGCCTACCTAGCAGGTAGTACCGAAGGGAATCTAGAGCCCACTTCACCGCTAAACACTCCTTTTCAACGGTGGCGTAATTTACCTCATGGGACTTCAACTTCCTGCTGAGGTAAATGACTGGGTGCTCTTCCCCGTTCCAGACCTGGGACAATACTGCTCCTAACCCCACATCTGACGCATCACTTTGTACGACAAAGTCTTTAGAGAAGTCGGGTGAGTACAACACTGGCTGGCTACATAAGGCTTGTTTCAAGAATTGGAATGCTGCCTCAGCCTCGGGGGTCCATTTAATCATGACCGACCCTTTCCCCTTCGTCAGGTTGGTTAGGGGCACAGCCTTAGAAGCAAAGTGGGGAATGAATCGCCGATAATACCCAGCGATTCCCAGAAAGGCTCGTACCTGCTTCTTGCTGTTGGGACGTGGCCAACTCTGGATGGCCTCGACTTTGTTGAGTTGGGGTTTTATTACTCCCCTCCCAATGGTGTACCCAAGATATTTGGCCTCCTCCTGCCCAATGGTACACTTCTTGGGGTTAGCCGTAAACCCCGCTTCCCGAACAGAGTCCAGGACTGCTTGCACTTTTGGCAGATGTGAGGCCCAATCTGTGCTATGGACAATTACGTCATCCAGGTAAGCCGCAGCATACTTCCGATGGGGCCTCAGCATCTGGTCCATTTTCCGCTGGAATGTGGCCAGCGCATTCTGTAACCCGAACGGCATTCTTTTATATTGGAACGCCCCGTCTGGGGTTACAAATGCGGTTTTCTCTTTGGCCGACTTGGCCAGGGGGATTTGCCAATACCCTTTTGTGAGGTCAAGAGTCGTCATGTATCGGGCTGTTCCCAGCCGGTCGATCAACTCATCTATACGTGGCATGGGGTAGGTGTCAAATTTTGTAACTTTGTTCAACTGACGAAAATCGTTACAAAATCGCCAGCTCCCATCCGGTTTAGGCACCAACACAATGGGACTAGACCAATCACTTTGGGACTCCTCTATCACCCCTAAGTTCAGCATTTTCTGTACTTCCTCCCGTATTGCCTCCCGTCGGGCCTCTGGGATCCGATAGGGTTTTAACTTCACCCTTTCACCGGGCGGGGTAATGATGTCATGCTCTACCCCAGATGTTTGTCCCGGCAGCTCAGAGAATACCTCCTTGTTGCGAAGCACAAACTCCTTAACCTCCTGTTGTTGGGGTTGTGACAAGGTGGCTGCTATTCCAACCTCAGGAATCACGCAACCAGTTTGAGCTGGTGACCAAGTGTCTGCGACTAGGGACTCTCTATCCCTCCAGGCTTTCAACAGATTAACGTGATAGATCTGTTCGGGCTTTCGCCTTCCTGGTTGTCTGACCTTGTAATTCACTTCGCTCACTTTTTCCATTATCTCGTAGGGGCCTTGCCATTTGGCAAGGAATTTACTTTCAACCGTAGGGACAAGTACCAGTATCCTATCCCCCGGGGAAAAGGTACGGGTCTTGGCTCCACGGTTGTACACTCTCTGCTGTGCTAACTGCGCTTGGGCCAAATGTTCCTTCACGATGGGCATTACCTGTGCAATTCGGTCTTGCATCAGGGCGACATGCTCAATCACACTCCTGTGGGGAGAACTCTCACTTTCCCAAGTTTCCTTGGCAATATCCAACAGCCCTCTTGGGTGTCTCCCATACAGTAACTCAAAGGGGGAGAATCCCGTAGAGGATTGGGGCACCTCCCTAATAGCAAACATCAGATAAGGAAGTAGACAGTCCCAATCCTTTCCATCTCTATCCACCACTTTCTTCAACATTTGTTTTAGGGTTTTGTTGAATCTTTCAACCAGCCCATCGGTTTGGGGGTGATACACAGATGTACGTAATTGCGTCACTTTGAACAATTTACACAGCTCCTTCATAACCCGGGACATAAAGGGTGTACCTTGGTCCGTAAGCAGTTCTTTACAAATACCCACCCGGCTAAACACAAGAGATAGCTCTTTGGCTATGGTTTTGGCCGAGGTATTTCGGAGAGGGATCGCTTCTGGATAACGGGTGGCATAGTCCATTATAACTAATATGTACTGGTGCCCCCTAGCGGACTTGATTATAGGACCTACCAAATCCATGGCGATCCTCTCAAACGGGACCTCAATGATGGGTAGAGGGACCAGCGGGCTACGGAAATGTGGCATCGGGGCCGACCTCTGACACACAGGGCAGGAGGAACAATAATTTTCTATGTCCTTCATCACCCCCGGCCAATAGAATCTCTGTAATACCCTCTCTCGGGTTTTCTCTGTCCCCAGATGACCTCCAAGAATGTGCCCATGGGCCAACTCCAACACCAACTTCCTGTAAGGTTTGGGCACCACAAGCTGCTCAACGGTTTCTTCTGCCCTTTTTGCCACCCGATACAGTAGGTCCTTCTCTACGCTGAAGTATGGGTAAGTGCAGGTATTATCTGGGTTCACTAACTCGCCATCTATTTTCACTACGTTTTCCCGTGCCTTTATTAGGGCGGGGTCTTTCAACTGTTCTGTGGCAAAGTTTTCCCTGTGAACCTCAAGATCAGAAAACTCCACCGACGGTAGGTTTTCGTCTGAGGAGGTGGGCTCCTCTCCAGTTTCTTGAGTCTCCCCTGCCAATACTGATAAGGGAAATCCCGGAGAGTCCTCACCACTCTCAGGGGAGTTCTGGCTATCACATTCCTGGTACATAGGGGCACCAGTGGGGGGCTCAGGATCATCCCACAGTTCCCAGAACTTCGGAAAATCCCTTCCCACAATGGCGTCATGCGGTAACTGAGATACTAAGCCCACTGGATGAGAGAGGGTACCTTTGGGGGTCTCGAAACACACTGTAGTCACTGGATACTCTCGGGTGTCCCCATGCACACAAATAACAGCTACCTTGCTATTCCCAGAGACCTCTGTTTTAACTAACTCAGCCTTTATCAGGGTCACAAGGCTACCTGAATCCAGCAATACCACAACATTTCTACCATTAACACACATTTTGCATAAATGTTTCTCAGTTCCTCGAATGGCAGTGCATGCGACTGTCGCACACAGCGACTGACGTCTGCCCGTCAGAAAGTCACACTGCATGGGTTCCTCCACAACCGGGCAATTGGCTGCAATATGTCCCGCTTGCCGGCAGCGGTAGCAAACGATCCTTCTTGCGGCCTCTTGAGCCGCTGATTTCCCAGGCTGTTCTCGCCAAACTTGGGGTAGAGCTCCCACCCTCTCACTCTCTCCACCCTCACCCCTTGGAATCCTCTTATCCGCCCCTGGGGATGGTCTGGTCTTAGGGTGGAAAGTCCGAGTGTCTCTGGAAGAGGCCGTCAGGTTCTCTGTAGCCAAGTATTTCTCCACACGATCCACAAGACCATCGGCCGTCTCTGGGCCTCCATGGCTTACCCACTTTTGGATGGCAGTAGGAAGAGCTCTCAAAAACCGATCCATTACAACACGTTCCACAATCTTTGGTGCGGACAAAGTCTCTGGCTGTAGCCACTTTCTGCTCAGGTGAATGAGATCATACATTTGAGACCTGGGGGGTTTTCCAAGCTGGAAAGTCCAGTTATGCACACGCTGAGCCCGGACAGCCTGGGTGACACCCAGCCTTGCCAATATTTCAGCTTTTAGCATCACATAGTCTTTTGCTTGGTTAGGCTCTAGGTCATAGTAAGCTTTCTGCGATTCACCAGTTAACAGAGGAGCCACCAGTCCAGCCCACTGCTCCTCAGGCCACTTTTCTCTTTCAGCGGTCCTTTCAAATGTGGTCAAAAATACCTCTGTATCATCCTCTCCAGTCATTTTTGTCAATAAACGACTCACCCCAAAGGACGCGGTATTAGTGGGACGGCTTTCCTCACTGGTCTGCGGACGTTGCTGCATTACTGCTTCCATCTGTTGTTGTAGTCTCTGCTCTTGCTTCTGCAACAGGTCTATGAAGCGGGCCTCAGATTGCTGCTGGGCTTGTTGCTGAGCCTCCAGACTCTGTTGCAAAGTTGCGTTTGTCTGCTGCTGGGCTGCAAGGCTCTGTTGATGAGCTTGCTGCTGGGCTGCGAAGTTCTGTTGTTGAGCTGCAAGGCTCTGTTGATGAGCTGCAAGGCTCTTTTGCAAACCTGCATTTGTCTGCTGTTGATTGGCATTTGCTAGAGCCAGCTGCTTCAGTATCTCCTCCATGCTGGCTTAAAAAAAAACTGCCACTGGTTCTCCACCAACTGTGAGGGGGTTAGCTCGGCAGCGGGCGTGTGTGACCCCCGAGATGGGCTCCCCACACAAAAACAGGCCCAGCAAACGGAGGTTGTGGTTTTCAAAATCAAAAAGGTGCGGTTTATTTTCTATTTACAGTGACAAAACACAGCAAAGCAAAAGAAACATAAACAAAATAAATCCTGGTCAACTTGACCTCTGACTAAACATACAGGTTTCCTAACTAACAACTGGGATCAGCCTAGTGCTGTCCTAGTCCCTAAGTCCCTGGTTTTAAATGTCCAAACAAATAGCCACACAGGCTTTGTCTCACCGCACAGGGGTTCACTCTCCCTAGACAGTCCACACAGGTCTGGGTCCAGGCATGAGCAAACATCTAATGAAGCTGGGAGTTCTTATAGAGGCCTAAATGAGCTGACAAGCTTCAGCTGGTCTCATCAACTCCCTGTCTGCACGACGCCCCACACTCTCCCTAGAGGTATGAGTCATCCATGAGCCCACTAGCCTTAGCTGGGCTTATACAACTCTCCACCTAGTTGTATAAGTCGGCGTAAAGCCTGAATCTGGGCGAAATATATCTACCCCCCTGGATGCAACCAGGTGACTTTACCTTCCTGCTGTCACAATATATATATATATATATATATATATATATATTAGGGCTGTGGAAATTAACTATTAATTCCTCGATTAATCGGTTACGTTTTTTGATCGATCAAAATTCCGGGTCTTCAGGGAGTTCCGTCAGGGATTCAGTGACGCCACAGACACCGGCGGCTCCTTTGCTGTGCCTTAATATCTGCATGTCGGCGGGACCTTACTATCTGCCACACGCAAGGGCTGTTACACTTCCCTCTATCAACCTGGGATTCTACAGCCATCCACTGGGAGTTGTGATAGTTCCCTTCACGGGACATCTACATGCCGACGGACTGATGTTAACCCCTCCTCATCTGGATTCAGCAGTGGTATCGTTGTACACATTTTTATACCAGTATCATACTTAGCTACATGTTTTTATGACTGCTTTTGCTACCGTTTGGTATTACTCGCACCATTTTTACAGTTTATGTAGCTACATCGATTTTATCTCCAGTGCAATATTTATTTTGTTACCTACTTGAAGACTATAAAAGTTTTAATGCTATTCCCATCGAGCGCTATCTTTGTGTGTTTTTTGTATCCTGCTAATCATTTTTCCAGTGGTTGGTAGCTGCACTGGGAATTGGCCTGCAAGGAGATCAGCTAAAAGTAGTTGGATCTGTATGTGCGTTATAATTAATCGAAATTAGTCGATTAATCGATTAAAAAAAAAAAACGATTAATCGAACACGAAAATTTTAATCAGTAACAGCCCTAATTATATATATATATATATATATATATATATATATATATATGTGTGTGTTGGCAGGTGGCAGGCTGCCTTGCGTGTGGCCATAGCGAGCTAACCCCCAACATAAAGTGATCTTCCGGCAATAAGATACCTCTGCCTAAAACTCTCCCCGATGTGTGGGTGGTGGGAGGAGACCGACCCTCTTTCCACACTCCTGGCTGCGTGGCTTCACCCCTTCTTTCCCAGAGGTTACGGTCACTGGCTCACCTTTTCAAGAACTGATAGCCAGGGGACACCAGTAGCACTCTATCACTCTATTCAGAGCAACATGACAACAGAATAACACCATGAGGCTGGATGTGGTTCATTTTCTTTTACTGGAAAGCCTCAATCACTACATAGCTCTTCCTGGGTTGCAGACCCCAACACAGTTCTATGGCAAAATGTAAGGAACAATTGATATTAGGCTCTGCCAGAGGCAGCTCGCATCTTCTGCAACAGGGCCTAAGAGGGGAGGAACTGAAGGGTAGACCAACTTTTGAAGTCTTCCTCTGGACCTGAACTGACCCACTGGAGCTCTCCTTCTCTCTTGGAGCTATGGTTGGGAACCCCAGGGCACCCTGCTCTCCCCCCATATGGGGAAGTGCAGGAGCACAGCTGGTAGATCTTGCCTCTTCTCCTTTCATCCTCAGTCTGCCCCACCACCCTCCCTGGTCCTGCCTAAACTCCCAACCTTCTCCCAGGGGGAGAAGACACCTTAAAAAAACCTGCTCTACCACCTGCCTACAAATATATATATATATATATATATATATATATATATACTGTATATTATGTATTTATATACAGCAAATCATGGTGCAAATGGCTGTACTTTCCAAGTCATTCAGATATAAACATCTTCTGATCCTGGAATAGGGTAAGGCATGCCTTTCATGATCCAATTTTTAAGTGTACAGGTCTTTACCCTCAAGCGTGAGAAGGTGGTAATCCAGGAGTGCCCAGGAGCTAAGTCCCTAATATTTGTAATGGAAGACGACACTAAATGTGGGAAGGTAGCTAAATTCTTCTCAGGGCAGAGGTGCCTGCCAAACCCGTCGGATCTCTCCAGTCAATTTTAGATTCAATAAATTTGAGGCTATCCATCACAGCATTGAGCAGTAAATGTACTTGCATTAACCACTTAAGCCCCGGACCATTTGGTAGCTAAAGGACCAGAGGTGAATTCAGAATTTTGCACTGCGCTGCTTTAACTGTAAATTGTGCGGACATGCAATGTTGTACCCAAACGAAATTTGCGTCCTTTTCTTCCCACAAATAGAGCTTTCTTTTAATGGTATTTGATTGCCTCTGCTATTTTTATTTTTTGCGATATAAACGGAAAAAGACCGAAAATTTTGAACAAAAATGATATTTTCTACTTTTTGTTATAAGAAAAATCGAATAAACTCAATTGTAGTCATACATTTAGGCCAAAATGTATTCAGCCACTTGTTTTTAGTAAAAAAAATGTCAATAAGCGTATATTTATTGGTTTGCGCAAAAGTTATAGAGTTTACAAACTAGGGTACATTTTCTGAAATTTACACAGCTTTAAATTTATGACTGCCTATCTCATTTCTTGAGGTGCTAAAATGACAGGGCAGTACAAAACCCCCCCAAATGACCCCATTTTGGAAAGTAGACACCCCAAGGAAATTGCTGAGAGGCATGTTGAGCCCATTGAATTTTTTTTTTTTGTCTTAAGTGATTGAATAATGACTAAAAAAAAAAAAAAAAAAATTACAAAAAGTTGTCACTAAATGATATATTGCTCACACATGCCATGGTTATATGTGGAATTTCACCCCAAAATACATTTTGCTGCTTCTCCTGAGTACGGGGATACCACATGTGTGGGACTTTTTGGGAGCCTAGCCGCGTACGGCACCCCGGAAACCAAGCACCGCCTTCAGGATTTCTAAGGGCGCAAATTTTTGATTTCACTCCTCACTACCTATCACAGTTTCGAAGGCCATAAAATGCCAAAATAGCATAAAACCCCCCCAAATGACCCCATTTTAGAAAGTAGACACCCCAAGGAAATTGCTGAGAGGCCTGTTGAGCCCATTGAATATATTTTTTTTGTCCCAAGTGATTGAATAATGTCAAAAAAAAAAAAAATTACAAAAAGTTGTCACTAAATGATATATTGCTCACACATGCCATGGTTATATGTGGAATTACACCCCAAAATACATTTTTCTGCTTCTCCTGAGTACGGGGATACCACATGTGTGGGACTTTTTAGGAGCCTAGCCGCGTACGGGACCCCGAAAACCAAGCACCGCCTTCAGGATTTCTAGGCACAAATTTTTGATTTCACTCCTCACTACCTATCACAGTTTTGAAGGCCATAAAATGCCAAAATCGCACAAAACCCCCCCAAATGACCCCATTTTGGAATATAGACACCCCAAGCTATTTGCTGAGAGGAATGGCGAGTATTTTGCAGCTCTCATTTGTTTTTGAAAATGAAGAAAGGAAATATATATATATATATATATATATATATATATATATATATATATTTTTCAATTTTCAAAACTTTGTGACAAAAAGCGAGATCTGCAAAATACTCACAATACCTCTCAGCAAATAGCTTGGGATGTCTACTTTCCAAAATGGGGTCATTTGGGGGGGTTTTGTGCTATCTGGGCATTCCATGGCCTCCGAAACTGTGATAGGCAGTGAGAAGTGAAATCAAAAATTTACACCCTTAGAAAGCCTGAAGGTGGTGCTTGGTTTTTGGGGTCCCGTACGTGGCTAGGCTCCCAAAAAGTCTCACACATGTGGTATCCCCGTACTCAGGAGAAGCAACAGAATGTATTTTGGGGTGTAATTCCACATATGCCCATGGCATGTTTGAGCAATATATCATTTAGTGACAACTTTGTGGAAAAAAAAAAAAAAATTGTCGTTTTTCCGCAACTTGTGTCAACATATAAAATATTCCATGGACTTGACATGCCTCTCAGTATATAGCTTGGGGTGTCTACTTTCCAAAATGGGGTCATTTGGGGGGGTTTTTAACTGTTCTGGCATTTTATACACAACATTAGGAAGCTTACATCCACTCTTCTAACCACTTGAAGACAAAGCCCTTTTTGACACTTTTTGTTTACATGAAAACATTTTTTTTTTGCAAGAAAATTATGTTGAACCCCCAAACATTATATATATTTTTAAAGCAAAGGCCCTACAGAATAAAATGGTGGGTGTTGCATTTTTTTTTCTACACAGTATTTGCGCAGCGATTTTTCAAACACATTTTTTGGGTTAAAAAATACACTTTTTTTAATTTTAATGCACTAAAACACACTATATTGCCCAAATGTTTGATGAAATAAAAAAGATGATCTTAGGCCGAGTACATAGATACCAAACACGACATGCTTTAAAATTTTGCACAAACGGGCATTGGCGACAAACTACATACATTTTTAAAAGCCTTTAAAAGCCTTTACAGGTTACCCCAGTAGATTTACAGAGGAGGTCTACTGCTAAAATGACTGCCCTCGATCTGACCTTCGCGGTGATACCTCACATGCATGGTGCAATTGCTGTTTACATATGACGCCAGACCGACGCTTGCGTTCGCCATTGGGCAAGAGCAGGGCAGGACATTTATTATTAATTTTGCTTTTTTATTTTATTTTTAAATTGTTCCTTCCAAGTATTTTTTTTTTTTATCATTTTTATTGTTATCTCAGGGAATGTAAATATCCCCTATGATAGCAATAGGTAGTGACAGGTACTCTTTTTTTGAAAAAACTGGGGTCTTCTAGACCCTAGATTTTTCCTCTGCCCTCAAAGCATCTGACCACACCAAGATCGGTGTGATAAAATGCTTTCCCAATTTCCCAATGGCGCTTTTTATATCCGGGGGGGGGGGGCATTCCCTCCCACTGCTTGTAAAAGCAGTCCAGAGGCTAATTAGCCGCTAGGATTGCTTTTACATGAAAGCAGGCCGCAGGCTGAAAAGAATGATACCAAGATGATACCTAAACCCGCAGGCATCATTCTGGTATAAACATTCAAAGTCCAGCAACATACCAGTACGTTGCTGGTCCTTGTTGGACATGTATTGTAATCTTTTTTTTTCATGCAGCCAGTTGGCTGAACGAAAAAAGAGATTGATCGGTGGGTATGCCCACCATTAGAATACCGCCTTTCATCCACCCACTTCCAATGATGGGCATACACGCACCATTTATATATGCCGAAGCATGGGGGCATCCTCCCGCAAAAAAGTTATGCTGCACACACATGGTCGGACTTTTCCACGGGCAAGCCTCCGTCGGAATTTCGACCGTATGTACGCGGCTGTAGGAGCAAAATCGTTCCTCCGCCCCTGCTGCCTCAATGCTTCGGCATATTTGCTTTTTTTTTTTAACTGTGGTGGTGAAATCACCTCCTACAGCACTGGAGTCGCAGGGATCAGGCCTGTCTCTGCGAACGCTGCAGTTATGTGTGTTTTTGTTTTGGAAGTGACAGTGATCGATCGATCGATACTGCACTTGGGTGGCCTGGGCTGGACGGAGGGGCAAGACGCAGGTGCCAGCAGGTATCTGGGCTGATCCCGCTAACACTGCGTTTTTGGGAACCCTAAACTGCTGGGGACGCTAGTATAGATCTGATCAGATCAGATATTGATCTGTTCAGATACTATACCACTAAGGGGGGTGTATGCTTCACGCGTGGGTGTTAGCGTTACTGGCACTAACCTGACGCTGCCTGGGGTGTGACGCAGACCCTCTCTGACGCTAAAACCTAATTGATATCACCCGCCGGGCGATCAGGGGGTTAAACCTTTATTGGGTTATATACGGCGGGTGCCCTGACACTATAAAAAGCAAACTAACTAACCAGCGTCACCCGTAACACTTATATGGTGATCACTGGTGAAAGGGTTAACTAGGGGCAATCAGGGGGTTAAAACCTTTATTAGATAATATATGGGGGTACCTGACGCTATAAAAACCTGCGGCGAACCTAAAAAAAATTACCAGCTACCGATCTGCATCACCGACACTAAGACAGCGATCAGAAAAATGGTCGCTTAGCGACAGTGGTGATGGGGGTGAAAGGGTTACCTGGGGGGCGATCAAGGGGGTTAAACCTTTATTAGATAATATATTGGGGTACCTGACGCTATAAAAACATGCGGCGAACCTAAAAAAAATTACTGGCTACCGATCTGCATCACCGACACTAAGACAGCGTTTAGAAAAACGATCGCTTAGCGACAGTGGTGATAGGGGGTGAAAGGGTTACCTGGGGGGCGATCAAGGGGGTTAAACCTTTATTAGATAATATATTGGGGTACCTGACGCTATAAAAACCTGCGGCGAACCTAAAAAAAATTACCGGCTACCGATCTGCATCACAGACACTAAGACAGCGTTTAGAAAAACGATCGCTTAGTGACAGTGGTGATAGGGGGTGAAAGGGTTACCTGGGGGGTGATCAAGGGGGTTAAACCTTTATTAGATAATATATTGGGGTACCTGACGCTATAAAAACATGCGGCGAACCTAAAAAAAATTACTGGCTGCCGATCGGCATCACTGACGCTAAGACAGCGATCAGAAAAATGATCACTTAGCGACAGTGGTGATAGGGGTGAAAGGGTTATCTGGGGGGTGATCAGGGGGTTAAACCTTTATTAGGGGGGGTTAGGGGGCTACACTGGACCTAAGACTAAACTTTGGTGACACTTTTACAGTCACAAATGTCACTGATTGCAGTGATCAGTAAATAAATGGTCACTGCAATCAGTGACACTGTGACTGGGGGCTGGGGGGGTGATCTGGGGGGTGATCTGGGGTGTCTGGGGGGGCCTGGGGGGGCGATTTATGTCCCTATGTGTCCTGGTGTCAGTGTAGTGTTGTGTGCACTGACCTGATGTCTTCTCTTGTACGGTGCTCGGTATATGTGAGCGCCGCACCAGAGATGACATCACTTCCTCCTGCTTCCTCTGTCTGACACAGACAGAGGGGGCATTTCCATTCGCCGGGAGCGATCGCGAGGGGGTGGCCGGAAACGAATGGCTGCCCCCTCATCCCGGAACGCTCCCGGACACTTAGCCACCGCTCACTGTATAGGAGGGGGGTCCGATTGGACCCCCCAACTATACAAAGGCAATCACGTATGCTCTACGTGATTGTGCCTGTCGGTGCCATTCTGCCGACGTATATATACAGTGAGCGGTCGTTAAGTTGTTAAATACATATAGAAGTTATGGTCTTAAAAAATGTTATGTGCTATCAAATGTTTTTTTTTGAAAAAGTTTTTTTCTTTAATTCAAATGCATTTATTCTAGAGCAATTTCCCGCCCCAGAGAAAGACCGCAAACTGACTAGGTCGAAACGCGTCGGGGCTTCTAGCTTATGCATCATTGTAATGTAATACTACTTGTGCATATTGCTGTATTTGGTATATGTAATTTAGCCTCATCCACCAGAGCTCATGTTTTAAGGATTAAAAGTGTGTTCACAACTGAGTTTTCTTAAATAAAGACTTTTTACATATTTAACAAGTTGTAATTCTCTTGCTGCTAAAAAACCCTGTGGGGGAATCCCTCTATCCAGTCCCTAATATTTAAACCAGAACTCCATACAGAGGTATCTTGGCGAGATCTTCTTGCAGTGGTACCAAGTATTATACCTAGGAGAATCCTGATGCAAACTGAGAACATGCGGAACAATGGAACAATGAATAGGGATCAAAGTAACTGAGCATTATCATTTCCCTGAAATTTTTACTCTTGGGAAGAAATGCATTGGAGTGAATAAGAGAAGAAAACAAAGATAAAACATGCAAGTCTACTTACCTAAATAAACAAAGAATTGCACTTCCTATTGTGAGTGCTATAAGTGAAGCACTGTGACCAAACGTATAGATAGCTTTCACTATGATATAAAAAGACAGCTGCAAATAAAATTGAAATAAATGAGTACGGTCTTTACATGCACCTACATGAATTTACATTTATTGAACAACAATTTAGAAGTACTATTTTACAGTTCTGCTGACTGGCTGTAATTGCTGCTATAGTCATAGGCTAGCTGTCTCTGTGTGATTGCTGGATCCAATGGGGATCCTGCATTAAAACCAGTAGGGGGTTGTGTGGCAAGAATCCCCAACCCCTGTGTGATCATACATTAGCGCATTAGCTGAAATTGCAACAAGAAATTAATTATTTACCTTTTTGCTGACCATGTAACAAATATATGAGGTGGCAAGAAAGGTGTGCTTTAAAACCCAGCTGCTGCTCATAAGCATGCATTGCGGCAGGTGCTGAGAGTGCACGCACTGCATGCTCCCACCACAATGACTGAGCTATCGCTGACAGCCCTTGGTTAAGGTTAATAAGGAGCCAGTGGCACAAGCTCCCAATGGTTTGACCGCTGTGAGATTCAATCACAGTGGTCACAAGACACAGAAGCCACACCACCTCCCGAGCAATAAAGCCCGCTTAAAGGACGATTGGGAGATGGCGTTAAAGGGTTAAGGTTTGCTGTTTCTAGGCTCATCTCAACCTTTAATTCACCATCAGCAAGCACCTGAGAAGTTCAATTGCTTGCAATCCATATTTAAAACCCAAGAAAAGTCACAGAAAAACATACACAGTCATATAAACTTTGTACTAACAACCCCCATTTTCATAGACTTACCTCCACATTCCTGTTACAGCACTACAGTGGAGACCAAATCTGACTGCAGTCCAATATTCACACCAGATAGACCCAGTGCAATCAATAATGTAAAAGACCTGGTCAGATATATGCTCTTCCCTACAATGCAATAAAAGTCTGTTTGGGGTAAGGTGACCAGATTTTTAAAATGAAATCTGGGGACATATTTTTTTTTTTACTAGTAATGGCGCCAATCAGCGACTCTCTGCCCGTCGCCGCCGCCCGCCTTACAGCCTGTCAAGTCTTAATCTCCGGGCCCCGGCTACTACTGGGTGGGGAGCAGAGGAAGATCAATCCGCCAGGGAAGGCAAGGAGATAAGCAGGCAGGCGGCTGGCCGGGACTTGAGTCAAGGCAGAAGAACATGCGAGCGGAGCTGGATGGGCATGCACCCCAAACTGAAGAAATATTCCCTCCACTCCGACCAGCACATGATCATCAGAAAGGGGCACAGATAATGGAAAAAAATACACCCCCCTAAGTTAGTAGGAGCGGCGGAGCGGGGGGGTGTAATTCAGATTTTTTTTTTATTGTTTTTATTCTGCACTGACTGTCTTTGAAATTGCCCCAGCCCCTGTTCAAATCCAATCCGGGGACAGTGTCCTCAATCCGGGGACTGTCCCCTGAAACCGGGGATGTCTGGTCACCCTAGTATGGGGACACTTGTGATAAGGGGTGTGGCTGTTATTTATCTCTGCCAGCACAGGGCACTGCAGTGTGAGGGCAGAAAGAAGAATTTAAGTCTGAAACCTCGTACACACAAACGGTTTTCCCGGCAGGAAAACTGCCAGGAGAGCTTTTGGCAGGGAATCCCGGCCGTGTGTATGCTCCCTAGCAGTTTTCCCAACAGGAAAACTGCCCGAAAAAAAAAAAAGAAAACCTGCTCTCTATTTTCCCGTTGGGATTCCAGTGTTTCCTGCCGAGAAAAACGGTCGTCTGTATGCTTACCTGCAGAGGAAAGAAACCGTGCATGCTTGATAACATTTCGACGTATGCGCGGTAGCATACAACTTAATTTATCCGGCTCGTCATAGTCTTTGACGTCACCGCGTTCTTGCCATTCATAAGAAGGGTGGGTCTTTTGAATGGCCGTGTGTATACACAGCTTTGCAAGGCAAGCTTGCCAGGAATCCCATCAGGAAAACCAACGGTTTTCAAATAGACGGTATTCCCGGCCGTGTGTACAGGGCTTTACTTTTTTTTACCTTTTAACTAGTTAGGCTGCACAACAGTGAAAGTGGCTTATTTATACAGTATACATTTTTAACTAACCTAACACCATATTAAGCCGCTTTATGCCTATACATAGAGCACAGTGGTCACAATTTCCAGTGTCCCCCTGCACAGTACTCCAATCAACAATGCTAATCAGGGAGCATGAGCATTGTAGATTGTATCATGCAGGAGAAGTGTACTTGAATAACAAGTAAAAAAATGTAAGGCTCAGTTCGTGGTTTAAAGTTATACTAAACAATAAACTTGTTCTCCAAAACACATCCACTACTTTATGGCCCTGTAATCTAATTTTCAAAAAAATGTTTCTTGGTGTCTTTTCTGCCTCCTTGTAACATCCTTCTTGATCAGCCAAACCTCTCCTCTCTCCCTCACTTCTATTTGTTTGGAATGAACACTGCATGTTAGTTGCGGTAATGTGCATTACTCAGTACAAATCCCATAGTCCACCTCAGGAGTACATATAATGGGACCATGGAGAAATAATGTAGCCACCTTCAAACACATACTTGAATAGAGTTCTTGTTAATATTAAAAGTTAACTCCAGCAGCTCCCGCCCTCCATCAAGTGCTGCCGTGGCACCCGCTCCCCACTCTGTATCCCTGTAGGTAGGAGAGTGAAGGGGGCTAGGGCAGAGCTGTGAAGGATGGGAGGGCAGGGGGGGTGTGAAGGGGGGCAAAGGAGGATACCACTGTGGGGGAGGGGTGTTAAGGGGGCAAAGGAGGACACCACTGTGGGGGAGAGGTGTTAAGGGAGCAGAGGAGGACACTATTGTGGGGGGGTGAAGGGGGGCAAAGAGGACACCACTGTGGGGGGGGGGGGTGAACGGGAAAAAGAGGGCACTACTGGGGGGAGTAATGTGAGGGGGCCAAAGGGGGACACTACTGTGGTGGTGGTGGGGAGGGGGGGTTGAACAGGGCAAAGAGGGACACTGCTGTGGAGAGTGATGTTAAGGGTGCAAAGGACAACACTACTGTGTGCAGGGGTGTTGTGAAGGGGGGTTGAGGACACTGCTGTAAAGGGAAAACTGATGTGAAGTAGGGGACTGTGATGAAAGGCTCCGTTCACATATGCAGCGGTGGGGTTCTGTGCACCCTCCCTGTTCCCTGATTGTCGTGGAAATATAGGTTGTATACAGAGCACACAGCCTATATTTCCTGTGCTAAATAAGCACACACTTCAGATTTCATCTTATGGCAATAATGCTATCTTTAGGCTAAAATTCACTCACCATTCATCCCAAGAAGCAGCACCACCAGACAGGTCTTATCATCAAGGCATCCCAGCAAAATCTGCCAAGTCGACGCCCATAAACGGTTTTATTAAACTCCCAGCAGGAAGTGATGTCACAACATGTGACCCACCCTCCATAGGAAGTGAGCCCACAGGAGCTCCATTCAGAATACAAGAAATATAGCTTAAAGGATTCAATACAATTGTAGCGCTACCCCCAGTTAAGAGAGCCGCTGGTTTTGTTTTGGGCCCTGTAGTGCACCGCTGTCAACCCCTGGCAATCGGCTCTAACCTCCCGTGGCACAGCTAGTAAGGGGAGATAGGAACGCGTGACCGCAACTCTAGGTGACGCAGTCCTATGGCAAACACACACGGTGATATACTTTAAAACTTCTATTAAAGTAAGTGAAACTGACACCAATGTACCTGACCCAGATATTTTACTGAGGCTAATGGGCAAGTAATAAACAACAGTATAACAAGTTGCAGATCCCTGCAATAAACAGTAATAAAGATAAACAGAGTAATCAGAATAATAAAGTATTGCTATGCAACTCTAGCGCTGCCCTTTTACAGCTACTTCCCCTCATGGGCAGACTAACACCCAGCAATGTCTACCTATGCAGTCAGGCCTGACTGATCTAAATGGAAGTTCAGTGAAACAATATTCGCTAGAAATCTTTCGGTGGTGCACTTGAAGAACAACTTTGTAATCCCAACGAATAGTAAAGATAAAGTATCTGTCTTTAAACAGCTCTCACCACCCGGACAAGTCCAAGTCCGTTTCCTCCACCGATTCGTCTGGGAACAGGAATCCACCGACATCCAAGTCTTCAATCCTTCTGGTGTACTGCAGCAAGGAGGAGAAGATGTCTCCAAGGCTCTGCTAGGCTGGCAGAGGGCTCTTTGGAAAAGAGCACAAGGCCCAGGCTTCAGGCCTTGTGCATACAGCAGTTCAGCACAGAGATCCTCTTGCTAGGAGAGGGGGTGTCCAAAAGAGGCAGAACAAACTCCACCTCCCCTTTATAAAGTCTGCCCCAGCAGTCTCTGTTCCGGAGCAATGCACCCTGGGTGCTGCAAGATGTACTGGGAGATGTAGTCTCTCTGTATTAAAGGGGAATACCCGGCTAAACACTCCCCCCACTTTGAATCTTTGGTCCCCAAAGACATCTAACATTTTTAGATCTGCAAAACATTTTAGCTTCAATGCGGTTGCATAGGATTGACAGAGGAGCCTCCCACCAATCATCATATGATGGGGAGCTGTCCTGTCCACAGGTCGCTTCAGTGGGGGTGACCTGTCTAACTGTGCCAGGAAGTGAGCTGGGGTTGCCCTTCACCAAATCTGTGGTGAGAAGGTCAGTCTCTCTTGGCAACCCTTGAGGGGTGAAGATAACTTCTTTGGTGCTCTCACCCATCACTTCACAAGTCGGTCTCTTGA
Organism: Rana muscosa; assembly: GCA_029206835.1. Classification (NCBI taxonomy): domain Eukaryota; kingdom Metazoa; phylum Chordata; class Amphibia; order Anura; family Ranidae; genus Rana; species Rana muscosa. The sequence goes on from CM055122.1 coordinate 221,063,538, forward strand.
GAGGATGCTTAACTCTTCGCTTTCTCTGTTCCACTGGCTCAGACATGGTATGCTCACTAGCCTCTTTGAGTACTTCTGCCTCCTGCAGATTGGTTTCTTCCACTACTGCTATGGATCCTTCTTCTGGCAGTGAGGGTAAGGGATCACATCTGGGGACAGCAGGGGCTAAAAGCCGTTTCACCAGATCGGTATTGGTCCCAAGGATGAGAGAGCTTCTTGAGGGCCCTGGCAGCCAGGGACAGACAATGGCCAGTGTCTCAAAGTTCTGGGGCTCCCCAGCCCTCAATGGATCACACAACAACTTGATCCGCAGACATCCATCACAAGAGTACTCTTCTGCTTGAATACCCTGAATCTTGGTGTCTCTCAACTCTTCCAGGGGCAGGTATGACAGGTACTTCTTGTAAAAGTCTCTGGTCATCAGGGTAACCTGAGCACCTGTATCAAGGATGGCTCTGGTGTAGATTCCTTCGATCAGAACAGGCACTACAGGTAGAGGACCTACCAATTGGGCAGCAGTCCTTGTGGAAACACCTGTAACAGCAGACTGGCATACTTGGACTTGTGCTCTCTTCAGCTTCAGGCGCTGGGAATGCCGTTTCTGGCGTTGTTTGGAAGGCTGATAAGCGTTGTTCACGGAGACGGCATAAACTGCAGGTGTCCTCCACCGCTCCCTCGCAGATTCAGAGAAAGTTATTTTTGAAGGCCCGGATCTTCCCTCCATTCTTGGACTTGGACATACTTGCTGGTAGTGACCTACACCTCCACAGTTTCGACAGATGTCTTGCTTCGTGGGCTTTTGGGCGGACAATTCAGTACTTTCTGCCATAAATTTGTTCATCATCTCTGCCAGCTGGGACACTTGCACCTTCAGTGTGTCTATCTCAGACCTGACATCCAGTGACCCGGTCACCATCTCCATTATTTTGGACATCTGAGTCTTCAGGATCTTCACTTCTGAGTCCCGTTCCGCAGCTGTAACTGATCTGACTCCCACCGCGGGGAGGGTAGTGGTCTTCTCAGCCCCTTGCTGTTCATTTAAGAGGGCTTCTTCATCTCTTATGATTCATACAAGATCTGGGTAACTCAAAGTCATCACTCCTTCAGAGGTCTTCAAGTAGAGCCAAACTGGATCTGAACGCAGGGCTCCCCTCAGGATCTGCTTCATTCGGGTTGCGTCTATGACCTCCGGTAGTATTCCCTTCTTTAGGACAATTTGGCACAGCTTCCGGTTTAGCCTCCGCACATATTCGGATAACTTCTCTCCCGGCTGTTGGAGGGTATGTTCAAACTGGTATATCAGTTCAGTCGCCTTCTCCAGCTGGCTAAATTCCTCCTCCAGCATAGCCAGATAATCGTTTGCGGTACAGGTAGCGTTGCTAAGCCTGAGGTTCTTTACAGCTTCAGCAGCAGCGCCCTTTAGACTTTCGCTGATGCGCTGCTTCTTCTGCGCCTCTGGTACCTCCCATCCTTCTACCGCTTGCATGGCCTGTTCAATCCAGGTGTCAAATTCTTCTTCTCCGGCAGGCACTGGTTGCTTCCCTGAGAAGGTGCTAAGCTTCCGGTAACCGGCCTCCACATGCACCGTACTGCTTTTCTGGCACTTAATTACAAGGTCTCCTAGAGCATTCAACAATTCAGGCCCTATAGCGGCCAGCGGTGATCCCGGGCTTAATAGTTCCTTAGGCTTTTCTGCTTTAGGGGATAGTGGTGGAGATAATCGTGGGGGTGATGGCTTTGGTGTCTGAAACCATTCTTCCTTCACTGGCAGCGTATGTATCAAGTGATAGGTCTGATTATCTATGGCTTGTATACTCTGACTTTTAAAATGCTCTGGGATTTCGTTTTTCCATTCTACCAGTGCGTATGTAAACGAGATCACTGGATCTGGCCTAAAATCCATCACCCATGCTTTGTGGCTCGGAGACAGTAACAATACGAGCTGTTTTATCTCATCTTCCTTCCATCTTTCCCCCGGGAGTACAATGACTACCTCCGCGGTTGGATCGGCGCCAATCGCTGCGCACCACTGTGACATTGCTAGCGGGTCCATGCTGGTACTTCTGACCGGCTTGATTGCAGCGTGCAACGTACAAGGATCCCGGACGAGCCCCCACGTGTAGCGCTACCCCCAGTTAAGAGAGCCGCTGGTTTTGTTTTGGGCCCTGTAGTGCACCGCTGTCAACCCCTGGCAATCGGCTCTAACCTCCCGTGGCACAGCTAGTAAGGGGAGATAGGACCGCGTGACCGCAACTCTAGGTGACGCAGTCCTATGGCAAACACACACAGTGATATACTTTAAAACTTCTATTAAATTAAGTGAAACTGACACCAATGTACTTGACCCAGATATTTTACTGAGGCTAATGGGCAAGTAATAAACAACAGTATAACAAGTTGCAGATCCCTGCAATAAACAGTAATAAAGATAAACAGAGTAATCAGAATAATAAAGTATTGCTATGCAACTCTAGCGCTGCCCTTTTACAGCTACTTCCCCTCATGGGCAGACTAACACCCAGCAATGTCTACCTATGCAGTCAGGCCTGACTGATCTAAATGGAAGTTCAGTGAAACAATATTCGCTAGAAATCTTTCGGTGGTGCACTTGAAGAACAACTTTGTAATCCCAACGAATAGTAAAGATAAAGTATCTGTCTTTAAACAGCTCTCACCACCCGGACAAGTCCAAGTCCGTTTCCTCCACCGATTCGTCTGGGAACAGGAATCCACCGACATCCAAGTCTTCAATCCTTCTGGTGTACTGCAGCAAGGAGGAGAAGATGTCTCCAAGGCTCTGCTAGGCTGGCAGAGGGCTCTTTGGAAAAGAGCACAAGGCCCAGGCTTCAGGCCTTGTGCATACAGCAGTTCAGCACAGAGATCCTCTTGCTAGGAGAGGGGGTGTCCAAAAGAGGCAGAACAAACCCCACCTCCCCTTTATAAAGTCTCCCCCAGCAGTCTCTGTTCCGGAGCAATGCACCCTGGGTGCTGCAAGATGTACTGGGAGATGTAGTCTCTCTGTATTAAAGGGGAATACCCCGCTACACAATAATAATACAATAATACAATACAATAATACAATAATAAATGAGCACAGTTCCTGATGAGGGGAGTTTATCTGCAGGTGTACGCTCATGTCACCACCTCAATGCTGATCAGACACAGAGGCGACAAGAGCACACATCCGCTAAACCGATAATGAGTTTGCAGAGAGGCCTCACTCCACAAACACCCTTCTCCAAATCAGGAAATTTATCTCAACCAGCCTCAGACTGCCCCAGTCAGCTCTTTAGAGCGGGTTGCGGAAGTACTAACACTGGGTGACACTATGACAATACATATTAAATACATCTTCATAATATTTTCCACAACAGATTCAGGTGTGAATCACGTCTGTATTTTTGCCTGAATTCCCACCTGAATTGGAACCAATGACGGACAGGACCCTTTTTAAGTGCGTACCGCGGCCGCCCGGAGCTGTGTAAACCGGCTTCATTGAGAGCCAGTCACAGTCTCCTATCATGCGAATTGGATGCGAAGAAACCCACATTAAATTCACATATGTGTGAACCCAGCCTAAAGGAGAGACTGAGGACACTCATATAAGAATGCGATTGGAATATAGGAGGAGGGGGGTTGAGATGTGAAGGCTCTGAGGCATCACACAAACCTGCGATTCAGACCTCTGTAAGAGGTAAGAAAAATTTCTTGACAGGACCCCTGGTGTACACGATACCTATGTATTTTCAGACGTGTGTGAATACACTATCAAAATTTTTTATTTTCACCGGTTCATAACCTGCAGCTGAAAAAGTAAGTTATACGGAGCTACAGGATATTTCAACTTAAACATTTAAGAATGTTACCAGAAGGATTTTCAAAAGCGTACTTCCTCCAAAGTATCCCTATTAGCTGTATTATGTGATTCTCAGGAAAATGTATATCACTCACTGACATGACATGCAGTTCCTTATATATAAACCAGGAAACAGCTTTCTGTCTTGCTGGAGTTCAGTTTTCAGACTACAAACAGTAATCAGCCGTGTTATTATTAGAATGGAATCTCCATATTTATTTCAGAACATTCTTAGGATGGCAGCAATGCATTTAGGGCACTGGATGTCCAGGCAATCCATTTCTCATGTCAGAGTGATTGCAGCAAGACTACCATACACTTTTATATCAAGCTTCTGTATTTTCTGCTTAGTGCCCTAATTAAACAAGCTTGGCGCCTCGTCTTGTGTGATGTTTATAAAGTGTAATTAGGCTCCATCAAATCCTGTAGTTTCTCCTCATATGAATAAACACTGTATTAAACCCCTCTCGTTTGTCTGTGACAAAATATAATTTTCTTCTCGTATGTCACTCGTAGGTCCATTGCTCAATGACAGCTGCTGCAGACTGAGGAGGAAAAGTAAAATGTGTATATTTGTAGCCCCTGCTGTGGATATTTTAGGTTAATGGTGAAATCTATCATTATGTGACATAAACAAAGGGATTGAACTTGTATCAGGTTAATGCATGATAGAAGACAATACTCCCTCTTGTGAAACTACAAGCGGGCACCCCAAGGGCCTACAACAAAAACCTGCTTTGTGTCAGCAAGTAGCTTTAATACTCAAAAATACATATGTAAAAGTACTCTTACCAGCACAGGTAATTAAATATTTTCCTTTCAGTAACTGCAGCCTTTATTAGATGTTATGTTATATTGCAGGATATTATAGTGAAAATAAACCCAACGACTAAGGCCCCATGCACACAGGGCGTTTTTACAGCCGCGTTTTTTACAGCTTAAAAACGCCTGTCCATGTTTTGTAAATTTTTTTTGACCTTTTTTAAAAAAAAAAAATAATAAAAAAATCCTGGAGCTCAAAACGCAAATCGCGGCGTTTTTGCGCGTTTTCGCGCGTTGGGCGTTTTTGCAGCTCAAACCTGGAGCTCCAGAACGCACTGGAATTGGGGTTTTTTTTGCAGCTGGAAAACGCCTATGCCACTTGGAGCTCATAAAAGCTCTATGTGTGCATGACACAATAGAATAACATGGATGGGCGTTTTGCAGCTGTAAAAAAAAACGTCTAACGCTGCTGTTAGCAACTGCAAAAACGCCCTGTGTGCATAGGGCCTTAAAGATTCGCCAGAACAGTTACATTCAAGGCATGCCACGAATGATAACTCTCAGGGCTTTTTAGGCGGACCTGAAACGGATCCTCCATGCACCCCTATGGAAGCACGGATGTCAGCGGTGACATGTCCGCTGACATCCGCTCCTCTCCGAAAAAGTGTGATGGAGGAAAATCCTATTTTTCCTTCCGTCTGCGGAGAGGATCGGATGACAACGGACTCTACGGTCCGTCGTCATCCGATTCCCCATAGGGGAGAGCGGCGCTTTGACAGGGCGGTCCCTGCACAGTGTGCGGGGACCGCCCAGTCATCCGTCAGCTCAGCGGGGATCAACGGAGCGATCCCCGCTGAGCAAGCGGAGCTTCACGGGGCGGATCTTCACGGATCCGCCCCGTGTGAAAGAGGCCTCATGCTCTCAACCAAACTGTCAAACCATCAAATTGCTGGTGCTGTAACTGATCACATGTGCAGCACCATGGCAACTGCAGATCAGAAACAGAGGCTATTATGGCAGCTTCCTTGGCTCTAAAACTTACAAGTGTTTAGTACCACTTTAACCTCTTGCCGACCCCACTATAGCCAAATTATGGCTACTGTTGCACATTTCCGGGAGGGAGTCTATTGACGTCCTCCCAGAACCCTGCCTACCCACGCTCTTCCAGGGTGTGCATCGGGAGCGCTTAGTGATTGCTGTGTTCTTTGGACACAGCTGATCACAGATCTGGGTAGAGGGCCAATCACAGCGGCCCTTTACCACGTGATAAACTGTGTCCAATCATAGTGGATCACAGTGTATACAAGATTCACCAGATATCGGAAGTCCCCTTTTTATGCTGACAGCTCTTAAGGAGAGGAGAGCAGATAAGTGGCAATCCACACAGGAGACATCTACACTAATATTCAGGGCACTGATCATCACTGCCCTGATAATCAGGGCAGCCCCATCAGTGCTGTCCTTCAGTGTCCATCAGTGATGCCTGTCAGGACCCATCGGTGCTGCCTATCAGTGTCCATCAGTGATGCCTGTCAGTGCCCATCAGTGATGCCCATCAGTGCAGCCTCATAAGTACCCATCAGAGCAGCCTATCAGTGCCGCTGTCAGGAAGGGCATGCCAGCATTCAAGATGGTGGCCGTGGAAGACGTTCTGGAACCTCAGCTGTTGCAGAACGCCATTGGCGCGCGCACCCAGTGACGGCCCTTGGCGCCAAACAGGTTATTTAAACTGGGTCATTACCCAGACTCAATGCTGTCTGCTCTACAGCATTCTGTGTGCTCTGCTTTCCAGTATCTGATACCTGTTCCTGATATTTGACCCGGCTTGTCCTTGATGCTCTTGCTTTCTGCCCACACATGACCCAGCTTGCTTGACTTTGCATCTGCCTGCTTCTTCTGCTACCTTACTGCCAGCCTAATACCAATCCGGCCTGTATCCTGACTCCGCTCCAGCCTATGCTCCTGTTCCTGACTTGTCTGCCAGTGTGTGACCCGGCCGGCCTGCACCTGCTATCTCTTCAGCCCTTTGGAGTCCTGCTGAGCATCCATCCCACCTGCTGTCGCACCTGCTCCTCTGCCTGTGGTGTTCCTGTACCAAGCCAGTACCTGCCTTCCGCTGACCGCGGCTCCTGGTCTTCTCCTGTACCAGTGTTCCTCTGTAGTCTCTTCAGGGATTCCAGTCCGGCTCCATTGTCAGCGATCCTTCCAGGCACTCGTGTGACTCTGCACTCCTGCGCCTCCTGTCTGCTCTATCAGGGGCCTCGAGTCAGAGGTGTAAGTGAGGCCGTCCTCTGCATATCAGGCTCTACCGCCAGGTACGTGACAGCCGCCTATTAGTGCCAAATATCAGTGCCACATATCAGGGCAGCCTCATCAGTGGCTCCTCAACAGTGCCCATCGGTTCCGCCAGATAAGAGTGGCCATCAGTGCAGCCTATCAGTGCCACTGCCCATAAGTGCAGCCCCATCAGTGCACATCAGTGAAGGAGAAAAATGATTTACACATTTTATAACAGAAAGAAAAACTTATTTTTTTCAAAATTTTCAGTCTTTTTTTTATTTGTTTAGCAAAAAAAAACAACCCAGTGATGACTAAACACCACCAAAAGAAAGCTCTATCTGTCTAAAAAAATGATAAAAAATGTGTTTGGGTACAGTGTTGCATGAGTGCACAATTGTCGATCAAAGTGCGCCAGCACTGAAAGCTGAAAATTGGCTTGTTTGGGTATATGATACTGGAAAGGCACCCAATCCTTCCAGAGGCTCCCCTTGCACTTCTAGACCGGTCCTCACAGTCCCTATGCTAAGGTGGTTGCAGATCCTCTGACATCATCAAATACAATGCAGAGCCCATGGCAACAAACTGGCACTTAGGGGAGTAAAATAGCTTTTTCCAGTACCCTAGATGTAAACTAGCATTAAATCCTTACAGTGCAAAGGAAGTTATTTTAATTTTTTTCCTTATCCTGAAGATAGGCTTTAAGAAAACCTGTACTGGGGGTACCATGTTGGATGCCACTTCTTCTTAAACTCTGTAGCTAAAATACATTTTCAAATGAAAGCTAACTTGTAAAGAAGATTGTAAATGCGCACCTCATCCATGCCACCAAATGCCACTCCAAGAAGAGAAATCTGCTGAAGTCTCTTGTGAAACCGACATTTCTGGTAATGTTGATCTCCTGTGTTCCCTGCTGTGTGCTTTGGTTCCTTCCACCAACACTACATCAATACACAGGACGCAGTAATGTTGAAGGGGTCAACCGGGTGAACCACTGAGCACAGCAGATTATACAGTCAGGTCCATAAATATTGGGACATCGACACAATTCTAATCTTTTTGGCTCTATACACCCCCACAATGGATTTAAAATGAAACGAACAAGATGTGCTTTAACTGCAGACTTTCAGCTTTAATTTAAACGGTATTTACATCAAAATCAGGTGAACGGTGTAGGAATTACAACAGTTTGTATATGTGCCTCCCACTTTTTAAGGGACCAAAAGTAATGGGACAGATTAACAATCATAAATCAAACTTTCACTTTTTAATACTTGGTTGCAAATCCTTTGCAGCCAATTACAGTCTGAAGTCTGGAACGCATAGAAATCACCAGACGCTGGGTTTCATCCCTAGTGATGCTCTGCCAGGCCTCTACTGCAACTGTCTTCAGTTCATGCTTGTTCTTGGGGCATTTTCCCTTCAGTTTTGTCTTTAGCAAGTGAAATGCATGCTCAATCAGATTCAGGTCAGGTGATTGACTTGGCCATTGCATAACATTCCACTTCTTTCCCTTAAAAAACTCTTTGGTTGCTTTTGCTGTATGCTTCGGGTCAGAGTGTTCTTGATCTGGCCAAGTGATGTGAAGTGTGTTTTCTTCACCAGGGAAAGAATTCTTCGGTCATCCACCACAGTTGTTTTCCGTGGTCTTCCGGGTCTTTTGGTGTTGCTGAGCTCACCGGTGTGTTCTTTCTTTTGAAGGATGTTCCAAACAGTTGATTTGGCCACACCTAATGTTTTTGCTATCTCTCTGATGGGTTTGTTTTTTTTTTTTTCAGCCTAATGATGACTTGCTTCACTGATAGTGACAGCTCTTTGGATCTCATATTGAGAGTTGACAGCAACAGATTCCAAATGCAAATAGCACACTTGAATAGTGATGAGCCGAACACCCCCGGGTTCGGTTCGCACCAGAACCCGCGAACGGACCGAAAGTTCGTACGAACATTAGAACCCTATTAAATACAATGGATGCGAACGTTCGAATTCTAAAGTGCTAATTATAACAACTATTATGCATGTTATTGTCCTAAAAAGGGTTTGGGAACCCGGGTTGTGCACCAGGGGACATGTATCAATGCAAAAAGAAGTTTTAAAAACGGTCGTTTTTCGGGAGCAGTCATTTTAATGATGCATAAAGTGAAAAAAAAAAGTCAAATATTCCTTTAAATATCGTACCTGGGGGGTGTCTAAAGTATGCCTGTGAAGTGCCACGTGTTTCCCGTGTTTAGAACTGTCCCTGCACAAAATGACACTTCTAAAGGAAAAAAAAGCCATTTAAAACTGCTTGCGGCTTTAATGTAATGTCTGGTCCCGGTAATATGGATGAAAATCTTTAAGAAAAATGGCATAGCTACCCCATGACCCCCCCCCTACCCCAGCCCATTACCAGCCCCTTTGGGTCTTGTATGGATATTAAGGGGAACCCCGCACATAAAATAAAAAAGGCCCTATATACTCTGAACAGCCGTATACAGGCGGTGCATACAAGACAGGGACTGTAGGTTTGTTCTTATGTAGAATCTGTTTGTAATTTTGAACAGGTACATTGTTGAAGTGTAGCTCCAGCCCAAAAATCTATTTTTAAACTTTTTGGAAAACATAGGTAAGGGTTATCACCCCTGTAACATTTGTTTTGCTGTCTGTGCCCCTGTTCAGAACATTTCACCTCACTTTCCGTCCCAATGACAACTGTTTTTGAAATGTGGTGTTTTTCTTGAAACAAGGATTGCTGATAAAGCATCAGTACAGAGGAGACACCTTTCTCCCATATTTATTCTTACAGGAGAGAATTTTCCTTCCTAGTGGTAGATTTCCTCTCACTTCCTGTTGTCTTCTTGCGTTTGCAAGTAGGAGTCGTTTGTAAGTTGGATGTTTGAAAGTAGGGACCTGCCGTATATACTCTGCAGAAATAGGCCCCTTAGTTGTTGGTGTTGGCACAACACTGTAAGCACTCACAGTTACTCTTGGTTGGTGCTGGAACGCCCTGCTGTCAACTATTATATCAGGAATTTTAATTACATATAATTGTTGAACAGTGGTAGTAAAAATTGGGCCTTTGATGGTGGTGCTGGTGCCACAACACTGTAAGCCCTGACAGTTACTCTTGGTGGGTGCAGCAATGGGCCCTGCTGTGAATTATTAGATCAAGAATTGTAATTGCATGCCCCTGTTGAACAGGGGCTGAAAAATTGGGCCTTTCGTGGTGGTGGTGGTGGTGGTGGTGTTGCCACAACACTGTAAGCCCTCAGAGTTACTCTTGGTGGGTGCAGGAATGGGCCCTGCTGTGAATTATTAGATCAAGAATTGTAATTGCATGCCCCTGTTGAACAGGGGCTGAAAAATTGGGCCTTTCGTGGTGGTGGTGGTGTTGCCACAACACTGTAAGCCCTCAGAGTTACTCTTGGTGGGTGCAGGAATGGGCCCTGCTATGAATTATTAGATCAAGAATTGTAATTACATGCCCCTTTTGAACAGGGGCTGAAAAATTGGGCCTTTCGTGGTGGTGGTGGTGGTGGTGGCGTTGCCACAACACTGTAAGCCCTCAGAGTTACTCTTGGTGGGTGCAGCAATGGGCCCTGCTGTGAATTATTAGATCAAGAATTGTAATTGCATGCCCCTGTTGAACAGGGGCTGAAAAATTGGGCCTTTCGTGGTGGTGGTGGTGGTGGTGGTGTTGCCACAACACTGTAAGCCCTCAGAGTTACTCTTGGTGGGTGCAGGAATGGGCCCTGCTGTGAATTATTAGATCAAGAATTGTAATTGCATGCCCCTGTTGAACAGGGGCTGAAAAATTGGGCCTTTCGTGGTGGTGGTGGTGTTGCCACAACACTGTAAGCCCTCAGAGTTACTCTTGGTGGGTGCAGGAATGGGCCCTGCTATGAATTATTAGATCAAGAATTGTAATTACATGCCCCTTTTGAACAGGGGCTGAAAAATTGGGCCTTTCGTGGTGGTGGTGGTGGTGGTGGCGTTGCCACAACACTGTAAGCCCTCAGAGTTACTCTTGGTGGGTGCAGCAATGGGCCCTGCTGTGAATTATTAGATCAAGAATTGTAATTGCATGCCCCTGTTGAACAGGGGCTGAAAAATTGGGCCTTTCGTGGTGGTGGTGGTGGTGGTGGTGTTGCCACAACACTGTAAGCCCTCAGAGTTACTCTTGGTGGGTGCAGCAATGGGCCCTGCTGTGAATTATTAGATCAAGAATTGTAATTACATGCCCCTTTTGAACAGGGGCTGAAAAATTGGGCCTTTCGTGGTGGTGGTGGTGGTGGCGTTGCCACAACACTGTAAGCCCTCAGAGTTACTCTTGGTGGGTGCAGCAATGGGCCCTGCTGTGAATTATTAGATCAAGAATTGTAATTGCATGCCCCTGTTGAACAGGGGCTGAAAAATTGGGCCTTAGGCACTGGTGGCACAACACTACAACCCCTCACAGATACTGTACTTGGAGCACAGCAATGAGCCCTGTTGCAAAGTATTGCTTCAAAAATTGTAATGACACGCCCCTGTTAAACAGGGGCTGAAAAATTGGGCCTTAGGCACTGGTGCCACAACACTCCAACCCCTCACAGATACTGTACTTGGAGCACAGCAATGAGCCCTATGGCAAATTATTGCTAAAAAAACTGTAATTACACACCCCTGTAAAACAGGGGCTGAAAAATTGGGCCTTAGCCACTGGTGGCGGCACCCATAAACAAAAATGATCTTCCAAGCTATCATCATCAATCGTATCATTGAGGACTCGGAGGAGGAGGATAGCCAGTCAACATAACAGCACAGGCACTCAGCATCAGCATCAGTCTTGAAGGGATGTGACATGTTAAAATCAATTAGTCTGTTATATCAGCATCAGGTGTGTGGTAGCTGGTGGTGACCCAAGACTGGTTCATCTTGATGAAAGTCAGTCGATCAACCGAGTCGGTGGACAGGCGCACCCTGTGATCCGTGACAAATCCTCCAGCAGCACTGAATGTGCGTTCCGAAAGAACGCTGGATGCAGGACAGGCCAGTAGCTCAATTGCATACTGTGCAAGCTCTGGCCAGTGATCCATCCTCAAGACCCAGTAAGCCAGAGGATTTTCGGTGAGGAAGGTGTCCAAGTCTGACCTTGCCCCTAGATATTCCTGCACCATGTTTATCAGACGCTGGCGATGGTTGCTGGAACCGATCATACTTTGGGGCTGCGGACTAAAGAATTGTCTGAACGCATCGGTCAGACGGCCACCTTCCCCACCGCTCCTTCTTTGACTGGCCGAAGCCTCAGCAACTCGTTGTCCAGGACCAGGAGTTTGTAACCTCCCAGTCTCTGGGAACGCGTTGCACAGACCTTTCTGCAAGGCCTCCCGGAGTTGTCTCATCCTCTGCTCCCTCTGCGACGGTAACATAAGGTCCGCAACCTTACCCTTGTACCGTGGATCAAGGAGAGTGGCCAGCCAGTAATGGTCCCTCTCCTTGATCCGAAGAATACGAGGATCCTTCCGCAGACTTTGCAGGATCAGGGAGGCCATGCAGCGTAGGTTTGCTGAGGCATTCGCTCCGGAGTCCTCTGGGTCACTAAGGACGACATGATCCGCAGCCACCTCCTCCCAGCCACGTACAAGTCCACTGGTTTCTTGGGACTGTAAATCATCCCTAAAAGACTGCTGCTGATGATGCTGAGTGCCAGCCTCCACCTCCATGCTGACACAATCCTCCTCCTCCTCCTCCTCCTCCTCCTCTTCCTGTGCGATGGGTGGGACAGAAGGAACACTGTCTGGGTAAAGGGGGCCTTGAGAGGCAAGGAAGTCCTCCTCTTCCTGCCTCTGTTCTGCCTCAAGTGCCCTGTCCATTATTCCACGCAGCGTGTGCTCCAACAGGTGGACAAGAGGTACAGTGTCACTGATGCATGCACTGTCACTGCTCACCATCCTCGTGGCCTCCTCAAATGGTGCCAGGACAGTGCATGCATCCCTGATCATGCCCCACTGGCGTGGAGAAAAAAAACCAAGCTCCCCTGACCCTGTCCTGGTGCCGTACTCGCACAGGTACTCATTGATGGCCCTCTGCTGCGTGTGCAGCCGCTGCAGCATGGCCAACGTTGAGTTCCACCTGGTGGGCATGTCACATATAAGGCGGTTCTTGGGCAGGTTCAACTCCTTTTGCAGCTCAGCCAGGCGAGCACTGGCATTATAAGATCTTCGGAAATACACACAGACTTTCCTGGCCTGCCTCAGGACATCCTGTAAGCCCGGGTACCTGCCCAAGAACCGCTGCACCACCAGGTTAAGGACGTGAGCCACACAGGGCACATGGGTCAGTTGTCCCTGTCGGAGGGCGGAGAGGAGGTTGGTGCCATTGTCGCAAACCACCATTCCTGGCTTAAGCTGGCGTGGCGTCAACCACCTCTCGGCCTGGCCCTGCAGAGCAGACAGGACCTCTGCCCCAGTGTGGCTTCTGTCCCCCAAACACACCAGCGCAAGCACGGCATGGCATCTTTTTGCCTGCGTACTTGCGTAGCCCCTTGAACGCCTACGGAGCACCGCTGGTTCCGAGGACAAACCACAGGAAGAGGCCATGGAGGAAGAAGAGGAGGGGGTGGAGGAGAGAGGTGTGTCACAACCAGTAGTAGCATTTTGGAGGCGTGGCGGTGGAACAACCTCCAACACTACTGCACCTTGTCCTGCATCCTTCCCAGCTGCCAAAAGAGTGACCCAATGGGCCGTGAAAGAAAGGTAACGTCCCTGTCCATGCCTGCTGGACCATGAGTCAGCGGTAATATGCACCTTACCGCTGACCGCCCTGTCCAGCGAGGCCAAGACATTGCCTTCCACATGCCGGTAGAGAGCCGGAATAGCCTTCCGTGAGAAAAAGTGGCGTTTGGGAACCTGCCACTGAGGAACCGCACATTGCACAAACTCACGGAAGGGGGCCGAGTCTACCAACTGAAAAGGCAGCAGTTGAAGCGCTAGCAATTTAGCCAAGCTAGCATTCAACCGCTGGGCATGTGGATGGCTGGGAGTGAACTTCTTTCGACGGTCCAGCAGCTGGGGCAGGGAAATTTGCCTGCTAGAATCGGACGTCGGTGTACTGCTAGCAGAGTGGCCGCAAGTACTTGGCTGTGACACACCTAATTCTACACCTTCATTCCTCTCAGTGCATGTTTCAGAGAGGACTGAAGTTATAGTGGGGTTGGAGATCCCAGCTGATGCGGTGCAAGGAGAGGTCCGCTTTGTTCTTTGGTGTGGGTCTTTGAGGTAGGCTTGCCAACGAGCTGCATGGCAGGTCAACATATGTCTGGTCAGGCATGTGGTACCCAAGCGGCTGATGTTTTGGCCACGCGATATACGCTTGAGACATATGTTGCAAACAGCAGCTGTGCGATCTGATGCACTAGCCTCAAAAAAGGCCCACACCAAAGAACTTTTTGAATGACGGGCAGAGGCAGCGCCCTGCACAGGCGGAGCTCTGCGGTGTGATTCCGTCGGTGTACTGCCCTTACGCTGGCCACCAAAGGGCATCCTGCCTCGTTGGAGATGTGCCTCCTCCTCATCCTCCTCCTCCTCCTCTCTCCTATTAGGCACCCACGTGGAGTCAGTGACCTCATCATCCCCTCCCTCCTCATCACTGGAGCCAATCTGGCAGTATGCTGCAGCTGCTGGAACATGACTGCCAGATTGGTGTCCTTCTTGAGCATCCCCTCTGTCTGCTCTCACGCTACTGCCTTCCTCTAGCTGGGTTTCATCATCAGACCCTTCGAAACGCTGGGCATCCTCCTGGAGCATGTACCCAACACTGTGCTCAAACAGTTCGGGGGACTCCTCAGGAGGAGGACATGGTGGGTCTAGGGAAGGAGTGACTGATGATGAGTCTGACATTGATACCAGGGAAGAGGACGCTTTGGCAGCTGCTTTTCCAGTACCCTGAGCCTGGGTGAGAGAGGATGAGGAGGAGGAGGAGGGCTTGGTCATCCACTCTACCAAGTCTTCGGCATGATGTGGCTCAACATGTCCAGCTGCCGAAAAGAAGGACAAGCGTGTCCCATGGCCATGTGCTGATGACAATGCACCGCGTCCACGACCAGCACTGTTGCCCCCAGACACAGAGCCTGCTTGCCCTCTTTTATTGCCTCCTGACTGTCTGCCTCTCCTTGTTTGCCTTCCAGACATTCTAATAGATGGCCTGCAGGGAGATGGGAAAAAAGCAATAAGGGCTACCTTCAGGTGTCCTTCTCTGTCCCTTTACTTAAGGATTTCTAAATATGGTTGAGGATGATTGCTTTTGCACAGAATAGCACAACGACAATTTCCCTGACTGTCCAAAAAAACAAGGATTTCAAAGATGGTTGATGAGGAATGCTTTAGCACACTATAGCACAAGGAGAATTTCCCTCACTGTCCTTCCCTGTCCCTAGAAACAAGGATTATCACAGTGAAAGAAACTGACACTCTTCCTACCTATAGTTTTCTGTCCCTAGAAAAAATGTTTTTTTAAAGCACACTATAGCACAAGGAGAATTTTCCTCACTGTCCTTCCCTGTCCCTAGAAACAAGGATTATCACAGTGAAAGAAACTGACACTCTTCCTACCTATAGTTTTCTGTCCCTAGAAAAAATGTTTTTTTAAAGCACACTATAGCACAAGGAGAATTTCCCTCACTTTCCTTCTTTGTCCCTAGAAACAAGGATTATCACAGTGAAATAAACTGACACTCTTCCTTCCTATAGTTTTCTGTCCCTAGAAAAAATGTTTTTTTAAAGCACACTATAGCACAAGGAGAATTCCCTCACTGTCCTTCCCTGTCCCTAGAAACAAGGATTCACACAGTAAAAGACACTGACACTCTCCCTACCTATAGTTTTCTGTCCCTAGAAAAAATGTTTTTTTAAAGCACACTATAGCACAAGGAGAATTCCCTCACTGTCCTTCCCTGTCCCTAGAAACAAGGATTCGCACAGTAAAAGACACTGACACTCTCCCTACCTATAGTTTTCTGTCCCTAGAAAAAATGTTTTTTTAAAGCACACTATAGCACAAGGAGAATTTCTCTCACTTTCCTTCCCTGTCCCTAGAAACAAGGATTCGCACAGTAAAACACACTGACACTCTCCCTACCTATAGTTTTCTGTCCCTAGAAAAAATGTTTTTTTAAAGCACACTATAGCACAAGGAGAATTTCCCTCACTTTCCTTCTTTGTCCCTAGAAACAAGGATTATCACAGTGAAAGAAACTGACACTCTTCCTACCTATAGTTTTCTGTCCCTAGAAAAAATGTTTTTTTAAAGCACACTATAGCACAAGGAGAATTCCCTCACTGTCCTTCCCTGTCCCTAGAAACAAGGATTCGCACAGTAAAAGACACTGACACTCTCCCTACCTATAGTTTTCTGTCCCTAGAAAAAATGTTTTTTTAAAGCACACTATAGCACAAGGAGAATTCCCTCACTGTCCTTCCCTGTCCCTAGAAACAAGGATTCGCACAGTAAAACACACTGACACTCTCCCTACCTATAGTTTTCTGTCCCTAGAAAAAATGTTTTTTTAAAGCACACTATAGCACAAGGAGAATTCCCTCACTGTCCTTCCCTGTCCCTAGAAACAAGGATTCGCACAGTAAAACACACTGACACTCTCCCTACCTATAGTTTTCTGTCCCTAGAAAAAATGTTTTTTTAAAGCACACTATAGCACAAGGAGAATTTCCCTCACTTTCCTTCTTTGTCCCTAGAAACAAGGATTATCACAGTGAAAGAAACTGACACTCTTCCTTCCTATAGTTTTCTGTCCCTAGAAAAAATGTTTTTTTAAAGCACACTATAGCACAAGGAGAATTCCCTCACTGTCCTTCCCTGTCCCTAGAAACAAGGATTCGCACAGTAAAAGACACTGACACTCTCCCTACCTATAGTTTTCTGTCCCTAGAAAAAATGTTTTTTTAAAGCACACTATAGCACAAGGAGAATTTCCCTCACTTTCCTTCTTTGTCCCTAGAAACAAGGATTATCACAGTGAAAGAAACTGACACTCTTCCTACCTATAGTTTTCTGTCCCTAGAAAAAATGTTTTTTTAAAGCACACTATAGCACAAGGAGAATTCCCTCACTGTCCTTCCCTGTCCCTAGAAACAAGGATTCACACAGTAAAAGACACTGACACTCTCCCTACCTATAGTTTTCTGTCCCTAGAAAAAATGTTTTTTTAAAGCACACTATAGCACAAGGAGAATTCCCTCACTGTCCTTCCCTGTCCCTAGAAACAAGGATTCGCACAGTAAAACACACTGACACTCTCCCTACCTATAGTTTTCTGTCCCTAGAAAAAATGTTTTTTTAAAGCACACTATAGCACAAGGAGAATTCCCTCACTGTCCTTCCCTGTCCCTAGAAACAAGGATTCGCACAGTAAAACACACTGACACTCTCCCTACCTATAGTTTTCTGTCCCTAGAAAAAATGTTTTTTTAAAGCACACTATAGCACAAGGAGAATTCCCTCACTGTCCTTCCCTGTCCCTAGAAACAAGGATTCGCACAGTAAAACACACTGACACTCTCCCTACCTATCCTTCTCTTTCCCTAAACTAAAGGAATCCAGGTTAAGCAAGAAAAAAATAAATGTCACTGTCCCTGCCTATGCTTCTCTTTCCCTGCTCCGGAACACACTACACTAGGCCGCCGTGCTGGCGGCCTTTTATAGTGTGGGGCATGTACTAAACACCCTCAGCAATAATTGGCCACAGGCATCCTGCCTGTGGCCAATCATTGCTCTCCTCGCTGCCGGCGCTGTGATTGGCCAAGCATGCGGGGTCACAGTGCATGCTTGGCCAATCACAGCGCCTGGATGACACTGCGATGGCGTAGTGCATTGTGGGCCGTTCGCGTCACTCGAATTTCGCGCGAACGGCCCAAATCGTTCGATCTTCGTCGAACGATCGAACAGCCGATGTTCGAGTCGAACGTATGTTCGACTCGAACACGAAGCTCATCCCTACACTTGAAATTAACTCTGGACCTTTTATCTGCTCCTTGTAAATGGGATAATGAGGGAATAACACACACCTGGCCACGGAACAGCTGAGCAGCCAATTGTCCCATTACTTTTGGTCCCTTAAAAAGTGTGAGGCACATATACAAACTGTTGTAATTCCTACACCGTTCACCTGATTTGGATGTAAATACCCTCAAATTAAAGCTGAGAGTCTGCAGTTAAAGCACATCTTGTTTGCTTCATTTCAAATCCATTGTGGTGGTGAATAGAGCCAAAAATATTAGAATTGTGTCGATGTCCCAATATTTATGGACCTGACTGTAGATGTGTCAGCTTCATAACAAACCACCCTTGGTGTTTCCTCTACAAAAGGGGTGGCTTTTGGCAGATGAAGAGTCAAAAGTTTACAATCTTGGTTACAATTTGTTTCATATTGGTAAATTTATTTTCAACAAAGTTGCTATAAACTGCTTGTTGCCTGGGAGTCACTGACCCAGTACAAAGATTCAGCAACGAAGTTGAAATTCCTGATCTTAATATTGTTTTGAATCAGTATTTAAAAGTACTAAACCTAATGCATCACATGATAGGCAGACAACTATTGGTTCCAAAGAGCAAGATAATCTATCCCAGAACTGGTTGTTCTCCCACGGGCCGGCGAGACTTTACCACATGGATTTCTACCATGACATCATTATACACTATTTGGCATAGCTGAA
This sequence comes from Rana muscosa, assembly GCA_029206835.1. Classification (NCBI taxonomy): domain Eukaryota; kingdom Metazoa; phylum Chordata; class Amphibia; order Anura; family Ranidae; genus Rana; species Rana muscosa. Next base: position 221,082,120 of record CM055122.1, read on the forward strand.
GTACACCATATTACCAAAAGTATTGGGGTCCCTGCCTTTACACTCACATGAACTTTAATGGCATGCCAGTCTTAGTCTGTAAGGTTTAAAATTGAGTTGCCCCACCCTTTGCAGATACAGTATCTCACAAAAGTAAGTACACCCCTCAAAATTCTGTAAATAATTTATTATATCTTTTCATGTGACAACACTGAAGAAATTACACTTTACTACAATGTAAAAAGCGAGTGTACAGCTTGTATAACAGTGTAAATTTGCTGTCCCCTCAAAATAACTCAAAACACAGCCATTGATGTCTAAACGGCTGGCAACAAAAGTGAGTACACCCCTAAGTGAAAACGTCCAAATTGGGTCCAACGTGTCAATATTTTGTGTGGCCACCATTATTTCCCAGCACTGTCTTAACCCTCTTGGGCATGAAGTTCACCAGAGCTTCACAGGTTGCAGACGTCTCATACGTCTATTTTCCAAAGACAACCTCTGGATATGACGCTGGGCACGTGCAGTCAAGTTCTTTGGTCGACCATGGCAAGGCCTGTTCTGAGTGGAACCTGTCCGTTAAACCGCTGTATGGTCTTGGACACCGTGCTGCAGCTCAGTTTCAGGGTCTTGGCAATCTTCTTACAGCCTAAGCCATCTTTATGTTGAGCAACAATTCATTTTTTCAGATTCTCAGAGAGTTCTTTGCCATGAGGTGCCATGTTGAACTTCCAGTGACCAGTATGAGAGAGTGAGAGCGATAACACCACATTTAACACACCTGCTCCCCATTCACACCTGAAACTTTGTAACACTAACGAGTCACATGACATCGGGGAGGGAAAATGGCTAATTGGGCCCAATTTGGACATTTTCACCTAGGGATGTACTCACTTTTTGCCAGCGGTTTAGACATTAATGGCTGTGCGTTGAGTTATTTTGAGGGGACAGAAGATTTACACTGTTATACAAGCTGTACACTCACTACTTTACATTGTAGCAAAGTGTAATTTCTTCAGTGTTGTCACTTGAAAAGATATAATAAAATATTTTCAAAAATGTGAGGGGTGTACTCACTTTTGTGAGATACTGTATAACAGCTTCAACTCTTCTGGGAAGGCTGTCCACAGGGTTTAGGAATGTGTCTATGGGAATGTTTGACCGTTCTTCCAGAAGCACATTTGTGAGGTCAGGCACCGATGTTGGACGAGAAGGCCTGGCTCACAGTCTCCGCTCTAGTTCATTCCAAAGGTGTTCTATCGGGTTGAGGTCAGGACTCTGTGCAGGCCAGTCAAGTTCCCCCACCCCAAACTGCCTCATCAGTGTCTTTATGGACCTTGCTGGATTGGATTCGGTCTCACACAGAATTGGATTCTGTGTGTGCCAGTAAAGTCCACTATCAGAAGAATTGGTTCTTGCAAGCTGTACATGTATTCCATCCACCTTGTTTGTGTGGATAGGGGAATGTGTTATTTTTTTTCCTCAACCCACTGTCTGAACAACAAAAAAAAAATAACCGTCTATGGCCAGCTTAACTGTTTTCCATACAAGATAATTTTTTGGCCTTATTTAGTAATTTTTAAGATGAGGATGAGGATGAGGGGAAGAAGGGCCCTGATCTAATGATCAGACCTTGCATATGACTGCAAAGTCTGCTTTAAATGAAGGTGCTTTTCCTACTATAAATATTTTACAGCTGTCTTGTATCTCAGTAATCCCACAAAAATACGCTTCCAACAATCATTTTGTAACAGTAAACTTTAAAAAAAAAATTAATACATTTGTATGTTAATTTAATCAGCTTAAACTCTTGTTGCCAACTCCCAGGGGCCCTTGAAGTGACTGTAGACAACACAAGGCAGAGGCATCTTCCTGATCACGTTTGATGTGATTGGCTGTCTCAGCGGTTGAGTGCCCACCCCGCTGGCTACCTATCACAAACAGAAACCGAGAGCTGATTGTCACAGCTCAGTATAATGCCGCGTACACACAATCGTTTTTTCTGATGAAAAAAGACTGATGCACTTTTTTCATCGGACAAACCGATTGTGTGTGGGCCCCATCTGTCTTTTTTCCATCGGTATAAAAAAATAGAACATGTTTTAAATTTATCCGATGGAAAAAAATCGATAGCAAATTCCAATTGTCTGTGTGGAACTCCATCGGAGAAAAAACCCACACATGCTCAGAATCAAGTCGACGCATGCTCAGAAGCATTGAACTTAGTTTTTCTCAGCTTGTCTGAGTGTTTTACGTCACGGCGTTTGGGACTGTCGGAATTTTGACTGATGGTGTGTAGACAAGACTGATGAAAGTCAGCTTCATCGGAATTCCGATCGTGTGTACAGAGCATAAGTGTTCTGTTATCTTGTAGAGCGCAGTGGGAAAGGAACTTTAGGAACAGTGGCAAAGCTAGACATTCTTTTATCCGGGGCAAAGACTTAGCCCCCCCACCCCCACTTCAAAGAGGATGTGTTAGTAGGGAACTGGACGGTGTCAGTAGTTTTTCATTTTTATTATTTCATTTTTTTAATTATTTTTTACAATTGTATTTTTACAATATTATTATGCATCAGTGTCCCCCTTACATCAATGTCCCCTTACATCAGTGTACCCCTTGCTTCAAAGTCCCCCATTACTTTATAATCCCCTCTAACATCAGTGCCCCCCTTACATCAGTGTCCCCATTACTTTAAAATCCCCCTTAACAACAGAGGCCCTCAAATCATCAGAATCCTCTTTTACATCAGTGCCCCCCGCCTTTACATCAGTGTGCCCCCTTACATCAGAGTCCCCCTTACATCAATTTCCCCTCTTACATTAATGCCTCCTTACATCAGTGTCCCACCTTACTTTAGAGCTCCCCCTCTTATATTAGAGTCCTTCCCTACATCAGTGTGCCCCCTTACATCAGAGTCCCCCTTACATCAGTTTCCCCTCTTACATCAATGCCTTCTTACATCAGTGTCCCACCTTACTTTAGAGCTCCCCCTCTTATATCAGAGTCCTTCCCTACATCAGTGTGCCCCCTTACAATAGTGTCTTCCTTGCATGAGAGCCCCCCTTACATCAGTGTCCCCTCTTATACTAGAGTCCCCCCTTATATCAGTCCGTGCCCTCCCTTGTGTCAATGCCATGAGTTTGACATCAGTTTGAGGTGCTTCTGTGATCATTCGGAATTTGACTTTTTACCATTTGACCTGCAGTACACCTCCTTATGATCTTCTGCTAGTGGGTTCTGCATTCCCATAGACTTGTATGGGAATGCAAAAACTCCCTTGAAGCTCACAAAAGCCCATTGACACAGGTCCTAAGACACCAGTCAGAGCTAGGCTAATAAAGGAATTGTTAAATTCAGCCTTTTAACTGTGCAGACTGAACTATAAAAGATATACACCAATCAGCCATAACATTATGGCCACCCACCATAACCCATCGAGGCATGGACTCCACTAGACCTCTGAAGGTATACTGTGGTATCTGACACCAAGCTGTCAGTAGCAGATTCTTGAAGTCCTGTAAGTTGCAAGGTAGGGCTTTAATAGATATATTGTATTGTTTTTCCAGCACATTCCACAGATGCTCTATTGGATTGAGATCTGGAGAATATGGAGGCCAAGTCAACATCTAAAATAATTTTTTGTGTTCCTTAAGCCATTCTTGAATTCATCAGACCAGGCCACCTTTTTTCCATTAGTACCTGGTCTAGTTCTGATGCTCACATGCTCATTGTAGGTGCTTTTGGATGTGAACACAGGTCAGCATGGGTTCCTTGACCCGTTTGGGACTACGCAGTCCCATATGCAACAATCTGCAATGCAATGTGTGTTCTGACACCTTTCTATCAGAACCAGCATTAACTTTATCAGCAATTTGAGCCACAGTAGTTCTTCTAGTAGACCAGACTATACAGGCCACCCATCACTCCCCAAGTGCATCATTGACCTTTGGCCGCCCATGACCCTGTTGGCAGTTCACTGGTTAGGCCTCTTTCACATGGGTGATTACCTGCATACACCTGATTCCCATGGCAAGAATCAGCACATTTTTGTATGTGTGTGTGTGTGTGTGTGGGGGGGGGGGGGGGTTGGTGACAGGTGTATTTGAACAGCGACAGGCGCTCAGCGTGTACAAAGCAATGACAGACTGAGAGGCTACATGCGGTTAGGGACAGATGAGTGACCCTAGATGCAGAAAGATGCTTCCAAACTTAGACATTTTCCCCTAACCATATGTAGCTGCTGGTTGTACAGATACATACGAACAATGGTAGCTCCACTCAGCCTGTCATTAGTTTGTACAGGCTGAGCGCCTGTCGCTGTACACATACAGCCACTGGAATCCAGTCTATGCATAGTCTCCCATATGAAGGAAGCCTTATACCTGTCATACCTGTCATCAGCTTTTTTTCCAGTTAACAAGAAAAAGTCATAGGTCAGCTGAATAAATACTAGAAAAACAGACAAGCAGTGCCAATCTAAGTGCAGCAACCTCAGCTTGTATCCCCAATGCTGTTTTGTTCTTTTGATTTGGTACATTGCTGCTTGGTTGTTTCCAACCTCAGTTTGTGTCTTCAACTCTGTTCCTGTTTTCTAATTTGGTGCCGTCACCTGATTGCTACCCACCTTGGCTTGTGTCTTGGCTACATTCCTGTTGCCCGTTCAGGTAGCACAGCGTTCTTACATATGTTTCCTTTCTACTGGTCTACGCACCTGACAACTGTACAGATCCTCTACTGCCTACAACACTCATATCAATCTGTGCCTTTACATTCCCTATTACCACTACCAGGGATGTTGGACAGGACAAAAGAATCCCTCTCATCATTCACTACGTACATGACATGTGTACTTAGCTGTGTTCCTACACTTCCACTTTAAATTAAATCTAAAGAAAAAAAACAGCGTAGAGGTAAATTATTATTTAAGGCTGTGTAATGTGACAGGTGTACTTATAACAAATGCTTTTTGTGTTTTTAGGAGAAACAAATGAAAATTCTTACAAAAGAAGTATAAAACTATCATAACTTATGGTAAGAACAGCTCGTTTCCAGAGGCATGAGTAAAAAATTAGATCTTTGTATTGGAAAGAGAAGGTCACCTCTATTTTGTTTGAGTACAGGAGACACGCCGGTCAACATTTTAAAAATTCCTGGCAGGGAGCCTAGAGAGAGAGGCGTATTTGTCACTTTAGGTCGCCACATAAAAATCAGTTGTTCTCTTGACTGGGAAACATTGGGCACATAGAGCTAGATCGTGAATTTTTCTGACTGTATCTTCTGTCATAACTAAAGATTCACACAAGTCATAACATCATAAGACACCCTGATATTGGCAGATGGCACAAAAAAGTACATTAATATATTTTTATATGGTTTTACTTGTGTAGTCACTTTGCCCTAGGCAGGAGTGTTTCATCAAATGTAGTACAGTCTGGCTGTAAATAGCGAATACTTAAATTCATAGATGGTCCCGATTTGCGTAACTCCACCTTTTTTGCTTACTCCTGACAGTTATCAGCGTATGTCTCTGGTTTTAGAAAGGGGAATGACAATAGCTGGAGTATACATATTTCTGCCCTTCTCACAAGGAGTGCACCGCTAAGATTTTTACTACCACTGGTGCATGCTGGAGAAGGATATAAAATATTTGGGTCAACTGTGATGTCTTTACCCAAGGCTTAGGCCAGGGGAGGAGTGCTGTCAGTGCTGCTAACCTCCTAGATCTGTGTTTGAAGGTCAGGCCTGGTCAAGGCCAGGAGCTGTCCTGCCTGGAATGCAGGAAGTTATACTCAAGCTGGAGTGAAGCTTTACTCAAGCTGGTGTCTCAGGGGATAGATTGTGAAGTGACTGGTGCTGAATTCTGCCACCTTTCGCTACACTTATTTCAGAAATACTGCATTTACAGTGCCTTGAAAAAGTATTCATACCCCTTGAAATTTTCCACATTATGTCATGTTACAGCCAAAAACGTAAATGTATTTTATTGGGATTTTTTTCTGATAGTGGCACGTAATTGTGAAGTGGAAGGAAAAATGATAAATGGCTTTCAAAACTTTTTATAAATAAATATGTGAAAAGTGTGGTGTTCATTTGTATTCAGCCCCCCCCCCCCGAGTCAATACTTTGTAGAACCACCTGTCACTGCTATTCCAGCTGCAAGTCTTTTTGGGTATGTCTCTACCAGCTGTGGGAGATTAGCTCGTGGGGATCACCTTTTCTGAATCACAGTCCGTAAACACTTTCTTAAAACCTGGCATCCGCCAGACTTTTATTTACAAGAGGTTTGCAGATAAAAGTAAACAAAACAGTAAATCTTTGCTGTCCGGTGCTAAACTAAACAGAAGACTGCTCTCTATACGGTGCGGGGCTGGTCCCCGTCACCCACAAAACATGAAGCAAAGCAAACCTTTTCTTTCAATCCAAACAAACAGCGCTCCTCTCACTCATATTCCCTTCTGAGTCTCAGGCCAGAGCCCTGCTGTGCTCTCTTCCTGGTCTTTTAATGTCCAGCTGAGTGTTGACTCCAGTGGACCAGAACATCCGGACCGGAACCCAGCCTGCCACAGAGGCTGGAAAAACTGGGCCGGACTCTGGTTCAATCTCTTACAGTGGAACGAATGCGAGGTGAAATGTACCTATAATTGTGTATCTCACCTCGCATATCGTCACACAGCTTTGCACATCTAGAGAGTGAAATTTTTCCCCATTCCTGGAATGCCGGGATTGCTAACTGTCACATTTGCTTGTGTCCTCAACCAAACTGTCAAACCATCAAATGGCTGTAGTCATAACTGTTCTCATCTGCAGCACCATGGCAACTGCAGATCAAACAGAAGCAGCTTCCTTGGCTGTAAAGGATTAAGGCAGCCATACACGGTTCGAATTTCAAAAGAATTTTCTGAAGAAGATTATAATTTATGCACTTTTAGAAAAAACGTTGGACTTTTCCACTACTCACCATCTTCGGCAATCTGCACGGTTGGTTCTAATTTATGTAGTAGGATTCTACCACTTCTGTCAATCACTGTGTAATATTTACAATGCATGTACATGTGTGTTTTTTCTAATTTTTTTTATATAATGCTCTTTTTTTATGATCTATTTTGTATTAATAAATTTATATCTTTAATATATATAATTTTTCCTTATTTTTACCAAAATTGCCTTTAAAATCCCAATTTGAGGTTCTATATCTTTAATCTATCCAGGGATGATGGCAATTTACACGCCAACCTATATGAGTCCATCAATTTTCTAGAATGAAGTGATCTAGCATGACTTAATTGTATGAATAAAGTTCCACTTTGGGATTTTAACTTATGAAAATGTCAGGGTTTTGCTTGTTTATATACAGTTGCAAAAAAATGTATGTGAACCCTTTTGGAATGATATGGATTTCTGCACAAATTGGTCATAAAATGTGATCTGATCTTCATCTAAGTCACAACAATAGACAATCACAGTCTGCTTATAACTAATAACACACAAAGAATTAAATGTTACCATGTTTTTATTGAACACACCATGTAAACATCACAGTGCAGGTTGAAAATGTATGTGAACCCTTGGATTTAATAACTGGTTGAACCTCCTTTGGCAGCAATAACTTCAACCAAACGTTTCCTGTAGTTGCAGATCAGACGTGCACAATGGTCAGGAGTATTTCTTGACCATTCCTCTGTTTCAGTTCAGCAATATTCTTGGGATGTCTGGTGTGAATCGCTTTCTTGAGGTCATGCCACAGCATCTCAATCGGGTTGAGGTCAGGACTCTGACTGGGTCACTCCAGAAGGCGTATTTTATTCTGTTTAAGCCATTCTGTTGTTGATTTACTTCTATGCTTTGGGTCGTTGTCCTGTTGCAACACCCATCTTCTGTTGAGCTTCAGCTGGTGGACAGATGGCCTTAAGTTCTCCTGCAAAATGTCTTGATAAACTTTGGAATAAATTTTTCCTTCAATGATAGCAATCCATCCAGGCCCTGATGCAGCATAGCAGCCCCAAACCATGATGCCCCCATCACCATACTTCACACTTGGGATGAGGTTTTGATGTTGGTGTGCTGTGCCTCTTTTTCTCCACACATAGTGTTGTGTGTTTCTTTCAAACAACTCAACTTTGGTTTCATCTGTCCACAGAATATTTTGCCAGTACTGCTGTGGAACATCCAGGTGCTCTTGTGCAAACTGTAAACGAGCAGCAATTTTTTTTTGGACAGCAGTGGCTTCCTCTGTGGTATCCTCCCATGAAATCCATTCTTGTTTAGTGTTTTACGTATCGTAGATCCGCTAACAGGGATGTTAGCATATGCCAGAGACTTTTGTAAGTCTTTAGCTGACACTCTAGGATTCTTCTTCACCTCATTGAACAGTCTGCGCTGTGCTCTTGCAGTCATCTTTACAGGACGCCCACTCCTAGGGAGAGTAGCAGCAGTGCTGAACTTTCTCCATTTATAGACAATTTGTCTTACCATGGACTGATGAACAGCAAGGCTTTTGGAGATACTTTTATAACCCTTTCCAGCTTTATGCAAGTCAACAATTCTTAATCGTAGGTCTTCTGAGAGCTCTTTTGTGCGAGGCATCATTCACATTAGGCAATGCCTCTTGTGAAAAGAAAACCCAGAACTGGTGTGTGTTTTTTATAGGGCAGGGCAGCTGTAACCAACACCTCCAATCTCATCTCATTGATTGGACTCCAGTTGGCTAACACCTCACTCCAATTAGCTCTTGGAGATCTCATTCATCTAGAGGTTCACATACTTTTTCCACCTGCACTGTGAATGTTTACATGGTGTGTTCAATAAAAACATGGTAACATTTAATTCTTTGTGTGTTATTAGTTTAAGCAGACTGTGATTGTCTATTGTTGTGACTTAGATGAAGATCAGATTACATTTTATGACCAATTTGTGCAGAAATCCATATCATTCCAAAAGGGCTCACATACTTTTTTTTGCAACTGTATAAAAAATGTACTGTTTTAGATTTTCTTTAGTATCACAATGTAGCAGTACCAATGGGATTAGTGTGACAATTATAAAAATAATTGCATATGGACTTTGCATGATGACAACAAAATAATACAAATTAAAAAGTATTGTAGGCTTTGAGAAGCAATGCTGATGTACTGGGGTCTGATGGGGATAAATAACTAAAAATAGTGAGCAATAATGAGCAAGCAATGTGGCAAAGACTGAGTAGGATTGCGATGTGTTCACTCTGTGCATTAATATACTGTCACGCAAGTGTTCCTGCAACGATTTCATTGTATCTGATGGGGTGATCTTTTCAGTCTGATCTGGGGAGACTAAAGGAAGTCGGAGGAGAGGCTGGCAAGGCATACAGCATTGGGAAGCTCTCCAAATGTCCCTCCATAATGAAAGTGGCGGGGTATTTTTGTTAAAACTTAAGCACAAATGAAACATTTCTGGATAACTGTCTCTACCAAAAAGCCCAAATCTGGGTAAACTCTTGAGCCGGGCAAATTGTATCATCTCTTTTTCCTACTTGTTGAAATGAGAAACACTTTGATCTAATTTTCCGGCTGCTAGACTTGGTTTCACAACCAGTTAAATTAAACATCTAAAAATATAAAAGCTTAAATTAAATTATCTTGCACTATTTCCTTATAAATGACCAAGCTAAGAAACTTCTAGATCAATGCTTACTTTACTCTTTAAATCCTTTAGGCAGTTCACATCCTCTCACAGAGCATTTATAATGCAAATCTGCCAAGATTATGACATTGCATTTTCTAAATTGTCTTCATCATTTCATGTGATTGAATGGTTTATAGGGACACTTTATCATTTGTTTTGATTAGGTAATTCAATATAATATTTATTATGCACTAAACCTTATTTATTTATATAAAAATACAAAAAATGAAATTAAAATGTTACATTGAACTGTGAGGTCAAAAGCAAAGCAGAGATAAGGTAAAGACATTTAAAAATTTGACTACAGCATCATTTTCTCTCTGTCTGAATATACTAATCTCCAATAAGACTCTTGCCAATCACGTAAACCTGACTAAAACTCAATTTCATTTTTTTTCTTCTTTAAAGTGATCGTAAAGTCTCGTTTTTTCCCCCATAAAAGTAACAAACATGTTATACTTACCTGCTCTGTGTAGTAGATTTGCACAGAGCAGTCCAGATTCTCCTCTTCTTGGGTTCCTCATTGGCTCTCTTGCCCCCCCCCTCTGTCGAGTTACCACACAGCAAGCAGCTTGCTATGGGGGCACCCGAGCCGAGTCACAGCTCCCTGTGTCCATTCAGACATGGAGCCCCGGTTTAGCATACCTGCAGTCTATCTCCATCACCGCATTTTCAAAACATTCAAAATAAATAACTGAACCTGACATTACCTCAGGATCTCGTGTTACATTTTCATTGTGCCCACAGGCATCAACAATATCTGGAAATGGATCAGTCCAACCTATCGTTGTGCAGGTTCTGCTTATATTTGCTGCAGGAAAATAAAAATTTGCATTTCAAGTGTGTCTTACACAGAGAGGACAACAGATAGCTACAGTGTTGGCATAGGCAATTCACAGTCCACAAACAAATCAAGTTATAATGCTCCACCACCAAATTCATAGCAATATAAGCACAGCTTCTTTGGGACAAATCCTAGGTTAGGTCATTGAAAACTGGAGTTTTGTTTATGGAATTTATGGGCGAAAAAGTCTCTGATCCCTTTTCTAAATTATTCAATTTTTTTGATTTTATATTTCACTCAAACCGTCTATCGACATTGTAAGGCAAATTCAAGCCGAACATTTATTTCTAGTTTAGGATAGAGTGGATAGATGCAGATTATATGAAAACGGAGCAAGGCTACTTAACGCCTTTCTGCTTCATCCATATCAATCCATTATCCCGAGCAGTTTTCCATACTTTAAAGTAGATCTAGACTTTTATTGAATAACATTTGTTTCTTTTTCGTACATCACGGGACACAGAGCGACTTAGTCATTACTAATGGGTTATATAGTTTACCTTCAGGTGTTGGCACTGGCCAATTCCAAACCGGAAGTACCCTCCCCTATATAAGCCCCTCCCACCCGGGAGCACCTCAGTTTTTTGCCAGTGTCTAAGGTGTTGGCCAAAGAGTAACATGTGTTTTCACTGGGCTTGCGTACAGGTTCTTTTGGGCCTTAGTAAGCTGTTCCGGATCCCACCAAAAAAGCTTCATAGCTAAACGGTCGGTACCCGGGCCTTGCAGCAGAAGAGCAAGGTTTTGCCTGTAATGCTTCTCTTAGGAGGGCTGGACCCTGGGATCCAGAGCTCTGGTCATACCCACGACCAAGACGCTGTCTGTGCAGGGTGCTATACAGGTCCAGGGGAGTGGAATCCTTGGGAACCCGGTCCCTGAAGGTTTAATTACAATGCCTGCCGTGATAGGTGAAGTTTGGACTTTTGTGGACCAAACAAAGTCCTGCGGCGGGGATCAGGTAAGTGGGGGCCCTCAGGAACTTGGTTCTATTGGGGGACCCCCAAGCCTAATTTGTCTTTCTGTCTGTTACCTAACGGTATTCCCGCTAAATATCTGTGTTTGCCTATAACTACTGAAAATGTAAAATTTTAATAGTAGTCAAGAAAAAAAAAAAAAAAACAGGGACCGCGGTACCTGTGTTAAACCACTAGAGGCCGCTGTAGTCCATTTTTCTTGTAAATGTGGATCTTTGGTTTTCTCAACTCAAAAGATCCAGGCAGCTGGTAAGTTTCTCTGAGGGAATCCACTTCCTCTGCCCTGTTGCTGCGTTCATCCACCGCACAGGCCCTCCGGCAAAAAGGGCCCTGGCTCCTAGTCCTCTGTTGGTTTTCGAAAAGGGCGCCATTGGCGCACGGGCGCGCGCGCGGGGCGCGTGCACGCGCCTCCTATGAAAAAAAAGGGGCGGGGCGGGTGGATGACGCTCGATGCGCGCCGCGGCGCTTCTGCGCATGTGCGGGCGTCCCAGCATGGTTAAAAGACACAGTACAAGTGTCAGCTGCATGCAAACAGAGCTAGCAACAAACAGTGGCACACAGAGGCGGTTGATGCAGGCATCCCCATAGAAAGGCACTTTAGTGGACACCAGCTGGTATATAGCAGCACCTGTGTTAGACTATTACCAGCAAAAATTGGTGTATGACGACGGGAATACCTCAGCTTTGTGCTTAAAGGATATGTCGTCCAGACGCTCCGGAAATAGATCTTCCAGGAAGCCAAAGGGGTCTCCATCGGGCTCTGAGGATATTGGGCATGCTTGCACTGCACCAATCTCCCCTGAGAATGCAGAGGTCAGTAGCCGTAGAAACCCCGCAGGAATGCCTGGTGCTGCGGCTGTCCCCAGTCCACCTGCTCCTGTATATATAACAGAGGAGGTTTTATCCTCAACTCTGGGAGGATTGGAAGAGAGATTAACAGCATTGATCGCTGCTTCCCTGTCACAGGAAAAGCGCGTCCGATCTCCGTCTCCTCCTTCAGAGTGCCTGTTAGTGGAGGAACAGCCCCACACAGAGATCGACCTACCTGAAGGGGATCAGGATGAGGTTGATTCACTTATAGAGGAATCAACAGTGGAAGAACCTTTCTCAGCTTCTCAGGCTGAAAGATTATGGGTTCAGTCTCTGACTAACATGGTCCGATCAGCATTTAAAATGCCTCTGGCGGAACCACCATCCACTACGGTTTCCTCGCTGGGGTCGCTAAAAGCTCCCCAGGCGGTCTGTTCCTTCCCAATCCACCCTTTATTAGAAGGGCTTATTTACCAGGATTGGGAGCATCCTGATAAAATATTTGCTCCCCCCAAGAGATTTCCGGTGATCTATCCCATGGAGGATAAGTTCATAAGAAAATGGAGGGTCCCTATAGTGGACGCAGCCATCTCTTCTGTTAACAAATCACTGACATGTCCAGTAGATAATGTTCCAATGTTCAAAGACCCAATAGATAAAAAATTGGAGTCTTTACTAAAATCTGCTTTCTCTACAGCAAGTATGGTGACACAACCTGCGGTAGCAGCGATTGGAGTCTGCCAAGCAGTGAAAGATCAGTTGAAACAAGTCTTAAGGGACTTACCAGATCAGCAGGCTCATGCCCTAGCTGACCTGCCTAGAGCCTTGTGTTTTGCGGTGGACGCCATAAAGGATACAATCCAACAGGCCTCCCGCTTTACGCTGTCTATAGTACATATGCGTAGGCTTCTGTGGCTCAAAAACTGGTCTGCTGAAGCTCCCTGTAAAAAACTGCTGGTTAGCTTCCCATTTCATGGAGAACGCTTATTTGGAGAAGATCTGGACAAATATATCCAGAAAATTTCTGCCGGTAAAAGTTCACTCTTACCGGTTAAGAACAAGGGTAGAAGTCCTTCTTTTAAGAGGCCTACCTCTCCAGTCCCGGGCACATCGGCTGGGAAGCAGTTCCGACGGCCTCCGCGGTCAAATTCAGGGGGCAGAAATCAGGGACAATCACAGGGTAACAAGAAGCCCTGGATCAAGAGAGGTACAAAACCTCCCCCTAAGGCATGAAGTATTGCCCCCGCTCAATCGGGTGGGGGGAAGACTTCAGTTGTTCACAGAGACCTGGCGGGACACCATCAGAGACAGATGGGTGCTCTCCGCAGTAAGTCTGGGATACAAGCTGGAGTTAAAAGGCACTCCTCCTGCCCAATTTATGAGGTCAAACGTGCCAAGAGATCCCCAAAAGAGAGGATCCCTCCTTCTGGCACTAGAACAACTATTGCTCCAAGGGGTAATCATGAAGGTTCCCCTGGAAGAAAGCGGATTCGGGTTTTACTCGAACCTTTTCACAGTCCCCAAACCAAATGGGGACGTGAGGCCCATATTAAATCTAAAAGGGCTAAACAAGTTCCTAAATATCAGGACCTTTCGGATGGAGTCGATCCGATCAGTGGCCACCGCCCTACAAGGGCAGGAATGGCTAGCCTCGATCGACATAAGGGATGCTTATCTGCATATTCCCATCTTTCCGGCCCATCAGAAATTTCTACGCTTTGCAGTAGAAGGGCGCCATTTTCAGTTCAGAGCCTTACCTTTCGGTCTGGCCACAGCACCACGAGTGTTCACAAAAATTCTGGCCCCATTATTGGCCAATCTAAGAACACAGGGTGTAACGATAATGGCATATCTAGACGACCTGCTACTAATAGACCACTCAGTGGAAAAGCTGGAAGTAGCTATTCACAAGACAATCGAGTATCTGGAATATCACGGTTGGATTATCAACCGGGACAAGTCAGCTCTAAGACCAGTCAAAAGTCTGGAATACTTAGGGCTAAGGCTGGATTCAAATCAGAGAAAGATTTTCTTACCTCCAGAGAAGGTGTCGTCTTTAAGAAATTTGACCCACTTAGTGGGTACAAAAAGAAAACCATCCATACGTCTCTGCATGAGGCTGCTGGGAAAGATGGTGGCTTCATTCGAAGCGGTACCCTACGGTCAATTCCATTCAAGGAATTTGCAAAGGGCCATACTGTCAGCCTGGAACAAAAAAGTTCAGGCTTTAGACTTACCAATGTCCCTGTCCCCTTCCGTTCGCAAGAGCCTCCATTGGTGGTTGGTGCCCCAGAATCTGGAAAGGGGGAAACCCTTCAGTCCGGTTTCTTGGAAGGTGGTCACTACAGATGCCAGCCTCATCGGCTGGGGGGCAGTGCTGGAGCAATGGTCTCTCCAGGGCAGGTGGTCAGAAGCAGAAAGGCCCTGCCCATCAATCTCTTAGAGATACGAGCAGCCCGGTATGCCCTAGTAGCATGGACATCCAAACTCCAGGGGTCCCCTGTCAGAATTCAATCAGACAATGCCACGGCAGTGGCATATATCAATCATCAGGGTGGCACCAAAAGTCGTGCAGCCCAGAAGGAAGCAAATTGCATTCTGGAGTGGGCAGAAAGATATGTCCCAGCCATATCCGCGGTTTTCATCCCAGGAGTGGAAAATTGGAGAGCGGACTTTCTAAGTCGCCAACAATTATGCCCGGGGGAATGGTCTCTTCACCCCGAGGTTTTCCAGGCAATATGCCAGCGGTGGGGAACACCGGATGTAGATCTGCTAGCATCCAGATTCAACGCAAAGGTGGACAGGTTTGTGTCTCGCACAAGGGATCCCCTAGCTTGCGGCTCGGATGCCCTAGTGTTCCCTTGGGATCGGTTCAAGCTGATATATGCATTCCCACCGCCACAATTGTTACCGCGATTACTCCGCAGAATCAGGGTAGAAAAGAAACCAGTGATTCTGGTGGCTCCAGCGTGGCCCCGAAGGGCATGGTACGCGGAGATTGTAAAAATGTCAGTGAGGAGTCCTTGGACCCTCCCACTTCGTCCGGACCTGCTGTCGCAAGGACCGATATACCACCCTTCCTTACCAGCCCTAGGTTTGACGGCCTGGCTATTGAAGCCCACATTCTGAAAAAGAGAGGGCTCTCTAATTCTGTGGTATCTACCATGATCAATGCCAGGAAACCGGTATCCAGGCAGATCTATTATAGGATCTGGAAAGCGTACATTACGTGGTGTGAGACCAAGAAATGGCATCCACGTAAGTACATGATAGGGAGGATTCTGGACTTCCTACAGTGGGCTGTAGATAGGAAGCTGGCCTTGAGTACTATCAAGGGTCAGATTTCGGCCTTGTCAATATTTTTTCAAAGGCCCTTGGCTTCACATTCACTAGTCAAAGCCTTTATACAAGGAGTGATGCGTATTAGCCCTCCGGTTAGTATTCCCATATGTCCTTGGGACTTAAACCTGGTTCTGTCGGTTCTACAGAAACAACCGTTTGAACCATTACAACACATTTCCTTGGTTCTTCTCACCAGGAAATTGGTTTTCTTAGTAGCCATTTGTTCGGCTAAAAGAGTGTCGGAATTAGCAGCTATGTCCTGTAAGGAGCCATATCTGGTTGTCCATAAGGACAGAGTAGTATTACGTCCTCATCCAGCCTTTCTTCCTAAGGTGGTATCGAGGTTTCATTTGAACCAAGATGTGGTTCTTCCTTCTTTTTTCCCCAAACCTAGCTCAGTAGAGGAAAAGTTATTACATTCTTTGGATGTGGTAAGAGCAGTTAAAGCTTATCTAAAAGCCACTGCTCAGATTCGCAGAACGGATTCTTTGTTTGTTCTGCCGGAAGGCCCCAGAAGGGGTCAGGCAGCATCAAAATCTACTTTAGCCAAGTGGATTCGACAGGTCATAATACAAGCCTATGGCTTGAGAAAGAGACCGCCTCCGTTCAAAGTTAGGGCGCACTCCACAAGAGCGGTTGGAACTTCATGGGCAGTGCATCACCAGGCCTCCCTGGCTCAAGTATGTAAGGCCGCAACATGGTCTTCGGTACACACGTTTACTAGATTCTATCAGGTAGACGTTAGAAGTCAGGAGGATGTCGCCTTTGGGCGCAGTGTGTTGCAGGCCGCAAAAGATCCTCATGCCTGATGGCGCCCAGCTTATGTACCCCCCCCTCATTTGGCATTGCTTTGGGACGTCCCATTAGTAATGACTAAGTCGCTCTGTGTCCCGTGATGTACGAAAAAGAAAAAGGGATTTTTATAACAGCTTACCTGTAAAATCCTTTTCTTGGAGTACATCACGGGACACAGAGCTCCCACCCCTCTTTTTGGGACACTTATTGCTTGGCTACAAAACTGAGGTGCTCCCGGGTGGGAGGGGCTTATATAGGGGAGGGTACTTCCGGTTTGGAATTGGCCAGTGCCAACACCTGAAGGTAAACTATATAACCCATTAGTAATGACTAAGTCGCTCTGTGTCCCGTGATGTACTCCAAGAAAAGGATTTTACAGGTAAGCTGTTATAAAAATCCCTTTTTTCCCAGTGTGTTATATTATTATATTATATGTATGGGATATTTACCATTGGCAGTTGCCTTACACACAGAGCACTGAAATTCAACAGGTGTGGTAAAAACTCTGGAGTTCTGCCGGGTCCACACTACAGTTTTTTTTGTGCAACCCAGCAGGTTGCATAAAAAAAAATCACAGCTCCGGTCAGAGACACTGTACTAACCATGCAAGGTTAGTTCAGTGATCTCCCCCGCTGAGCTTTTGTGTTCTAACAGGAGGATGGCCCCCTTGCCAGAACACTCCGATCAGCACTCTCTGCCATTGGCTGACAGCACTGATAGCGAGTCTGTTGGCTGCTGGTTTTCCAGTATGCAGGTCCGAAAAAAGAAGATGAACTTCTGTTGGACAGACCGACATACACACAGGCTGAATGTTGGGCATTTTTTGGTTCAAACCAGCTGTTGTCTCCCAACATTTGGCCCGTGTGTACGGGGCTTTAGTCACCAAAGTTGCCCTATGCATGACACTAGGAACAGACCCCCAAGAGGGGATGTAAAAAAGCGTGTAGCCATGTTTTATGTACTGTATGATTTATTAATACACTGTAAACTGAGCTGCACATACACAACATTTTTCACAAGGTGAGCAAGACTATAAACAAGCTGCTGTGGCTGGACGGTGCATCAAATGGTACTAATGTTTAGGGCAACATGCAACCAGGGACAAATATCTGGAATGCTAAAAGTCTGCATTTTGTCATTTGTCCCTGTACCCATACTACCCTAAATATTAGTAACATTTGAAGCACTGTTCAGCTCTGTCCAGCTGCAGTTGCTTTCAGCCTCCTATAGAGTTTTGAAGGCTTCCAATAGCAGGGCTGGATGGTGTGCCTGTGCCTTCCATCCCCATAAAAACACTGGAAAATCATAAACAGGGGTAAGTGCCCATTGTACATAAGGCCTTAGCAAATCTACCTCAATAAGTGGTCATCTCTGACAATGAAAGCCAGGTGCTGTGAAAGCTTGCATTTAAATATATAAAGTTAATAAATATTATGATTTATGTGGAGACTCTATGGCAGGCCATAGATGATGCGATTTTCATGCAAGGAAAGAAAATCGCTTGATTCCTCTAGTCAGTGTTGATGGGGGAATCCTTCTCATGGAGCTATTGTGTTCTCCCAGATGGGTGAGCCATCCCTGTCGGAGAACACAATGATTATTGCTGGAGGCTACAGCCGCTAGCAATAATTGCATGCCGAAAATCCATCATGTTGGTTGTACCAAAGTCAATTGATGGATCGACTTGGGTACATTTAGCCTGCCTATAGATGTTCGAATCTCAGCCAGTCTCTGCTGAACTGGCCGAGATTCGAACCATCTATGGCCAGCTTATCTCTGAGTCAATACCCACCAAAGTTCACCTTTAGCAACCACCTATCTGTTATTTTTGTTTTTCAATTGACCTGGCACTTGGATGCCCCAATGCGCTAATGTAGTGCATTACTGTGCCAAATAAAAACCTAGATGTTTACCAAACGCTCTGTGGAAATTTCTTAAAACTGATGCAGACAGAATTTAAAGCAGCTGTTTAAAGTACCCAACAAACTTCTAGCTTCAGCCTGTTCAGTTAAAGTGGTTCTAAAGTTTTTTTACCTTAATGCGTTCTATGGATTATACTTAACTGAGCCCGATGTCAATCTAGCGCTGTGCATGAGAGCAGCATCGCTGCTGTCTCTCCCTCTCTCCTCACTGGCTCAGACACAGCAGTGGAAGCCAATGTTTTTGTCAATCACAGCTAGTGAGGGGGGAGCAAGGGGTTGGGCCAAGCCACACTCTGTGTGGACACACAGAGAGCGACTCGGGAGTGAGCGTTCATGAGTGCCCCCATAGCAAGCGGCTTGCTATGGTGGTACTAAGTAGGGCAGAGGAGCCAGGAGTGCCAGCGGGGGGACCTGAGAAGAGGAGGATAGGAGCTGATCTGTGCCAAACAGAGCAGGTAAGTATACCATGTTTGGTATTTTTGTTTTTAATTACCTTTACAATCACTTTAAGCTTTAAAAAAAACAACAACGCACAGCTCCTCCATATTCTGTCTGCTCCAGTTTTAGCAAACCCCAATCTCTGGGTGTACACTGTATGTGGTATGGTTTGAACAGGTAGCCAAGGTCAGCTTGAAGATCAGCATCAGGAGATGCACAGATTGTGCCTCAAAGCCAAAACAGAGAATAGAACCAATGCAAAAGTTCCGAGAGAGGCAAGCGGAGTCCAGTGTAATCAGAAAAAAAGATCCCACCCATGAGATAACAAAATGCAGCACTGGTCTTTTTTTCAACTTTTGATTAGGTTAAGGAAGGATTAATACGCACAGTATGTAAGATTTTATTGTTGTCTGTGACTCTATAAAGAAGACTTCCCCTCTGTTTTTCAGAGATAGGAGAAAACCGGGGTGCCGGTATGAGAAGGCATACACCAATGTAACCTCACAGATGTTAATATCCCCACTCTACAGATATATAAAGTGTTCTTGTTGCTGTCAATGTCATAATCTGGGACTGGCTTTTAAAATCAGTGGCAGTTGTTATTCACCCCCTCTCTGACAATGAAAAGTATGACAATACTAACTAAAGCTGTTGTCAAAATCCATTTGAAAAATAAATGCATCCGTTTACAATGCAACTTATCCCAAAATGTATTCAAATAACAAAAATATAATTAGCCTGATCAGTTAGTCAAAATGGTGAACCAATGTGTCAGATCTATTAATTTTCTGTTTTTCATGTCTATTTTTATCCTAAAACTGGCTTTCTCATTATCTGTCACTTCAGACCAATAGATGGTAAACTAATGCTTTATGTATTATGCATGGAGTTGTGCAGTTCTGAGCTAGGTTTAAAGTCAATATGAGTAAGGATTTGTGACTCTTTCTATAATGTCACAGTGTGCGTCACTTACCATCTTTGCTGAAGAAATGTCGTAGCACTAAAGGGCAAGACTGCGTGACGGTTTCTCCAAATTTAGCTTGGTCCCAGCATGTTACATTATCCCATACTCCCAAACATCCTGTCAACAAATATAAAGATAATTATTATTATTTATTTTTTTCTCAAATATAATTTCACTGAACATTGAATATTCACAGCTGAGTGAGCGATAGAGTGTTAAACAGCTGACTGGAGTATTGATCCTACAATGGTTAGATGTTTGGGTATTTTTTCTACTGTCATTTAAAGATAAACTATATTGGGATAAATTTTGATTAAAAAATATATTTTAAGTTTATATTTTTGATAGTTTGATTTATATTTTCTTTTTACTAAATATATAAAATCTAGCAAGCATTTAATACAACGTGCAATTTCACTAGAATCATATAGCATTATGAGTTTCCTAAAGAGAGAGCAGAGGGGAAGGGAGGGAAAGAAATTCACTCCTCCGACTTCTACTGGTGTGTGTAACACACCTAAACCAGAAAATACTTTTCATTCCTTTTGTTGGAAGGTGCAACATTGTTTTTTTATATCATACATTTATGGATTTTTACTGCCTGGATAATAAAGCCATTTGGCCTGTTGGAAGTCGTCTTGTGTGTAACAAGTATAACAAAAAGATTGCATACCAGAATCCTGATCCTGGAAGAGATTCCACACATACCCCCTAGCAGTGGGGCATGGAGATAAGAAAGCCTCAGCTCACATAATTGTGCACAGCCTATTGCATTGGGATGAACACCCCAAAGCTCAAACATATTTGTGTGTGTGTGTGCGCATGTTAATATACAGTAAAACCTTGGTTTGAGAGTAACTTGGTTTGAGAGCGTTTTGCAAGACAAGCAAAATTTTTAAATACATTTTGACTTGATATACAAGCGATGTCTTGATATACAAGTAACGTCAAGTCACAACTGAGTATAAAACATTTAGCAAGTCACGTGGTTGATGATGAAAACAGGCACATCTAAGTATGCAGGCATCCGGGGTAAAGCTGTCCACATAGACCATCCTCCACACCGCCATCAACGTCATCCCATTAACGCTGCGCTCCGCGAGCGCTTCAAGCCTTGCTTTCAAATCGCTCTTCTGCAGGGTAGTTTTCCCCTTCACGATTGCAGACTGACAGCGGTGAGAGCCAGCGGTGTGGAGGACGGTCTATGTGGACAGCTTTACCCCAGATGCCTGCATACTTAGATGTGCCTCTTTTAACCACTTAAGCCCTGGACCAATACGCAGCATAAATACCAGAGCTGATTTTACAATTTGGCACTGCGCTGCTTTAACTAGAAATTGTGCGGACATGCAATGTTGTACTCAAACAAAATTTGCATCCTTTTCTTCCCACAAATAGAGCTTTCTTTTAATGGTATTTGATTGCCTCTGTGATTATTTTATTTTGCAAAATAAACGGAAAAACCGAAAATTTTGAAAAAAAATGATATTTTCTACTTTTTGTTATAAGAAAAATCGAATAAACTCAATTTTAGTCATACATTTATGCCAAAATGTATTCATCCACATGTCTTTAGTAAAAAAATGTCAATAAGCGTATATTTATTGGTTTGCGCGAAAGGTATAGCGTCTACAAACTAGGGTACATTTTCTGGAATTTACACAGCTTTTAATTTATGACTGCCTATCTCATTTCTTGAGGTGCTAAAATGGCAGGGCAGTACAAAATCCCTCCAAATGACCCCATTTTGGAAAGTAGACACCCCAAGGAAATTGCTGAGAGGCATGTTGAGCCCATTGAATGTTTTTTTTTTGTCCCAAGTGATTGAATAATGACAAAAAAAAATTACAAAAAGTTGTGACTAATTGATATATTACTCACACATGCCGTGGTTATGTGTGGAATTGCACCCCAAAATACATTTTGTTGCTTCTCCTGAGTATGGGGATACCACATCTGTGGGACTTTTTAGGAGCCTAGCCGCGTACGGGACCCCGAAAACCAAGCACCGCCTTCAGGATTTCTAAGGGCGCAAATTTTTGATTTCACTCCTCACTACCTATCACAGTTTCGAAGGCCATAAAATGCCAAAATAGCACAAACCCCCCCCAAATGACCCCATTTTGGAAAGTAGACACCCCAAGGATATTGCTGAGAGGCATGTTGAGCCCATTGAATATTATTTTTTTGTCCCAAGTGATTGAATAATGACAAAAAAAAATTACAAAAAGTTGTCACTAAATGATATATTGCTCACACGTGCAATGGTTATATGTGGAATTGCACCTCAAAATACATTTTTCTGCTTCTCCTGAGTACGGGGATACCACATGTGTGGAACTTTTTAGGAGCCTAGCCGCGTACGGGACCCTGAAAACCAAGCACCGCCTTCAGGATTTCTAAGGGCGCAAATTTTTGATTTCACTCCTCACTACCTATCACAGTTTTGAAGGCCATAAAATGCCAAAATAGCACAAAACCCCCTCAAATGACCCCATTTTGGAAAGTAGACACCCCAAGCTATTTGCTGAGAGGCATGGTGAGTATTTTACAGCTCTCATTTGTTTTTGAAAATGAAGAAAGAAAATAATGTTTGTTTTTTTTTTTCTTTTTTCAATTTTCAAAACTTTGTGACAAAAAGCAAGATCTGCAAAATACTCACCATACCTCTCAGAAAATAGCTTGGGGTGTCTACTTTCCAAAAGGGGTCATTGGGGGGGATTTGGGCCATCTGGGCATTCCATGGCCTCCGAAACTGTGATAGGTAGTGAGGAGCGAAATCAAAAATTTATGCCCTTAGAAACCTTGAAGGCGGTGCTTGGTTTTTGGGGTCCCGTACGCGGCTAGGCTCCCAAAAAGTCTCACACATGTGGTATCCCCATACTCAGGAGAAGCAACAGAATGTATTTTGGGGTGTAATTCCACATATGCCCATGGCATGTTTGAGCAATATATATATCATTTAGTGACAACTTTGTGCAAAAAAAAAATAAAAAAAAATTTTTTTTCCGCAACTTGTGTCAACATATAAAATATTCCAAGGACTCGACATGCCTCTCAGCAAATAGCTTGAGGTGTCTACTTTCCAAAATGGGGTCATTTGAGGGGGTTTTGAACTGTCCTGGCATTTTATACACAACATTAGGAAGCTTATGTCACACATTATCCACTCTTCTAACCACTTGAGCCCTTTCTGACACTTTTTGTTTACATGAAAACATTTTTTTTTTTGCAAAAAAATTACGTTGAACCCCCAAACATTATATATTTTTTTAAAGCAAAGGCCCTACAGATTAAAATGGTGGGTGTTGCATTTTTTTTTTCCACACAGTATTTGCGCAACGATTTTTCAAACACATTTTTTGGGGAAAAAATACACTTTTTTAAGATTTTAATGCTCTAAAACACACTATATTGCCCAAATGTTTGATGAAATAAAAAAGATGATCTTAGGCCGAGTACATGGATACCAAACACGACATGCTTTAAAATTTCGCACAAACGCGCATTGGCGACAAACTACATACATTTTTTAAAGCCTTTAAAAGCCTTTACAGGTTACCCCGTTAGATTTACAGAGGAGGTCTACTGCTAAAATTACTGCCCTCGATCTGACCTTTGCGGTGATACCTCACATGCATGGTGCAATTGCTGTTTACATATGACGCCAGACCGACGCTTGCGTTCGCCATTGGGCAAGAGCAGGGCAGGACAGGGGTGCTTTTTTTTTTATTATTAATTTTGCTTTTTTATTTTATTTTTAAATTGTTCCTTCCATATTTTTTTTTTTTTTATCATTTTTATTGTTATCTCAGGGAATGTAAATATCCCCTATGATAGCAATAGGTAGTGACAGGTACTCTTTTTTTGAAAAAACTGTGGTCTATTAGACCCTAGATCTTTCCTCTGCCCTCAAAGCATCTGACCACACCAAGATCGGTGTGATAAAATGCTTTCCCAATATCCCAATGGCGCTTTTTATATCCGGGGGGGGGACGACATTCCCTCCCACTGCTTGTAAAAGCAGTCCAGAGGCTAATTAACCGCTAGGATTGCTTTTGCATGAAAGCCGGTTGCTGGCTGAAAAGAATGATACCAAGATGATACCTAAACCCGCAGGCATCATTCTGGCATAACCATTCAAATCCAGCAACATACCAGTACGTTGCTGGTCCTTGTTGGACATGTATTGTAATCTTTTTTTTCATGCAGCCTGTTGGCTGAATGAAAAAAAGAGATTGATCGGTGGGTATGCCCACCATTAGAATACCTCCCTTCATCCACCCACTTCTAATGATGGGCATACATGCACCATTTATATATGCCGAAGCATGGGGGCATCCTCCCGCAAAAGTTCACACACGGTCTGACTTTTTCACGGGCAAGCCTCCGTCGGAATTTCGACCGTATGTACGAGGCATTAGGAACAAAATCGCTCTTCCGCCCCTGCTGCCCCCATGCTTCGGCAAATATGCTCTTTTTTTTAACTGTGGTGGTGGAATCACCTCCTACAGCACTGGAGTCGCAGGGATCAGGCCTGTCTCTGTGAATGCTGCAGTTATGTGTGTTGTGTTTTGTAAGTGACAGTGATCGATCATACTGCACTTGGGTGGCCTGGGCTGGACAGAGGGGCAAAACGCAGGTGCTAGCAGGTATCTGGGCTAATCCCGCTAACACTGCGTTTTTGGGAACCCTAAACTGCTGGGGACGCTAGTATAGATCTGATCAGATCAGATATTGATCTGTTCTGATACTATACCACTAAGGGAGGTGTATGCTTCACGCATGGGTGTTAGCGCTACTGGCACTAACCTAACGATGCCTGGGGTGTGACGCAGACCCTCTCTGATGCTAAAACCTTATTGATATCACCCGCCGGGCGATCAGGGGGTTAAACCTTTATTGGGTTATATACGGCGGGTGCCCTGACACTATAAAGAGCAAACTAACTAACCAACCAGCATCACCCGTAACACTTATACAGTGATCACTGGTGAAAGGGTTAACTAGGGACAATCAGGGGGTTAAAACCTTTATTAGGTAATATAAGGGGGTACCTGACGCTATATAAAAACCTGACGGGGAACCTAAATAACAAAATAACTAACTGGCTAACCAGTGTTACCAGTGACACTTATACAGTGATCACTGGTGAAAGGGTTAACTCTAGGGGCAATCAGGGGGTTAAAACCTTTATTAGATAATATATGGTGGTACCTGACGCTATAAACACTTGGAGGCGAACCTAAAAAAATAACTGACTACCTAGCGGCACCAGCAGAACTAATACAGCGATCAGAAAAACGTTCGCTTAGTGACACTGGCAAAAGGGGGAGAAAGGGTTACCTAGGGGGCGATCAAGGGGTTAAACCTCTACTAGGTAATATATGGGGGTACCTGACGCTATAAAAACCTGGCGGCGAACCTAAAAAAAAACTGACTACCTAGCGGCACCACCGACACTAATACAGCGATCAGAAAAACGATTGCTTAGTCACAGTGGTGCTAGGGGGTGAAAGGGTTACCTGGGGGGCAATCAAGGGGTTAAACCTTTATTAGGGGGGGTTAGGGGGCTACCCTGGACCTAAAACTAACTGCCCTGACACTTTTACAGTTACAAATGTCACTGTTTGCATTGATCAGTAAATAAATGATCACTGTAATCAGTGACATCGTGACTGGGGGCTCGGGGGTGATCTGGGGGGTGATCTGGGGGTGACTGGGGGGGCGATCGTGTTCCTATGTGTCCTGGTGTCAGTGTACTGTTTGTGCACTAACCTGATGTCTTCTCTCCACGGCGCTCCGGTATATAAGAGCGCCACAGGAGAGATGACATCACTTCCTCCTGCCTGTGTATACATTACACAGGCAGAGGAAGCATTTGATTCGCCGGGAGCGATCGTGAGGGGGTGGCCAGAAACCAATGGCCGCCCCCTCATCACGGATCGCTCCCGGAGCGATACCGATCGCTCACTGTACCGGAGGGGGGTCCGATCGGACCCCCCACCCATACGAAGGCAGTCACGTACAGGTACGTGATTGTGCTTGTCCGTGCCATTTTGCCGACGTATATGTACAGTGAGCGGTCGTTAAGTGGTTAATCATCAACCATGTGAGTTGCTAAATGTTGTACCTTCGCTAAATGGAACCATATTGCTACACTTACAGGCGCCTCTCTTCTCTTTTATACTCTGTAGCTCCTGCTGGATTTTGCTTCTAATCCCCTTGTGGAGGCTGCCATTTGTGGATGGACATTTTATGGTTATACAACCTATCACATTGTTATAGTCTTTTTATATGGACTATAAACTGAGGGACTTAAGAATAAATGGTTGTGGAACAAATCATCTGAGTTTCCATTATTTCTTATGGGGAAATCCCCTTCGATATCCAAGTGCTTTGGATTACAAGCATGTTTCGGGAACAAATTATGCTGATATCTAAACAGGGAGAATCTGAGCCACACAGGGTGATTAGGGTGTGCTCAAGCTGGCTGCCCTCCAGCTGTTGTGAAACTACAAGTCCCATCACGCCTTTGTCTGTGGGAGTCAGACTTGTAACTGTCAGCTTTACAATGCCTAATGGGACTTGTAGTTCTGCAGCAGTTTGAGGGCCACCAGTTTGAGATCCCTGATCTAATGGAATGTGGTCATTGTGATGACAACCATGACCAAAGTCAGATCAGAGTCTAAATAACTTGCTCCACAACAATCAAGACCGCTAACACTTTAGATTGTTGTCCGTCATACGGAATCATAGGTTTGACTTATGCTTTATTTAATAGATTTAATTAATTACCAAAGTGATTCATATATATATTTTGGAATGGAAGGGGTGGGGGTTTGTTTGTTTTGTGGCGTTGTCTTTAACATTATTTTATATTCTATGTTTTTTTAAAAGCAAGAAAAAAATAGAAAAACTGAAACAAGCAACTTTTCACTGTAATTTTAAAACAACTCGTTATATTAGAAACAAAACCATTTTCCCCTTCTACTTGTCCTTTTAACCAAGTGCTAAAAAAATTCCCAAGGCTAACACAAGAGCCAACCAGGTAACAGGAGCTTAACACAGGACAAGCTGGAACCTAACCTGAACGATACCCCTTCAAGAGGGAATAGACCATCTAAACAGCGGGCTGCAAAAACTTGCGGCCAAAAGAGGCATCCGCAGATGCCAACGCATCCACTTCGTAGAACTTGTGAAAAAGCGCAACAGGCGCCTGATGACAGAAGGCCCAAGAAGCACTAAGCGCCCGAGAAGAATGCGCCGTAACAGGGAAAGGTGTAACCCGATCCCTGACAGAATAACCCAGATTCATCATCTATCCGATCCATCCAGAAAAAGGTCACAGAAGAAGCAGACATCCACTTTCTTGGCCTTTCCGTGAGTACAGAGAGCCTGACCTCCAAAAGACTCAGTGGCCGGCAAATACACCCAAATCCCCCAAACCACATCCCAGGCAGATACGCCAAATTCCTTGGGATGTGTTGACCAGGGACACAAGAAAGGAAAACACAATGTCCTTGTTCAATGGAAATCCAAGGACGGGACTATAGAAAAGGGTGAGGAACCACCTTAACCTGGGTAAGGTGAACGACAAAATAACACCACCATTTCCGACACCCTGCAAGCAGAGGTGAAGCCACCAGAGGCCACCTTCTGAGACAGATTAAGCAGTGGAATCTCCCGATATTTTGAGAGAGAGCGAGATAGAGGCTTCTGGAGAATTGAAAACACCAAGTTCAGATCCCACCGCGGTAGAAGAAAACAGATGTCTAACCCCTTGAATAAAGGTACGCACCAGGGAGTGCGAGACCAGGGGATGCTGAAGAAGACCACCCAGGCTGACACCTAGCCCTCGATGGTACTCAAGACCCATTCCTGCTCACTCCCTGAAAATGGAGGTCGGAATCGGAGCCACCTAAAACGAACAAGGGTGAATGCCCGGTGACTCACACCAGGATATATACGCTCTCCACATCCGGAGGTAAAACCTCCTAGAAGGTAGACTCCCTAGCCATCAACAGTTTTGGAACTACCGCGCCTGGCTCATCACAGCCAGGCCGTTAAAAACAGACTCTAAAGCAGGATGGGTGAACAGCCCTGGGACAATAGATTGTTCCTGAAAGCCAGTCGTCAAGGAACGCTGGCGACCAGGCGCACCCGGTTTGCGTGCCCAGACCAACTGGACCCATCCAGGACTAATAGAATAACCGGAACCCCTGCAGCCGCGATCCTGCATAAAAGTCACAACCGAAGCTGGAGAAGAGGAAAGGCGTAGAGCAAACGTCACCTTCCCCATGGGCCACCAGAGCATCCCTTGACCTACCAGAATCTTGGTACCGTCCTGTTGAGCCAGGACGCAAACAGAGCTACCTCAGGAGTGCCTCGGTAGAAACAAATCCGATGAAACACGGCCCGGTTAAGGGCCTATCCGTGGTCCAACCCTAGCCAACTGAGGTATCCGCCTGTCAGTATTCCACTCCTGGAATGCGTAAACAGGAAAGGGCCGGAACAAAACCTTCTGCCCACTGGGGGATACTGGCAACAGCCAGGGCTGCCAACAGCCTATTTGACCTGCCCTGGTGAAGGACATGAGCCACCGTGGTTGCCTTGTCCATCTGGAACCGTACCGGGAGCCCTCAAAGTCGATCCGTTCATGATCCAGACCTAGTCTGATCGCTCAAAGTTCCAGGCTATTACCCGGCAATCCGGATTCCCACCCGGACCGACTGACATTGGTGGTCACCCTGTTCAATACAAGGGGAGAAAGGATTTACCCCACCAAAGAACCGGAGAGCAAAGCCACCAGAGCAGGGAACCTCTGGTTTCCTGACTTAGCCGAATCTGATTGTCCAGAGACCTTGGGTATTTGTCCCATTATGCCAGGATCTCCCCGAAGGGAGCCTGTATGGAACTGTGCAAATGGAAATTGCCTCAAAAAAGGACCCAACACCCACAAGCAGATCCGCAGAGGAGCCCACCTGCTGGACAGTAAATGAAAAACGCAAAACATGCAACTTCTGGAGTTTTGTCCAGGAGAAGCAACAGAACTATTCAGAACTGAAACCCGGGTCAGGCTCAGGTAATCCAACGTTCTGGCAGGGCCAAAGCAGACCTTCGATGGTATAGACGCCAACTAAAATCAGTCAAGGTCTGTATGGGAACTACGTTGCTCCTCGGGGTAGTCGAGGAGAGAGAAGAAGATTGTCCAGGCAGCCCAGGACCGCAAACCCCCACTGATGTAACCACGCCAGATCCGGAGCCAACACCTCGTGAACACCCGAGGAGTGGTGGCCAGACCCAAAGGGGCAACACCACACGCTCATAATGCTCCGCACCCACAGCAAAATTGAAAAAGTGCTGGAGACGAGCACATAACAGAATGTCTAAGTAAGCATTCGTGATGTCGATAAAAGTCAGAAAGTCCCCATGATGAAGGAGTGCCACCTCCGTGCGGACAGACTCCATCCTGAACTTCTGTACCCACACAAGGCAGGTCAGAACCTTGAGATCCAGACTTGCATGTACCATGCCCTCCATCCTTTAGACTGAACAGGTTTGAATAAAAACCCCTAAAACTGTTCTCAGCACGGGAACCGGGACAATCACACTCTGCAGCAACAGGGCTTGCACAGCCCCCCGCGGAGAAAAGCCAGCAGTCTGGCGACAAACGCCCATTGGAAGAAAAACAACTCTGTGGAGGAACACAACCGGAAAACTATCTTGTAACCGGACAAAATCAAGACGCGACATGATGTCATTCAGGATAGCCCCCCAAAACACATGTCTAAGCACCACTGAGGAAACAGAGCTCAGCAACCAGGGGAAATGCGGCCAAGCGGCCTAGTGGACAACTTCATGGCCTAGACCAACCGGTCCGGCAATGCAGCAAAGGCAGGGGGATTCTGCAGAAGTAGGACTAGGCAGAACAAAAAACAACACATGGCTATGCCCATGGGCTGTCCTTAGTCAGTCATATAACCCCCTAGTCAGAGGAGAACCCCCGGAGGGACCGACCACCCCAGGGAGTACCCGCGCCCCACACCACTCCTGGGAAGGAGAGGAGGGGACCCCTTACTTACCTCTCCAGCGAAAAGCAGGGGTAACACTCCCAGACAGATCCTCCTCGCCACCGAAGTGGGGGGGGGCTGTCGGCCATGAGAAATGCTGCGACACAGGCCGAGACCCGGTCGTATGCGACCTTGCGAGACGTTTAACTTGCAGGGCCAGCCCCTGTCCAGTGGGGCTATGTCGTGGTAGACCTAGCGCGTAGCTGTGGTTTGCGCGCGCTCGCTGGCCAGACTGGGGTGACCACTGGATCAAGTGTCCAGCCCGTCGCCCAGCCCGACAGTTGATTGTAGATCTCACCGGAAAAAATCCAGGAAAAGAGAAAATAACAAACAACAAAAAAATTCCCAGGACTAGAGATCCCAGCAGGGAACTAGGTCCTAACTCCTGACTAGGCAGAAAGAAACTGAATACCTAGTGCAGGGAGGGGGTTATATGCTGACTAAGGACAGCCCATGGGCATAGCCATGTGTTGTTTTTTGTTCTGCCTAGTCCTACTCCCGCAGAGACGATATTCAAGCACAACCAATGTAACTATCGAAAAATTATCATACCTAGAATTTATCTTTAACCACTTGTCTACCGAGGTACAATATAAATGTCATGGTAGAAAAGTGGTTAAATCAAACTCATAGCTGCAATATAACTCACTGATATCGTCAGGCTGCTTTCAGGGGATTCCTCAACAGCGAATAACCCCAAGAGCAGAAGGAAACACTTTAATAATAACAGATCACAAATGGCAAACTTTATACTGGATTGGTCATATACTCACTTAGGTTTGGCTCTATAAATTCAGGCAGGAGGAGAGCAGAGGAATAGACCTTAACCACTTATATATACGTCTGCAAAATGGCACGGACAGGCACAATCACGTACCTGTACGTGACTGCCTTCGTATGGGTGGGGGGTTCGGTACAGTGAGCGGTGGTTTTCCGTTCGGAAGCGATCCGTGATGAGGGGGCGGCAATTGGTTTCCGGCCACCCCCTCACGATCGCTCCCGGCGAATGACAATCTTCCTCTGCCTGTGTAATGTAAACACAGGCAGAGGAAGAGATTGTGTTGGTGCACTTACTGTGAGATGTCTTCTCTCCTCGCGCCGGATCGAAAAGACCGCTACGAGGAGAGAAGACATCTCACAGTAAGTGCACCAACACTACACTAACACCAGTACACGTAGGTACACTTACACCCCCCAGTCACCCCCAGATCACCCCCCAGATCACCCCCAGTACCCTCAGTCACAGTGTCACTGTTTGCAGTGGTCATTTTTTTACTGATCACTGCAATCAGTGTCATTTGTGACAGTAAACAGTTGCAGGGCAGTTAGGTTTAGGCCCCTTTAGGTCCAGGGTAGCCCCCTACCCCCACTAATAAAGGTTTAACCCCTTGATCGCCCCCCAGGTAACCCTTTCACCCCCTAACGCCAGCGTCACTAAGCAATCGTTTTTCCGAACGCTGTATTAGTGTCGGTGGTGCCCTAGGTAGCCAGTTTTTTTTTTAGGTTCGCCGCAGGTTTTTATAGGTACCCCCATATATTATTTTAACCCCCTGATTGCCCCTAGAGTTAACCCTTTCACCAGTGATCACCGTATAAGTGTCACTGGTGACACTGGTTAGCCAGTTAGTTATTTAGTTATTTAGGTTACCCGTCAGGTTTTTATATAGCGTCAGGTACCCCCATATATAACCTAATAAAGGTTTTAACCCCCTGATTGCCCCTAGTTAACCCTTTCACCAGTGATCACCATATAAGTGTTACGGGTGACGCTGGTTGGTTAGTTTGCTTTTTATAGCATCAGAGCACCCGCCATATATATCCCAATAAAGGTTTAACCCCCTGATCGCCCGGCGGGTAATATCAATTAGGTATTAGTGTCAGAGAGGGTCTGCGTCGCCCCCAGGCAGCGTCAGGTTAGTGCCAGTAACGCTAACACCCACGCACAAAGCATACACCTCCCTTAGTGGTATAGTATCTGATCAGATCTATACTAGCGTCCCCAGCAGTTTAGGGTTCCCAAAAACACAGTGTTAGCGGGATCAGCCCAGATACCTGCTAGCACCTGCATTTAGCCCCTCCGCCCAGCCCAGCCCAGCCCAGCCCACCCAAGTGCAGTATCGATCGATCACTGTCACTTACCAAACACAACACACATAACTGCAGCGCTCGCAGAGACAGGCCTGATCCCTGCGATCGCTAACAGTTTTTTTTAAGCGTTTGATACATTTGCTGACAGTCAGGTGCTTTTTTACCTGTGAATCTAACTAGTGTACCACTAAATTTAGAGCCCAAAATGGCAAATCGAAGGTACACTAGTAAAGAGGCCTACGAGATTCTGAGCATGACAGATAGTGAAGAGGAGGTCACGTATCTGTCAGATTCAGGCTCAGAATACCTTCCCGTAGAAGACAGTGAAGACAGTGGCTCCATGTCAGATAGCACTGAAGACGAAGGTGGAGTCCCTGCTAAGGTCAGGCGTACCCGATCCCGAACTTCTGATGTTGTTGAGGAGCAAAAACCGCAGGGCTCTCGTATTATGGAGCAGAGTAGTACTAGCGCCGCTATTCCTTCTGTTGAACTGGCAAGCACCAGCAACCTAGTACAGCCTGGGCGTACATCCAGCACTGCAGTATCACATGGTGACGTGGCGAGTCCCATAAGTGCAGTTCAAGCTGGCGAGGTGGCAAGCACAAGTAGTGTCCCGCTGCCACCAAGAAGAAGACAAAGGCAGGCCCGTCGTGCCCATAGTGCCCTTCCTGCAGAATTTGCCTATCCTGATTGGGTGCCCAACACTTCTGCAGAACCCGTACTTCCCCCTTTCATGTCCAACCCGGTATTCAGGTGGAAACAGCTGATTTTACGCCACTTGATTTTTATTCGCTAAGATCTATATAGATCTATTGTGGACCAGAGTAATTTATAGGCTGGTCAATTCATCGCCGCTAATCCCCAGTTGCCTTCCATTGCCAGAGATTGAAACAAATTACGGTTTCCAAATTTAAGACCTTTCTGGGCCTTTCCCTCAACATGGGCACACATAAATTCTCGTCAATGCGCGCCTATTGGTCCACGCACCCAATTGACCATATGCGCATGTTCTCTGCCTCCATGCCCAGGAAACGATACGAGCAGATCTTGCGGTTCATGCATTTTAACAACAATGAACTTTGTCGTCCACGTGGAGACCCTGAATACGACCGGTTCTACAAAATTCGGCCCCTCATAAACCACTTCAACAAACGTTTTGCAGCCTTGTTTATTCCCGATCAAGTTGTCTGCGTTGATGAGTCCCTGATTAAATTTTCTGGCCGCTTGTCTTTCAAGCAGTACCTTTCCAGCAAGCGTGCCAGATATGGGGTCAAGCTCTATAAGTTCTGTGACAGGGCAACAAGCTATGTATGGAGCTTAAGGTATATGAGGGAAAAGATAGTCAGCTAGAGCTGGAGAACTGCCCAGAGGGAGCGCTGGCAAGATAGTGTAGAACTTGGTGTCACCCTTATTCGGAAAGGGATACCACTTGTATGTGGACAATTATTACACGAGCGTGCCACTGTTTAGTCACTTGTTTGATCATCAGATTGGAGCATGTGGCACCGTGCGACCTAATCGCCGGGGCTTTCCCCAGGGGCTTGTAGATTCCCGTCTTACGCTGGGGGAGGGAGCCTGCTTGAAGTGTAATAATTTGCTCGCTGTGAAGTGGAGGGATAATAAGAATGTTTTCGTTCTTACCTCCCTTCACGCAGACACGACAGTCCAAATTCGTACGGCGACTGGTGTTGTGGAGAAACCCCTCTGTGTCCACAAATATAACAAAAATATGCGAGGGGTGGACCTCAACAACCAGTTGTTGGCGCCGTATCTAATTGCCCGTAAGGCGAGACGCTGGTACAAAAAAGTGTCTCTATCCTTATTTCAATTGGCTTTGCTGAACGCTCATGTGCTTCAGGCAGGACGTTATCTCTCCTAAAATTCAAGGATGAGATAGTCACAGAACTCCTGTATCCAGGCGGTTCTGCACCTCACCATCCCCAACCAAATGCAGTAAGCCGGCTGCATGAGAGGCATTTTCCGTATGTCCTCGAGAGTACCCCTACCCAACGAGCCCCCCAAAAAAGATGTCGTGTCTGTAGCAAGCGCGGATTTAGGCGTGACACCCGTTATTTCTGTCCTCTCTGTCCTGACAATCCTGGTCTTTGCATTGGTAAATGTTTTGAACGCTACCACACAAAAGTGACGTTTTAGCGTAGGGTACAGCATTTCACAGACTAGGACACA
Source organism: Rana muscosa (assembly GCA_029206835.1). NCBI lineage: Eukaryota > Metazoa > Chordata > Amphibia > Anura > Ranidae > Rana > Rana muscosa. Next base: position 221,116,194 of record CM055122.1, read on the forward strand.
CTTACACAGGGTCTCCCAAGATGCCATCGCATTTTGAGAGACCCGAACCGTTACAGTTGTTAAAGTTACAAAAAAAAGTGTAAAAAAAAAAAAACTTAAAAAAAAACACAAAAAAAAAAAAATAGTTGTCGTTTTATTGTTCTCTCTCTCTCTATTTCTCTCTATTGTTCTGCTATTTTTTACTGTATTCTATTCTGCAATGTTTTATCATGCTTGCTTTTCAGGTATGTAATTTTTTGTTTTCAGGTGCGCCATTCAGCTGCATCGCGGAATTATTTATCTTGACAGCAACAGCGTTTGCTCCCACGATACATAAAGCCGTGACTCCAGTGCTCTAAGAGGTGATTTCACCACCACAGTTAAAAAAAGAGCATATATGCCGAAGCATGGGGGCAGCAGGGGCGGAGGAGCGATTTTGCTCCTAATGCCACGTACATACGGTCGAAATTCCGATGGAGGCTTGCCCGTGGAAAAGTCTGACCGTGTGTACGCAGAATAACCTTTTATGCCGCGTACATACAGTCGAAATTCCGACGGAGGCTTGCCCGTGGAAAAGTCCGACCGTGTGTACAGGGCATAACTTTTTTGTGGGAGGATGCCCCCATACTTCGGCATATATATATTTTAGGCACAGGTTTCGTTAAAAAAATGTTTTATTTTTTACTAGTTTTTTTTTGGTATTTGCTCTGCAGGTATGGTATGGTAAGGTCTTACTATTATACCGTAATGTTACTTTGTTTTAATGTTAACCATCATTTGCTTAGCAGGTACGCCATTCAGTTGCAGCGCAGATTTATTTATCTTGACAGCAACAGCGTTTGCTCCCACGATACATAAAGCAGTGACTCCAACGCTGTAGGAGGTGATTTCACTACCACAGTTAAAAAAAAAAGAGCATATATGCCGAAGTATGGGGGCAGCAGGAGTGGAGGTGCGATTTTGCTCCTAATGCCGCAAACATACGGTCAAAATTCTTGCCCGGCTTGCCCGTGGAAAAGTCTGACCGTGTGTACACGGCATAACAGGCTGCATGAAAAAAAAGATTACAATACATGTCCAACAAGGACCAGCAACGTACTGGTATGTTGCTGGACTTTGAATGGTTATACCAGAATGATGCCTGCGGGTTTAGGTATCATCTTGGTATCATTCTTTTCAGCCAGCGGTCGGCTTTCATGTAAAAGCAATTCTAGCAGATAATTAGCCTCTAGACTGCTTTTACAAGCAGTGGGAGGGAATGTCTCTCAGCAAATAGCTTGGGGTGTCTACTTTCCAAAACAGGGTCATTTGGGGGGCATTTTATGGCCTTCAAAACTGTGATAGGTAGTGAGGAGTGAAATCAAAAATTTACACCCTTAGAAATCCTGAAGGCGGTGCTTGGTTTATGGGGCCCCGTACGTGGCTAGGCTCTCAAAAAGTCCCACACATGTGGTACTCAGGAGAAGCAGCAAAATGTATTTTGGGGTGCAATTCCACATATAACCATGGCATGTTTTAGAAATATATCATTTAGTGACAACTTTTTGTACATTTTTTTTTCTTTTTGTCATTATTCAATCACTTGGGGAAAAAAAAATATTCAATGGGCTCAACATGCCTCTCAGCAAATAGCTTGGGGTGTCTACTTTCCAAAATGGGGTCATTTGGGGGGGGGGTTTGTACTGCCCTGCCATTTTAGCACCTCAAGAAATGAGATAAGCAGTCATAAATTAAAAGCTGTGTAAATTCCAGAAAATGTACCCTAGTTTTTAAACGCTATAACTTTTGCGCAAACCAATAAATATACGCTTATTGACATTTTTTTTACTAAAGACATGTGGCTGAATACATTTTGGCCTAAATGTATGACTAAAATTGAGTTTATTCGATTTTTCTTATAACAAAAAGTAGAAAATATCTTTTTTTTTTCCAAATTTTTGGTCTTTTTCCATTTATATCGCAAAAATAAAAATCGCAGAGGCAATCAAATACCATTAAAAGAAAGCTCTATTTGTGGGAAGAAAAGGACGCAAATTTTGTTTGGGTACAACATTGCATGTCCGCGCAATTTCCATTTAAAGCAGGGCAGTGCCAAATTGTAAAAACACCTTTGCTCATTAAGCTGCGTAATGGTCCGGGGCTTAAGTGGTTAATTAATGTCAGACCTCTCTCTTCTGTCCCCTGACACCACAGGCCCACAAACTATAAACACTGCACTTAGTTCAGTGGTCAATGGCCTAACTCCCAAGACAGACTACCCCGGTCATGCATCACATCTACTGAGCCCTGGATATGTTTGCGTGTCCGTATGGCCACAATAACTTCAGTCCCTTTGAAGAAGAAGGCATTGAGTCTTCAGCTAGCCACTTCAGTTGGTGCAATTTGAACTCCTATTGGGTAGAGTGTAAAGGCAGCATGCTGGTATTGTCTAGATAACAAGACAGACACTGTGATTGCTTAACATGGCATCTGTGTGATCCAGGTTCAGGCAAGTGTAGTCAAAGGGAACAACGCTGTCTGCATGCAGTGTCTTTGTTTCCTGCAAATGGCCAAGTGCCTGCTCACCAATACTGTGATTAAGGCCTAAACGAAACGAACGTCCTGAAACAGGCAGGCTCTTCAGTTAGCCCAACTGGCTACCTTACAACTGGATGCTTCATGCTGTCAGTGCAGGTGCGCCTGGGATCCCCCTCTCAGGCAGGATGTCCCCCCGACTGGCCGTGGATGCCAGGCAGGAATAGTACGCCAACCCAGGAGGCAACCCCTCTCCCCAAGTCTGGTCTTCTCCTCTGCCTCATGGTGTCTGATTAGCCCCAGGCAGACAAGATGGTGTCCTTTCCTTTCTTTAATCCTTTGTAATAGTGACTACATATCCCAAGATGCATTGCTGCAGTACTCCTTCAGTGTCATTGATTCCTTCCCCCTGCCAATGAGGAAGCACCGTGATACACACAGCTCACCCTGCTCTGTCTGTGTGTATCTCTCACTCACTGCACACTAAGAAGAGGAGAGGGGGGGGGGATTTCCCTGCAGGAGCTGACAGGCTGTGTCTCCCTTGTGAGAGCCTGTGTGCCTGTGTTAATCCCGGCGGTGGCCGGAGGGAGATGCAGGCCCGCACGGCACCCGCTACACATACTATATGTATAATAAGAATGTTATTATCCTGTAACAGTGGTGGTACTCTCTCAAGCTGGCAACAGTTCCCTAAAGAACTACTGTGAGTGACGTGAATAATCCTAGAATGGATAGGACAACTGTAGAAAAGCAGCTGCTGGGTCATTCACTTTTTTCCACAAGAATTATACCATATTACTCAGCTTGCATTCCAAGAGAGCTCAGTGAAGCATATAGCTGGAAATATAACACATCAGGAAGCTGAAACCAGCCAATAGGGTGACAATAGTCAATATGTAGAAGCTCTAGTTCTGTTATCCAATTAACTTGAATACTGCAAAACATGGAGAAAGGCTCAAGGTGGATTTAACCTGTGGTCTGTCAGAGAGAAGAACATCCACAAATGTTCTTTAACAGGTACCACTGAAACAGCATATAAATAGGTGCGCCATTATCCAGTCTCCAGGTAGAATAAACTTGTTTTTAGTGAAACATGGATGTCCACATGCAGAGATTCTACAGGAACCACCAAGCCCTAATATACATTGTTTGGATTTATGGTTTAAAGGGATAGCTCACATAGTTGGTGCATCATCATCCAGTCTACAGATGGATTTAGAATGACATTGGTAATGCACAAATATCCCACACAGGCTTCTGCAGGGACCACTGAGACCTTACAGGATCCACCAAGCCCTTATATCCATAGCTCACAAGCAGGGCCGCCATCAGGAATTTTGGGGCCCCTTACACAGCTTCAGACATGGGGCCCCCCCTGGAGCAGAGGAGAACCGGGGGGGTGCTGCCACCGCAAATTGAGAAGTGGGGGGCTTCCGCAAATTGAGAAGCGGGGGGGGGGCACGAATTGATAAGCAGGGGGTTTGGGTGCTGACGAACACACAAAAAAACAAAAAAAAGGGGGGTTGCCATCCAGGGCCCTGGGGACCTCCTGGGCCCCTTACAAAAAAAAAAAAATTATAAAAAATAATAATAATAATTTTTATTAAAAAAAAAAGAGGGAGGTTTCCATCCGGGCCCTGGGGACCTCCGGGCCTCTGGGGACCTCTGGGCCCCTTACAAAAAAAATAATTAAATAAAATAAATAAATAAAAAAATTTTTATAAAAAAATGTATAATAATTTTTTTTTATAAAAAATAAATTAAAAAAAGGGAGGTTTCCATCCGGGGCCCTGGCGACCTCCGGGCCTCTGGGGACCTCTGGGCCCCTTACAAAAAATAAAAAAAATAAAAAGAAAATAAAAAAAAAAAAAAAAAATAAAAAAAAAATTAATAATAAAAAAAATTATAAAAAAAAATACAAAAAAGGGGGGTTGACATTCGGGGCCCTGGGGAACTCTGGGACCCTGGGGACCTCTGGGCCCCTTACAAAAAAAAAAAAGGGGGGGGCCATCCGGGCCCCTGGGGACCTCCGGGCCCCTTACAGGTGTACTACCTGTACCCCCCTGATGGCGGCCCTGCTCACAAGTGTGGTTTAAATGCATGGTTTATATAGATGGTGCATCATCATCCAGTTTCCAGGTGAATTTAAAATGACACAGGTAATGTACAGATGTCCAACACAGTCTTCTACAAGGACCACTGAGACCTTACATGCAGGGCTTAAATGCCACTTCAGATTTTTAAGAGCCCACTGAGTAGTTGACCAAGAGAGAGGCAGACATATGATAGTCCACTCATTCAAGAAGAGGTTCAAAAAGTATAGGTTTCATACCAAACATAAAGGTAAAAATGAATCTATCACATGGAAAAAAGGAAAACACCACCAGCAAAATAGGTAAAAAGTGTTAAATAAAGAATTATATAAAATAAATAAAAATAATATATATTTTGAAAACACCCCTGTCACCCCTCCATCATACACATCCTATATAAAAGAGCATAGTGTATGTAAACATAATTTGCACCACATATGTGAGGTATCATTGCGAACGTCAGAGTGAAAGCAATAATTCTGGGGTCAAAGTTCATGGTTAACTTTAACCCTGGGAAGCAGTAAAGGCTTTAAAGCATCTCCTATGGAAAATTTTGGGTACAATAGTTTTTTTGCAATTCCATGGACATGTGCAATTTTACGACTTGACACGTTTTGTATTTATTTACTCAACACAAGTCAATCTTTTAAATTGGGCATAATGTTGTGTTTGTTTGCACTAAAATTAACTTTAGTGTATTTTCTTCTTGAAAATATGTATTTGATAAATAAATGCGCGAATATCATAAAAAAAGCTACCACTATTTTATTCTCCATGGTCTCTGCTTTCAAACAAATAATAATCCTTTTGGGGAGTTTACAGCAATTTATAGCAAGAACTGTGATTTTAACATGTGTGCAAAAAATTGCCCCAGTAGAAAAGTAGTTAAGCAAATTGTGCAGAAGCAAGGTGTAACACCTCCTGTATTGTACCCAAACACGTATCTCTCTAGTTTCCTCACCTGAAAATACTCACAACATTCTACATGGCGCGTGACCTTCATTTAGAGATACAAGGTAAAGCAGTTTGAACAAAAAAAACATTACTCATTGCCACCTTTCCACACCCCGTTTCTGCACAGGTTGTTTAACTACTAGTCTACTGGGGCAATTTTTAGCACACATGTTAAAAATCTGCATTTTGACTACAAGAGTGACTAAATAGAATAGCAAATATATTGGAAGGAAAGCACGTTTGTGAAAATATCTTTCAACTCTGCTTTAAATGCAAGTGGCATAAGTAGCCTGAATTGACCTAGTATTAGTCTATTACAGCCCCCTGTACGACAGAGCTTCAACTAGGAGAGGGAGCCAGTAAGTTTTGCTGTAGTGCAAGGGTCATATTGATAGGAGGAGCGAGCATAGTGACAGAGAGAAAGAGCTTATCAGTAAGCTGCTATTCCTTCACTGCCCAGTCACATGTTGGGGGAGGGATAAGACTCATAAGTGTTACTTAAAGGAGATCTTTGATTTTATAACCTCAGTATTATAATAGGAATACAACCAATAGTTGTGTTTGGCAATCCAATGTAAGCTTACTTAAAAACTTTCCTTTTATGTTGTAAGTTCTGTCTGTCTGTTACCCTTCTCCTTTCACAACTTCCTAGATTCCCTGCATCTTTTGCAGCTTCTCCTTTGCTGTTTACTTTTGATTTCTAAGGACTACATATCCGAATGAATGACTCAGGAGTGCGCCCGCAGGGTAACCCCCCCCCCCCTGGGAGAGTGTTTCTCCTAGGGGGGTTATCTGATGTGGAGAGGAGCCGCGAGAGCCGCCAAGGGACCCTAGAAGTCGGTGTTCGGGGTGCAAAACGAGCTGCATAGTGGAGGCAAGTATGATATGTTTGTTATTTTAAAAAAAAAACGATCTTTTACAATCACTTTAAGTCTTACTCTCTGGGCCCCGGCTACTACTGGGTGGGGAGCGGAGGAAGATCACTCCGCCAGGGACGGCAAGGAGACGAACAGGCAGGCAGCTGGCCGGGACTTGAGCCAAGGCAGAAAAACATGCGAGCTGAATGGGCATACACCCGAAACTAAAGAAATATTCCCTCCGCTCCAACCAGCACATGATCATCAGAAAGGGGCACAGATAATGAAAAGAGTACACCCCCTAAGCTAGTAGGAGCGGCGGAGCAGGGGGGTGTAATTCAGATTTTTTTTTTTATTCTGCACTGACTGTCTTTGAAATTGCCACAGCCCCTGTTCAAATCCAATCCGGGGACAAAACAGATTTGGTCCAGGGACAGTGTGCTCAATCTGGGGACTGTCCCCAGAAACCGGGGATGTCTGGTCACCCTAATGTAGCGGGGTTGTGTAAAGCTCAGGATTGGATGGATTGAAACTCAAATCTGTACAAACAGCACCCAGATATGTATTTCATCTTCATGTTTATCTGTTTTTCTATACCATATGCTTGCATGTTATTGCTTTTTGCTCATGGTCTGCTGCTGACGCTCTGCTTTACTTTGCATCTGCCTGGATACATTATGACCTTTTGTTGAGAGTAGTGATGAGCCGAACACCCCCGGGTTCGGTTCGCACCAGAACCCGCGAACGGACCGAAAGTTCGTACGAACATTAGAACCCTATTAAATACAATGGATGCGAACGTTCGAATTCTAAAGTGCTAATTATAACAACTATTATGCATGTTATTGTCCTAAAAAGGGTTTGGGAACCCGGGTTCTGCACCAGGGGACATGTATCAATGCAAAAAGAAGTTTTAAAAACGGTCGTTTTTCGGGAGCAGTCATTTTAATGATGCATAAAGTGAAAAAAAAAAAGTCAAATATTCCTTTAAATATCGTACCTGGGGGGTGTCTAAAGTATGCCTGTGAAGTGCCACGTGTTTCCCGTGTTTAGAACTGTCCCTGCACAAAATGACACTTCTAAAGGAAAAAAAAGCCATTTAAAACTGCTTGCGGCTTTAATGTAATGTCTGGTCCCGGTAATATGGATGAAAATCTTTAAGAAAAATGGCATAGCTACCCCATGACCCCCCCCCCCTACCCCAGCCCATTACCAGCCCCTTTGGGTCTTGTATGGATATTAAGGGGAACCCCGCACATAAAATAAAAAAGGCCCTATATACTCTGAACAGCCGTATACAGGCGGTGCATACAAGACAGGGACTGTAGGTTTGTTCTTATGTAGAATCTGTTTGTAATTTTGAACAGGTACATTGTTTAAGTGTAGCTCCAGCCCAAAAATCTATTTTTAAACTTTTTGGAAAACATAGGTAAGGGTTATCACCCCTGTAACATTTGTTTTGCTGTCTGTGCCCCTGTTCAGAACATTTCACCTCACTTTCCGTCCCAATGACAACTGTTTTTGAAATGTGGTGTTTTTCTTGAAACAAGGATTGCTGATAAAGCATCAGTACAGAGGAGACACCTTTCTCCCATATTAATTCTTACAGGAGAGAATTTTCCTTCCTAGGGGTAGATTTCCTCTCACTTCCTGTTGTCTTCTTGCGTTTGCAAGTAGGAGTCGTTTGTAAGTTGGATGTTTGAAAGTAGGGACCTGCCGTAGATACTCTGCAGAAATAGGCCCCTTAGTTGTTGGTGTTGGCACAACACTGTAAGCACTCACAGTTACTCTTGGTTGGTGCTGGAACGCCCTGCTGTCAACTATTATATCAGGAATTGTAATTACATATAATTGTTGAACAGTGGTAGTAAAAATTGGGCCTTTGATGGTGGTGCTGGTGCCACAACACTGTAAGCCCTGACAGTTACTCTTGGTGGGTGCAGCAATGGGCCCTGCTGTGAATTATTAGATCAAGAATTGTAATTGCATGCCCCTGTTGAACAGGGGCTGAAAAATTGGGCCTTTGGTGGTGGTGGTGGTGTTGACACAACACTGTAAGCCCTCAGAGTTACTCTTGGTGGGTGCAGGAATGGGCCCTGCTGTGAATTATTAGATCAAGAATTGTAATTACATGCCCCTGTTGAACAGGGGCTGAAAAATTGGGCCTTAGGCACTGGTGGCACAACACTACAACCCCTCACAGATACTGTACTTGGAGCACAGCAATGAGCCCTGTTGCAAAGTATTGCTTCAAAAATTGTAATGACACGCCCCTGTTAAACAGGGGCTGAAAAATTGGGCCTTAGGCACTGGTGCCACAACACTCCAACCCCTCACAGATACTGTACTTGGAGCACAGCAATGAGCCCTATGGCAAATTATTGCTAAAAAAATTGTAATTACACGCCCCTGTAAAACAGGGGCTGAAAAATTGGGCCTTAGCCACTGGTGGCGGCACCCATAAACAAAAATGATCTTCCAAGCTATCATCATCAATCGTATCATTGAGGACTCGGAGGAGGAGGATAGCCAGTCAACATAACAGCACAGACACTCAGCATCAGCATCAGTCTTGAAGGGATGTGACATGTTAAAATCAATTAGTCTGTTATATCAGCATCAGGTGTGTGGTAGCTGGTGGTGATCCAAGACTGGTTCATCTTGATGAAAGTCAGTCGATCAACCGAGTCGGTGGACAGGCGCACCCTGTGATCCGTGACAAATCCTCCAGCAGCACTGAATGTGCGTTCCGAAAGAACGCTGGATGCAGGACAGGCCAGTAGCTCAATTGCATACTGTGCAAGCTCTGGCCAGTGATCCATCCTCAAGACCCAGTAAGCCAGAGGATTTTCGGTGGGGAAGGTGTCCAAGTCTGACCTTGCCCCTAGATATTCCTGCACCATGTTTATCAGACGCTGGCGATGGTTGCTGGAACCAATCATACTTTGGGGCTGCGGACTAAAGAATTGTCTGAACGCATCGGTCAGACGGCCACCTTCCCCACCGCTCCTTCTTTGACTGGCCGAAGCCTCAGCAACTCGTTGTCCTGGACCAGGAGTTTGTAACCTCCCAGTCTCTGGGAACGCGTTGCACAGACCTTTCTGCAAGGCCTCCCGGAGTTGTCTCATCCTCTGCTCCCTCTGCGACGGTAACATAAGGTCCGCAACCTTACCCTTGTACCGTGGATCAAGGAGAGTGGCCAGCCAGTAATGGTCCCTCTCCTTGATCCGAAGAATACGAGGATCCTTCCGCAGACTTTGCAGGATCAGGGAGGCCATGCAGCGTAGGTTTGCTGAGGCATTCGCTCCGGAGTCCTCTGGGTCACTAAGGACGACATGATCCGCAGTCACCTCCTCCCAGCCACGTACAAGTCCACTGGTTTCTTGGGACTGTAAATCATCCCTAAAAGACTGCTGCTGATGATGCTGAGTGCCAGCCTCCACCTCCATGCTGACACAATCCTCCTCCTCCTCCTCCTCCTCTTCCTCTTCCTGTGCGATGGGTGGGACAGAAGGAACACTGTCTGGGTAAAGGGGGCCTTGAGAGGCAAGGAAGTCCTCCTCTTCCTGCCTCTGTTCTGCCTCAAGTGCCCTGTCCATTATTCCACGCAGCGTGTGCTCCAACAGGTGGACAAGAGGTACAGTGTCACTGATGCATGCACTGTCACTGCTCACCATCCTCGTGGCCTCCTCAAATGGTGCCAGGACAGTGCATGCATCCCTGATCATGCCCCACTGGCGTGGAGAAAAAAAAACAAGCTCCCCTGACCCTGTCCTGGTGCCGTAGTCGCACAGGTACTCATTGATGGCCCTCTGCTGCGTGTGCAGCCGCTGCAGCATGGCCAACGTTGAGTTCCACCTGGTGGGCATGTCACATATAAGGCGGTTCTTGGGCAGGTTCAACTCCTTTTGCAGCTCAGCCAGGCGAGCACTGGCATTATAAGATCTGCGGAAATGCACACAGACTTTCCTGGCCTGCCTCAGGACATCCTGTAAGCCCGGGTACCTGCCCAAGAACCGCTGCACCACCAGGTTAAGGACGTGAGCCACACAGGGCACATGGGTCAGTTGTCCCTGTCGGAGGGCGGAGAGGAGGTTGGTGCCATTGTCGCAAACCACCATTCCTGGCTTAAGCTGGCGTGGCGTCAACCACCTCTCGGCCTGGCCCTGCAGAGCAGACAGGACCTCTGCCCCAGTGTGGCTTCTGTCCCCCAAACACACCAGCGCAAGCACGGCATGGCATCTTTTTGCCTGCGTACTTGCGTAGCCCCGTGAACGGCTACGGAGCACCGCTGGTTCATAGGACAAACCACAGGAAGAGGCCATGGAGGAAGAAGAAGAGGAGGGGGTGGAGGAGAGAGGTGTGTCACAACCAGTAGTAGCATTTTGGAGGCGTGGCGGTGGGACAACCTCCAACACTACTGCACCTTGTCCTGCATCCTTCCCAGCTGCCAAAAGAGTGACCCAATGGGCCGTGAAAGAAAGGTAACGTCCCTGTCCATGCCTGCTGGACCATGAGTCAGCGGTAATATGCACCTTACCGCTGACCGCCCTGTCCAGCGAGGCCAAGACATTGCCTTCCACATGCCGGTAGAGAGCCGGAATAGCCTTCCGTGAGAAAAAGTGGCGTTTGGGAACCTGCCACTGAGGAACCGCACATTGCACAAACTCACGGAAGGGGGCCGAGTCTACCAACTGAAAAGGCAGCAGTTGAAGCGCTAGCAATTTAGCCAAGCTAGCATTCAACCGCTGGGCATGTGGATGGCTGGGAGTGAACTTCTTTCGACGGTCCAGCAGCTGGGGCAGGGAAATTTGCCTGCTAGAATCGGACGTCGGTGTACTGCTAGCAGAGTGGCCGCAAGTACTTGGCTGTGACACACCTAATTCTACACCTTCATTCCTCTCAGTGCATGTTTCAGAGAGGACTGAAGTTATAGTGGGGTTGGAAATCCCAGCTGATGCGGTGCAAGGAGAGGTCCGCTTTGTTCTTTGGTGTGGGTCTTTGAGGTAGGCTTGCCAACGAGCTGCATGGCAGGTCAACATATGTCTGGTCAGGCATGTGGTACCCAAGCGGCTGATGTTTTGGCCACGCGATATACGCTTGAGACATATGTTGCAAACAGCAGCTGTGCGATCTGATGCACTAGCCTCAAAAAAGGCCCACACCAAGGAACTTTTTGAATGACGGGCAGAGGCAGCGCCCTGCACAGGCGGAGCTCTGCGGTGTGATTCCGTGGGTGTACTGCCCTTACGCTGGCCACCAAAGGGCATCCTGTCTCGTTGGAGATGTGCCTCCTCCTCATCCTCCTCCTCCTCTCTCCTATTAGGCACCCACGTGGAGTCAGTGACCTCATCATCCCCTCCCTCCTCATCACTGGAGCCAATCTGGCAGTATGCTGCAGCTGCTGGAACATGACTGCCAGATTGGTGTCCTTCTTGAGCATCCCCTCTGTCTGCTCTCACCCTACTGCCTTCCTGTCGCTGGGTTTCATCATCAGACCCTTCGAAACGCTGGGCATCCTCCTGGAGCATGTACCCAACACTGTGCTCAAACAGTTCGGGGGACTCCTCAGGAGGAGGACATGGTGGGTCTAGGGAAGGAGTGACTGATGATGAGTCTGACATTGATACCAGGGAAGAGGACGCTTTGGCAGCTGCTTTGCCAGTACCCTGAGCCTGGGTGAGAGAGGATGAGGAGGAGGAGGAGGGCTTGGTCATCCACTCTACCAAGTCTTCGGCATGATGTGGCTCAACATGTCCAGCTGCGGAAAAGAAGGACAAGCGTGTCCCATGGCCATGTGTTGATGACAATGCACCGCGTCCACGACCAGCACTGTTGCCCCCAGACACAGAGCCTGCTTGCCCTCTTTTATTGCCTCCTGACTGTCTGCCTCTCCTTGTTTGCCTTCCAGACATTCTAATAGATGGCCTGCAGGGAGATGGGAAAAAAGCAATAAGGGCTACCTTCAGGTGTCCTTCTCTGTCCCTTGAAACAAGGACTTGCACAGTGAAAGAAACTGACACTCTCCCTACCTACAGTTTTCTGTCCCTAGAAAAAATGTTTTTTTTAAGCACAATATAGCACAAGGAGAATTCACTCACTGTCCTTCCAGGTCCCTAGAAACAAGGACTTGCACAGTGAAAGAAACTGACACTCTCCCTACCTACAGTTTTCTGTCCCTAGAAAAAATGTTTTTTTTAAGCACAATATAGCACAAGGAGAATTCACTCACTGTCCTTCCAGGTCCCTAGAAACAAGGACTTGCACAGTGAAAGAAACTGACACTCTCCCTACCTACAGTTTTCTGTCCCTAGAAAAAATGTTTTTTTTAAGCACAATATAGCACAAGGAGAATTCACTCACTGTCCTTCCAGGTCCCTAGAAACAAGGACTTGCACAGTGAAAGAAACTGACACTCTCCCTACCTACAGTTTTCTGTCCCTAGAAAAAATGTTTTTTTTAAGCACAATATAGCACAAGGAGAATTCACTCACTGTCCTTCCAGGTCCCTAGAAACAAGGACTTGCACAGTGAAAGAAACTGACACTCTCCCTACCTACAGTTTTCTGTCCCTAGAAAAAATGTTTTTTTTAAGCACAATATAGCACAAGGAGAATTCACTCACTGTCCTTCCAGGTCCCTAGAAACAAGGACTTGCACAGTGAAAGAAACTGACACTCTCCCTACCTACAGTTTTCTGTCCCTAGAAAAAAAGTTTTTTTTAAGCACAATATAGCACAAGGAGAATTCACTCACTGTCCTTCCAGGTCCCTAGAAACAAGGACTTGCACAGTGAAAGAAACTGACACTCTCCCTACCTACAGTTTTCTGTCCCTAGAAAAAATGTTTTTTTTAAGCACAATATAGCACAAGGAGAATTCACTCACTGTCCTTCCCAGTCCCTAGAAACAAGGACTTGCACAGTGAAAGAAACTGACACTCTCCCTACCTACAGTTTTCTGTCCCTAGAAAAAATGTTTTTTTTAAGCACAATATAGCACAAGGAGAATTCACTCACTGTCCTTCCAGGTCCCTGGAAACAAGGACTTGCACAGTGAAAGAAACTGACACTCTCCCTACCTACAGTTTTCTGTCCCTAGAAAAAATGTTTTTTTTAAGCACAATATAGCACAAGGAGAATTCACTCACTGTCCTTCCAGGTCCCTAGAAACAAGGACTTACACAGTGAAAGAAACTGACACTCTCCCTACCTACAGTTTTCTGTCCCTAGAAAAAATGTTTTTTTTAAGCACAATATAGCACAAGGAGAATTCACTCACTGTCCTTCCAGGTCCCTGGAAACAAGGACTTGCACAGTGAAAGAAACTGACACTCTCCCTACCTACAGTTTTCTGTCCCTAGAAAAAATGTTTTTTTTAAGCACAATATAGCACAAGGAGAATTCACTCACTGTCCTTCCAGGTCCCTAGAAACAAGGACTTACACAGTGAAAGAAACTGACACTCTCCCTACCTACAGTTTTCTGTCCCTAGAAAAAAAAATTTTTTTAAGCACAATATAGCACAAGGAGAATTCACTCACTGTCCTTCCAGGTCCCTAGAAACAAGGACTTGCACAGTGAAAGAAACTGACACTCTCCCTACCTACAGTTTTCTGTCCCTAGAAAAAATGTTTTTTTTAAGCACAATATAGCACAAGGAGAATTCACTCACTGTCCTTCCAGGTCCCTAGAAACAAGGACTTGCACAGTGAAAGAAACTGACACTCTCCCTACCTACAGTTTTCTGTCCCTAGAAAAAATGTTTTTTTTAAGCACAATATAGCACAAGGAGAATTCACTCACTGTCCTTCCAGGTCCCTAGAAACAAGGACTTGCACAGTGAAAGAAACTGACACTCTCCCTACCTACAGTTTTCTGTCCCTAGAAAAAATGTTTTTTTTAAGCACACTATAGCACAAGGAGAATTCACTCACTGTCCTTCCCAGTCCCTAGAAACAAGGACTTGCACAGTGAAAGAAACTGACACTCTCCCTACCTACAGTTTTCTGTCCCTAGAAAAAATGTTTTTTTTAAGCACAATATAGCACAAGGAGAATTCACTCACTGTCCTTCCAGGTCCCTAGAAACAAGGACTTGCACAGTGAAAGAAACTGACACTCTCCCTACCTACAGTTTTCTGTCCCTAGAAAAAATGTTTTTTTTAAGCACAATATAGCACAAGGAGAATTCACTCACTGTCCTTCCAGGTCCCTAGAAACAAGGACTTGCACAGTGAAAGAAACTGACACTCTCCCTACCTACAGTTTTCTGTCCCTAGAAAAAATGTTTTTTTTAAGCACAATATAGCACAAGGAGAATTCACTCACTGTCCTTCCAGGTCCCTAGAAACAAGGACTTGCACAGTGAAAGAAACTGACACTCTCCCTACCTACAGTTTTCTGTCCCTAGAAAAAATGTTTTTTTTTAAGCACAATATAGCACAAGGAGAATTCACTCACTGTCCTTCCAGGTCCCTAGAAACAAGGACTTGCACAGTGAAAGAAACTGACACTCTCCCTACCTACAGTTTTCTGTCCCTAGAAAAAATGTTTTTTTTAAGCACAATATAGCACAAGGAGAATTCACTCACTGTCCTTCCAGGTCCCTAGAAACAAGGACTTACACAGTGAAAGAAACTGACACTCTCCCTACCTACAGTTTTCTGTCCCTAGAAAAAATGTTTTTTTTAAGCACGATATAGCACAAGGAGAATTCACTCACTGTCCTTCCAGGTCCCTAGAAACAAGGACTTGCACAGTGAAAGAAACTGACACTCTCCCTACCTACAGTTTTCTGTCCCTAGAAAAAATGTTTTTTTTAAGCACAATATAGCACAAGGAGAATTCACTCACTGTCCTTCCAGGTCCCTAGAAACAAGGACTTGCACAGTGAAAGAAACTGACACTCTCCCTACCTACAGTTTTCTGTCCCTAGAAAAAATTTTTTTTTTAAGCACAATATAGCACAAGGAGAATTCACTCACTGTCCTTCCAGGTCCCTAGAAACAAGGACTTGCACAGTGAAAGAAACTGACACTCTCCCTACCTACAGTTTTCTGTCCCTAGAAAAAATGTTTTTTTTAAGCACAATATAGCACAAGGAGAATTCACTCACTGTCCTTCCAGGTCCCTAGAAACAAGGACTTGCACAGGGAAAGAAACTGACACTCTCCCTACCTACAGTTTTCTGTCCCTAGAAAAAATGTTTTTTTTAAGCACACTATAGCACAAGGAGAATTCACTCACTGTCCTTCCCAGTCCCTAGAAACAAGGACTTGCACAGTGAAAGAAACTGACACTCTCCCTACCTACAGTTTTCTGTCCCTAGAAAAATTGTTTTTTTTTAAGCACAATATAGCACAAGGAGAATTCACTCACTGTCCTTCCAGGTCCCTAGAAACAAGGACTTGCACAGTGAAAGAAACTGACACTCTCCCTACCTACAGTTTTCTGTCCCTAGAAAAAATGTTTTTTTTAAGCACAATATAGCACAAGGAGAATTCACTCACTGTCCTTCCAGGTCCCTAGAAACAAGGACTTGCACAGTGAAAGAAACTGACACTCTCCCTACCTACAGTTTTCTGTCCCTAGAAAAAATGTTTTTTTTAAGCACAATATAGCACAAGGAGAATTCACTCACTGTCCTTCCAGGTCCCTAGAAACAAGGACTTGCACAGTGAAAGAAACTGACACTCTCCCTACCTACAGTTTTCTGTCCCTAGAAAAAATGTTTTTTTTAAGCACAATATAGCACAAGGAGAATTCACTCACTGTCCTTCCAGGTCCCTAGAAACAAGGACTTGCACAGTGAAAGAAACTGACACTCTCCCTACCTACAGTTTTCTGTCCCTAGAAAAAATGTTTTTTTTAAGCACACTATAGCACAAGGAGAATTCACTCACTGTCCTTCCCAGTCCCTAGAAACAAGGACTTGCACAGTGAAAGAAACTGACACTCTCCCTACCTACAGTTTTCTGTCCCTAGAAAAAATGTTTTTTTTAAGCACAATATAGCACAAGGAGAATTCACTCACTGTCCTTCCAGGTCCCTGGAAACAAGGACTTGCACAGTGAAAGAAACTGACACTCTCCCTACCTACAGTTTTCTGTCCCTAGAAAAAATGTTTTTTTTAAGCACAATATAGCACAAGGAGAATTCACTCACTGTCCTTCCAGGTCCCTAGAAACAAGGACTTACACAGTGAAAGAAACTGACACTCTCCCTACCTACAGTTTTCTGTCCCTAGAAAAAATGTTTTTTTTAAGCACAATATAGCACAAGGAGAATTCACTCACTGTCCTTCCAGGTCCCTGGAAACAAGGACTTGCACAGTGAAAGAAACTGACACTCTCCCTACCTACAGTTTTCTGTCCCTAGAAAAAATGTTTTTTTTAAGCACAATATAGCACAAGGAGAATTCACTCACTGTCCTTCCAGGTCCCTAGAAACAAGGACTTACACAGTGAAAGAAACTGACACTCTCCCTACCTACAGTTTTCTGTCCCTAGAAAAAAATTTTTTTTTAAGCACAATATAGCACAAGGAGAATTCACTCACTGTCCTTCCAGGTCCCTAGAAACAAGGACTTGCACAGTGAAAGAAACTGACACTCTCCCTACCTACAGTTTTCTGTCCCTAGAAAAAATGTTTTTTTTAAGCACAATATAGCACAAGGAGAATTCACTCACTGTCCTTCCAGGTCCCTAGAAACAAGGACTTGCACAGTGAAAGAAACTGACACTCTCCCTACCTACAGTTTTCTGTCCCTAGAAAAAATGTTTTTTTTAAGCACAATATAGCACAAGGAGAATTCACTCACTGTCCTTCCAGGTCGCTAGAAACAAGGACTTGCACAGTGAAAGAAACTGACACTCTCCCTACCTACAGTTTTCTGTCCCTAGAAAAAATGTTTTTTTTAAGCACACTATAGCACAAGGAGAATTCACTCACTGTCCTTCCCAGTCCCTAGAAACAAGGACTTGCACAGTGAAAGAAACTGACACTCTCCCTACCTACAGTTTTCTGTCCCTAGAAAAAATGTTTTTTTTAAGCACAATATAGCACAAGGAGAATTCACTCACTGTCCTTCCAGGTCCCTAGAAACAAGGACTTGCACAGTGAAAGAAACTGACACTCTCCCTACCTACAGTTTTCTGTCCCTAGAAAAATGTTTTTTTAAGCACAATATAGCACAAGGAGAATTCACTCACTGTCCTTCCAGGTCCCTGGAAACAAGGACTTGCACAGTGAAAGAAACTGACACTCTCCCTACCTACAGTTTTCTGTCCCTAGAAAAAATGTTTTTTTTAAGCACAATATAGCACAAGGAGAATTCACTCACTGTCCTTCCAGGTCCCTGGAAACAAGGACTTGCACAGTGAAAGAAACTGACACTCTCCCTACCTACAGTTTTCTGTCCCTAGAAAAAATGTTTTTTTTAAGCACAATATAGCACAAGGAGAATTCACTCACTGTCCTTCCAGGTCCCTAGAAACAAGGACTTACACAGTGAAAGAAACTGACACTCTCCCTACCTACAGTTTTCTGTCCCTAGAAAAAATGTTTTTTTTAAGCACACTATAGCACAAGCACAAAACACACTGACACTCTCCCTACCTATCCTTCTCTTTCCCTAAACTAAAGGAATCCAGGTTAAGCAAGAAAGAAATAAAAGTCACTGTCCCTGCCTATGCTGCTCTATCCCTGCTCCGGAACACACTACACTAGGCCGCCGTGCTGGCGGCCTTTTATAGTGTGGGGCGTGTACTAAACACCCTCAGCAATAATTGGCCACAGGCATCCTGCCTGTGGCCAATCATTGCTCTCCTCGCTGCCGGCGCTGTGATTGGCCAAGCATGCGGGGTCACAGTGCATGCTTGGCCAATCACAGCGCCTGGATGACACTGCGATGGCGTAGTGCATTGTGGGCCGTTCGCGTCACTCGAATTTGGCGCGAACGGCCCAAATCGTTCGATCTTCGTCGAACGATCGAACAGCCGATGTTCGAGTCGAACGTATGTTCGATTCGAACACGAAGCTCATCCCTAGTTGAGAGACATCCATTCTCTTCTTATGTGTTCCATTCAGAGCTGGTTCACTAACATTTATTTTCAGATCTATGGTATTTGTTTGACCTACAGCCGGATGAACTGTCTATATGAATCAACATCAGTTTGAGGGGCCATAACAGACCATTGATGGAATCTCCCCACAGTCCTTTATTCTTACAACTGTCCACGATTGATGCTTAGGCTTTCATGGTGGTTTAAGTGGTGTCTAGGCACAATTTTTTAGTTAAGACAACCTTGTCTTTTTAGATGGTGGAAGGTGGAAGTTTATCAGTGTTTTTGTATCATTTTGTGATTATTACTGTAGCTACCTCACCCCTTTCCTCCTGTCTATTTGGCTCACTCATGAGAGGAAAAGGCGCAAGGTGCCACCATGCCCATACCCTCTGGTTTTCAGAGGTTAAGCACACTTGTTTTACCTACGGGTCTTGCAGCGAAGTTCTCCTCAAAGTTGGTTTCTGTCCTCAGTGTGCAAGGACAGAGTCTCTATACCCCAAGTAACTCCAAGGTCCACACAAGTATATCACTCCAACGTAGAGCTTTAGTTTCTTTGCATGAAGAGAGAAAGGTGTTAAAAGGATAGACAGCATTCAGGCACTTGTGGCTTTGTCGCCACTCGGTCCCGAATGGGTATAGCTCACCCGAATAGCCACCAATGGTGCTAGCAGCCGGCGTACAGCTCGAACAGTCAATCTAGATCCCTAATATATGCGTCTAGGTGATCCTCTGCCACAGGATCTATAGTGTCCCAAACCTCCCGATGATCCAGATTGTTAGGGCCCTGGGTTCCGTATGGATGACATCTCCCTGGAGAGTTACTGGGCCCCTTCCTTCACTGTGATGGCTCACCAGTCCTTCGGAATGGTCCTCCCCCAGCCTCCTCATCCAGAAACGGGTCTCCTCGCAAGGCAGCACTCTGAGATTCCTCCTTCCGAAGCGGACTCCAGCTAAAGGTGCTGGGCCCAGGGCTGAAGTTGCAGTCCCAGGACTAAAGGTGCCTTGGACTGAAGCGTACGTGGTCCCATAGCCTGGAAGGCCATGCACTCGACTCCCGAACCCGCAGGTTCCCTCAGGTACAGGTCCCCGGATCACTCCCCCGGATCTCTCCTGGATCTCCTTTCGAACAATGGCATCCTCCCCTTTTGTATCCTCTCCCAGCATGCACAGCAGGCCGACTCCGCCCACCTCATGGCTGCCGAGAGAGGCCACCAAATCGCCACTCCAACACCTGTGGTTCAACCCCGAGTACAAGTGATCACCATCACACAAGGGTCCCCTTGTTGATCTTGGCGGCTTCCAGCTTGGCCCTGACTATCACTACCCAAAGTTCTTTTCACTTGTGAAAAAGGAAGGAAACAAATAAACACAAACAGTCCTTCAAAAAGTAAAAAGTCTCCGGGGATAGAATCAGCACAGCAGTTCAAGGCATTTGTTTCCCAAAAGCAGAGGGAAAGAAAAAAAACAAGTCCCACTTCAAAGATAAAACCGTGGGTCAGGTAAAGTCAGAGACTTCCAGTCTTTGTCTAAAGTCTCAATGGAGTAGGTCACATCATCTCTGTCCTTACTGCAGATCACGACCCGATCCGCATGTATGTGGCGACCAAGAGACCAGTCTTTTCGGCAGCCTTTATATCTTCCAGTCATCACTGCTGAACAACTGAGGTATCTGTAGCCTTTCTTCACCTCCAAGTGATCCCAAATAAAGTCACTATACCACCGCTCTCGGGAGGCTTCGATCTTAAACAATAAACCCTTTGGGACAAATGGGTACTCCCACCCGTACTCTGCAGCAACCTTCTGGGTCAGTAGCCGCTGTAGACGAGCCAAAGGCGGCACGGTTGCCCGATCTCCAGCTCCTGGCAGAACGATAGCGTCTGGAGATCTTCTGGGGCATACAGGCTCCAACTGTGGCATGGCAGACCTCAATGGTAGACGGGCCTCCAGCACAGCAGGCACAGTAGACACCGGAGCGTGAGGAGCGGGCATGGGAACGATTTCTCCAGCCTTAACAGGGGCTTCCACCCGGGGTGTAGTATCCCCAGAGTCCATGGCCGATCCCTTTGCATTACGAGGAGAAGTTAAAAAGATTTTGTCCCATCCCTTTTTGACAAACAGTTCATCAATTTACCCATCATCCCCTATGTCAGAGGAAGAATCCACACCCGAAGAGTCCCACATCTCAGCTGGCAGGCAAACTCTTGTGGACACAGCATCATCTTCCAAAAGTCTCTTTGGGTCAGGCACCCAAGCATCCCCAATCGAACGGACACTGACCTTTGTTCCTTTCCCCGGCTGGCCTCAACCTCTAACCATCAGGAAAACTTCTCCGGCTAGATGATCCACGTCTGGCTGGCGCTGGGATGGGCCTCCACCGCGGCTGCGGGAAGCCTTCACGAGTCCTACCTTCCTTTTTGCAGGTGGAAGGGAGGGCTCCGTTGCAACAGAGGCAGTGTCTGCGGGGTTCTCCACTTCAAGTTCCTCTACGGCCGAAACCTCAGCCTTTACATTTGCCACCTCCGCGGGACTGTGCTGGGGTAGGGCGGTTAACACACGTACTTCCTCCTCAGAAGTAACAGCCCCTGAAATCCAGTTCACTCGGTAGACTCTCGGCTTTTCCATCGGCTGTTCTACCTCAAACAGGAATTCCCCACAGCGGGTACATCTCCCGAAAGGCTTGAGGTGTACAATCAGTCCCTGACATCCTCCACAGATCATGCCCAAGGCCTCTCCACCTCGGCATGCATACAGGGCAAAGCGGCCCCTGGGCTTCAACCGGATTCCTGTGTCGGTCAAGGAGGCAGCAATGGGGGTCACATCCATAGTTGAACTGGGCAAGAGAGCTCAAGACCCCGGTGAAGCAGGTTTCAAAGTAAAAGCAGACATGACTTCATCAACAGCTTATCGGATAATGCCCCCCTTTTCGTGCCAAGCGCACCACGAGGAGCTCACACTTTCCCAAGCTCCTGCCCTCTCTTGTTCCTTCACTGGGCTTTCTTCCCGGGCTTTTCCAGTTAAGACACGCCCACGAACTACGCAGCTGAAATATCAGCCAGGCCTGAATCTTCCTTTTTGCTGTTTGTGGCGCAGGTCAAATTTTGAAAAATGGCCGACCTCCACGGAGCCTCAAATGGGAATAAAGTCCAACTTTTCCGGGGGGTATACACTGCAACATCCCGGACTACGAGCCCCCACGTGTAGCGATACCCCCAGTTAAGAGAGCTGCTGGTATGATTTTTGGGCCTGTAACGCACCGCTGTCAACCCCCAGTAATTGGCTCTACCCTCCCTTGGCACAGCTAGTAGAGGATGAGAGGATTGTGTGACCCGCAGCATTAGGTAACACAATCCGGCAACAAAAGGCACACAGTGATAATATGTGTAACTGACACTAACCGTCTCTTCTACACAGTAATAGCACCAAACAACTTGTCTGCTTAATCCTGATACTTTTGCTTGAGTGAAATAGATAAGCAGATAAACAGTACACATTAATATATGCAGAGCCCTGCAATAAAAGGGTATTTAGCAAGTAAACAAATATACAATCCTGTACACATTCAACTAACGGACCACGCTTGCGGCTCCCCTCCCTCGTGGGCAAGATGGCGCCCAGCAATATCTAAACTTAGATTTCAGGCCTGACTGTCCTATATGCAAGTTCCGTAGTGAAGGATCTTCGCAAGCAAATGGTGGTGCACTTTTTGAAGATAAATTGTAATCCACAGGAATAGGTACTGGTAACTCGATGGATAACAGAAAGTGACTAGGCTACTCAATGCACTGTCTGGTGTGCAAATGCAAACTATAAATGGTGGGTCCTGAACAACAGACACAGGGCCTAGAGATCCTGTAATAATCTTTGAGCATGTGCTCTCTCACCCAACCGGACCAGTCAATGTCAGTATCTTCCGTAGCTGTGTCTCGGTACACAGATCCCACGACACCCGGGGTCTTCGGTCCTCCAGGAAGTAGTAGATAGGCGGCAGGATGAGACGTCCCTCAAGCTCCTCAGTGGAAAACAGAAGGCTCTTTGGAAACACAGGGCCCAAACTTCAGGCCCTATCAGGAACAACAGACTCAGTACGGAGTTCCACTTGCTGGGCGGGCGATGTCCAAAGAGACCGATTGCCGGCCCACCCCCCTTTTTTATAGCCCACCCCAGCAGTCCTTGCGCGGGGCAATGCACCCTGGGTGTCCCGCTGTACCCTGGGTACGGTAGTCTCTGGGTCCTTAAAGTAACACCCCGATACATTACATTTCTGTATTTTTTTATTTTTTATTTGCTGTTTCTTTTTGATTATATTAGTTACTACATCCCGGAGGCTCATAAAAGTGGTACTTTGGATTGTACCTCCTTTCTGGTACCATCCCCCCTTTTTTCATATGCTTGGTATTGCCACAGAGCCCCACTTATACGTATTAAGTGAGTGGATAAGTAACAGATGGTACCTATGTACCTATTATATCCTGAATTCCCAGTAATTTTATTAGTTTTTGGATATATTTACCTGTTTGCCTGGTGTTCATCTTTAATTGTGTTGATTCTTTTAGGTTAAAAATTAACTGTATAAACTCTCCCATCTAGTAGTACACTAACTTATCAGAAACAGTTATAAACCAGGATTAATAAATCTATCACTGTGCAGCATTATCATTAGGTTTCCATTACAAATGCCTCTGACATTATAAAAGAACGGAATCATGATACTATTTTTAAATGGAGAACGACAGTCCTGATGATCAAATTCTTCCTGCTGAGTTTATTCGGTTGTAATTTTCTCACAAAATTAAATGTGGAATTCTATAATAGAGCATTGTAAAAAAATACTTTAGACCTGCAAGAGGATTTTAAAGCAAGGCTAGACTTTATCTTTAAAATGGTCCTGAGCTGTAAACATGTGTCATGATTTGTGGATTCAAACAGCTTTAAATACTTTTTGTCTCTTAGTTTTGTTCTTATGGACATCATTTTTCCATTTGACAATGTTAAACATCCCCCAAATTAACTTTGTGATGATCAGTTTATTACTCCATAATTGTTTTTTATAACTTGAAAGAGCCAAGTAGTGTGCATAATCAGAACAAAAAAACAAAACAAAAAAACAACATATTTTATAATAAAAATAATAGCTACAGAAAAATGTATATTTTTTCATATCCTATACTGTACATAGCTTTTGGCACGTGCTTTATTTAGTTTGGACAACGTTACTCTTTTCATATTCCCTGCATTAACACCAAAGAACTATCAGTGGAGGAAACACTTAAAAAAAACAGCTATTTGGCTCTCCATCTTTTGAGAGATTACCTTAAAACTCTGTGTAGACATAGAAAAAGTCAACATTTGCTATCTTATAGATAACATCTAGAAATGGTAATTGCCTCTGAAATTTGAATAATAGCAGCTTTTAGTGTGAGATTATTTAAGGCCCTACTTCCTCTGACTCTAGTCTCACAAGATGTGAGGTGAGATTTGATGATGTCACTATAATTCTGCTCACTGTTCTTCATGTCTGAAGTTGTACTTAACCTGTAGTACAAAGATCTCCCTGCTTCTGCTGTATTCATTTTGTGAATCTATTTATTTCTGAACCTCTCCCGCCGATTTTGGAATACTACACCATGAGTCTTCAGATTACAACTCCTGTACAATATCTGCAGTCTCTGATCATCTCCTGAACCATGTCCACAGTGTCTGATCATCTCCTGTACCATGTCTGCAGTCTCTGATTATCTCCAGTACCATGTCTGCAGTCTCTGACCATCTCCTGTACCATGTCTGCAGTCTCTGACCATCTCCTGTACCATGTCTGCAGTCTCTGACCATCTCCTGTACCATATCCGAAGTCTCTGGTCATCTCTTGTATCATGTCTGCAGTCTCTGACCATCTCCTGTATCATGTCTGCAGTCTGTGACCATCTCCTGTACCATGTCCACAGTCTCTGATCATCTCCTGGACCATGCCTGCAGTCTTTGATCATCTCCTGTACCATGTCTGCAGTCTCTGACCATCTCCTGTACCATGTCCGAAGTCTCTGGTCATCTCTTGTATCATGTCTGCAGTCTCTGGCCATCTCCTACATACCTCCCAACTTTTTGAGATGGGAATGAGGGACACCTATCCGCAAAAGTATGCAGGCATAGGACACACACTTTGCCACGCTCCCTTCAAGGAGAATTGTAAAAAAAAACAAGATTGGTTAAACCCACAAGTGCTTTTTTTACCACTGCTATTCCTTTATATTGGCTTTTGGAATTTACAAATGCAGCAATTTAGAAATGAGATGAAAGGTTTGGCACTGGAAAACACTTTTTGATAGATAAAAAGTGCATTTTATATACATCTATATAGATCAGACCAAAATGAGGGACAAATTAGGAGGAATGAGGGCCAGAGGGACATTGCTCCAAATCAGAGACAGTCCCTCAAAATCAGGGACAGTTGGGAGCTATGCTCCTGTACCATGTCCACAGTCTCTGATCATCTCCTGTACCATGTTGGCAGTCTCTGATCATCTCCTATATCATGCCCCCAGTCTCTGATCATCTCCTGTACCATGTTGGCAGACTCTGACCATCTCCTGTACCATGTCCGCAGTCTCTGATTATCTCTTGTATCATGTCTGCAGTCTCTGATCATCTCCTGTACCATGTCTGCAGTTTCTCATCATCTCCTGTACCATGTCTGCAGTCTCTGACCATCTCCTGTATCATGTCTGCAGTCTCTGACCATCTCGTGTACCATGCTTGTAGTCTTTGACCATCTCCTGTACCATGTCTGCAGTCTCTGACCATCTCCTGTACCATGTCCCCAGTCTCTGACCATCCCCTGTACCATGTCCGCAGTCTCTGATCATCTTCTGTACATGTCCGCAGTCTCTGCCCACCTCCTGTACCATGTTCGAAGTCTCTGATCATCTCCTGTATCATGTCTGCAGCCTCTGACCATCTCCTGTACGATGTCTGCAGTCTCTGACCATCTCCTGTACCATGTCCCCAGTCTCTGACCATCCCCTGTACCATATCCACAGTCTCTGATCATCTCCTGTACCATGTCCGAAGTCTCTGATCATCTCCTGTATCATGTCTGCAGTCTCTGACGATCTTCTGTATCATGTCTACAGTAGCTTTTCATCTCTTGTACCATGTCTGCAGTCTCTGGCCATCTCCTGTACCATGTCAGCAGTCTCTGGCCATCTCCTGTACCATGTCCAAAGTCTCTGATCATCTCCTGTACTATGTCCACAGTCTCTAACCATCTCTTACATCATGTCTGCAGTCTCTGGCCATTTCCTGTACTATGTCCACAGTCTGATCATCTTCTGTATCATGTCCACAGTCTCTGATCATCTCCTGTACCATGTCCACAGTCTCTGATCATCTCCTGTACCATGTCTGCAGTCTCTTACCATCTCTTTTATCATGTCTGCAATCTCTGACCATCTCTTGTATCACGTCTACAGTCTCTGAGGGGGAGCCTGGAGAGGAGCCAAGAGCGGGAGCGCCACCAGGAAGGGGGTCACAGGAAGAGTCAGACGTGTGTGGACTGTGGAGAGGAAAATATAGGATGAAACAAGATCCACCAAGCTGGAGCCCAGAGAGAACCGTCTGACTGAGCCCTGCACAAGGCACCTGAGAGGAGGTCAGTGACAGTGCCACCAGGCCAATTTAGGGGGGGGGTCACTGATGTAAGGGCGGAGTGAATACAGTAAGGTAAGGGCGGCACTGATATAGAGGTTCCCCCCTATATCAGTAACCCCCCTCACCTTAGTGTATTCACTGTGCGGAAGGTGGTCTGTGGTCACCAGAGTCCCCCCCCCACATCAGAGTTTCTGGCGTTCCCCCTTAAATCAGTGTATACAGAGTTCCCCCTTACAACAGAGTCTGCAGGATTCCACCTTACAGTGCAAGGGGAAACAATGCAGACCCTGATGTAAAGACCAACGCTGAAGACCCTGAAGTTAGTGGGAACTCTGATGTAAAGGAGAACGCTGTGGACTCTGATTTAAGGTCGGGCTCTGCTCCCCTTTACACCAAAGTCTGCAGAATTTCCCCTTTACATCATGATCCGCAGCATTCCCCCTTAAATTACAGTTCCCCTTGTACTGTAAGGTGGAATCCTGCAGACTATGATGAAAGGGGGGACTATCTGTTGGGTTATACTAACTTGACCTTCATGGAAATGGATAACTATGTTTTTTGACTTAAACACGTTGCTATTAGCACTAGCTATATATATAAGGGTTAACTATTATTATTTGCACTGTTTTGCACTTAAAACTTTAATTCTATGTACTTTTTTTGAAGTGTCAGTAAGAAATGTTGGTAATTGTTTTTTGTCAGTAAAAAATGGTGCTGTTTGTACATTTTTGGGGTCCTGACAGTAAATCTCACTTTGGGGGTTGGCAACACTGACACTCTTTCAGATCTGCCATTTACAGTATCTGCATTCCCCAAGGCCATATTATGTATTTAAAGTCTAAGGGCCCTTTCACACGGGCGGACTGTATGTCCATCAGTATACGGATGAAAAAGGGACATACATGTATCCCTATGGGATAGCGGGTGTCAGCGGATGTTCATCCGCTGACACCCGATCTCATCCGTGTCCGCTATGCTCCATTTCTGCAGATGGAGGAAAATCCTATTTTTCCATCCATCTGCAGAGCGGATCGGATGAACACGGACAGACGGTTTGTGTTCATCCGATCCCCCCATAGAGAAGAGCAGAGATCTGACAGGGTGGTCCCTGCACAGTGTGCAGGGACCGCCCTGTAATCCGCCGGCTCAGCGGGGATCAACGGAGCGATCCCCGCTGAGCAAGCGGATTTTCATGGGGCGGATCATCATGGAATCTGCCCGTGTGAAAGGGCCCTTAAGCTCTACACTTTCTACCTCCTTTACATACTATGTGCAGATTACATTTGCCTGGAAGTATACAGCTCAGCCCTTTGAAAATAGCAGTCTGCTGGGATGAGTGAGCAGATGTTAGCATTAGCAATATACACACACCTGCATTGTAAAGGATAAGGCCTCATGCCCACGGGCGTTTTTTCAGCCACGTTTTTGAGCGTTTTTTACAGCTTAAAAACGCCTGTCCATGTTAGTCTATAGCTTCATGTCCACCTAGGCGTTTTTGAGCTGTAAAGAGCATAGGCGTTTTTGAGCTGTAAAAAAAATCCAGGGCCAGTGCGTTCCTCAGCGTCAGAATTAGGCAGAAAAAAACGCGAGCGTCAAAAAACGCGCAAAAACGCGCACTAACGCGCAAAAAACGCGCACTAACGCGCGGTCGCGTTTTTAGCTCCGACGTTTTTTTTTTTTTTTTTTTTTTTAAATAAAAAATATTTACAATAACATGGACAGGCGTTTTTAAGCTGCAAAAAACGCAGCTGTAAAAACGCCAGTGGGCATGAGGCCTAAGAATGACATTTTGTTTATTGGGACTGCGCCTTTTTATTTATTCTGGTTAGGGCTAAAAATACAATTATTAAAGAATATATTTTTTAGTCAAGTAAATATGAAATATTGCAAATTAATGTTTTGCTTTCTCGTTTCCTCCCGGCAGATGATGCTTTATATATTTTTTTTCATATCTATACATTTATCTGCTTCACTAAAAAAAAAAAAAAAAAAAAAATTTAATTGCAGACTCCCCCGTGACCTGTTTGGCCATACAGATTTTGTGACCCTTCAATTAGAGTCTGAACCTAAACATCTTTTGCTGTGCTTTCTTATATCCTGAATTAGGTTAGGTTCACACTACTGCGATGCGATTTTGATTCAATATCAGTGTGACTTTTTAGTGTGACTTTGTTGCGACTTGGTTGCATTTTGGATGTGGTTTTGAGGCCAAATCACACTGTAAATCGCACCAAAGTGGTACAGGAATCTGTTCCAGACCTGCGCCGCAAGGAGTCACATTGATTTGAAGAGGCACCATTAAAAATAATATGATTTCCCTTGCCTAACAATTCTGCATGACTCAAGTCACAACTGAAATTGCACCAGTGTAAACCAGGACTTAACTGTTTGTTTGTAAAACGAATATATTATTGTGAATGGTAAAAGAAAAGATATAAACCATCAGTTCAAAAACGATTAAGAGCCCATTCACACAGGGGCGGCACGACTTGTGCCGCGACTGTGCTGGGCGATCTCAAGACGACTTCAAAGCAGACTTCCAAAATGACTTCTGTATAGAAGTCAATGGAAGTCGCCTTGAAGTCGTCTTGAAGTAGTACAGGAACCTTTTTCTAAGTCGGAGCGACTTCAGTCGCTCCGCTTAGAACTGTTCCATTGTACAGAATGGGACGCGACTCGTCAGGCTGCTGAGACGCCTGACGAGTCGCCCCTGTGTGAATGGGGGCTAAACGTAACCAGTTGCTGAGCGCCGCACGCCGATATACGTCTGCAGAATGGCACGGGCAGGCAAATGGGCGTACAGGTACGTCCTCTTTAATTTGCCGTGCAGCGGGCACGCGCGCGCCCACCGCGTTCTCCGTGACCGTGCTCGCGGGCCCCGCAAACTTGATGTTCGCCATGGCCCGCGATCGTGACACGGAGAGGCAGAACGGGGAGATGCCTATGTAAATAAGGCATTTCCCTGTTCTGCCTATTGACATGACAGGGATCTATTGCTCCCTGTCATGGGGAGCAGTGATCGCTGTCATGTCAGTGGTAGCCCATCCCCCCCACAGTTACAATCACTCTCTAGGACACACTTAACCCCTTGATCACCCCCCTAGTGTTTAACCCCTTCCCTGCCAGTGTCATTTACACAGTAATCAGTGAATTTTTATAGCACTGATCGCTGTATAAATGACAATGGTCGCAAAATAGTGTCAAAAGTGTCCGATGTGTCCACCATAATGTCGCAGTCACAATAAAAATTGCAGATCGCCGCAATTACTAGTAAAAAAAAATGATTAATAAAAATGCCATAAATCTATCCCCTATTTTGTAGACGCTATAACTTTTGCGCAAACCAATCAATATACGCTTATTGCAATTTTTTTTACCAAAAATATGTAGAAGAACACATATCGGCCTAAACTGAGGAAAAATAAAAATGTTATATATATTTTTTGGGATATTTATTATAGCAAAAATTCAAAAATATAGTTTTTTTTCAAAATTGTCGCTCTTTCTTTGTTTATAGTGCAAAAAATAAAAACCACAGAAGTGATCAAATACCACCAAAAGAAAGCTCTATTTGTGGGAAAAAAAGGAAGTAAATTATGTTTGGGTGCAATGTTGCACGACCGCGCAACTGTCAGTTAAATCGACACAGTGCCGTATCGCAAAAAGTGCTCTGGTCAGCAAGGGGGTAAATTCTTCCGGGGCTGAAGTGGTTAACTGACGCAAACACATTACAGTATCTCTTGAAAAATAAATATGTCAGATTAACGTTTTAAAAACACATTGGTTGCCGGTATACTTTTCTATATTAACTTCTTGCCGCTCGCACTATAGCCGAAAGATGGCTACATCGTGGGCTTTAATTGCCGGGAGGGCGTCCATAGATGTCCTTCCGAGCATGCGCTGTCTGCGCGTCCCTGCAGGGCACGCAGCGTGCTCTGTGATCACTGAGTCTATGAGACTATTTGTGGGGAAAAAAGGATGCCAATTTTGTTTGGGAGCCACATCGTACAACCGCGCAATTGTCAGTAAAAGCGACGCAGTGCCGAATCGCAAAAAGAGGCCTGGTCCTTTAGCTACAAAATGGTCCGGGGCTTAAGTGGTTAAAGAAGAACCCATGATCCCTACAATCGCCTTACCTTACCCTGCAATTACAAATTGCTTACTAAGCTCACTTCAGGGTTTTGGAATAACTAAAATGTGAATATCAGCACATGATAGGTAGGGATTCCCAAATAATTTGACAGCTGAAAACCTCTGCCACCCCAGCAGAAAAATATCAATCTTTAAAATCAAAGCTAAAAGGTCAATGGACCTTTAAATGTTCTTTCATAAAAATCTTCAAAGCCTTTGGATCCAATAAAGTACATCTGCTATAAGAACCATCTCTTCATTCTTGAGCTTTTTGATTTACCTCCTCATAATGAAAAATAATCTCAAAGAAAGAAAAAAGAGTATGTTCTACTCTACAATATATGATTTTAAAATTTGCACATGTGGAGTAGAACATACTACACTTCATAGTTTCCTCTTTTTCTTGCTTCTTTTTCGTTATGAGGAGTTAAATCAAAGGCTCAAGAAGAAAGAAATGGCTCTTATAGCAGATGTACTTTATTGGCTCCAAAGGCTTTGAAGATTTTTCTGAAAGAACATTTAAAGTGACACTAAAGGTTCGTTTTTTTTTTGTTTTTTTTTAATAACAAACATGTCATACTTACCTCCACTGTGCAGTTCGTTTTACACAGAGTGACCCCGATCCACCTGTTCTGGAGTCCCACGGCGGCTCTCGCGGCATTAGATAACCCCCTTCTGGGAAGCTCTCTCCCGAGGGGGTTACATTGCGTGCGCACTCCAGAGTCATTCATTCGGCGTCCATAGCCGCTGAATGTATGACTCAGCCCCGCCCCCGGCGCCCTCATCATTGGATTTGATTGACAGCAGCGGGAGCCAATGGCTGCGCTACTATCAATCTATCCAATAAAGAGCCGGGAACCCGTGGAGAGAGCGACGGCGGGGACGCGCCCACGGAAATTCGGGGCTCAGGTAAGCAAAACAGGGGGGGGGCAGGGTGCATTAAGGTGAAAAAACACAAAGGTTTACAACCCCTTTAAAGGGACATTGACTTTTGGACTGCACATGGAGAACACAGTACACCATATCACAGCTCACTGCAGTGAATAGAGATAAATGAATTGTGATATTTCAATAAAGTTGAAAAAGGAAAAAGCTCAATTCGTCATTCCCCACCCCTTCACAGAGAACACCATTACACGCTGTTGTAGTGAGCCCTAAAAAATGTAAATGTCATATTTCTTCCATAAATTCACAAATAGTATAATCTGTTGATGCCACTGCCTGCTTCTCAATTGCTAAAGCCAAAGCTCACCATACACAATCTGACTGTACATTATTTGTAAATCAACTTATCCAATCGATTTACCCAAAAGTAATATGAGGATGCACATGGCTATCCAATCAATCTGTATCTAATAAAGCTGACCCTTGCACTACATAGTTGTGACAGATCTAAAGAAGATTATGCTGTTAGATTGTAACATATGTGGTGAGCTTAGGGGCTTGTTCACACTGCCTTCATGCTAAATGCTTTACTTTAGCGTGCAGGTAGCTGTCAATTTTTGGCTGCAATGCACTGTGGTTAATGACTGCTATGGGGTGTATTATCCTTTGTTTAACGTGAACAAAATTACACCCCATTCATGTCCCACAGAGCAGTGTGGTGTGTTATGCTGCTGTGCTGTAATATGCGGAGCCTTCCTGTAAATTGCGGTAAAATGCTACATGCTTGTATGTTACATGCGCAAAGCAACAGATGCTTTGTGCATGTAAATGAATCACAACCAGTGGCGTTTGGTGGTATAACTTGGGGGGTGGGGGGGTGTGGCAAACGCATAGATAAGGGGGGCGGCACCCCTGCACCCTGCATTATGGGCCACCACTGCTCACAACCCCACTGTCAGTTTGTGTATAACTTACCTCCTTTAGCTGTATACAGCAGGTTTCTGTGTCTGTGATCTGACTTTCTGTTTCCTTCCTTTTCCAGTCCCTGTACTACATGTCCCATGATCCTTTGAGCCTCTGTAGCTTCAGGGTGGGCTATGTGAGTCAATTGTACCAGTTCTGGCAGTGGGTGGGTCCTAGGGT
The DNA here is from genome assembly GCA_029206835.1 of Rana muscosa. Lineage (NCBI taxonomy): Eukaryota > Metazoa > Chordata > Amphibia > Anura > Ranidae > Rana > Rana muscosa. The sequence continues at coordinate 221,148,459 of CM055122.1, forward strand.
TTCTGTGGGTGTTTCTGGACCTTCATATGGGTGGTGAAAGGTGTAATTGTGTCATACCTCCTCCTGTGTCATTTCTTTCTTGCAACATGCCAAAGAATAATGGCTTACTGCAAGACTACAGAGGAAGGGCTATTCGACCTTAGTGCTTTTCACCAAAATCTTGAGATTTCCTTTAAATCTCCAAGTTTTCACCAAAGTTTCGGCAAAACAAAAATTCTCAAAGTTGCTCTTCCCTGGTTTGGCAGATTACAAAAATATTCTGTCCTTCTTCCTTTGTACCACTGAAGTATTCAGTACCCCAAGGTTTACTTCTAACCTATCTCTAGTTTTGTTTGATGAATACATGTGTCCTGTGTCATTTCTGTCTTGCAACATGCCAAAGAATAATGGCTTACTGCAAGACTACAGAGGAAGGGCTATGGGAGGTTATTATGAAGGTGTTTCCTTCATATGTAAATAATCAGATCACAGAGAGCAGGGCTCTGGGAGGGTGGATCTGAGAGACAGGGATCTCCCTGTTCACACTGGTTGGCATATTTAACTGGGCAGGATTGAATTCTAAATATGATCCATTCAATCCTGTCCAGCAGCAGCACAGCTAGCTTTCAGAGCAGGCTGTGTATGAAGGGGGTTCCTTCTTAAATAATGCTGCAATCTGTAAAATGGGATTTGGGAGGTTTGGACTCCTCCTGTAGGTGTGACTGGGGGGATTGAATGCTAATTCGGATGTATTCCATTCCACCCACCATCAGAGCTGTGAAGGAAGTTACATCATTTGCAGAGTCTGAAAGACTACAGAGGAGATTGTTAAAGCGGAGGTTCCGCGGCAAATCTTTTTTTTTTTTTAGCTTGCATGCAAAGTATTTTTAGATCACCAATTAGTACTCACGTGTTTAGTGATTTTTAACCTCCCCTGTCTTTTTTCTGGCAAAAGATGCACTTTTAAAATCAGCCGTCTGAATTTTCCATTTTGCTTGTGGGCATTGTGAAGCCCACAAGCACTGACTTCCTGGTAGCGGTGGACGGTGTTCTGCAGAAAAGTTCCCCGGCGGATAAGGTTCCCCCCGCCTGTACAGCTTATGCGTGGCACGAACCTCAACGGAGTTTCTGAAAGTAGCCGAACATGTAGAGCTGCGAGTTAGCTCTACACGGTGCCTGCGCAATGACTAGGAGCCGTGTAGAGCCGACTCGCAGCTCTACATGTTCGGCTATTTTCGGAAACTCCGTTGAGGTTTGTGCCGCGCATGCGCAGTACAGGGGGGGGAACCTTATCCGCCGGGGAACTTTTTCTGCAGGACATGTCACATCTGGGCGAACTCCCAGATTACATTGCGGGAGACTAGAAACGCCTACTCCCGCGGGAGTGAGTACCCGGAAGCCGGAATTGAAATTACAATAGTACGGTATGTACAAAAAAAAAAAAAAGTGGCTACTGTACATGTTCGTAGTGTAAGGAGTGTGCTCGTATATGGATGCTATTTTGGGTGGAACTCCGCTTTAAAGACTACAGGAAGTGGCTTTGGAAGGACAGAGTTTATCAGCAGGATATGCAGAGTGTCACATGGTACAAAGCCACAACTAAACCCAGAAAATCATGGGAAATGCAGACAAAAATTCCTTCCTGATCCCCGAGAGGCAATCGGATATTCCCCGGATCAACTTTACCTACAAATGTTAGTACCCAGTTATATTATGTACATTTACGAAAGAATCCAGGCCTTTCTTAAAGCAATCTACTGAGCTGGCCAGAACCACCTCTGCAGGAAGTCTATTCCACATTTTCACAGCTCTTACTGTGAAGAAACCTTTCCGTATTTGGAGGTGAAATCTCTTTTCCTCTAGACGTAAAGAGTGCCCCCTTGTCCTTTGTGTTGACCGTAAAGTGAATAACTGAACACCAAGTTCACTATATGGACCCCTTATATATGTGTACATGTTGATCAAATCCCCCCTTAATCTCATCTTCCCAAGAGTGAATAAATTCAATTCCTCTAATATTTCCTCATAGCTAAGATCCTCCATGCCTCTTATCAGTTTGGTTGCCCTTCTCTGCACTTTCTCCAGTTCCCCCATATCCTTTTAGAGAACTGGGGCCCAAAACTGAACTGCATATTCCAGATGAGGTCTTACTAATGATTTGTACAGAAGCAAAATGATAAATCTCTCTCTGGATATATACAGCAACCTTAGGTATTGTGGAGCTGTCAGTACTAAAGAAGAGTAGTTAGATACAATTCTCCCTATATACAATTTATCTAGGATGGTAACTCCTTCCACCAATCTAGGTGAAAATGTAACCTACATCAGTTTCAGGTTGAAGAGCCCGTTCAGACCACAACACTGTGCGCTGCAACATATCATTTCGCAGTGTGTTAAACAGCCCATTCAGCTGAAAAGCAGATCAATGCACGTGAAAATAGGGAAGGTTGCTTTTTTTTTGCAGTGCAATGCACAGGACACCACGTGTTGTGCCATCCTGAGGCGCAGTGGAGTGCCATTCACAAGACAATGAATCCCACACTATGAGGAAGCTGCAAAAAAGCAAGCATGTCACTCATGTAGACAGCACATACAGCTCAGAATAAGAATAGGACAGAATGGCTAATCCATTTTGTAACCATGAGACATGAAATTTAATATGCTCAAAAAATGTAGATTAAACAATGATAGAGTGATAAATACCACAGAACAGATTTCAAATGGGAGTCTTCCCTGAGCAAACCACCCATCTCTGACAGTAATACATTCTAAAACAATCATTTTATTTTGTTAAGTTTATTCTACAACTTCATTTTCAGTACAAGAAAGAAAAAAAAAAATTCTGTCTTAGAAAAAGGAAAATGATCTTACAAGAATAAATAATTATATAATAAACATACAAATTCTAAGAGAACACTGAAATGTATTAGGCTGCTTTCACACTGAGGCGCTTTGCAGGCACTATTGCGCTAATAATAGCGCCTGCAAAGCGCCCTGAAAGAGCTGCTCCTTTATCCCCAGTGTAAAAGCCTGAGGGCTTTTACACTGGAGCGTTGCGCTGGCAGGACAGTAAAAAAAAGTCCTGCCAGCCGCATCTTTCAGGCTCTGTAGGAGCGGTGAATATACCGCTCCTAAAGCGCCCCTGCCCATTGAAATCAATGGGGCAGCGCCTCTGAACCGCCCGCAAAGCGCCGCCGCAGCGGCGTTTTGCGGGCGGGTTTAACCCTTTTTCGGCTGCTAGCGGGGGTTAAAACCGCCCCGCTAGCGTCCGAAAATCGCAGCAAAAACAACGGTAAAGCGCCGCTAAAAAATAGCAGCACTTTACCACCGACCCGCCCAAGCGCTTCAGTGTGAAAGTACCCTTAGACAGGTTATTTTAAAGGGCTTATTTAATAATGTCCTACAAGAAATAATCATGTTGGATAACCCCTATCAGCAATGAATAAATCAAGGCTTGATAGCTGGCTTTATCTAAGCTGGTATTTAACTGGTTACTGCACGCTGTTGCTCTTCTCCTTGTGTATTCCCCACAAAAAACACAAGATTTTCATATAGACTAGGTGTAGGATCTCCCTCTTCCTTGCACCTGACTGGAAGCTTATACCTGCTTAACTAGTGACACACTAGGGTCATAGGGGTTTAATTACCAAAGGCAAATAAGCTGTTCACTTTGCAAGGGAAGTTGCACTTAGTAAGAGAATTTTATCCAGAGCTTAGTGAAAAAGACTAAAAATTATGTTCTGCTGACGTCCATCATTAAATCAGAGTTACATAGTAGGTGAGGTTGAAAAAAGTCCATCAAGTCCAACCCATGTGTGTGATTATGTCAGTATTACATTATCCCTGTATGTTGCGGTCATTCAGGATAGTTACATAGTACAGGTAGGTGAGGTTTAAAAAAGACACAAATCATGTGCAAGCAAAATAAAAAAAAAATCCCTAAATGTGATTGGGTATTCTTTGCAAAATTTCTCCACATTTGCCAAGCTCTGGGAAAACTCCCTTGCAAAGTGCAACTTCCCTTGAAAAGTGAATGGTGTCTTTGCCCTTAGTAAATCAACTCCATGGTGGGGCCAATGGTTCCTGAGGGTAACTGAAGCTCCTTTCAAATATACCGGCCCCTCATTAGCCTTATTGTATTACTTTTTTTTCACAGCAAGAAGCAGACAGTGGAAAAAATGGTAAAAAAAAATATAAAGTGACAGTACATCAGTAATACCAAAAACCAATTAAAAGAATGCCCATTTAAACGACCCTCTAACGCCGGTCCCCACAGGGTCCCTTGACACGGCAAGAGAAGATACGTTTTTCCACTTCCTTCCCTCAGAAGCTTATAGAGGCCATGCCTGATGGAGCAGAGTTAGCTGGGCAAGTAATCTGTAGCCAGGTGAGCTGCAGGCAGGAGCCCAATAGAACATAGGGTTTGTGGAAGACCCAGCTAATGTGGAATGTATCAGCCCAATTTCATCCAAAGTATTCTAGCTGCAGAGGGTGGTCCCCTGTGTCCCTGGATCCCTCCAGCTGCCTCCCTGTGCTCAAGAGCTACCCTGGACTTTACTCAGAGGGATGTTGTCCAATGAGGATGAGCACAGGTAGCTATGCTCTGAACTGTTTTACTGAAGAAGTGATTTTTAGCTAGACTCTCTGTCAGCAGTGTTGTTCATCTTACGTTAAAAAAGTAATTAGTTACAGTTACAAATTACTTCTTCCAAAAAGTAATGGAGTTACTCACTCAGTTACTACATTGAAAAAGTAATTAGTTACTCAGCAAAGTAACTATATTGGTTATATTATATATACACGGGGGCGGGGCGGGGCGGGGCGGTAGAAGGATGATATACGTAATTTTTTCAGTGTATAAAAATAATAGGAGGGATAACAATAAATGATATTGGTACTGTGCCCATGCTTCACTGTGCCTCACTGTGCCCCATGCCTCACTTTGCCCCATGCCTCACTGTGCCCCACTGTGCCCCATGCCTCACTGTGCCCCATGCCTCACTGTGCCCCATGCCTCACTGTGCCTCACTGTGCCCCATGCCTCACTGTGCCCCATGCCTCACTGTGCCCCATGCCTCACTGTGCCCTGTGCCCCATGCTTCACTGTGCCCCATGCTTCACTGTGCCCCATGCCTCACTGTGCCCCATGCTTCACTGTGCCCATGCTTCACTGTGCCTCACTGTGCCCCATGCCTCACTGTGCCCAATGCCTCACTGTGCCCTGTGCCCCATGCCTCACTGTGCCCCATGCTTCACTGTGCCCCATGCCTCACTGTGCCCCATGCCTCACTGGGCCCATGCTTCACTGTGCCTCACTGTGCCCCATGCCTCACTGTGCCTCACTGTGCCCCATGCCTCACTGTGCCCAATGCCTCACTGTGCTTCATGCCTCACTGTGCCCCATGCCTCACTGTGCCCATGCTGCCTTCACTGTGCCTCATTGTGCCCCATGCCTCACTGTGCCCCATGCCTCACTGTGCCCGTGCCTCATTGTGCCCAAGTCTCAGTCACTGTGCCCGCCGTGTACAGTACCTAAGATCGGCGGCGTCCCAAATCCTGGCAGCCATTCCATTATTTAAAAGCCGCACCTCCTCCAGTCCTCCTCGTCTGTGATAGGCGGAACACTCAATTTTCCAGCATTCAGTGTTCCGCCTATCACGGACATCCGCTCATCCTCATAACACAGACGAGGATGAGAGGATGTCCGTGATAGGCGGAACACTGCCTGCTGTGAAATTGAGTGTTCCGCCTATCACAGGCAACGAAGACTCGGGAGGCGCGGCTTTTGAAAACTGCAATGGCCGCCGTCTGTCTGCATGACACGCTGTTCAGGTAGGCAGACGGCGGCTTGCAGTTAGTTAAATGTTAAATTACATCTACTCGCAGCGGCTGCGGCGAGTAGATGTAATTAGGGTAAGGCCGCCCAAGTAATGGGAACGGCGGTGCCACGAGGGTAAGAGTAATCAGTTAGATTACTCGTTACCCCAAAAAGTGGCTAAGTTACCTAACGCCGTTTATTTAAACGGCGTTAGTTACAACACTGTCTGTCAGACATGGGAGTAAGTCACACATGTGCAAGTCACAAGCAAGTCTCAAGTCTTAACCTTCAAGTCTCAAGCAAGTCCCAAGTTACTGTGACGAAAAGCAAGCAAGTCAAGTCGAGTCCCTGCTAGAAGTCAAGGTAGTCAAGTCAAGTCATTTATTTTGGTCAAGTCACAAATCAAGTCAAAATACTGATCTACCCCATACTGTATAAAAATAAAAGAAGGGATAACAATAAATAATATTGGTTATGTGCCCATGCCTCACTGTGCCTCACTGTGCCCATGCCTCACTGTGCCCATGCCTCACTGTGCCCATGCCTCACTGTGCCTCACTGTGCCCGTGTCTCACTGTGCCCGTGTCTCACTGTGCCCATGCCTCACTGTGCCCATGCTTCACTGTGCCCATGCTTCACTGTGCCCATGCTTCACAGTGTCCCCTTGTCTCACTGTGCCCGTGCCTCACTGTGCCCGTGTCTCACTGTGCCTGTGCTTCACTGTGCCCAATGTGTATAGAAAGTAATTCTGCGCTACTATAATAAAAAAGATCATCTGCAGCAAAGCACTGAAAGGTATAATCTGTGACCCTGAGTGTGAATAGATATAAAGAAATAGTGCTGAACTGATGGGAATGCTATGTGATGTTCTGTGTCAGTAATGCTGGTTCTCAAATATCCAATATAAAATTACTAAAACTGGCATCCATAAATACTTATTGAGATAGCATAAAATAATAAAACATAAATATTGTGCCTTAATATACTCCTGTATTAGTAAGGTGCTTATATTACCAACAAGTGCTGGAGCAATGATAAAGTGCAAAAGTGCAAATGATCCGTGACACAGGAAAAATAAAATAACTGAGACAGTAGTAAAAGGTGCATATATCCGTGGAGAGAAAAAAATGGTACTAAGCAGTACCTGTACTACCAGTAAGGTAAAGTGCAAAGGTGCATGAATCCGTGACAAAAAATTAGTACTAAGCAGTAACAAATACTTGTGTATACAATTGCTGTGTTCATACAATAAAATGACTGTCCTTTTTAAAATCTGTGAGAGAAAAAGCTTTAAAATAAACGTGCAACAGAGCAACTATGTTGCTGCGAGAAAGTCCAAAAAAGGATTCCTTTTGGACTGAAAGCAGTGCTGTGATAAGGTGCTAGGTGATGAGTGGTTTAAACTTCGTGCCTTCCACACTGTGACTCCTGTGGTATATGGATGGCCCCTTACCTCACCGCTAGGTTACAGCATATAAGAGAAACCCTCTGTTTGTCCGACCTCCTCCTGCCTGGATGGTCCCTTGGAACCTGGGGTAGTTGTGCTGCCTGGTATGGGGGGGGGGGAGCGAATCCTCTAGCCGTGGAGACTTTAAAGTAATGTACATAAATGGGGGGAAGAGCGAAGGAGTCCCAAGATAGTGTAGTATTGTTATTCAAAAGGTTTATTTAAACAGTAAGGTTTGCAAGTACTCACATTTAAAATGTATAAACAGGTATATCAAATACGAGTGCCGAGTTCGTCCGCGTCACCTCCGGTGCTTGTGTTGTCCCTACGCGTATCGTCATCGTGACGCCGTGGGAAGAGGACAGAGGGACGCCGTGGGAAGAGGACAGAGAGAGATGTTGTGGCGGTCAATAGGGCCTAGAGAATAGCAGGCTAGGTTCTTCCTAATGGCTCAGTCCCTGGGAATAGTAATGGATAATAGCCAACAGGCCCTCTTACCAGACCCAGCTAAATCGCAACAGTGATCCCTCTGGCTGGACGTTCACTGGTGGTGCGGGGTACAGCGCGGCTCCCTGGTGGTGCGGGGTACAGCGCGGCTCCCTGGTGGTGCGGGGTACAGCGCGGCTCCCTGGTGGTGCGGGGTACATCGTGGCTCCTTGGTGGTGCGGGGTACATCGCGGCTCCCTGGTGGTGCGGGGTACAGCGCTACTCCCTGGTGGTGCGGGCTACAGCGTGGCTCTCTGGTGGTGCGGGTACAGGGTTACAGTGTGGCTCCCTCTCTGGTTTCCCCCAGCACAGTATTCTCTTTTGCTCCTCTTCTGCTGGGGGCTGTAGCTTGGTGTCTATGGACACACTGGGGCCGGAACTCTGCAGTGACTACATTTCCCATGATGCCCCAGAGTCTTCTGATTGGCGTTATTGCGGGCATTTTTAACCCATTTTCGGCCGCTAGCGGGGGTTAAAATCCCCCCGCTAGCGCCAGCAAATCGCAGGAAAAAATACGGTATAGCGGCGCTAAAAATAGCGCCGCTATACCGCCAGCGCATCCAGCGCCTCAGTGTGAAAGTAGCCTAAGCAGGAGAGCACACAGTGGTCAGTTCTCTATCTGTGCTGGGATCTCAGTGTACCCTCCTTCAATAATGAGACTTGTTCTGACACGCCCCCACTACACAGTCATTCACTGGGAATATAAGTGTGCTGCTGCTTCTCCTCCCCCAGCTCTTAAGCCTTGTACACACGGCCGAGAATCTCGTCGTAAAAAACACGTCGTTTTTTTCAACGAGATCCTTGGACAAGAAACTTGTCCCGGCCGAGTGTACACACGCTCATTTCAAAGAACCCGCGGTTCTTTGAATGGAGCGAACGCGGTGACGTAATTGAATATGACGAGCATGCGCTCGTCACATTCGATGCCGTCGCCGCCATCTTTGTACACCCTATCCTATGCCTAGGAAGCTACCGCGCATGCGTCAAAGTCATTTCGAGCATGCGCAGGCTTCCCGGAGGACAGGTAAGTGTACACACACACAATTTTCTCGTCGAGAAACAGGCTGACGAGAATCTCGATGAGAAAATAGAGAGCAGGTTCTCTATTTTCTCGTTGAGATTCTAGTCGGTTTTCTTGACGAGAAACCATACACAGAAACTCGGTCGTGTGTACGAGGCTTTATGCTCAGCTGAGAACAAGGGGAACAGAGGAAATGTGATCACTTATAAAAAAGGGAAAAAATATATTTATAATGTAATTATATCTATACACAAATGTTTTGCCTTTCATTTCTATTTTAAACTGAATAGGTTGTTTTACAAGATCGTTTACAATCACTTTAACTTCCAAAGACCAGATAAGCACCAATACATTGCAAGACATGAATCTACAATATAAACAAATTACATTTTCCGTTATAGGTATAATTGGTAACTTTAAAAACGAAATCTGGCCATACACTAGTAGATTTTTAAATGAACTTTAGTACAAACTTTGTACAAAAAGTCATACAAAAAGTCTTATTACATTAGTACATTTGACGACTTGACGAACGTCAATCCAAAGTACTTTAATATTTCATTTGCTTTTATTTTATTATTCATCTTTGGAACAAATAGACTCTACTGAACGAAAAGCACATACACTGTTAGAGAATGTCCTTCGAGAAACATTTCCATCCTGCTTAAAATTTTCTTGTCACTGCGGTCAAATTTGAATGCCGATCAAACCCCATCAGTGATTAGAAAAATGAAATGAACGTTCCTAAAATGAAAAATGTTGTATTAAATTCTACTAGTGTAAAGCCAGCTTTAGGATGTTTCCATGTACAAAAATTCCAAGAACAGATTTTTACAGCTAATGCCGTGTACACATTTTTTTTAATTTGGTCAGTAAAAATTGTGTGTGGGCTCCAGAGCATTTTTCACGACGTGAAAAATGGGCATTAAAATTGGAACATGCTCTAATTTTTCTCGTCGTTTTTCTCGTCATGAAAGACGGCCGTGTGTATGCTTTAACGACGTGAAAAACGCGCATGCTCAGAAGCAAGTGATGAGACGGGAGCGCTCGTTCTGGTAAAACTAGCGTTCATAATGGAGATAGCACATTTGTCACGCTGTAACGGACTGAAGAGCACGAGGCTTATCGTCTCTCAACAAACTTTACTAACACGAGGATCAGCAAAAGCAGCCCAAAGGGTGGCACCATCCGAATGGAACTTCCCCTTTATAGTGCCGTCGTACATTTCACGCTTTGCTCGAGCATTTTTTTCATGATCGTGTGTAGGCAAGGCAGGCTTGAGAAGAATCACGTCGAGAAAAACTTCGTTTTTTTCAATGACATTAAAAACGGTCGTGTGTACGCGGCATTAGGACTGTGTAATTGTGATTGTGCAGGTGGGTTATTTTTGTATTATCTCTCATCTATGTAGGAATAAGTGCTTCTCATAACTTAATTTATTTTTGGTATACATAAATGATGGTGCGTGGTGAAGATAGGAACTATAAGAAAAGCAAAAGACTGATTTGTAGTTGGAAAAGACATATGCCCATATGTTTCCCTATATTTACAAGTTTAGTGGTCAAATTACAGTCAGTATAAAGTAAAGTAATTCTCTTTTTTTTTCACATCTAATTTTTCTTTTTGGTTATCAATGTTAACCCCTTCTTGCCTGCTCTCTAGATTAATGTTGGGGTAGCTTAATCTTTGTCCTCCCTTTGACTGCTAGCAGCCAACATTATGCACCACAGCTAGCTGTTAGACCGGACTGTCAGTGACAGCTCCAGTTCCTACCAATGATCAGGAACCAGAGTTTTTCTTGATAATGTGATCACTGTCAACTATGACACAGTGATCACATGCAGGCTAGCGACCTAATTTGCTTCAAAAGAAAGGAGGATCTATGATGTCTGACTTGTTTGATAGAAAAAATCTGAACAATCCTTTGTTACACAAACAATAAATAACTAAAAATATCAAGTATAGTCTTATTGTAGAATCAGCAGTATAAATGTGTAATCCTTTATGTCTAAATAGTCATAGCGTAAATAAAAAAATTAAATGTATCCATCTGCAATAGTAAAAAAAAACAAAACATTTAGTTATGGAGAAAACCTTAAAAGAAATATGTATTTTTGGATGAAGACTGTAATGATTAAACAAAATTCGTACGATCTGGTATCATACGAGGAAAATTTTTATGTTTGTCCCTTCGAATAATAATGGATGAACTGTCATGATCGGCTTTCGAAAGCTGTCTACTAGCCATCAGATTATCTTACGATCGCTTTGAAATCTGTATTTTTTGTCCGATTTTCTGATCGTGTGTACGGCCCTTTAAACTGTAATGCCGCGTACACACGACCGTTTTTCATGATGAGAAAACTGCCATTTTTTAGATTGGTCGTCAAAAGCGGTCATGCGTATGATCCATAGCAGTTTTCTCGACGAGAAAACTGCCCGCAAAAAAATTAGAACCTGCTCTATTTTTTCTCGTTGTTTTTCCCATCGTTCATTTCGTCATTCGTTTCATCATCGTCGTGTGTATGCTTTTCTGAGGGAAAAAAAAAGCGCATGCTCAGAATCAAGTATGAGACGGGAGCGCTCGTTCTGGTAAATTAAAATTGGAACATGCTCTAATTTATCTTGTCGTTTTTCTCACCATGAAAACTGCCCGTGTGTAGGCTTTAACGCTGTGAAAAAAACACACATGTTCAGAAGCAAGCGATGAGACGGGAGCGCTCGTTCTGGTAAAACTAGCGTTCGTAATGGAGATAGCACATTCGTCATGCTGTAACGGACTGAAAAGCGCGAGGCTGAATCGTCTCTCACCAAACTTTACTAACACGAGATCAGCAAAAGCAGCCCAAAGGGTGACGCCATTCGAATTAAACTTCCCCTTTAAAGTGCCGTCGTACGTGTTGTACGTCACCGCGCTTTGCTCAAGTGGGCTTTTTCATGAACGTGTGTATGCAAGGCAGGCTTGAGAGGAATTACGACGAATCACGTCAAGAAAAACATTGTTTTTTTGCATGACAGGAAAAACGGTCGTGTGTACGCGGCATTATAGTCAGATAGTCAAGTGAACTGATTCATACTGAGGTTGCTAAATTTGACTTGGGCATCTAGGCTTCAAGTATCTCTGACTATAAAAGGGATTCTGGCAGGCATGTTCACATATATAATATACAATAAAGACTTTTCAAATAACTTTTTGATTGTTTTAATTTCTGTGGTAACACACTTATATATATATATATATATATATAATTTTTTTTTTTAATTAAAAACAGAAAGCTACCTCCCACATGCTTTGATTTTAGATAAAAAAGGAAGATTGCTCTCTGGAGCTCTTACCGCTAAACCCAGCAGTTCTCTGCCTGATCAGCTTTTCCATGCATTTTCTTTCTTCATCTTTTAGCTCTATTTGTAATTTACATTCTGAAAATCCATTTACCTTAAGAATAAAAATAAGTTTCTAGTTGGTACTTTGACATTGAAAGGCATAATGAAATATTAGCAAATCACTAGTGACTTTTCATATCTGAATAAAACATGTGTATTGTGCTTTAAATGGACCATTGCATATATGAGTTAGAAGCGAACATTCTGAACACATAAAATAGAATTACCGTATTTATTGGTGTATAACACGCGCCGGCGTATAACACGCACCCCAAGTATAGGAGGGAATTTTAAGGAAAAAAACTTTTAGGGGGGAAGTTTAAGGAAAAAAAAACCTTACATTTAAATGCCCATCAATGCAGCCTTATCAGTGTCATTTGCAGCCTTGCCCCAGTGTCCATTGCAGCCTTGTCAGTGCAGCCTTGCCCCAGTGTCCATTGCAGCCTTGTCAGTGCAGCCTTGCCCCAGTGTCCATTGCAGCCTTGTCAGTGCAGCCTTGCCCCAGTGCAGCCTTGCCCCCAGTGTCCATTGCAGCCTTGCCCCAGAGCGACCTTGCCCCCAGTGTCCATTGCAGCCTTGCCCCCAGTGTCCAATGCAGCCTTGGATGAATTTAAAATTGGCGCCGCCGAGATCGCCGCCGAGACTGAGAGGAGTGGAGAAAACGCCGCCGAGATCGCAGGGACTGGGCGGAGCCGAGATACACATAGCCGAGTGTACTCGGCTCTTTTCGGCTCCGCTCACAGTCACACCGAGTCCCGCCCTATGATGGACATAACACAGGTCCAATGGCGGGACTGGGCGTGACTGTGAGCGAAGCCGAGAAGAGCTGAGTACACTCGGCTATGTGTATCTCGGCGGCGATTGCTCCGCTCACAATCAGCGGGGATCGGTGGGGATCGGCGTATAACACGCACCCACGATTTCCCCCTGATTTTAAGGGGAAAAAAGTGCGTGTTATATGCCGGTAAATACGGTATATGATTCCATTGCAGCTGTCATTGATGAGAGTGATGGCAGCCTGAGGGTACAACAGGTAGTTTAAAGGAGGTAATTTTCCCATAATTTCTTATTTAAAGTACTTGTTCTTCAGGAGAACACACCTTATCAACTGCCTTGTGCCAGAATAAAACCACCTTTGGCAATTCGGAGAAACCTCAAGCAAATAACTATATGCTCCTCCACCAATCACACCACAGGAAGTGTCTGCACTGACCGATGAGAAGACAACAAATGAGGTGGAACTGGCGGAGAACTTTCACTGCATCCATTGTCCATGCAGGTTAATGTACAGTGCCTTGAAAAAGTATTCATAATAGCAGGCTATTGGTTGGGAAGAAACTGATGTTGTGTCTAAGAAGTCAAAAAGCTACTTCCCTTTTCTGAATCGGCAGATTTCCTTCTTTCCTCTCATGGATGAGATCAGAGATGATATTGAGGAGGAGTGGAAGAAAACAGAAAAAAGATTCTCCCTTATTCGTTTGGGAAAGCTGTACCCACTCTCAGATTTGGAGTCTGCGATGTTAGACGGCCCACCAATAGTAGACACAGCAGTGGTATGTTTGCAAAGAACATCACGTTACCTATGGAGGATTCAACTTCATTTAGAGATCCTCTAGACAGGCGGATGGATCTCGACTTAAAAAAAGCTTACCAGATGGCAGGAAATGCCTGTAAACCAGCAATAGCCCTAACTTCAGTGTCCAATGCCCTTCGGATATGGACAGATAACATAGAAACTGCAATCTATCAACATGTCCCGAAGAAGGATATTATCAAAGCCTTAGACGAGTTAAACTCTCAGCAGACTTTATTGGGGAGACAGCGATTGACGCCGTCAGGTGCTTTGCAAGGTCGATGCTACATATGGTAATGGCCGAACGGGCATCATGGTTAAAGCCATGGGCGGCTGACATAGCGTCAAAACAGAACTGGTGTAAGATACCGTTCCATGGCAAGGCTTTGTTTGGAGAAAATTTGGAAAAGGCCATTTCTCGCGTCACAGGGGGAAGACAGGCCTGTTGCATTGTCAGCATTTCATAAAAAAGGACTACACACAGCCCAGACAGAGGAAGTGCTCAATACAGGATTGGAGAAGCACTCAGTCCACCTTCCTGAAGACACGCAGACAGAGGGCTTTGTCTACCCCGCAGGACCAGTGGCGGATGGTGCTCCATCGGTCAGGGGGCAGGAGATGGACCTGACACCCCCCTCGCTCCAGCCCACACCGCTCACCCACACCCCCCAGCTCACTCTCCCTGTGCAGTTATTTCTCACACACAGCAAATGCATACTTGCAGTTACACCCCAAAATACATTCTTCTAATCCTGAGTATAGCAATACCACATGTGTGAGAGTTTTACACAGCCTTGCCACATACATAGGCCCAACATTCAAGTAGCAACTCCAGACAGTCTAGGAGCATAAATTACACATCTAAATGATCACACTTTTGAAGGCCCTTCAGCACCAGGACAATAAAAACGCCCACAAAATGACCCCATTTTGGAAAGGAAACACCCCCAGTGTATATTCTGTGAGGCATTATGAGTCTTTTGAATGGTTCATTTTTTTCCCACAAATTTTCGAAAAACGTGGAAAGAAAATGAAACCATTTTTTTTTTTACACAAAGTTGTCAATTTATATGATATTTGTAACACGTAGCATGTACATAGCAAAAAATTACACCCCAAAACACATTCTGTTACTCCTCCTGAGTATAGCAATACCACATGTGTGAGACTTTTCCACAGCCTGGCCATATACAGAGGCCCGACATTCAAGTAGCACCTCCAGGAGTTCTAGGAGCATAAATTACACATATCATTTTCTGACTACCGATTAAATTTTTAGAAGGCTCTTCATATTTCTAACACATAGCATGTAAATACCAAATAACAAAAGATTACCTGTGGTTTTAGTAGTGCAGTGGTCCACAGAGATGGACAGGCAGGTATGTGGTCAGCGACCGCAAAAGCAATCGTCCAGGCAGCAGACAGGAATCCTGTCCATAGTTAGTACAGGCAGAGATACCGTCAGCACAGCCAAAGCATTGGTCCAGGTAGCAGGCAGAGATGTACAGGCAGGAATACTGTCCATAGTCAGTAGAGACAGCAGGCACAGATATGGTCAACACAGCCATAGTATTGGTCCAGGCAGCAGGAAGAAACATGGTCCATAAAGTCCTGGGTCATTACAGGCAGCTATATGGTCAACACAGTCAAATTATTGGTCCAGGCAGCAGGAAGGACCATCAAGCTTAATGCCAGGGGGACAAGGGTAGAGGTTTCTCCCACCCAAATCTCTTTGAAGCCCCTGGACTCCAGACCCTGTTCTTGGAACACAAAAAAACAAAAACTGTTTTTCTCTACTCAGATTGCTATTCTGAAGCCCTTCACATATGTGAGACACCTGTGTACTGAAATTAGAAGGGCAAAAGATCAGTCCAAGTGGCAGGCAAAAAACATGGTCAATTAACCGGCCGAGGTCGGTGCACGTGGAAGTCCGAAACGTGGTTTAAAACGGCAGGCAAAGACATCATTGGTAAACAGGCCAGGGTCAGTTAACGTGGAAGGTAGAAACATGATAGCAGGCAAATGATCTGCACAGATATTTGAAACAGGCAATGGGCAGTCTGTTAAAAATAAGGGGAACTAATATCTGATGGATGTGTGTAAATTTCTGAAGCAATCTCCGATGCACAGGCCAGGTTGGGAGGGACATTGGGGACAATAATATCTGGTATCTCTTCTAACTCCTCCTCTGCTGCATACACAACATTTCTTTTGGCATCTTCTACTGGATTCTGTGGGGGGAATGTTATAGGGGAAATTTTGCTCATGAAGTCGACTCACACTTTCAGAGCGAATGCTTCCAGTGGCGGGTCCTTGCTGGTAAATCAGGGCAGTGACAATGTCTTCAATATATTTGAGGTAGGTGATGGGTTGGTTTTTGGTTGATTTTTGGCAGCAGATATATGAATTAAACATGGCCATATGAAGAAGAAGTAATGCTATTTTTTATACCAGTAATTGGTTGACAAATATAGTAGCATCTGGTCATTTAAATTCACCCCCCATGAACCGATTATAATCGTGGACACATTCAGGTTTTACAATGGGGTGGTGTCTTTTCTGAATCTCCACCAAGGTGTCATTGTGTATGGTAGATCATGTGAACATCTTTCTTGTCCCGCCATTTCATGGCCCACAATTCCTCATAAATGCAGATTCCCTGTTTTGAATCCTTTTTGATAATAACTTGTGTGGAAAGCCCTTCTGTTTTTTTCTGAAGGTACGGCAGGCTAGGATTTTTTCACGGTAGAGTTGACGAAAAAGGGGCAAGCTAGTGTAGTAATTGTCCACGTATAAATGATACCTGTTTTTGAACAGGGGGTATGCCAGCTCCCAGACAATTTTCCCACTGGTTCTGATATATGTGGGGCACTCAGGGGGCTGGAGCTGAGAGTCTTTGCCTTCATACAAGGTATACACGTATCCAGTGGCTCTATCACACAGTTTATTCAATTTTAACCCATACCTGGACCTCTTGCTGGGAATATATTGTTTGAACTGCAGCCGGCCAGTAAAGTGGATAAGGGATTCGTCCACAAAAATATTTTGGTCTGGGACAAACACTTCAGCAAATCATTTGATAAGAAAATTTATTAGGGGGCGTATTTTATACAATTTATCGTGGTTGGGATGATCTCTGGGAGGGCACTGCGAATTGTCGTTAAAATGTAGGAAACGCATAATCATGTCATAGCGTGTCCTGGACATGACAGCAGAATATATCAGCAAGTGGTGGATGGGGTTGGTGGACCAGTAGCCATGCAGTTTGTTCTTCTTTGTAAGCCCCATATTAAATGTAAGGCCCAAAAACTATTTTAACTTGTCTAGTGTGAGATGTCGCCAATGGAACATACAGGAGTAGGACGAATTGGGGTTGGAGGCAATAAATTGCTCTGCATAGAACTTTGTTTGGTCCACCATATACTGCAGCAAATCTTCTGGGAAAAAAATAAATAAATAATCTAATTGGGAAAAATTAGTAGTGTTGGGCTGCACACCTGGCTGTGCAGTGAAAGTGGGGATTATAGCGGACCCTGAGCTGGCATGCAACGATAAAGGGTTTGCCAGGGCATCGGGAAGGTATGACTGGGCCTGGATTCTTCAGGTTGGGTGTGTAATTCCAGTACTGGAACTGGGCTCCTCTTCCTGGAGTCTGGCGCTACTGGTGGAAGGCAGGTCTTCTGATCTTGGTCCTGATCTCCTTATTCTTTTAGGAGGGACTGTTTCCTCCGCTGACTCTGGTCTCAGATCCACTACCCTATACTGGCTTGTATTCTAAACCAGAATCGGATGATCCGACATAGTAAGGATGTTATATGCCTCCTCAGGTGTGTAAACTCTTTGAGACATGATGGCGGTACTAATGGCGGGCCTGTGTGACGGTACTGATGGTGGGCCTGTTTGATGGTACTGATGGTGGGCCTGTGTGACCGTATTGCTGGTGTTACTGACAGGTCAGTGATGGCGGGCCTGTGTGATGGTACTGATGGTGGGCCTGTGTGACGGTACTGATGGCAGTACTGATGGCGGACTTTTGTGACGGTATTGATGGTGGTACCCATGACGGTATTAATGGCGGTACCGATGCGGGCCTGTGTGACAGATCCAGATGGACTGTGTGACAGATGGGCTGTATGACAGATGCAGATGGACTGTGTGACAGCACTTTGGTGACAGGTTCTCTTTATTTGGGGGGGGGGGGCTGTGTGGTGTACAGTAAATGCGGACAAACACTAGATTACTCAATGATCCTTGCTCTCTCCTCACACGATCGGTGTGTGAAGGGAAAAAGCAGGGATCTGCTAGTAACCGCTCTTTGTTTACACTTGTGACCGACTGTGATTGGACACAGCCGATCACATGGTAAACAGGCAATTTCATTGGCTGTTTCCCTGATCAGGGATGGACTATGTCCGAGGGACATGCGCCATCCCCGATCACCGCAGTGCGCGCCTTAGGCACGTTTCGGTAATGTTGACAAATGTGACCGGCTGTGATTGGACACAGCCGATCTCATGGTAAACAACCAATTTCATTGGTTGTTTACTCTGATCGGGAAAAGCCTGTATCCGGGGGACACGTGCCATCCCCGATTGCCACGCTGCGCCCCCCGCAGGCGCGCACTAGCTTGTTATCCTGCTGGATGTCATATGACACCCAGTCAGAAAAACTGAACCACTTTCTGGCCGTCATTCTGCTATATGGCGGGCAGGAAGTGGTTAAGGGACCTAAGAGCAGTCTATCTTCCCAGTCGCCTAAACTCAGAGGTCAACCGTCCTCCTCTGAGTTTTCTGGATGCCAAAGAATGGTCTCTACATCCGAAGATATTCAATTGGATTGTGGAGTAATGGGGCCTTCCCGAGGTGGATCTATTCGCTGCAGCGAACAACACCAAGCTGCAGAGATTTATCTTGTGGCTACCTCACCCTTAGGTGGAAGCAACGGATGCCCTCCCAAGCCCATGGACATGCAATCTGGCCTATGCCTCTCCCCCCCCCCCCCTTCCAGCCTCTTATCTCAAAATTCCTGGCAAGACTTATGCTAGAAACCATAGCAGTGGTGACAGTCCTACCATACTGGCCAAGACGTACATAGTTTCCTACGGCAATGTAAAGTCCGCCTTTGCTTCCTCTAAATATTAATTTCTTTCAAATAAATTTATTTCCAAGCATCATCACACCCGTTTTAGCTAGTTATTTGTCATAGGTATGCTGCTATGGAGGCTCCAGGAAAACAGAAAATTGTGCCATACTTACTGTAATTTTATTTTCCTGGTGCCTATCCATGGCAACATACAATCCCACCCTTGGTATTCTATATTACAGAGAATGCAGGGGGTGCACTAACCATTTATTTTATAACATTCACTAGTCCTGAAGTAGGAGCCGAGGCGGAGCTTGTCAGAGGTGTAGCACACAGACCCTTTTTCCTGCCTACCTTCACTTGCAGGGGTAAAGGCACATCATGCCACATGCCCGTATCCTCCCGGTATAAGAGGTTGAGCGGTGTTCTTACAATTTTGGGTCCTGCAGCGAGTTACCTCCCTCAATTGGTTCTTGTCCCTAGAATGTAGGGAAAAGTCTATTCTTCACCGAAAGAAGAACAATGTCCAGAAAGTATTTAAACTCCAACAGATGAGTTTATTTTCTTTGCTTGAAACAAATTGGAAAAGAAGTTGAAGACAGCAATAGGATTAGGTAGGGAAATAGGTTCAGGCACGCGGCACCCAGTCACCCTGCTCTCCACTCAAGCCTGAGTGGGTATTGCTCACCTGGATAGACCCCTCTCACTGTTCTAGCAGCCGGAATGAAGCACGAACATGACACTTCAGTTTTAGTCCCCTTCACGGACAAGTTCAGGAGATTCTCTGCCACAGAATCCTTTAGTTCCTGAATTTAGAACTTCCTAACGCCTGTAGATTATTAGAGACCATAGGTGCCAATGGGACACACTACAGGAGCTATCTTGCAACTCACAAATCCTTCCCTCTGATAGGCAACCAGGCCTCCCAGAGGCCGTGACTTCCTTCACCGATCCATCGGACAGGTCCTCCTCCGGTTTCCTCTATTTCAGAGCGGGACACCCTCACCTGGGCTCCCTGGGACTCCCGTGGTTGGTTGTAGACCCAGTTGAAGGTACTGTGCCTACCTGGAACTCTGCAGCCTTGGGCTAAAGGTGCCCGAGACTCCTGGACCAGTTCGCGCACCCCCCGGCCAGCAGGGCCAAAGGGCAAGACTTGGCCACCAGGGGTCCTCCTTAGAATCCCCCCGGCACACCACACCAGATCATGGCTTCTACCCTTTATGTACCCTCTCCCGGCATGCACAGCAGGCAAAGCCCGCTCACCGCACGGTAGCCGAGAGAGGACACCCAATCACACCGCAACGCCACCTGAGGTTCTCCTTAAGACCTGAGCAACAGCGCCACCCACAGGTCATAGGGGACTATACTCCAGGCAACATTACAGCAGAGCAGAGTCCAAACTAAAAAGAATTGGAGAACCTGAGCTAAACTATAGCTCAGACTGCCCTTAAATTTAGAGCATAGCGACCCCAATTTTGGGGGTCCACTACACAGGTATGCTGCCATGGATAGGCACTAGGAAAAGAAAATTACAGTAAGTAATTACTGGGAGCACCAGTTGCTGTGGGTTATTAAGCTTTAGGCCTTATGCAGGCGTTTGTCATTTTTTTTTTCAGCCTATAAAAGCACCTCTAATGCCCCATACACACGATCGTTTTTCATGCCGTTAAAAATGCCATTTTAAAAAATGGCCATTAAAAATGATTGTGTGTAGGCTCCAGAGCATTTTTAACGACGTGAAAAACGGCCATTAAAAATTCCGGACATGCTCTCTTTTTTCACGTCGTTTTTCATGTCGTTTTTTTTAACGACGTGAAAAACGATAGTGTGTATGCTTTCACGACGTGAAAAAAACGCGCATGCTCAGAATCAAGTCTGAGACGGGAGCGCTCGTTCTGGTAAAACTAGCGTTCGTAATGGAGATAGCACATTCATTACACAGTAACGGACTGAAAAGCGCGAATCGTCGCTCAACAAACTTTACTAACATGAAGGGTGGCGCCATTCGAACGGAACTTCCCCTTTATAGTGCCGTCGTACGTGTTGAACGTCACTGCGCTTTGCTTGATCGTTTTTTTTAATGATAGTGTGTACGCAAGGCAGGCTTGAGAGGAAACATGAAAAAAAACGAGGAGAAAAACGTCGGTTTAAAAAATGACATTAAAAACGATCGTGTGTACGGGGCATAAGGGGTTGATTTACTAAAGGCAAATAGACTGTGCACTTTGCAAAGTGCAGTTGCCCTCTTCAAGTGCAGTTGCTCCAGAGCTTAGTAAATAAGGTAAAAGTATACCCAATCAAATACATGGAAATAAATAAAAACAGCATTTTTGCTTGCACATGATTGGATGATGGAAATCAGCAGAGCTTCTGCTCATTTAATAAGCTCTGGTGCAACTGCTTCAACTCTGCAAAGTGCACAGTCTATTTGCCTTTAGTAAATCAACCCCTATGTGTTAATGCACACAGGTGTTTACAGGCGTATTAAAGTGGTTGTAAACCCTTATAAAAAAATGTTTTTTTTAAACTACCTGTAAGAGAAAGGCATAATGAGCTAATATGACTAGCATAATAGCTCATTATGCATCACTTACCTTAGATCGGTACCCCCGAAGCTGTCCTCGTCTCCCTCTTCAGCCGCAGCCATCGCTGCGGCGATAGCCGGAAGGTTACTTCCGGGTATCGCCGCTCCAGCCAATCACAGAGCCGCTCCGACGCTGTGATTGGCTGGAGCGGCGAAGACGTGACTCCGCGCATGCGCGCATGAGCCGTCGAATTCGGCTACGTCGTCGAATGCTGCGACCTAGCCGAATTTGTGAATGGGGTTAACCCCATGCGCATGCGCGTGACGTCAGCGTTGCCGCTTTTAAATGCAAATATCTCCTTAACCGTGTAGGTTAAGGAGATATTTCATGCACCTACAGGTAAGCCTTAATCTAGGCTTACCTGTAGGTGTTTGTTTACAAAGTGGGTTTACAACCACTTTAACCACCTCGCCCCCGCCGTACGAGAATATACGGCCGCAAGGTGGTTGTCAAATGCCGGGAGGCCGTTATTATACGGCCTCCGCTATTTGGCCACTGGGGGGCGCGCGGCGCTTCACTGCAATGCTGATGCACGTGCCTGGCGGCCGCGATGTCCGCCAGGCACCCCCGATCGGCGGTTACAGAGACAAGGACATGGATCTGTGTGTGTAAACACACAGATCCATGTCCTGTCAGGGAGAGGACACCGATGCTGTGTCCCTTGTACATAGGGACACAGATCGGTCACCTCCCCCAGTCAGTCCCCTCCCCCCACAGTAACAATCACTCCCAGGGAACACATTTAACCCCTTCCTCGCCCCCTAGTGTTAACCCCTTCCCTGCCAGTCACATTTATACAGTAATCAGTGCATATTTATAGCACTGTTCGCTGTATAAATGTGAATGGTCCCAAATTAGTGTCAAAAGTGTCCGATGTGTCCGCCATAATGTCGCAGTCACAAAAAAAATCACTGATCGCCGCCATTACTAATAAAAAAAATAAATATATAAAAATGCCATAAAACTACCCCCTATTTTGTAAACGCTATAACTTTTGCGCAAACCAATCAATAAACGCTGATTGCGATTTTTTTTTACCAAAAATATGTAGAAGAATACGTATCGGCCTAAACTGAGGAAAAAAATATAAAAAAAAAAAAATTGGGATATTTATTATAGCAAAAATCAAAAAATATTGCTTTTTTTTCAAAATTGTCGCTCTATTTTTGTTTATAGCGCAAAAAATAAAAACCGCCGAGGTGATCAAATACCACCAAAAGAAAGCTCTATTTGTGCGAAAAAAAGGACGTCAATTTTGTTTGGGAGCCACGTCGCACGACCGCGCAATTGTCATTCAAAGCGTGACAGTGCTGAAAGCTGAAATTTCGCTGAAATTTCGCCTGGGCAGGAAGGGGGTATATGTGCCCAGTAAGGAAGGGGTTAAAAGAGGAGTGTTTACAGGCTGAAAAAAAAACTAAAAGGAGCAATCAGGAGATATACAAAAAGGGGAGGGGGAGGAGAAAGCACTTACATTGCCACATCCATATATTGAGGAAAATTGGTTTGTTACTCAAGGAAGAGTAAAACAAGGTAGGACTTTGCAGGCAACACACGAAAATGGAATACAAAAAAGTTTATTGAATCGCAAAATTATTTAACAAAGATTAAAAAAGACCATACAATGTATATAGCAGTAGGGGGTCCCTTTAAACGTCGACGCGTTTCGCCATGAGGCTTCGTCAGGACGGACAAGAAGGGGGGGGGGATTTTTATACACACTTGGGACAAATCTCACTATCTGGAATGAGATACATAAGAATTAATATACAGTATATACAGTTAAAAAGTAAAAGTAAAAGTTAATAAAAATATATCTTTGGAGCTAAAAGACTACATAGCCTGTCCTCCATGCGCACCATGATCCAAAGGACAAAAGACAGAAAACAGAAAGCAAAAGGCAGAAAAAGAGCAAAAAACCCCAAAATATAAAAGATACCTCAGAAGGACATCCGGATAGTAAAATGTTGTTCAAATACTACCGATTCATATGTAGTATGGTAGTGAATGTACGTGTGGTCTAATAGAAAAAATATAAATATAAAGAATATATATGTATGTGTATTTAATAATCAATGTGGCATATATCAATGTATCTATATGTGTATATATAACAATTTTGAGCAATCAGGAGAGGTGCCGAAGTGCAGAAAATACACTAGACATTCCTAAACTTGTAAAAATATGCCTAAACACCAGCCACATCTAGCCTTTGACCATTGATGCATTCCAATGGCCAGAATGAATTATCGAATGGCCAATGGAATGCATTAATGCTCAAATGCATCTAAATGCATGCAGTACCTGGCTTTTACCTCATTTTTTAAACCACTTAAAGGGGTTGTAAAGGTTTGTTTTTTATTTTCTAAATAGGTTCCTTTAAGCTAGTGCATTGTTGGTTCACTTACGTTTTCCTTTAATTTACCTTCTAAATGTTTTTTTTCTTTGTCTGAATTTCTCACTTCCTGTTTCTCCTCACTAAACTCCACACCATCATCCGAGTGGTGTTTAGTCAGCCAGAACAGCTTACTGAACAGCTTACTGAGGAGGAACAGGAAGTGAGAAATTCAGACAAAACAAAGAAAACAAATATTTAGAAGGGAAATCTAAGGAAAAGGTAAGTGAACCAACAATGCACTAGCTTAAAGGAACCTATTTAGAAAATAAAAAACGAACCTTTACAACCCTTTTCAAGAAGAGTTCCAGGCTCCCCCCAGAAAATGTAAAGTCAGCAGCTACAAATACTGTGGCTACTGACTTTTAATATTAGGGCCCTTACCTGTCCAGGCATCCAGCGGTGTCCTCACCCGAACCAATTCTTCAGTTAGCTATCAGGTGCTCACATCGCCACCTTGACTCAGGGAACCCAGCAAAAAAGCCTTGCAGCTTCACAACTGGTTTCCTACTGCGCATGTGCAAAGTGAGCTGTGCTTCATGAATGAGCTGCAGTCTTTTGGAACCTATGAAGTGTCCCAGAAGGCTGCTAGGGAAGGCTCTTGGCTCAGTTCGCCATGCCCTCTCTCCTAGCGGAGGCGGGGAGGTGGCAGACAAGCAGAGCTTCCCTTTTTGGGTGGAGCAAACCTTTTTCTGGCACTTTTTGTTTACATTTGTAGCGGTCCTGCCCCAGCTTCTCCCCTCTGTTCACGGCTGGCTCCACTCGTCTAGGGGCATCTGGGAGAAGGGGGAAAGATGCACACCACCAGCTCGGCTCTCTGATGTAGGATGCAGAGATATGAGCTGAACCATTTACCCTCGGGTCTGCGTTTTAGGCCAGAACCTCAGCTTCTCCTGTGGAGAATGATTGCCACTGTCACTGACAGGGACACTTAGCTTCCAGTAACACGAGTTCCACACCAAGAAAAGTCCAACACTGTTTTATTGACTTGAAACTGGTTGACTTTTAAAAGAACAGACAAGGTGTAGGGAAGAGTAGGTCCAGGCACAACTGGTGAATTAAAGTTACTCCTGTTCCGTTTAGTGCAAACAGGCTTGGCGCACAGTCGCTGCCACGACCGTGAATTTGGTCACTGCCACTGACCTGGGTGAACGTTGAGGCCCCTGCCACAGGCCTTGGATGAGGCCTGCCACTGACCTGAGGAAGATGGGTCCCTGCCACAGACCATGAGAACATGAAGTACCTTCTTTAGCACAAACGACCCCTGTCAGAGGAAGACATCCATCCGGACGGTCACCAGAGGCCTCCACCGGCACCAGCAAATGCTGCGCTGGCTCTACGGGGAGGTCACGTCTCCGGTCCCTCACGCCCAGGATTCAGGCACCCAATCCTGGGGGCACCTTAGGAATACTTCGCCCTCGCGGGACCCAGTCGAAGGTACTGGGCCCCAGGCCTCCTGGTATAATACCTCACCCCAGGCTGAAGGTGCCTGGGAAGGAACTCGACTCCACGCACCCAGGCCAAGGGCGCCTGGGCACAGACGAACCGCAGCAGCCCCCAGGCCGAAGGTGCCTGGGGAATGGACCTTGTGCGCAAGATGTCCGCCCCCTTTATATCCCCTCCCAGCAGGCACCGCGGGTTCCCCGCCCCGCTGTACTACTGCCGCAAGAGGACAAAAAGGGCACGGCTCTAGAATGGTAGTTCAACCCCGATCCCAGATGACAGCGCCACCCAGGGACCACAGGGAACATGACACCATTCATACCTCCCACACTACAAAATGTCCATAAATCCCTAAAAATGAATGTATCTGAGCCATCTATAGCCCAGATACACCCCACTAAATTTAACACCCGCTACACTCTCCCCCCAGCAATTTGACACTGGTCCCCAGTGGCTGGATCAAGTCATGCCCCAAAGGGAGCCAACATAACCTCCATCCAGAGACTGCTTCAAAAATTGCAAAAAAATAAGAAATTTGAAAACTGGTAGTTGTGCCTGAACCTGACATGGAAGGGAAAAAAAAGGGAAACAACACATAACAGTATACACATCACAATAACACCATTAACACCTTCTCCCCCTCCCACATTACTAACTCAGACCCGCCCCATCCTCAGCGGTCTTGACAGATGTTCTCCTGCAGAGGGGATAAAAGAAAGTTAAACACAAAACTTCCTGACACATATGTATGTGTTGGAACGAAAAAAATCTCCCCAAAGAGAAATCCTTTCCTTCCATGAAGTGCGTGTGTGGTGTAAAGTGAATAACGTTGCGCAACACTGGCACCTGGTGACAGCGTCACGGTAAAGACACTTGTCCAATCCTGGTGTAAATTTTCTTCCTCTGTGCTTTGGCCCTGACTACCCCAAAGTCCATGATTTCTTTGCAGGAGGGAAGGAAAAAAAAGAGAAAACAACAAACAGCAACAGTTCTCCATTCCTCCAAAGAGCACAACACCCATAAAACTCGGGTACAGTTCCTAGGTTTCCCGGAAAATAACAAACCCCGGAAAGTTCAGCAGACTTGTAAGGCACTAGGCAAGGAGTCTTTTCTCCTACAAGTAGAATCTGGGATGCGGCAAGACAAGGGGCTTGAAATACTTATCCACAGTCTCTATGTGATATTCAACATCCTCCCCTTCTTTCCATCGAATCAACACTTTGTCAGCACGGATGTGCCGACCCAACATCCACTCTGCTTTACAGTCCTTAAATCTTTGAGATGCTTTAGGGGAACAAGTGAGGTACCTGCGTGCGTGTGGGACTTTGATGTGTGTCCACACAAAATCATTGTACCAACAGTCCCGGCAAACTTCCACTTCATAAAGCAGCTCCTTAGATAAGTATGGGTACTCCCACCCATACTCGTTGGCGACTTTCTGGCAGAACAGACGCTGTAGCCTAAACAAGGGAGGCATAGTAGAGCGGTCTCCCTCGCCCGGCAGGACGATTGAATCCGGGTGGCGAGGTGCCTTGACCACCTCCAAGTTGGGCATAGGTGCCCGCAGCGACAGTCTCTTGTCCCCAGTGGTAGGTGCAGAAGGCACCGGGGACTGAAGAACAGGCAGGGGACGGGGTCCCTCCTCAGGCGCTGGTGCCTCCACCCGGGGTGTACTATCCCCTGTAGACATAGGTGGATCCCCAGTTTGCGGGATGAGGAGAGAGGCATCTTGTCCCAGCCTTTTGCAGCAAACATTTCGTCTATGACGACGTCGTCTCCCACATCAGAGACCGACTCCAGGTCGGAGGTGTCACACTCCTCTGCGGGCAGGTAGTTGGTAGTGGACACCGAATCACTCCCACCCACGGGCTCAAGGGGCCTGGAATCCCAGACACCTCCGTCCCAACACCAAGTCCCAGTCCCTGGCTTACCTCGGCCCAAGCTTGTGAAGGGATGTCCAGGACTCTTCCTACCGGATCCATCCGGGCTAGGCAAACGCAGGGGTTATCCTCCATCTCGGCCGATGGAAGCTCTCACAAGACCGACCTTCCTTTTTGGCTCTGGGAGTAGGGAAACTGTGGTGACCGAAGCAGCATCTCCGGATTTACCATCCTCAATCCCTTTGTTCGCGACCTCCACGGAGGTCTCTACAGTGCGCGGAGGGATGGCTGTCCAAGCATTGATTTCTCCTTGTTGAGTGGCGGTACCTGCTGTAGGGCTGAGGTGGAAGACTCGAGGTCTCTCTATGGATTGCTCCACCTCAAACGTGAACTCCCTGCAGGCCTTGCATCGACCGAAGGGCTTTAGCTGTACCACGAGTCCCGAACATCCGGGACAAATCATGCCCAGGGCCTCAACATCCTTGCAGGTGTACAAGGCGAATCGTCCCCGGGGCTTGAGCCGAATCCCCGTATCTGTGATCGGAGCAGCAGGTGAAGTCATCCTCGCAATATTTGAAACTGGAACCCATGAGGCATTGCTGAACATAGTGACTGATTGCTGCTTCATCGCGCACTGCATACTCGCGACAAAGTCCCCACGTGTACCTCTTCACATGGCCGGACTCCTCCCCTCTGGCACACCAGTTCGTGGGCTTTCTCCATGTCACGCCCACGAACTGTGCAGGGAGGGTGTGCCTGCTGGCGCAGTGGCCAATATGGCCGACCTACTCGGAACTCTTCTGGGCAGCAAAGTTCAAACTCCGATAGCTTCGGCTCCATTGCATAAACACAAATCCCGGACATAGAGCCCCCACGTGTAGCGGTCCTGCCCCAGCTTCTCCCCTCTGTTCACGGCTGGCTCCACTCGTCTAGGGGCATCTGGGAGAAGGGGGAAAGATGCACACCACCAGCTCGGCTCTCTGATGTAGGATGCAGAGATATGAGCTAAACCATTTACCCTCGGGTCTGTGTTTTAGGCCGGAACCTCAGCTTCTCCTGTGGAGAATGATTGCCACTGTCACTGACAGGGACACTTAGCTTCCAGTAACACGAGTTCCACACCAAGAAAAGTCCAACACTGTTTTATTGACTTGAAACTGGTTGACTTTTAAAAGAACAGACAAGGTGTAGGGAAGAGTAGGTCCAGGCACACCTGATGAATTAAAGTTACTCCTGTTCCGTTTAGTGCAGACAGGCTTGGCGCACAGTCGCTGCCACCGACCGTGAATTTGGTTACTGCCACTGACCTGGGTGAACGTTGAGGCCCCTGCCACAGGCCTTGGATGAGGCCTGCCACTGACCTGAGGAAGATGGGTCCCTGCCACAGACCATGAGAACATGAAGTACCTTCTTTAGAACAAACAACCCCTGTCAGAGGAAGACATCCATCCGGACGGTCACCAGAGGCCTCCACCGGCACCAGCAAATGCTGCGCTGGCTCTACGAGGAGGTCACGTCTCCGGTCCCTTACGCCCAGGATTCAGGCACCCAATACCGGGGCACCTTAGGAATGCTTCGCTCTTGCGGGACCCAGTCGAAGATACTGGGCTCCAGGCCTCCTGGTATAGTACCTCACCCCAGGCTGAAGGTGCCTGGGATGGAACTCGACTCCACACGCCCAGGCCAAGGGCACCTGGGCACAGACGAACCGCAGCAGCAACCAGGCCGAAGGTGCCTGGGGAATGGACCTCGTGCGCAAGATGTCCGCCCCTTTATATCCCTTCCCAGCAGGCACAGCGGGTTCCCCGCCCCGCTGTACTACTGCCGCGAGAGGACAAAAAGGGCACGGCTCTAGAATGGTAGTTCAACCCCGGTCCCAGGTGACAGCGCCACCCAGGGACCGCAGGGAACATGACACCATTCATACCTCCCACACTCCAAAGTGTCCATAAATCCCTAAAAATTAACGTATCTGAGCCATCTATTGCCCAGATACACCCCACTAAATTTAACACCAGCTACACATGTAACAATCATTTTTTTTTTTTGCTAGAAAATAGCTTGGAACCCCCAAACATTATATATTCTTTTTTGTTTGTAGAGGCCCTAGAGAATAAATTATTGAGTTTTAAAATTATGTCAAATGGTATTAGCGCATGTAACATTACGCGGTATGATCTTGCGCTGAATAAACAGATACCAAACATGTCACGCTTTCAAATTGCGCACACCTGTGCAACGGTTACAAACAACATAAATGTTTCTTTCCATAGGCAACCAATTTACCTATTTACATTTACAGAGGAGGTCTGGTGCTAGAATTACTGGCCATGCTCTAATGTTCTTGAGGATACCTCACATGTGTCGTACGATTGTGGGACTAACTTTTTTTTTATTATTTTTTTTTTTTTTTTAACACTGTTGCTTTCACTTTTTTTTTTTTACACTTTTATTGCTGTCACAAGGATTGTAAACATACTTGTGCCAGCAATAGGCATCTAGCAGGTACTATTTATAGAGGGATCTGGGGTCAAAAAGACCCCAAATCCCTCTTCTGCACTTAAAAGCATTCAAAACACCAAGATCGTGTTTTTGTGAATGCTTTTGAGTTTTTAAAAATGGCGCTGTTTACTGTAACCTGGAAGTGATGTCAGGTCATCGTGGGTTACCATAGCAGAGAGCTGATCAAAGCTGACCCTGGCTTTGTTAGGCTATCCGACCTGTCGGCAGACGCGCCGTCTGGTAGCTCGGGTTTCCCAGTGTGACGGGAGAGCCTGAGCAAGCCGCGTAAGGCGGTGGGAGGGGGGACTTCCCTTCCTTCTGCTGGTAATAGCAATTAAGCAGTTAGTTAGCTGATCTATTACAAGAGAGCCGACTGCAGGCATCCTCCCGGTACAACCCCTTGAAGACCGAAGATGTATCAGGTATGTGACTGGTCGGTAAGCAGCATTTTTTTCTGCCAGGTATTCTGGCTTTCAGAGGGTCTGAACATACACCTTGTGTCTTCGCCGATGTCAAGCATGTCTTAGATAACGATGGGGTGTGGTCATCAGATGACGTCATCCAAAGGCCCCACCCCTTGTGACGCCACGGACCCATTATGCCACCAGATCAGCGGGACACAGCATCGGAGGAGGGTCATCGGCGGGAGCGGCATGAACCATCAGAGGAGGGTCGGTGGCGGCAAAGGAAGAAGAACACTGGACAAAGAAGACAGGAGAAAGAAGAAGAGTGGAAGAAGAAGCAGCGGGAGAAGGAGAAGCGCGGAGGAGGAAGATGCGGGAGAAGATGGAGGAAGACCGGAGGAAGCAGGGAAGAAGTTTTTTTTAATAAAAGACTTGTCAAAAACTGTCTACTGTATTTTTTTCACACTACACTACTTTTTTTTGGTGAATGGGTAGGGGTACAATGTACCCCATACTGATTCACATAGGGGGAGAGTCTGGCAAGGGTTGTCGGGAAGAGGCCCTTGTCTCCATCAATATGGGCATGCGGCCTGGTATGGTTCAGAAGGGGGGGCACTCGCTCATCCAATCCCTTTCCTGACCTGCCGGGCTGCATGCTCAGATAAGGGTCTGGTATGGATTTTGGGGGGAACCTACACCATTTTTTTCACAATTTTTTTTTTAGCCGGCAATTCTTTTTTTTTACATTCAGCGGGGAAGCCCGCTGACAGCTAAGGACTAATCGGTTGTAAAGGACGCGGCAGCCTGCTTTCTGGCCCCCATCTTAGCAACCAGCTATATACAGTGTAGAAAAAAAAATTGTGGTAAAATGCATAGATGTAAATCGAGCCTTAGGGGGAAATGATCAACATGTATAAATACATAGGAGTTCCATATAGTAAACTTGGTGTAGAGTTATTCACTTTAAAGTCATCACAGAGGACAAGGGGGAACTCTTTATGTCTGGAGGAAAAAAAGATTTAATCTCCAAATATAGAAAGGCTTCTTCACAGTAACTGAAAATGTGGAATAGGTTCTGACCAGCTCAGCAGATCTTTATTTAGATATTTATAGGTAAATTTGATCCAGTGAATATCCACTTGTCTCTTGGGGGATCAGGAAATAATTCCCCGCCCCCGCTGGAGCAAATTGGATCATGCTTTATTAGGGGATTTTTGCCTTCCTCTGGATCAACTGTTGGTATAGGATAGTGTATATGGTGGTGTGTGTGTAGGGTTTCCTCCATTGGTTGAACTGGATGGACGTTTCAACCAGATTAACTATGTATGTACTGTAATTATGTAATAACACTGGTTGAAATTAGGAGCTCACTAGATTTCTGGCAGATCAACGGGTATTGTTCAGTACGTGCAGGGTTTTTAAAGAGATATAACATAGAAAAATGTGCATGTATTGCAGAGATGTACTGAACATGTTCTCTTCTTTTTTGCACAGACATAGACTTTAAAAACAAAATTGTGCATATCTGTAAAAATATATAGCGGTAAAGTTTCTACATTCCTAAATTATTTAATGTATTGTTTTTGTTTTTTTCTGGCCTATTACACACCGTTGTGCTTTCTGAATTTACTCCTATAGTTCTTGCATGTGTGATCGCAGTGTTCCTCTGACTTCTGCTTGTCCTATCACACTTCAATGCTTTTGATAAACACCAGCATTAGATTAAAAATGTATGTGACACACTGTCAGAAAACACTCTGTCAAGCCCCGTACACACGACCGGTTTTCTCGGCAAGAAAACTGCTGGGAGAGCTTTTTGCAGAGAAAACCGGTCGTGTGTATGGTTTCTTGTCGGGAAAACTGCCGGGAATCTCGACAAGAAAAATAGAGAACCTGCTCTCTATTTTCTCATTAGGATTCTCGTTGGGAAATCGCGAGTGTGTATGCTTACCTGTCCATGGTAAACCCGTGCATGCTCGAAAAGACTTTGACGCATGCGCGGTAGCATACAAGGGTAGTGTAGGGTTTAGCAAGATGGCGCCGACGGCATCGAATGTGACAAGTGCAGGCTCGTCGTAGTCGATGACGTCACCGCGTTCTTGCCATTCAAAAGAACGGCGGTTCTTTTGAATGGGCGTGTGTACACTCAGCGAGCAAGGCAAGCTTGCCGGGAACCCCGTCGGGAAAACCAACATTTTTTTTCTAGACGAGATTCTAGCCCGTGTGTACGAGGCCTCAGTCTTACAGAAAGTCACACTCTCAAGTCTGAATTAATACTGCTCAAAAAAGCACATTTAAATTGATACGTCACTATCATCAATGCTCAAATAAAGGCTTCACCGAAAACAAGTCAAGGAATATTTACCTCTTCAGCTGGTTATGCCAGCAAGCAGTGAAGAGAGACTGTGGCTGAAGATCCTGCAGAACCTGGCACTTCTAAAGGGTTGATTTTCTGGTCCCAAACTGCACTCTGTGGTTCCTCCTG
The DNA here is from genome assembly GCA_029206835.1 of Rana muscosa. Classification (NCBI taxonomy): domain Eukaryota; kingdom Metazoa; phylum Chordata; class Amphibia; order Anura; family Ranidae; genus Rana; species Rana muscosa. The sequence goes on from CM055122.1 coordinate 221,180,940, forward strand.
CCAACCCCAACATCACACGGGACACAGTATTGAACTAGGGGCTGGTGGTTTGAACCACTCAGTGAAGCAGATAGTGTTGGTCTTTTAGTCCCGTTTTACTAATTATTTTAAATTACCATCCTCTAAGTCACTACTGTATCCTGTAGTGCCATAGGGGCTGGCGGTTTAAACCAATGAGCAAAGCAAGGGACTATACTGTATGTCTGGCTTTGTTGGTAGTAATTCATTGTGAAAGATCTTTAGTTGGTGGTTATTCTTTATTACCGCAGGGATCAGTGGCATAAGAGGTGAGAATTACATATTGTGTTTTCAGGGGGGCTTTGATTTTAGCCACAGCTGGCATCAAAACAAATTGAGGGAGAAAAACTGGCAAAAATTTTGTTTTATTACAGGATGAATGGCCTGGTAGCTGCATTCATCCTTCAGAGCCATACCCTCATAGGTGGCATTGAAAGTAAGCATTTTTCTTCCATTACACTAGTGATAGCTAATGCATAAAAAGTGTAGCGGGTATGTACTTTCCCGGGTGTAATTTGAACTTGGCAGAGACATCAGTGATGTGTAATTCCCTGCAGCCCAGCAGGTGGCGCTGTCGCCCTGGGCTGGGGTTGAATCATTGCTGTGTGCCGTGCCTCCTTTTTGTCCTTCCTTGGCAGCGGTATGGTGGGGCGGGGAACCCGCCATGCTTGCTGGGAGAGGGTATAAAGGCCGGCCATCTTTGTCACGGGGTCGAGTCCCAGGCACCTTCAGCTTGCGGGCGGTGGTTCGTGTCGATCCTCTAGGCGGCCTAGGCCTAAAGGACAGCAGGAGGTCGTGTTCCATCCCAGGCACCTTTAGCCTGGGGTGAGGTACTCGGATGGAGGTCTGGAGCTCAGTGCCCAACACTGAGTTCCGCGAGGGAAGGAGATCCTAGGGTACCCAGGGATTGGGTACCCGAATCCGGAAGGCGTAATGGACCGGGGGGAGCTCCTCACTCGAAGACCTGGTGCAGCATATTGTCAGTGACGGGTGAGCCTCTCATCGGAGACAGCCTGGAAGGAAATCCCCCCCCGCTCGGAGACCGCAACTCACTTTCAGGGAGGAAAGTGGAGAACACATTGTGTCTGGGCCTACTCGCATCCACACCTCCTTTTCTGTTCTGTTTTTACAAGGGAGTTCAACTGATTGTGTTCATTCGAGAGGAATAAAGGAGTGTTGAACTTTAATGGTGTGGGGCTCATTTCCTGACAGACATTGTTCAAGGTAACTCTCGGTGGAGGCTCCAGGTGCACAGCACTAACCCGAAGGTAAGAGAACTTTGCTTACACCACATTAACACCTGTGGTGAAGGCCAGGTGTGGTGTCCCCGCTCCCTTCCCCTCTGAAGGTACCCCTAGACAAGAGACAGACGAGCTGAAGAAAAAGAGGGGAGTGAGGAGGGCGCTACATGTGGGGGCTCGGGTCCGGTATAGTGTTTGTGCACCACAGAATTGAACGTGTCTGCTGGAGGAGCTACGAGTAGGCAGGCCTTCATTGGCCAAAGTGCATCCCTGCTCAAAGTCGTGGACATGACCCAATGAAGGGAAAGGCCCGCGCAGAAGAGTGGAAAAAGGGGGAAGCTCAGCCGTGTGAAGTAGTACACGTGGGGGCTTCTATTGCACTGCGCCACCAGGCACACCCCCATCGCTTAGTTCTTGGGCGTGACTCAGAAACAGAAAAGAAAAAAGCCTGCGAACTGGAGCAAAGGGGAGGAGTCCAATACGTGTGAAGGACTACACGTGGGACGTTGGCGCAAAAAAAAAACTTTGCAGTGTGCGATGGATCAGCAACAGGTCGCCATGTTCGGACATACATCGTGGATTCCAGTTCACCCTTCCACCACGACATTGACTGCTGCTGCTCCGGTAACAGATACGGGGATCCGGCTAAAGCCAAGGGGTCGATTCGCCCTGTATTCGTGCATGGACGTTGAGGCCCTGGGTGTGATTTGTCCCGGCTGTTCGGGACTGGTGTGCCAACTGAAGCCATTCAGGCGATGCGAGGCCTGTGGGGAGTTCCTGTTCGAAGTGGATCCGGCGGTTGAGAAGCCGAGAACCATCTACCCTGGCCGTGCTACAGGCAACACCACTCACAGAGGAGGAATCACTGCTTTGACAGCCACCCCTACGCACACTGCAGCGACCGCGGAGGAGGTCGTGCAACCATGCCTCCTTTGGCGAGACTACAACGCCTATTTGGGCAGAAGGTTGCTGCAGAGTAGGGATAGGAGTATCCATACTTGTCGAAGGAACTGCTCTATGAGGTGGAAGTGTTTCCCGGGAGCGCTGGTACAATGACTTTGTGTGGACCCACCTTCAGGTTCCCCACGCCCCCAGGTACCTGGCATGCTCTCCAAAGGCCTCTCAACGTTTTAAAGACTGCAAGGCAGAGTGGATGTTGGGACGGCACATCCATGCAGACAAGGTGTTGATCCGGCGCAAGGAAGGAGAAGATGTGGAGTATCATCTGGAGACCATGGATCAACACTTGAAGCCACTTGTTCTGCCACATCCCCGCTTTTACCTGTAGGAGAGAAAAGACTCAGTTCTTGTTATGTTGCTGAACTTTCTGGGGCCCGTTGCTTTTGTGCCCAGAGGAATGAAGGACTGTTCCTGTTGTTCTTCACCTTTCCTACAAGAGATCATGGACTCTGGGTAGATAGGGCCAAAGAGAAGAGGAAAAGTTCCACGAGTGCAGTTACTGCGGTGCTGTCACCAGGTGGCAGTGTTGCGTAATGTTAAACACTTTTCACGCACTCACTCTTTGGAGAAAAGGGATTTCTTCAGGAGAAGTTTCTTTTCTCTCACACGAATACATGTGTCAGGGTTATGTGTGTTAATCCTTTTTCTTTTCCCTCTGCAGGAGAACATCCCATCAAGACCACTGAGTATGGGGTGGGTCTTAGTCAGGATGGGTGGGAAAAGTAGAATGTGAATATGTGATTCAAAGTTATGGTTTAATGCTGTTGTTTTTCTCTTCTTTCTTTATTCCTTTTTTATTACAGGGCTCAGACACAATGTTTCAGTTGGGTAGTTTTTCCTAAAAGTTTTATTTTTGTACAATTGTTAGTCGGTCTCTGGATTGGATTATGTCAGCCGTTGAGGGCATGATTTACTCCAGACACTGGGGACCAGTGTCAAACCACCAGGGGGAGAGTGTAGCGGGTATGTACTTTCCCGAGTGTAATTTGAACTTGGCAGAGACATCAGTGATGTGTAATTCCCTGCAGCCCAGCAGGTGACGCTGTCGCCCTGGGCTGGGGTTGAATCATTGCTGTGTGCCGTGCCTCCTTTTTGTCCTTCCTCGGCAGCGGTATGGTGGGGCGGGGAACCCGCCGTGCTTGCTGGGAGAGGGTATAAAGGGGCCGGCCATCTTTGTCACGGGGTCGAGTCCCAGGCACCTTCAGCTTGCGGGTGGTGGTTCGTGTCGGTCCTCTAGGCGGCCTAGGCCTAGAGGACAGCAGGAGGTCGTGTTCCATCCCAGGCACCTTTAGCCTGGGGTGAGGTACTCGGATGGAGGTCTGGAGCTCAGTGCCCAACACTGAGTTCCGCGAGGGAAGGAGATCCTAGGGTACCGGAAGGCGTAATGGACCGGTGGGAGCTCCTCACTCGAAGACCTGGTGCAGCATATTGCCAGTGACGGGTGAGCCTCTCATCGGAGACCGCCTGCAAGGAAACCCCCCCCCCCCGCTCGGAGACCGCAACTCACTTTCAGGGAGGAAAGTGGAGAACACATTGTGTCTGGGCCTACTCGCATCCACACCTCCTTTTCTGTTCTGTTTCTACAAGGGAGTTCAACTGATTGTGTTCATTCGAGAGGAATAAAGGAGTGTTGAACTTTAATGGTGTGGGGCTCATTTCCTGACAGACATTGTTCAAGGTAACTCTCGGTCGAGGCTCCAGGTGCACAGCACTGACCCAAAGGTAAAAGAACTTTGCTTACACCACATTAACACCTGTGGTGAAAGCCAGGCGTGGTGTCCCCGCTCCCTTCCCCTCTGAAGGTACCCCTAGACAAGAGACAGACGAGCTGAAGAAAAAGAGGGGAGTGAGGAGGGCGCTACAGAAGTCATGCGCTAAGCCATCCTAGTTTTTGTGTAAAGTACAAATTGCATTATTTATTTTTTTTGCTGGGTACTATCAGTGAAAAAGATTGTCTAAAATAATAGCCCCAATTTAGTTTGAAGTTATACATATCCACACTTTAGTAACTAGAAAAAAGGCATCCAAAAACCCCTAGGTGCTGGAGCAGAGGCTGCACCATTAATTATGTTTCAAGGGCAGTGAATAGTTTTTACCGAAATGGAATGCTGCTTCTTTGGAAGCCTAAATGTTTTACAACTGGATAGCACTAAATTATTGCCATAATCTATATACTTTAAATTTAAAGCCAGAGAGGCAGTAGTCTGTTTTACAGCTGCTCAGTAATGGCAGTTATTATTACCAGAAAAGGATGTACAAATGACATCCTCCACACACAACCTTAAATGCACCCAATGTAAAAGTTTCTGAAAGCCCATCCAGAAAGACATTCTTTGTAATCTGTAAAGTAAAACATAGTATTTGTATTGTACCTAAGTGCTCAGAAATTCAGTCCTAGTTAGAGCTTGTATAGATGGACAAATGGCGCATGATTTCAGGTGCATTTAAGAAAAAAGGCCTTAATTGCTTAAATTGACTCTGTAGCCTCTTAAAAAAGAAAAAAGGCAAAGCCAAAAAAAAAACAAAGCACTTGCACCACCTGCTAAAGAAGACCATTTATACGTAGCTGTTCTGATATTGGTCTTTCAAAGTTTTTCTCTCTTGAAAAGTTAAAGTGGTTGTAAAGGCTGAAGGTTTTTTAAAGTGGTTGAAAAGGCTGAAGGTTTTTTACCTGCGTACAAAAAACCTGCATGTAAAAAAACTTTTTTACCTGTGTGTAAAAAACTTTCAGGATATGTTCACACTGATCCAACACGAAAGTCATACGACTTTGCCATGCAACTTCAGTTCTGACTTCCATGTGACTTCAATGAATGGGATCTGATTTTGATCCGACTTTGAGATGATTGTGACTTGTCCTTTGACCAATCAAACCAGTTCTTTTTCTTCTGGTATAGATGAAACCTCACACCAATTATTTTTTTAAAACAGGGTGGGCCCCCCAAGATTTTGAGGGGAAACCCCACGCCAAAATAAAGAAAAATTGGAGTGGGGTCCCCCCAAAATCCATTGCAGACTCACGGATACCCCCATACCCCCCAAAATCCATACCAAAATCAGAGCATGCAGCCTGCCAAGTCAGGAAAGGGGGAGACGAGCGAGCGTCCCCTCCTCCTGAACCATACCAGGCCACGTGCCTTCAAAATGGGGGGGTGGGTGCTTTGGGGCGGGGGGCTCTGCCCCCCGCCCCAAAGCACCTTATTCCTATGTTGATGGGGACAAGGGTCCCTTCCCCACAACCCTGGGCTGTGGTTTTAGGAGTCTGCAGGCAGGGGGCTTATCAGAATCTGGAGGCCCCCTCCCCCTATGCAAATGAGTATGGGGTACCCCATAGCACCCTTACCTATTCACCCCCAAAAAAACTGTGTAGTGTATCAAAAAACATGAGGCAGTTTTTAAAAATGACTAATGTCTTCTGATGTAGATCCAACATCAATCATGATGTCGATCCAACATCAATCATGATGTCTTCCTCCACTGTCGCTGACCCGATAAAAAAAAAAAAAATGTTCCTTCTTCGGCGCTGGCTCCCACCATTCTGCCAGGTCTTGTGACTGACAGTTCTTATATAGCAATGGAGCGTGGCCATGCGGTGAATTAAGCTGGAGACTCCGCCACCTTGTGACATCACAAACCCGGACATGATGTGCCCCATCCCAAAGCACCTTTTCCACATGTTGATGGGGACCAGGGCCTCTTCCCTACAACCCTCGGCTGTGTTTGTGAGGGTCTGCCGATGGGAGTGGCTTATCGGAACCTAACAAGGGGGCCTGCAGATCCCGCCTCCCCATGTAAATGAGTATGGGGTACATAGTACCCCTACCCATCATATATTAAAAATGACTAATGTCCCCCGATCCAATGTCAATCAGGATGTCTCCTCCGCTGCACCCAAACCGCTGGAAAAAAAAAACGCTCCTCCTCCGATGCTGTCTCCTGCCATCCTTTCAGCTCTGGTTTTAATTTGGGTGCATAGGTATTATGTACCCCATACTCATTCACATAGGGAGGGGGGTTTCCAGATTCCAATAAGCCCCCTGCCCGCAGACCCCCACATTCACAGCCCAGGGTTGTGGGGGAAGGGACCCTTGTCCCCATCAACATGGGGACAAGGTGCTTTGGGGCGGGGGGGGGCATATGTTAAGGGCATATGGCCTGGTATGGATTTTGGGAGGGGGGACACCATGCGTTTTTTCCTCCTCAAAATCCATACCAGACCGAAGTGTATGGTATGGTCTTGGAGGGGGACCCCCACGCCTTTTGTTTTTTCAATACAGTTTGCATTGCTAACATTCCTCTGAGCATGTCACAGGTCGGATCAGTTAAGATGCTGATTCGACTTGGATGTGACTTCAATTAAATTCAATGGGCTGAAATCGGGCCCAAGACGGACTAAAGCAGTGTAGGAACCTTTTCAAAAGTCGGACCGGCACAAGTCCAACCAGTTAAGATGGCTCTCCTAGGGAACCATTGCTTTTGACATGTCATGCGACTTGTGTTCTCAAAGTAGGAGCACTTGTCGGACCAGTGTGAACCGGCCCTTAGTGTGCAGCTCCCCCTCAGTCCCACCTAATACTTACCTAACCCTGATCTCAATCCAATGATGTGCACAAGACCCGAGGCTCTCCTGGGTCTCTCCCCCCTGATTGGCTGAGATGCAGCAGCAGGAGCCATTTGCTGCCGCTCCTGTCAATCGCAGTCCGTGAGGGGGAGGGGGGCTCTCTGTGTCTTATGGACATAGAGAGACGGCTCGGGAGTGAGCACGCATGAGTACCCCCTGTTAGGCAGTTGAGGTGGAAGGCCCGAGGCCTTTCTATGGATTGCTCCACCTCGAAAATGAACTCTCCGCAGGCCTCGCAGCGCTCGAACAGCTTCAGCTGAACCACCAGTCCCGAACAGCCGGGACAAATCACACCGAGGGCCTCAACGTCCTTGCATACATACAGGGCAAATCGCCCCTGGTGCTTGAGCCTGATTCCCGTATCCGTAACCGAAGCAGCAATTGGGGTCATCCTAGTATTGGTAGAAACTGGAACCCAGGAGGCATTAGTGAACACACTGACCGCTTGCTGCTCCATCGCGCACTGAATAACTGGCGCCAAGTCCCCACGTGCATCCCCGCACATGGCCGGACTCCTCCCCTTTTCCACACCAGTTTGCGGGCTTTCTCCTTGGCACGCCAACGAACTGTGCAGGGAGGGTGTGCCTCGTGGCACGTTGGCCAAAAATGGCCGACCTCCTCAGAACTACTCTGGGCAGCAAAGTTCAAACTCCTGAAGGCCTCGGCTCCGTTACACGAACACAAATCCTGGACCCAGAGCCCCCACCTGTAGCGACCTCACCTCTCACTCCCTCCTTCTCTGTCAATGTCAATGGCTCTCGTCTAGGGGACCAGGGAGGAGAGTGTGACGCACCACCAGCTCGTATCCTCTAGTGTGTAGAGGTGTGAGCTATACCCAATTACCTTCGGGTCTGCGCCCCTGTCCAGAGCCAAAGCTCCCCTTGAGGATGATCCTTAAACTCCCAGAAAGCCAAGTTCCACACCATAGAAAGTCCAACACTTATTTATTATTTTAGAGCAATAAATAGTCCTTTGAGAGCAGACTGGTTAGACAACGAACAGACAAGGTGGTGAGGAAGGTCCAGACACAAACATGAACTTGTTACTCTCCTGTTTCGGTAAGTGCAAACAGGCTTGGCGCATGGTCGCTGCCACCGACCGGGTGAAATTGAATTTGAGGTCTCTGTCACCGACCTGGGTTTCAGTTGGGTCGCTGTCACCGACCATGAGAACGTGGACTACCTTCTTGAGATGCGGCCCCTGTCAGGGGAGTCATTCATTTGGACGGTCACCAGAGGCCTCCGCCGTCACCAGCCAATGCTGCGCTGGATCTCCGGGAAGGTCACTTCTCTGGTCCCCCTCGCCCGAGATTCGGGTGTCCAATACCGGAGGACACCCTAGGAATCCTCCATCCCTTGCAGGACCCAGTCGAAGGTACTGGGCCCCAGGTCTCCAGAGAGTACCTCACCCCAGACTAAAGGTGTCTGGGGTGGAATCGCAGCTCCATCCCCGGCCCGAGGGCGCCCGGAGACCACCAGCACTCACACCCAGGCTGAAGGTGCCTGGGCGTGGACCCCGAGCGGAAGATGTCTGCCCCTTTTATCCCCTCTCCCAGCATGCACAGCAGGTTCCCCGCCCCGCCGTACTACTGCTGGAAGAGGACAAAAAGGGTACAGACTTACAATGGTGGTTCAACCCCGGCCCATGGTGACAGCGCCACCTACAGGCCGCAGGGAACTGGACACCCTTGCATCCTCCACTGACATAAATTGGTCCATGAACCCTGACAATTGCTGCATCTGAGCCACTTATCACTCAGATGCCTCCCCTATATGTACCCACCCGCTACACATCCCCCAGTAATTTGACATTGCGCCCCAGTTTCTGGAACCAATTTATGCCCTCAAATGTGAGTCCGCATAAATCCGATCCAGAAACAAACCTATTCAAAAAGACAAAAAATGGCAATTTAAAAATTGTTTCGCCTGTGCCTGAACCAAGGGGAAGGGGAAGGAAAGAAGGGAAGGAACAACAAACAAACACACACAAGTGTAAACATTCAAAGACATAACAGCATAATTTTTTTTCAAAATTATTTTTCCCCCTCCCACATCACTGTCTAAGATCTGCCCCATTCTCAGCAGACTTGAATGACGTTCTCCTGCAGAGGGGAAAAAAAGAACACATTATCTGACACAGTGGGGCTGATTTACGAAACGTTTGCGCCATGAGTATCAGCGCATCTGCGCGCGCAATGGCTGTTTTGGTATTTACAAAACATTAGCGCCGGTAGCGCAGCCCTATTTCCCATTTACTATAGGCATACTATAGACACCCCCAGGTATGATATTTAGGGCCAGTTCACACCGGATGCAGTGCAGTGTGTTTTTTTGATGCATGAAAAACGCAAAGAAAGTTTATCACATTAATGCCAATGGCATAGTTCACACCACTGCAGTCCGTTCCAGTGCGTTTCAGAAAGGAAAAAAATAATTGGTCTTGCTGCATTTTTTAGGTACAAAACTGTACTGGACCGCAGTAAAACACATCAAAAACATAACGGAACGTACCAAAAACGCACTGGAATGCACTGGAACGCACCTAAATGCACCAAAGACGCATCGGCAACACACTTGTTCTAAGTGAAAAGAGGGGGAAAAAACACTGGACTGCATCAAAAACGCATCAAAAATGCACTGGAACGTGTCAAAAACGTGCATGCAGAAAAGCACCTGGAACGCATCCAGACTGTGTTTCTATGGTGTGAACTAGGGCCAGTTCACACCATAGAAACGCAATCCGGATGTGTTCCAGGTGCTTTTTTGCATGCACGTTTTTGATGCGTTCCAGTGCATTTTTGGTACGTTTTTGATGCAATCGAGTGCTTTTTTTTCACCCCTCTTTTTTATTAACCATAGATAAGGAAAAGTGTGTTCCAGTGCGTTTTTGGTGCATTTAGGTGTGTTTCTGTGCATTCCAGTGTGTTTATGATGCGTTTTGCTGTGTTCCAGTACAGTCCAGTGCATGTTCTACTTTTCTTGTGGAACTGGAACGCACTGGAACAAACACTGCCATTTAGAACCATATAACCAACTTTCCATGCATTTTTGATGCATAAAAAACGCATTTTTGGTGTTGTCCAAATTGGTGACATTGATATATGTCCCTTAGGGTGGGACCTGGGCCCCCATTTTAAGACCAATAACTAGAAGATAAGCCATCCAAGTGGGGACTAGCAAAATTAACAAGTCAGTTCCCATAGACTGTATTTGTTGGTAGGGGGGGGGGGTGATTGTCCCATCTCAAATTTTGTAGCATGCTGGATGATGTGCTTAATTTTGGACAGGGGGGGGGGGGTATTTTCTGCTATCTGCATTTGTCTTGTTCTGAGCATGCCCAGGCAGTTAGATTTTTTTTGGTGCTTTTTGTGTGTGAACAGCACCTGGATATTTCTGGGCATGCTCAGAGAGTGTTTTTATGGGTTAGTAATCGAAGGAAATCCTTAACAGGTGTACCCACTTTGAAGTTCAGTCTCTACATTGGGTGAACTTGCATTTTGGGTGTTTCATGGACTGTGCATGTGTTTTCAATTGCCTCATTAGCACACAAACCTATGTTATATAAAGCTTGCAGATAGCATTCTCTCCCTTGCCCTGAAAAGAGGCAAGTGTGTGTGCGTGTGTGGGGGGCAAAATGTACATTTTGGTGTCCTTATCGAGTTTGTAACGCATGTATTTTATTTGTTATGTCTTTGCAAAACAGGTGTTTGTTTTAATTTTGTGGATTGTATTTTTTTGTGTGGGGGAAATGTTCCCCTGAAATAATTTTGATGTTGTTAATGTGTGTCGTTTGTTCACTTTGATTTAATTGTCTGTGGTGCATTATTTTGCCAAATCTTTCTCAAGATGTTGTGAGTCTGTAACTGTTTCAAATTGACCATGTTTTTTATTTTGGCTTCCCTTTGTTTTGTTGACCAATAAAATTTGATGCAAAGTTTTGAGGTTTGTTTTGCGTTTTCTTTGCAACAAATGTGACAGCTGATTGGCATGTCAAAACAAAACAGGTGTGATTTGTCTACCCTGGTGCCTTCATGCTAGCATATGCATGTATTGTGTGCTGCCATGGATAATCACCAGGAAATGAAAAATACAGAGCGGTAAGTATTCAATTTTCCTTTTTACTGCAGTGGTTCTCAGCCTCAGTCCTCAAGTACCCCCAACAGGACATGTTTTGTGGATTTATCTTATCAAGAATTGCCGTCCAAAATTCAAAACCATTGACTGTGATTTAAAGCACATGTGCAAGATGAAGGAAAACCTGCAAACATGGCCTGTTGGGGGTACTTGAGAAGCACTGATTTAGAGCACTGCACTTAAAAATAGCTCAAGGCAATACAATTCTAATTGTGGGCATTTTGAGGGAAATAAAGTAAGTGTTAGAACCCCTGCTTGTTTTTGTTTTTTTAGGTTGGGCTTTGTGTCCCCTTTTAGTAAAATTGTCTTCACTTCCTGTCACACAGCTAAACAGGAAGTGAAGGTAAAACCCTACCAATGTCTTTTCTTGGGGACACACAGATCAATCTAACTAGTGTCCCCATTAAGCAAATTGCACTCTAGCACTTTGTTGTGTACACCCCAAATCATTGGGTAGTTTGGGGTTTAGTAAAGACAAATCTACTCTGCAGTAAAAGTGTAGCTGCTGGAAATCTGAGGGGAAGCACTGGTGATTGTAACATCCAATCATGTAAAAGCAAAGATGGTGTTTTTTTTGTTTGCTTGCACGTCCCCCTCGGATATCCAGCAAGTGCACTTGTAGTGCAAAGTAGATTTGCCTTTAGTAAATAAACCCCAAAGTCCAAAATACCTAATAATTTGGGGTGTATCCCGCAAAATGCTGGAGTGCAATGTACATAATGGGGAAAGTATTTAGATTGACCTGTGTGTCCCCAAGGAAAGACATTGGTAGGGATTTCCCCTCACTTCCTGTGTGGTTATGTGACAGGAAGTGAATTATTTGGAAGGATAAAGTGGGCAAATTTGGGAGTTGTCTTCACCCTATCAGGGGCGCAGACATCCCCAAAAACTGTCTAGACTTGTAATCCCTCTGCACTCTATCCCCAAGCAAAAATAAGAAAGGATTTCATTTAGTTTAACTTTGCAAAGACACATTCCTAAGTTTAATTGTGATGCATGTCATTGGCCCATTTAGACCCTCTTTAATCACTTGAGATCAGCGCTATAACTGATCGACGGCCACAGCACGGTCCTCAATTGCCGGGAGTCCGTCAATAGACGTCCTCCCCTTCGCGCGCGTGCTGTGGTCACCGAGTCACTGAGACTCGGGTGATGACAGATCCGATTAAGGGGTCGATCCCTGCCCTTTACCATGTGATCAGCTGTCAGCCAGTGACAGCTGATCACGTGATGTAAACAAAAGCTGGGTAATGGTTTTTGTTTTCTCCTTGTGCTGACAGCGTGAGCATAAAAAAAGGCAATCACCGGCTTATGTGCAAGGGACATCAGGCCCGAAGAGGAAAAGGCAATTCTGTGACAATCAGTAGCCCCTGCCAGTGCCACCTATCAATGCTCACCACTGGTGCCAATCAGTGGCACCTAGCAGTGCTGCCTATCAGTGCCCGTCACTGCCGACTATCGTTGCCACCTAGCAGTGCCACTTCTCAATGCCCATCAGTGCCAACTAGCAATGCCACCTCTCAGTGCCCACCCTTGCCACCTTATCGGTGCCCATCAGTGCAGCCCATCAGTGCAGTCTCATCAGTGTACATCAATGAAGGAGAAAAATTACCTTTTTTCGAAATTTTCAAAATATTAACCACTTTCCTAACGCCCACCGTCAAATGATGTCCTTGGCTTTGTGCAGTGACATCTGAATAATGCCTACAGTTGCAGGCATCATTCAGATATCATTCTTTTCAGCCGGCGATTTTGTGCACGATAAAAACGATCATAGCGGCAGTTCCGCCGCTTGATCGTTCTTATAGGCGGCGGGAGGGGACGTCCCCCCCCCTCCCGCCGCCATCCGGTGCTTCTCCGGGCTCTCCCGTGCCATCTGGGGCTCGGAGAACCAATTGGCCGGCGCCGGATGCGAAGCATAGAGATGACTGGTGACCAGATGGTCACCAGTCATCTCTATGACCGTCGGAGGCCTGGGCGCGACGTTATGACATCACGCCGGGTTCCCGTATGTAAACAAAGCCGTGATCTCGGCTGTCAGCATGAGATCGGTTAATTTTTTTCCAGCCTGGAGGAGAGATGTGGGGTCTTATTGACCCTGTATCTCTCCATAAAGAGGACCTGTCACAATAGATTCCTATTACAAGGGATGTTTACATTCCTTGTAATAGGAATAAAAGTGATCAAAAAAACAAAAAAGTTAAAAAAAGAGTAAGAAATACAAAAAAGTAAAAAAAACAAAAAACGCCCATGTCCCCGGTAGCTCACACTCAGAAGCGAACACACACGTAAGTCCCACCCACATATGTAAACGCCGTTCAAACCACACATGTGAGGTATTGCTGCGTGCGTTAGAAAGAGTGCAACAATTCTAGCACTAGACCTCCTCTGTAATGCGAAAATGGTAACGTGTAAAAAAATTTAAAGCATCGCCTAGGGAGATTTTTAAGTACTGAAGTTTGGTGTCATTCCATGAGTGTGCACAATTTTAAAGCGTGACATGTTAGGTATCTATTTACTCAGCATAACAACATCTTTCACATTATCCCCAAAAATTGTGCTAACTTTACTGTTTTGTAATTTTTTTTAATTCATGAAACCATTTTTTTTCACAAAAAAAAGGCGTTTGAAAATTTATTGCGCAAATACTGAGCGAGCTAAAAATTTGCAATGACCGCCATTTTATTCCCTAGGGTGTCTGCTAAAGAAAACATATATAATGTTTGGGGTTTTGAAGTAATTTTATAGCCATAAATTTATGATTTTTACATGAAGGAGAGAAGTGCCAGAATAGGCCCAGTGCTGAAGTGGATAAAATATCCTATTTTTTTTTTTTTTAGTCAGTCTTTTGTATTTATATAAAAAAAAAAAAAAAAGAGGTGATCAAATAGCACCAAAAGAAAGCTCTATTTGTGTGCCAAATAATAATACATTTTCATTGGGTTACAGTGTTGTTTGAGCGCGCAATTGTTATTCAAAGTGCATCAGCGCTGAAATTGTAAAATTGGTCTGGGCAGGAAGGGGGTTTAAGTGGCCAGTGCGCAAGTGGTTAATATAAGGCTACATGCACACGGACGTTTTTCCAGCCGCTTGTTTGAGCGTTTTTTGCAGCTTAAAAACGTCTCTCCATGTTAGCCTATGGCCTCATGGCCACCATGGCGTTTTTGAGCTGTAAATGGCATAGGCGTTTTTATGCCCCATGTACACGGGACGCTGGTGCAAAGTGTTCAGAACTAAGGATGAAATTGGCGTTTAGAAAGGCGCGCTTTGTGGCGTTTGCATACCGCGTTTTACCACATTTGCGTCTATATGCGTTTAGTTAGGAAACATCATAAGGAGCCGCCCTAAGCTCCAAAAACAGTATTATTAACCATTTCAGGTATTTTGTGAGACCAGAGTGAGTATCAGCAGCTGAGAGAGCAGCAGTGTAGTTGTATTTAGCGTGTCACTTGCCACATCACTTGCCACAAGTTGTGGATTGTCCACTTGCCACGTCAGCTTCCCCAAGTTGTGGATTGTCCACTTGCCAAGTCACCTGCCCCAAGTTGTGGATTGTTCACTTGCCACGTCACCTGCCCCAAGTTGTGGATTGTCCGCAATGCAATGGAAGCAATTTCATTATTTTTTTGATATATATATATTTTTAATGGTTTTTCCTCATTTGCCATAATTTTTGAGTTTATCAATGTAAAAAAAATAGGTCACCTTTAAAAACGCTTCTAAACTAAAATGCGGCTAAACGCCGGTACCCGCGTCTGAAACGTGGAAATCTTTGGCGTCTGAAGGCATTTTTTTAGGCTTTGAGAAAAACGATGTTAAACGCAACTGCAGATTTTTTTTTCCAGGCCAAAAACAGTGTTTTGGATGTAATAGAATTCAATGGACCCGGATCCAAAACGCAAGTACCGCGATTTTGTGGCAATTTTTTTTAACCTGTTTATAGTTGGTTGTTAAAGGAAATGTAAAAAAAAATAAACATTGCCGGCTCAAAAAAAAAATCTTGAAAAAAAAACAGCGTGGGGTCCCCCCCCCAGGTTCATACCAGGCCCTTGGGTCTAGTATGGATTCAAAGGGGACCCCCCCAACAAAATAAAAAAAAATGGCGTGTTGGTCCCCCCAAAATCCATACCAGGCCCTTCAGGTCTGGTATAGATTTTAAGGGGAACCCCGCGCCAAACTTAAAAAAAAAATAGCGTGGGGGTTCCCCTAAAAATCCACACCAGACCCTTTATCCGAGCACGCAACCTGGCAGGCCGCAGGAAAAGAGGGGGAACGAGAGAGCGCCCCCCCTCCCTCCTGAACCGTACCAGGCCACATGCCCTCAACATGGGGAGGATGTCGACATGTTGATGGGGACAAGGGCCTCTTCCCAACAACCCTGGCCGTTGGTTGTCGGGGTCTGCGGGCGGGGGGCTTATCGGAATCCGGGAGCCCCCTTTAATAAGGGGGACCCCAGATCCCAGCCCCCCACCCTATGTGAATGAGTATGGGGTACATCGTACCCCTACCCATTCACCTGGTGGCAAAAAAAGTTAATAAAAAACACAACACAGGTTTTTAAAGTAATTTATTAGGCAGCTCCGGGGGTCTTCTTCCGACTTCGGGGGTCTTTCTGCCGGGCGCCCCGCTATCTTCCTCCAGCTCTTTTGCTAGCGGGGTCCCGGTCTTCCTTGTCGTCTTCGGGGGTCTTTCTGCCGGGCGCCCCGCTATCTTCTTCCAGCTCTTTTGCTAGCGGGGTCCCGGTCTTCCTCGTCGTCTTCTTCCATCTTCGGGGGTCTTTCTGCCGGGCGCCCTCTATCTTCTTCCAGCTCTTTTGCTAGCGGGGTCCCGGTCTTCATCGTCGTCTTCTTCCCTCTTCTCTCCGTCCGATGTTGCCTCGTCGCTGTCCACCGCTACAATGCTCTGTCCGCAGAGTGCACCCACTTATATTGGCATGGGGCGTGGTCACCGGGTGATGCCACTCGCTGACCCCGCCCCCGTATCACGTCACAGTCCCATCATTCCCCGGGACTGTGACGTCATACGGGGGCGGGGTCAGCGGGTGACATCACCCGGTGACCACGCCCCATGCCAATATAAGTGGGTGCACTCTGCGGACAGAGCATTGTAGCGGCGGACAGCGACGAGACAACATCGGACGGAGAGAAGAGGGAAGAAGACGTCGATGAAGACCGGGACCCCGCTAGCAAAAGAGCTGGAAGAAGATAGCGGGGCGCCCGGCAGAAGGCAGAAAGAACCGGAGATAGTGTAGAAGGCACCGGAGAGCGGGAGAAGAACCGGAGAGTGCGGAGACGACACCGGAGAACAGAACAAGAGACCCACCGAAGTCGGAAGAAGACGACGATAAGGACCGGGACCCCGCTAGCAAAAGAGCTGGAAGAAGATAGTGGGCGCCCGGCAGAAAGACCCCCGAAGTCGGAAGAAGACGACGAGGAAGACCGGGACCCCGCTAGCAAAAGAGCTGGAAGAAGATAGCAGGGCGCCCGGCAGAAAGACCCCCGGAGCTGCCTAATAAATTACTTTAAAAACCTGTGTTGTGTTTTTTATTGACTTTTTTTGCCACCAGATGTACCCCATACTCATTCACATAGGGTGGGTGTGCCGGCATCTGGGGGCCCCCTTATTAAAGGGGGCTCCCGGATTCCGATAAGACCCGCAGACCCCGACAACCAACGGCCAGGGTTGTCGGGAAGAGGCCCTTGTCCCCATCAACATGGGGGCAGGGTGCTTTGGGGTGGGGGGGCCGCAGGTCGCCCCCCTGCCCCAAAGCACCAAACCCCTCATGTTGAGGGCATGCGGCCTGGTACGATTCAGGAGGGAGGGGGGCCACTCTCGTCCCCCCCTCTTTTCCTGCGGCCTGCCAGGTTGCGTGCTCGGATAAGGGTCTGGTTTGGATTTTGGGGGGACCCCCACGCCGTTTTTTCGGCTTAGGGGGTTCCCCTTAAAATCCATACCAGACCTAAGGGCCTGGTATGCTCCTGGAGGGGAACCCATGCCGGTTTTTTAATTAAAATTTGGCTTGGAGTTCCCCTTCATTATTCATACCAAACACGGGACAGCGAGCAAGAGGCTGTCGAGAACCAGCGCGATGCCATCGCGCTGGAGACATTCTCGGCCAGGTAGTAGCCTCTAGGACACGACTTGAGCGGCTGCTTCACGCTCAGGTCGTGTCCAAGTTGCCTCGCAAAGTCGCGCTGTCCCTGTGTCAGCCGGCACACGAGTCGCCCCGCGAGTCGGATTGGCTTCATCCGACTTCCCTGGCGACATCTATTCAAACCAATGGGCTCCCATAGGGAACCATTTATTTTCAATAGAGCGCCGCTGACATTTTTAGTAACTGCGCCCAGTGAAGGATTTATCCGGTGCAGCAATTAGGGTATCAACCAGCGCAGCGCACTGTTATTTAGTGCTGCAACGGATCGGCGGTGATCCGTGATCCGAACGGGTCACCCTGTTCGGATCGGATCACTACGCGATCCGCGGAGCGACCTGCGGCTTCGGCCTAGCTCCGGAGCCGCGGCCATCTTGGTACACCCGGCGGCAGCGGCGGCTGCCTTGTGCGCGCTGACGTCATCACCCCTCACCGTCGCTGCTCGCGGATCTGAACTGGCCGGTGGGAGAGATTAAAGTAAGTGGGGGAGATGCCCATTACAGTGGGGAGATTGTGGATATTACAGGGGGAGATTGTGGATATTACAGGGGGAGATTGTGGATATTACAGTGGGGAGATTGTGGATATTACAGTGGGGAGATTGTGGATATTACAGTGGGAAGATTGTGGATATTACAGGGGGAGATTGTGGATATTACAGTAAGTGGGGGAGATTGTGGATATTACAGTGGGGGAGATGACGTGGATATTACAGTGAGTGGGGGAGATTGTGGATATTACAGTGGGGGAGATGACGTGGATATTACAGTAAGTGGGGGAGATTGTGGATATTACAGTGGGGGAGATGACGTGGATATTACAGTGAGTGGGGGAGATGACGTGCATATTACAGTGAGTGGGGGAGATTATGGATATTACAGTGGGGAGATTGTGGATATTACAGTGGGGGGATGACGTGGATATTACAGTGGGGGGGATTGTGGATATTACAGTAAGTGGGGGAGATTGTGGATATTACAGGGGGATGACGTGGATATTACAGTGGGGAGATTGTGGATATTACAGTGGGGAGATTGTGGATATTACAGTGGGGGAGATGACGTGGATATTACAGTGGGGGGGATTGTGGATATTACAGGGGGAGATTGTGGATATTACAGTAAGTGGGGGAGATTGTGGATATTACAGTGGGGGAGGTGACGTGGATATTACAGTGAGTGGGGGAGATTGTGGATATTACAGTGGGGAGATTGTGGATATTACAGTGGGGGGGGATGACGTGGATATTACAGTGGAGGGGGATGACGTGGATATTACAGTGGGGAAGATTGTGGATATTAGTAATTTTTTTTTTTTTTTGCCGATCCGATAATGATCCGATCCGTGGCTCTGATCCGAGGATCGATCCGATCCGTGAGTTTTTTGATCCGTTGCACCCCTACTGTTATTAATAAATCACCCCTGTGTGTAAATTGGAGTGAGGAAACCCTTTCCTTCCAAAAAGTCAGGTGTGGTGTGTGTGTAAAACCGTTGCGCAACACTTCATCTAGTGGCCATGTCGCGATCTGGAACACTTCTTTTGATCAGCAATCTCTTCATCTGTATCTTTGTCCTAACTTAACTAAAACCCCAAAGTCCTCATCATCTTTGCGGTGGAGAACAGGGAGAACAAAAAAAACAACTGCTCCCAATTCTCCCAAGGAGTAGCCACCCCTTGCAAGGTAAAGAGTCCCTGAGTTCTGGCAAAGGCACTCCGGAGTGTCCAGCAACAACAACAAAAAAAAACAGGAGTCTACTCTCCTATAAGTAGGATCTCGGGTGCGGCAGTATAAGGGGTTTCAAGTACCTATCAAAAGTTTCCATGTGGTACTCCACATCATCTCCATCCTTTCGGCAAATTACCACCCTGTCAGCATGAATGTGCCGACCCAGCATCCATTCAGCCTTGCAATCTTTAAACCTTTTAGAGGCTACAGGAGAGCATGAGAGATACCTGCGAGCGTGGGGCACCTTGAGATGTGTCCAGATAAAATCATCATACCACCGCTGCCTGTGTGCCTCCACTTCATACAACAACTCTCTTGGTAAGTACGGGTACTCCCACCCGTACTCGCTGGCAACCTTCTGGCAAAACAGTCTCTGCAGTCTGGACAAGGGTGGCATTGTGGCACGGTCTCCCTCACCAGGCATAACAATTGACTCTGGGTGCCGAGGTGCCTTGACCACCTCCATACTGGGCATAGGAACCCGCAGCGACACTCGCTTCGCCCGAGATTCGGGTGCAGGTGATTCAGGGAGCAAAAGGGCAGGCAGGGGACCAGATCCCTCCTCAGGCGCCGGGGCCTCCACCCGGGGTTTGCTGTCCCCAGTAGACATGGGTGAGTCCCTTTTGCATACGGGACGAGGCTAGGGGTATCTTGTCCCAGCACTTCCGCTCAAAAAGTTCATCTATGATGCCATCATCTCCGGCATCAGAGACCGATTCAAGGTCGGAGGTGTCACACTCCTCCGCGGGTAGGTAATTCCTTGTGGATGTGGAATTATCCCCTCCCTCGGGCTCCCGTGACTGGGGATCCCGACACCTCCGACAAAACACCAAGTCCCATTCCCCGGCTTACCTCGGCCTTTACTTGCACTGGAATGTCCAGGACTTTTCCAACCGGATCCATCTGGGCCGGGCGAGCGCAGGAATGTTCCTCCATCACGGCCGCTGGAAGCTGTGACGAGACTGACCTTCCTCTTTGGCGGTGGGAGTAGGGAAGCTGTGGTGACCGAAGCAGCATCCTCAGATTTTTCATCCTCCAAACTTTTGATCGCGACTTCCCCGGAAGTCTCTACAGTGTGCGTGGGAATAGCTGTCCAAGCTTTGACTTCTCCTTCACGAGTGGTGGCACCTGTTTGGCAGTTGAGGTCGAAAGCCCGAGGCCTTTCTATGGATTGCTCCACCTCGAAAATGAACTCTCCGCAGGCCTCGCAGTGCCCGAACAGCTTCAGCTGAACCACCAGTCCCGAACAGCCGGGACAAATCACACTGAGGGCCTCAACGTCCTTGCATACATACAGGGCGAATCGCCCCCGGTGCTTGAGCCTGATTCCCGTATCCATAACCGAAGCAGCAATTAGGGTCATCCTGGTATTGGTGGAAACTGGAACCCAGGAGGCATTAGTGAACACACTGACCGCTTGCTGCTCCATCGCGCACTGAATAACTGGCGCCAAGTCCCCACTTGCATCCCCGCACATGGCCGGACTCCTCCCCTTTTCCACACCAGTTTGCGGGCTTTCTCCTTGGCACGCCAACGAACTGTGCAGGGAGGGTGTGCCTCGTGGCGCGTTGGCCAAAAATGGCCGACCTCCTCGGAACTCCTCTGGGCAGCAAAGTTCAAACTCCTGAAGGCCTCAGCTCCGTTACACAAACACAAATCCCAGACCCAGAACCCCCACGTGTAGCGACCTCACCTCTCACTCCCTCCTTCTCTGTCAATGTCAATGGCTCTCGTCTAGGGGACCAGGGAGGAGAGTGTGACGCACCACCAGCTCATATCCTCTAGTGTGTAAAGGTGTGAGCTATACCCAATTACCTTCGGGTCTGTGCCCCTGTCCAGAGCCAAAGCTCCCCTTGAGGATGATCCTTAAATTCCCAGAATCCAGCCAAGTTCCACACCATAGAAAGTCCAACACTTATTTATTATTTTAGAGCAATAAATAGTCCTTTGAGAGCAGACTGGTTAGACAACGAACAGACAAGATAGTGAGGAAGGTCCATGCACAAACATGAACTTGTTACTCTCCTGTTTCGGTATGCGCAAACAGGCTTGGCGCACGGTTGCTCCCACCGACCGTGAGGGTGGTCGCTGCCACCGACCGGGTGAAATAGAATTTGAGGTCTCTGCCACCTACCTGGGTTTCAGTTGGGTCACTGCCACCGACCATGAGAACGTGGACTACCTTCTTGAGATGCGGCCCCTGACAGGGGAGTCATCCATCTGGACGGTCACCAGAGGCCTCCGTCGTCACCAGCCAATGCTGCGCTGGATCTCCGGGAAGGTCACTTCTCTGGTCCCCCTCCCCCGAGATTCGGGTGTCCAATACCGGAGGACACCCTATGAATCCTCCATCTCTTGCGGGACCCAGTCAAAGGTACTGGGCCCCAGGCCTCCAGAGAGTACCTCACCCCAGACTAAAGGTGTCTGGGGTGGAATCGCAGCTCCATTCCCGGGCCGAGGGCGCCCGGAGACCACCAGCACTCACACCCAGGCTGAAGGTGCCTGGGCGTGGACCCCGAGCGGAAGATGTCTGCCCATTTTATCCCCTCTCCCAGCATGCACAGCAGGTTCCAGACACAGCAGGTTGTACAGACTTACAATGGTGGTTCAACCCCGGCCCATGGCGACAGCGCCACCTACAGGCCGCAGGGAACACCCTTGCATCCTCCACTGCCATAAATTGATCCATGAACCCTGACAATTGCTGCATCTGAGCCATTTATCACTCAGATGCCTCCCCTAAATGTAACCACCCGCTACATTAGTAAGGTCAAATACACGTTTGTTTTCAACATCAGTAATGAGAAATTTTGAGGAGCAGGATGGAAAATTAATCAAAGGTACTTGTGAGAGTTTTTGTGTGAATGTTTTGTTCAAAAATCGACTTTCTCTACTGCAGGTAGCGCTCTTCGGCAGCGGCACTGCAGTTGGAGGGCTCACACGCATTTTTGTGAGTTGTTAGAGTAAGGACAGGTACTCTGCCTAGTAGGGACAGAAGGGACAGAGGAGGAAAATTGTAGGGCTCCCAACTTCTCTGGACACAAGACTGCCAGGCCGAATTCTGCCCCTCCCAACAGATGCTGTCAGTTCAGCTGAATCCTGCTCACTACATGCTGCTGGAACTGTGAGTGTTCCCGGCTGGGCTGCATTCCCACTGGGTTTATTGTGAACTGTCTTTGCATTAATTCAATACAAGTTCTTATATCGCACTGGGACTGTGTGTGTTATTGCTGCTGCACCCCACCTACAAGCTTTACAGCCTCTTCACATCAACTGTGTCAAATGCCTGGTCCCCACCATTTACATTTTTCAAGAACATAGTTGTGATGTAGAGTAGTGATGAGCCGAACACCCCCGGGTTCGGTTCGCACCAGAACCCGCGAACGGACCGGAAGTTCGAACGAACATTAGAACCCTATTAAATACAATGGATGCGAACGTTCGAATTCTAAAGTGCTAATTATAACAACTATTATGCATGTTATTGTCCTAAAAAGGGTTTGGGAACCCGGGTTCTGCACCAGGGGACATGTATCAATGCAAAAAGAAGTTTTAAAAACGGTCGTTTTTCGGGAGCAGTCATTTTAATGATGCATAAAGTGAAAAAAAAAAAGTCAAATATTCCTTTAAATATCGTACCTGGGGGGTGTCTAAAGTATGCCTGTGAAGTGCCACGTGTTTCCCGTGTTTAGAACTGTCCCTGCACAAAATGACACTTCTAAAGGAAAAAAAAGCCATTTAAAACTGCTTGCGGCTTTAATGTAATGTCTGGTCCCGGTAATATGGATGAAATTCTTTAAGAAAAATGGCATAGCTACCCCATGACCCCCCCCCCCCTACCCCAGCCCATTACCAGCCCCTTTGGGTCTTGTATGGATATTAAGGGGAACCCCGCACATAAAATAAAAAAGGCCCTATATACTCTGAACAGCCGTATACAGGCGGTGCATACAAGACAGGGACTGTAGGTTTGTTCTTATGTAGAATCTGTTTGTAATTTTGAACAGGTACATTGTTGAAGTGTAGCTCCAGCCCAAAAATCTATTTTTAAACTTTTTGGAAAACATAGGTAAGGGTTATCACCCCTGTAACATTTGTTTTGCTGTCTGTGCCCCTGTTCAGAACATTTCACCTCACTTTCCGTCCCAATGACAACTGTTTTTGAAATGTGGTGTTTTTCTTGAAACAAGGATTGCTGATAAAGCATCAGTACAGAGGAGACACCTTTCTCCCATATTTATTCTTACAGGAGAGAATTTTCCTTCCTAGTGGTAGATTTCCTCTCACTTCCTGTTGTCTTCTTGCGTTTGCAAGTAGGAGTCGTTTGTAAGTTGGATGTTTGAAAGTAGGGACCTGCCGTATATACTCTGCAGAAATAGGCCCCTTAGTTGTTGGTGTTGGCACAACACTGTAAGCACTCACAGTTACTCTTGGTTGGTGCTGGAACGCCCTGCTGTCAACTATTATATCAGGAATTTTAATTACATATAATTGTTGAACAGTGGTAGTAAAAATTGGGCCTTTGATGGTGGTGCTGGTGCCACAACACTGTAAGCCCTGACAGTTACTCTTGGTGGGTGCAGCAATGGGCCCTGCTGTGAATTATTAGATCAAGAATTGTAATTACATGCCCCTGTTGAACAGGGGCTGAAAAATTGGGCCTTAGGCACTGGTGGCACAACACTGCAACCCCTCACAGATACTGTACTTGGAGCACAGCAATGAGCCCTGTTGCAAAGTATTGCTTCAAAAATTGTAATGACACGCCCCTGTTAAACAGGGGCTGAAAAATTGGGCCTTAGGCACTGGTGGCACAACACTGCAACTCCTCACAGATACTGTACTTGGAGCACAGCAATGAGCCCTGTTGCAAAGTATTGCTTCAAAAATTGTAATTACACGCCCCTGTTAAACAGGGGCTGAAAAATTGGGCGTTAGGCACTGGTGGCGGCACCCATAAACAAAAATGATCTTCCAAGCTATCATCATCAATCGTATCATTGAGGACTCGGAGGAGGAGGATAGCCAGTCAACATAACAGCACAGGCACTCAGCATCAGCATCAGTCTTGAAGGGATGTGACATTTTAAAATCAATTAGTCTGTTATATCAGCATCAGGTGTGTGGTAGCTGGTGGTGATCCAAGACTGGTTCATCTTGATGAAAGTCAGTCGATCAACCGAGTCGGTGGACAGGCGCACCCTGTGATCCGTGACAAATCCTCCAGCAGCACTGAATGTGCGTTCCGAAAGAACGCTGGATGCAGGACAGGCCAGTAGCTCAATTGCATACTGTGCAAGCTCTGGCCAGTGATCCATCCTCAAGACCCAGTAAGCCAGAGGATTTTCGGTGGGGAAGGTGTCCAAGTCTGACCTTGCCCCTAGATATTCCTGCACCATGTTTATCAGACGCTGGCGATGGTTGCTGGAACCAATCATACTTTGGGGCTGCGGACTAAAGAATTGTCTGAACGCATCGGTCAGACGGCCACCTTCCCCACCGCTCCTTCTTTGACTGGCCGAAGCCTCAGCAACTCGTTGTCCAGGACCAGGAGTTTGCAACCTCCCAGTCTCTGGGAACGCGTTGCACAGACCTTTCTGCAAGGCCTCCCGGAGTTTTCTCATCCTCTGCTCCCTCTGCGACGGTAACATAAGGTCCGCAACCTTACCCTTGTACCGTGGATCAAGGAGAGTGGCCAGCCAGTAATGGTCCCTCTCCTTGATCCGAAGAATACGAGGATCCTTCCGCAGACTTTGCAGGATCAGGGAGGCCATGCAGCGTAGGTTTGCTGAGGCATTCGCTCCGGAGTCCTCTGGGTCACTAAGGACGACATGATCCGCAGCCACCTCCTCCCAGCCACGTACAAGTCCACTGGTTTCTTGGGACTGTAAATCATCCCTAAAAGACTGCTGCTGATGATGCTGAGTGCCAGCCTCCACCTCCATGCTGACACAATCCTCCTCCTCCTCCTCCTCCTCCTCCTCTTCCTGTGCGATGGGTGGGACAGAAGGAACACTGTCTGGGTAAAGGGGGCCTTGAGAGGCAAGGAAGTCCTCCTCTTCCTGCCTCTGTTCTGCCTCAAGTGCCCTGTCCATTATTCCACGCAGCGTGTGCTCCAACAGGTGGACAAGAGGTACAGTGTCACTGATGCATGCACTGTCACTGCTCACCATCCTCGTGGCCTCCTCAAATGGTGCCAGGACAGTGCATGCATCCCTGATCATGCCCCACTGGCGTGGAGAAAAAAAACCAAGCTCCCCTGACCCTGTCCTGGTGCCGTAGTCGCACAGGTACTCATTGATGGCCCTCTGCTGCGTGTGCAGCCGCTGCAGCATGGCCAACGTTGAGTTCCACCTGGTGGGCATGTCACATATAAGGCGGTTCTTGGGCAGGTTCAACTCCTTTTGCAGCTCAGCCAGGCGAGCACTGGCATTATAAGATCTGCGGAAATGCACACAGACTTTCCTGGCCTGCCTCAGGACATCCTGTAAGCCCGGGTACCTGCCCAAGAACCGCTGCACCACCAGGTTAAGGACGTGAGCCACACAGGGCACATGGGTCAGTTGTCCCTGTCGGAGGGCGGAGAGGAGGTTGGTGCCATTGTCGCAAACCACCATTCCTGGCTTAAGCTGGCGTGGCGTCAACCACCTCTCGGCCTGGCCCTGCAGAGCAGACAGGACCTCTGCCCCAGTGTGGCTTCTGTCCCCCAAACACACCAGCGCAAGCACGGCATGGCATCTTTTTGCCTGCGTACTTGCGTAGCCCCGTGAACGGCTACGGAGCACCGCTGGTTCATAGGACAAACCACAGGAAGAGGCCATGGAGGAAGAAGAAGAGGAGGGGGTGGAGGAGAGAGGTGTGTCACAACCAGTAGTAGCATTTTGGAGGCGTGGCGGTGGGACAACCTCCAACACTACTGCACCTTGTCCTGAATCCTTCCCAGCTGCCAAAAGAGTGACCCAATGGGCCGTGAAAGAAAGGTAACGTCCCTGTCCATGCCTGCTGGACCATGAGTCAGCGGTAATATGCACCTTACCGCTGACCGCCCTGTCCAGCGAGGCCAAGACATTGCCTTCCACATGCCGGTAGAGAGCCGGAATAGCCTTCCGTGAGAAAAAGTGGCGTTTGGGAACCTGCCACTGAGGAACCGCACATTGCACAAACTCACGGAAGGGGGCCGAGTCTACCAACTGAAAAGGCAGCAGTTGAAGCGCTAGCAATTTAGCCAAGCTAGCATTCAACCGCTGGGCATGTGGATGGCTGGGAGTGAACTTCTTTCGACGGTCCAGCAGCTGGGGCAGGGAAATTTGCCTGCTAGAATCGGACGTCGGTGTACTGCTAGCAGAGTGGGCGCAAGTACTTGGCTGTGACACACCTAATTCTACACCTTCATTCCTCTCAGTGCATGTTTCAGAGAGGACTGAAGTTATAGTGGGGTTGGAGATCCCAGCTGATGCGGTGCAAGGAGAGGTCCGCTTTGTTCTTTGGTGTGGGTCTTTGAGGTAGGCTTGCCAACGAGCTGCATGGCAGGTCAACATATGTCTGGTCAGGCATGTGGTACCCAAGCGGCTGATGTTTTGGCCACGCGATATACGCTTGAGACATATGTTGCAAACAGCAGCTGTGCGATCTGATGCACTAGCCTCAAAAAAGGCCCACACCAAAGAACTTTTTGAATGACGGGCAGAGGCAGCGCCCTGCACAGGCGGAGCTCTGCGGTGTGATTCCGTCGGTGTACTGCCCTTACGCTGGCCACCAAAGGGCATCCTGCCTCGTTGGAGATGTGCCTCCTCCTCATCCTCCTCCTCCTCCTCTCTCCTATTAGGCACCCACGTGGAGTCATTGACCTCATCATCCCCTCCCTCCTCATCACTGGAGCCAATCTGGCAGTATGCTGCAGCTGCTGGAACATGACTGCCAGATTGGTGTCCTTCTTGAGCATCCCCTCTGTCTGCTCTCACGCTACTGCCTTCCTCTAGCTGGGTTTCATCATCAGACCCTTCGAAACGCTGGGCATCCTCCTGGAGCATGTACCCAACACTGTGCTGAAACAGTTCGGGGGACTCCTCAGGAGGAGGACATGGTGGGTCTAGGGAAGGAGTGACTGATGATTTGTCTGACATTGATACCAGGGAAGACGACGCTTTGGCAGCTGCTTTTCCAGTACCCTGAGCCTGGGTGAGAGAGGATGAGGAGGAGGAGGAGGGCTTGGTCATCCACTCTACCAAGTCTTCGGCATGATGTGGCTCAACATGTCCAGCTGCCGAAAAGAAGGACAAGCGTGTCCCATGGCCATGTGCTGATGACAATGCACCGCGTCCACGACCAGCACTGTTGCCCCCAGACACAGAGCCTGCTTGCCCTCTTTTATTGCCTCCTGACTGTCTGCCTCTCCTTGTTTGCCTTCCAGACATTCTAATAGATGGCCTGCAGGGAGATGGGAAAAAAGCAATAAGGGCTACCTTCAGGTGTCCTTCTCTGTCCCTGGAAACAAGGACTTGCAGAGTGAAAGAAAAAAAACACTCTCCCTACCTACAGTTTTCTGTCCCTAGAAAAAATGTTTTTTTTAATCACAATATAGCACAAGGAAAATTAACTCACTGTCCTTACAGGTCCCTGGAAACAAGGACTTGCAGAGTGAAAGAAAAAAAACACTCTCCCTACCTACAGTTTTCTGTCCCTAGAAAAAAATGTTTTTTTTAATCACAATATAGCAAAAGGACAATTCACTCACTGTCCTTCCAGGTCCCTGGAAACAAGGACTTGCAGAGTGAAAGAAACTGACACTGTCCCTACCTAGAGTTTTCTGTCCCTGGAATAAATGTTTTTTTCAGCACAATATAGCACAAGGACAATTAACTCACTGTCCTTACAGGTCCCTGGAAACAAGGACTTGCAGAGTGAAAGAAAAAAAATACTCTCCCTACCTACAGTTTTCTGTCCCTAGAAAAAAATGTTTTTTTTAATCACAATATAGCAAAAGGACAATTCACTCACTGTCCTTCCAGGTCCCTGGAAACAAGGACTTGCAGAGTGAAAGAAACTGACACTGTCCCTACCTAGAGTTTTCTGTCCCTAGAATAAATGTTTTTTTTAATCACAATATAGCACAAGGAAAATTAACTCACTGTCCTTACAGGTCCCTGGAAACAAGGACTTGCAGAGTGAAAGAAAAAAAACACTCTCCCTACCTACAGTTTTCTGTCCCTAGAAAAAAATGTTTTTTTTAATCACAATATAGCAAAAGGACAATTCACTCACTGTCCTTCCAGGTCCCTGGAAACAAGGACTTGCAGAGTGAAAGAAACTGACACTGTCCCTACCTAGAGTTTTCTGTCCCTAGAATAAATGTTTTTTTTAATCACAATATAGCACAAGGAAAATTAACTCACTGTCCTTACAGGTCCCTGGAAACAAGGACTTGCAGAGTGAAAGAAAAAAAACACTCTCCCTACCTACAGTTTTCTGTCCCTAGAAAAAAATGTTTTTTTTAATCACAATATAGCAAAAGGACAATTCACTCACTGTCCTTCCAGGTCCCTGGAAACAAGGACTTGCAGAGTGAAAGAAACTGACACTGTCCCTACCTAGAGTTTTCTGTCCCTGGAATAAATGTTTTTTTCAGCACAATATAGCACAAGGACAATTAACTCACTGTCCTTACAGGTCCCTGGAAACAAGGACTTGCAGAGTGAAAGAAAAAAAATACTCTCCCTACCTACAGTTTTCTGTCCCTAGAAAAAAATGTTTTTTTTAATCACAATATAGCAAAAGGACAATTCACTCACTGTCCTTCCAGGTCCCTGGAAACAAGGACTTGCAGAGTGAAAGAAACTGACACTGTCCCTACCTAGAGTTTTCTGTCCCTGGAATAAATGTTTTTTTCAGCACAATATAGCACAAGGACAATTAACTCACTGTCCTTACAGGTCCCTGGAAACAAGGACTTGCAGAGTGAAAGAAAAAAAATACTCTCCCTACCTACAGTTTTCTGTCCCTAGAAAAAAATGTTTTTTTTAATCACAATATAGCAAAAGGACAATTCACTCACTGTCCTTCCAGGTCCCTGGAAACAAGGACTTGCAGAGTGAAAGAAACTGACACTGTCCCTACCTAGAGTTTTCTGTCCCTGGAATAAATGTTTTTTTCAGCACAATATAGCACAAGGACAATTAACTCACTGTCCTTACAGGTCCCTGGAAACAAGGACTTGCAGAGTGAAAGAAAAAAAATACTCTCCCTACCTACAGTTTTCTGTCCCTAGAAAAAAATGTTTTTTTTAATCACAATATAGCAAAAGGACAATTCACTCACTGTCCTTCCAGGTCCCTGGAAACAAGGACTTGCAGAGTGAAAGAAACTGACACTGTCCCTACCTAGAGTTTTCTGTCCCTAGAATAAATGTTTTTTTTAATCACAATATAGCAAAAGGACAATTCACTCACTGTCCTTCCAGGTCCCTGGAAACAAGGACTTGCAGAGTGAAAGAAACTGACACTGTCCCTACCTAGAGTTTTCTGTCCCTAGAATAAATGTTTTTTTTAATCACAATATAGCAAAAGGACAATTCACTCACTGTCCTTCCAGGTCCCTGGAAACAAGGACTTGCAGAGTGAAAGAAACTGACACTGTCCCTACCTAGAGTTTTCTGTCCCTAGAATAAATGTTTTTTTTAATCACAATATAGCAAAAGGACAATTCACTCACTGTCCTTCCAGGTCCCTGGAAACAAGGACTTGCAGAGTGAAAGAAACTGACACTGTCCCTACCTAGAGTTTTCTGTCCCTAGAATAAATGTTTTTTTTAATCACAATATAGCAAAAGGACAATTCACTCACTGTCCTTCCAGGTCCCTGGAAACAAGGACTTGCAGAGTGAAAGAAACTGACACTGTCCCTACCTAGAGTTTTCTGTCCCTAGAATAAATGTTTTTTTTTAAGCACACTATAGCAGAAGCACAAAACACACTGACACTCTCCCTACCTATCCTTCTCTTTCCCTAAACTAAAGGAATCCAGGTTAAGCAAGAAAGAAATAACAGTCACTGTCCCTGCCTATGCTACTCTATCCCTGCTCCGGAACACACTACACTAGGCCGCCGTGCTGGCGGCCTTTTATAGTGTGGGGCGTGTACTAAACACCCTCAGCAATAATTGGCCACAGGCATCCTGCCTGTGGCCAATCATTGCTCTCCTCGCTGCCGGCGCTGTGATTGGCCAAGCATGCGGGGTCACAGTGCATGCTTGGCCAATCACAGCGCCTGGATGACACTGCGATGGCGTAGTGCATTGTGGGCCGTTCGCGTCACTCGAATTTGGCGCGAACGGCCCAAATCGTTCGATCTTCGTCGAACGATCGAACAGCCAATGTTCGAGTCGAACGTATGTTCGACTCGAACACGAAGCTCATCCCTAATGTAGAGATAGGGCAGGATTTTACTGCAAGGAATGGTTGTAGCGCTTATGCACCTATGTGCAGGTGGTGCATTTCTTCATTTTTGAATAAAAAACATCAAGGTCTCTGGTAAGGGCTTTTAATTTCTCTAGCTGTAGTCATCATCCATTTGAATTTACTAGTTGGTGAATGGTAGAAGCTCCATTATGTGCATAGAAATCCATGTTATCACTCATCATTATTCACTCATCATTATTCAACTGCCTTTCTTTTGTACAATTTCTGCTCTTAATGTTCTGTCATTTGAACCAATCATCACACAGATTAGGACCTCCATAGACTTTTTCCCTTCAGTTTCCAGAGATCTTTTAGGGCCACTGACTACCAATATCAGGTACATCAGTAACCGATCTGTGGACACTTACAGACCGGTAATTAATGAAAGGCAATTCCAATTTGTATCTTTAGAGCACCTCACAGTCCTTAATTTAAGTAATACTATCAATATTTATTTTTAAATATCTTGGTTTTCTTTAGGACTCATGCCCACGGACATTTTTACAGCTGCGTTTTAAACGCCTGTCCATGTTATTGTATAATTTATTTATTTATTTATTTTTTTAAAACAAAACGTCAGAGCTAAAAAACGCGATTGCGGCGTTCTTGCGCGTTTTTTGACGCTTCGCGTTTTTTTATGCCTAACGCCGACGCTGAGGAACGCACTGGTCCTGTTTTTTTTTTACAGCTTAAAAACGTCTATGCTATTTGCAGCTCAAAAACGTCTAGGTGGGCATGAAGCTATAGACTAACATGGACAGGCGTTTTTAAGCTGTAAAAAACCCTCAAAAACGCGGCTGTAAAAACGTCCGTGGGCATGAGGCCTTATAGTTGTCACTTCAACTGTGTACAGGACTGCCATTTCTATGTTTTAGATAAAATATTTATTTAGTGGCAGTAGTCTGAGAATTTATTCATTTTGAACTAGTTGCAAACCAATATTGCTAATCTGCAGAATAAGGTTACCATACCTTATTCTGCAGATTAGCAATTGGTTCCAGAGTTTTTTTCACACAAATAGAGCTTTCTTTTGGTGATATTTAATTGCAACAGTTTTTTTATTTTTTGTGTTACAAATAAAAAAAATAACGATTTTTTTTTTCTTAGTTTCTGTTATAACATTTTGCAAATACCATATATACTCGAGTATAAGCCGACCCGAATATAAGCCAAGGCACCTAATTTTACCACTAAAAACTGGGAAAGCTTATTAACTCGAGTATAAGCCTAGGGTGGGAAATGCAGCAGCTACTGTAAGTGGAAAAGAGGGTCAACAATGCCCATTTGCAGATTCACTGTGCCCATTTGCAGCTTCACTGTGCCCATTTGCAGCCTCACTGTGCCCATCTGCAGCCTCACTGTGCCCATTGCAAGCCTCACTGTGCCCATTGCAAGCCTCACTGTGCCCATTGCATGCCTCACTGTGCCCATTGCATGCCTCACTGTGCCCATTGCAAGCCTCACTGTGCCTATCTGCATACCTGATCTCCTTGTCATGCAGTCAATCGGCGGCTGTCCAGTGTAACAAAGCCCCGCCTCCTCCTCATCCTCGCCCGTGATAGACGGAACACTCAGTTTCCCAGGAGTGAGTCAGTGTTCAGTGTTCCGCCTATCACGGACGAGGACGAGAAGGAGAAGGCTTTGTTACACTGGATGGCCGATGTCTGACTGCATGACACAGGGGCAGAT
Source organism: Rana muscosa (assembly GCA_029206835.1). Taxonomy (NCBI): domain Eukaryota; kingdom Metazoa; phylum Chordata; class Amphibia; order Anura; family Ranidae; genus Rana; species Rana muscosa. The sequence goes on from CM055122.1 coordinate 221,212,931, forward strand.
CAGGTATGCAGATTGGAGAGACTTGAGTATAAGCCGAGGGGGGCTTTTTCAGCCCAAACAAATGTGCTGAAAAACTCAGCTTATACTCCAGTATATACGGTAAGTAATTTTTCTTCATAAATTTTGACCAAAATTTATACTGCTACATTTTTTTGGTAAACATAACCTAAATCAGTGTATATTATTTGTTCTGTGTGCCAATCATTGAAAATTGATCACACCTGATGTACTGCCTCTCATCTCATTTATTGAGGCCCTAACATGCCAGGACAGTACAAATACCCCCAAATTACCCCTTTTTAGAAAGTAGACAGTCCAAGTTAATTAGTAAGAGGCATGGAAAGTTTTTTGAAGTTGCAATTCTTTCCCACTATTCTTTGGAAAATTAAGAATTTTTTTTCCACAAAAATGTCATATTAATATTAAGTTATTTCTCACACACGGCATAGGCATACTACACCCCAAAACACATTCTGAGTGCGGTGATAGCACATGCATGAGACTTTTTTTACAGCCTTGCCACATAGAGAGACCCAACATCCAAGGAGCACCTTCAGACAATATCCACTTTAAGACCACGGCTTTTTGTTTACAAGTAAAAATCTGTATTTAAGCTAGAAAATTACTAAAAACACCCAAACATTATATATTTTTGTAGCAGAGGCCCTAGAGCATTAAATGGTAGGTTTTGATTTTTTTTTTATGTCACACAGTATTTGTACAGCAGTTTTTCTAAAGCAATTTTACACACTATTATTACATTTCAATGAATTTCAATGCGCACAAAGACAATATAATACCCACGTTTTTGGTAAAATAGAAAATATGATGTTGCGCCAGATAAATGGATACCAAACTTGTCATGCATTAAAATTGCGCATGCTTGTAAAATGGCATTTAAAAATCTCCATAGGTGACTTTATAAGCCTTTATTGGTTATCAGTTTAGAGTTACACAGGAGGTCTGGTGCTAGAATTATTTCTCCTGATGTTTGTGGCGATACCTCATATGTGTGGTGTGATCGCAGTTTATGTATTCGTACGGGACCAACATGTGAATTTGCCTTTGCACGCAAGCACGGGGGGGACGGGGTTTTTAAAAAAATGTATTTATTTATTGGCGGGACACTGGTGCACTGACAGATGTTTTTGTGCACCTGTACACTATGACAGATGTTGATCATCCACCGGCAGACACTGACAGATGTTGATGTTGCAATGGAACACTATTGCACTATTGCAGATGCTTTTGTGCACTGGTACAGATGTTGATGGGACACGTACACTGTGACAGATGTTTTGTGCACTGGAACAGATGTTCATGGGGACAGTGGTGACAGTGGTGCACTATGTGGGGATGGCTGCAGTCTGTGTGATCTGTGACAACTCTCTGTGTAAAATCATCACTTACACAGAGAGCTGTGCATATGTTTTTTACATGCATTGTCTCAGTTGTCTGTAATTCAGAAGACTTTTTATCCGTGATTTTATGCTAATAAATGCTGACGCGTGTGCCCTCGTTTTATGGTAAGAGTACCCATTTCTTTCTGTGACACATATGTATTATTCTTTGGCAATCCAAAAATTGTGTGTGAGTGTAGCAACTGTGGAAAACACAGTATGAGACACCACTGACCGGTGAATGGTGCCACAAGGTGTGATCCAAGTGAACCAGTAAACACAACTCAATGATAGTGGCATCTGTGTCAAGAAACACAAGTGCACACTACATGGTTGATGCGGTTCACTCAGCACATACCCAGTACGCCTATGCAGCAGCGACTTTCAACTTCTATTGTTTTTTCACAAGGATTCCCCCTTTTTTTTTATCACAATGAGGACTTGATGTATATTTGTATTTCTTGACACAGATGCCACTATCATTGAGTTCACCTTATGTTGTGTTTACTGGTTCACTTGGATCACACCTTGTGACACCATTCACCGGTCAGTGGTGTCTCATACTGTGTTTTCCACAGTTGCTACACTCACACACAATTCTTGGATTGCCAAAGAATAATAAATATGTGTCACAGAATTCAAGGAAGTTTACAAACTTCAAAATGGTTCAGATTTTAGAAGTAAGCCAGAAATAATTGAAATGTGGATTTTACATTTTGACCATAGATACGCTTTAAAATAAATATGCACTCACTACTGGTTTGGTAAAGTAACGCTCTACCTTTAAAGCAGAACTGAACTTGTCCACACAATTCCCACATTTGTGTGGTAAGAGACTTTATTAATCTCTTCTTCTCCTTTTTATCCTGATAGCCAACGTGTTGTTGAAATGTACAATATCTCTATAAAGATAGAAGATAGAGGAAAAAAGGACTTTAAAGGCTGTCAGTTAATTTTTTGTTGAAAGTTGAACTCCAGAAAAAGGAACCATGCCCTCTAAAAAAACAGTTTTTCTTACCAGATCCTCTGATTTCATGCTGCTAGACCATTCTCTTCTCCCCTATGCTCCAGTGGGTGCAGATCCTGTGACGTCATCAAGTCTAGTGCAGAGCCCATAGCCCTGCATTTGATGTGAGGACACCAAGGGGCAGTCCACTGCCATAGATAGCATAGGCGAGTAGAGGAGAGTACCATTTGTTGTGGTTGCAAAGGATCAGGTAGCTGAAAATGCTTTTTGCAGCCCCTTAGATACTGTATATGAGCTTTTAGCCTTTATAGTTAGGGTCCAGCCTCACTGCGAAAGAGTATTTTTCCTTTCCTCGAAGATGAGCTTTAATTGTACACTCTGTAAAATGCAGTAAAATGAGCTGGGTGCTGGGATGATGAAACTCCATCAAGTGCAACAAGGATACAGTGGATCTGAAAGAAGAGGAGAAGAACATAACAGTGGTGGATAAAGAGCGGTGATGGGGAGCTCACACCTCTAATCGCTGGAGGAGTGCACACTCAGAGCCAATTGTGCCCTGATGGCAAATCTGCTGTACATACCTGTACAATATGGCAAATGCTGCCTGCCCCCCCCAATCCCTATTAATACCCGATTTAATTCGGTATAATGCAGGTGTGATACCACTTCCTGCCTTCCACAATTTAGCCCTTACTGCCTGAGTGCCCTGTCGCTGGGTCTCAGTACTGCCACACTGGGGGTGGAGGAGCATGACCAACTTTCAGAAAGGATTTTTGGTGAGATGTAGGAGCACAGTAAACATGAACCTTATGGTGCTTCCTCTATCAAAGCTTTTATCTCCTTTCCTCTCCAGAAGGATGGTACCATCTTTGTACAAGTATTATTTATTCACTTTCTGGATTGTGATGCTGGCTCAGAGATTGCACAGTCTTGCAAATCTTTGCACTTGGCTGTGTTCAAAAATGTCTTACACAGATGACCTCTCACCTTGTGACTTTCTACAAACTTAGCATGTACAGCCTAATCAGAAGACGCTGATGTAACGCTTCCCCCTGCCTGCAGCAGAGTGATGACATCATCACAGCCTAGACAAAGTGACTGAACTACAGTCCAAGGACTGCTCTTCAATGGAGACCAAAGATTCTGTCTGTATAATATGACATTATTTATTCATGCAGACCTGTAGAATTACTGAGGTCTGATTTAAGTAGTGATGTGGCTTGGTACACTAAAGCTATTTTTTGATGAAACATACAATGGGGCAAAAAAGTATTTAGTCAGTCACCAATTGTGCAAGTTCTCCCACTTAAAAAAATGAGAGAGGCCTGTAATTGTCATCATAGGTATACCTCAACTATGAGAGACAAAATGTGGAAACTAGGGATGAGCCGAACACCCCCGGGTTCGGTTCGCACCAGAACCTTCGAACGGACCGAAAGTTCGCGCGAATTTTCGAACCCTATTCGTTATAATGGACGCGAACGTTCGAAATCAAAATTGCTAATTACAACGGCCAATATGCATGTTAATGTCATAAAACAGGTTTGGGGACCCGGGTCCTGCCCCAGGGGACATATATCAATGCAAAAAGAAATTTTAAAAACTAAAGTTTTTTCGGGAGCAGTAATTTTAATGATGCATAAAGTGAAAAAAAAAAAAGTGAAATTTTCCTTTAAATATGGTACCTGGGGGGTGTCTAAAGTATGCCTGTGAAGTGGCATGTGTTTCCCGTGTTTAGAACTGTCCTTGCACAAAATGACATTTGTAAAGGAAAAAAAGAAGCCATTTAAAACCACTTGCGGCTTTAATGTCATGTCTTGTCCTGGCCGCCATATGGCTGAAAATCCTTGAGAAAAATGGCATGGCTACCCCATCACCCCCCCCCCACCCCAGCCCCTTTGGGTCTTGTATGGATACTAAGGGGGACCCCGCACCCAAAATAAAACCCTATACCTACAACCCTATATACTCTGAACAGCAGTATATAGGTGGTGCAAACAAGACATGGACTGTAGGTTTGTTCTTAAGTAGAATCTGAACAGGTACATTATGAAGTGTAGCTACATCCCAAAAAAAACAATTTTTAAGCTTTTTGGAGAACATAGGGAGGGGTTATCACCCCTGTAACATTTGCTGTCTTTGCACATCTGTTCAGAACATGTCACCTCACTTTCCGTCCCAATGACAAATGTTTTTGGAAAAGTGGGGTTTTAATTGAAACAAGGATTGGTGATAAAGCATCAGTAGAGAGGAGATACCTTTTTCCCAAATTAAATCTAACAGGATAGAATTTTCCTTCCTAGGGGTCGATTTCCTCTCACTTCCTGTTTTCTCTTGCCGTTTGCAAGTAGGAGTCGTTTGTAAGTTGGATGTTTGAAAGTAGGGGCCTGCCGTATATACTCTGCAGAAATTTGCCCTATTAGATGTTGGTGTAGCCACAAGACTGGTGGGCACAGGAATGGGCCCTGCTGTGAGTTAATAGATCAAGATTTGTACTTGCATGCACCTGTTGAACCGGGCAGAAAAATTGGGCCTTTGGTGGTGGTGGTGGTGGTGGTGGACGGTGTTGCCACAAGACTGTAAGCCCTCACAGTTACTCTTGGTGGGTGCAGGAATGGGCCCTGCTGTGAGTTATTAGATCAAGATTTGTAATTGCATGCACCTGTTGAACAGGGCAGAAAAATTGGGCCTTTGGTGGTGGTGGTGGTGGTGGACGGTGTTGCCACAAGACTGTAGGCCCTCATAGTTACTCTTGGTGGGCGCAGGAATGGGCCCTGCTGTGAACTATTAGATCAAGATTTGTAATTACACGCCCCTGTTAAACAGGGGCTGAAAAATTGTGCCTTAGGCATTGGTGCTGGTGCCACAACACTGCAACCCCTCACAGATACTGTACTTGGAGCACAGCAGTCACACCTGTTGCGAAGCATCTTTTTAAAAAATTGTAATTACACGCCCCTGTTATACAGGGGCTGAAAAATTGTGCCTTAGGCACTGGTGCTGGTGCCACAACACTGCAACCCCTCACAGATACTGTACTCTGAGCACAGCAATGAGACCTGTTGCAAAGCATTGCCTAAAAATTGTAATTACACGCCCCAACAGGGGCTGAAAAATTGTGCCTTAGGCACTGGTGCTGGTGCCACAACACTGCAACCCCTCACAGATACTGTACTCTGAGCACAGCAGTCACACCTGTTGCGAAGCATCTTTTTAAAAAATTGTAATTACACGCCCCTGTTATACAGGGGCTGAAAAATTGTGCCTTAGGCACTGGTGTGGTGGCATGGATCATTGAGGAGGAGGAAGAGGATAGTCAGTGAACATAACAGGACAGTCACTCAGCATCAGCATAGGCAGTCTTGAAGGGATGTGACATTATAAATTATTCCGTTATATCCGCTTCAGGTGTCTGGTAGCTGGTGGTGATCCAAGACTGATTCATTTTTATGAAGGTCAGTCGATCAACCGAGTCGGTGGACAGGCGCACCCTATGATCGGTGACAAATCCTCCAGCAGCACTGAATGTGCGTTCGGAAAGAACGCTGGATGCAGGACAGGCCAGTAGCTCAATTGCATACTGTGCAAGCTCTGGCCAGTGATCCATCCTCAGGACCCAGTAAGCCAGAGGATTTTCGGTGGGAAAGGTGTCCAAGTCTGACCTTGCCCCTAGGTATTCCTGCACCATGTATATCAGACGCTGGCGATGGTTGCTGGAACCGATCATACCTTGGGGCTGCGGACTAAAAAATTGTCTGAACGCATCGGTCAGACGTCCACCTTCCCCACCGCTCCTTCTGCTACTGACCGAAGCCTCAGCAACTCGTCGTCCAGGACCAGGAGTTTGTAACCTCCCAGTTTCTGGGAACGCGTTGCACAGACCTTTCTGCAAGGCCTCCCTGAGATGTCTCATCCTCTGCTCCCTCTGCGACGGCAAGATAAGGTCCGCAACCTTACCCTTGTACCGTGGATCAAGGAGAGTGGCCAGCCAGTAATGGTCACTCTCCTTGATCCGAAGAACACGAGGATCCTTCCGCAGGCTTTGCAGGATCAGGGAGGCCATGCAGCGTAGGTTAGCTGAGGCATTCGGTCCGGAGTCTTCTGGGTCACTGAGGATGACATGATCGCCAGCCACCTCCTCCCAGCCACGTACAAGTCCACTGGTTTGTTGGGACTGTACATCATCCCTAAAAGACTGCTGATGCTGATGCTGAGTGCCAGGCTCCACCTCCATGCTCACACAATCCTCCTCCTCCTCCTCCTCCTCCTCCTCTTCCTGTGTGATGGGTGGGACAGAAGGAACATTGTCTGGATAAAGGGGGCCTTGAGAGACAAGGAAGTCCTCCTCTTCCTGCCTCTGTTCTGCCTCAAGTGCCCTGTCCATTATCCCACGCAGCGTATGCTCCAACAGGTGGACAAGAGGTACAGTGTCACTGATGCATGCACTGTCACTGCTCACCATCCTCGTGGCCTCCTCAAATGGTGAGAGGACAGTGCATGCATCCCTGATCATGCTCCACTGGCGTGGGGAAAAAAAGCCAAGCTCCCCTGACCCTGTCCTGGTGCCGTAGTCGCAAAGGTACTCATTGATGGCCCTCTGCTGCGTGTGCAGTCGCTGCAGCATGGCCAACGTTGAGTTCCACCTGGTGGGCATGTCACATATTAGGCGGTTCTTGGGCAGGTTCAGCTCCTTTTGCAGCTCAGTCAGCCGAGCACTGGCATTATAAGATCGGCGGAAATGCACACAGACTTTCCTGGCCTGCCTCAGGACATCCTGTAAGCCTGGGAACCTGCCCAAGAACCGCTGCACCACCAGGTTGAGGACGTGAGCCATACAGGGCACATGGGTGAGCTGCCCCTGTCGCAGGGCGGAGAGGAGGTTGGTGCCATTATCAGAAACGACCATTCCTGGCTTAAGCTGGCGTGGCGTCAACCACCTCTCGGCCTGCCCCTGCAGAGCTGCCAGAACCTCTGGCCCAGTGTGGCTCCTGTCCCCCAAACACACCAGCGCAAGCACGGCATGGCATCTTTTTGCCTGTGTACTCGCGTAGCCCCTTGTACGCCTACGGAGCACCGCTGGTTCCGAGGACAGAGCACTCGAAGAGGACATGGAGGAAGAAGAAGAGGAGGGGGTGGAGGAGAGAGGTGTGTCACAACCAGTAGTAGCATTTTGGAGGCGTGGTGGCGGAACAACCTCCAACACTACTGCACCTTGTCCTGCATCCCTCCCAGCTGCCAATAGAGTGACCCAATGGGCCGTGAAAGAAAGATAACGTCCCTGTCCATGCCTGCTGGACCATGAGTCAGCGGTAATATGCACCTTACCGCTGACCGCCCTGTCCAGCGAGGCATGGACATTGCCTTCCACATGCCAGTAGAGAGACGGAATCGCCTTCCGTGAGAAAAAGTGGCGTTTGGGAACCTGCCACTGAGGAACCGCACATTGAACAAACTCACGGAAGGGGGCCGAGTCTATCAACTGAAAAGGCAGCAGTTGAAGTGCTAGCAATTTAGCCAAGCTAGCATTCAACCGCTGGGCATGTGGATGGCTGGGAGTATACTTCTTTCGACGGTCCAGCAGCTGGGGCAGGGAAATTTGCCTGCTACAATCGGACGTCGGTGTACTGCAAGTACTTGGTTGTGACACACCTAATTCTACACCTTCAGTCCTCTCAGAGCAGCTTTCAGAGAGGACTGAAGATATAGTGGGGATGGAGATCCCAGCTGATGAGGAGCAAGGAGAGGTCCGCTTTGTTCTTTGGTGTGGGTCTTTTATGTGTGCTTGCCAACGAGCTGCATGGCAGGTCGACATATGTCTGCTCATGCTTGTGGTGCCCAAGCGGCTGATGTTTTGGCCACGCGAGATACGCTTGAGACAAATATTGCAAATAGCAGTGGTGCGATCTGATGCACTCGTCTCAAAAAAGGCCCACACCAAAGAACTTTTGTGATAACGTGCAGAGGCAGCGCCCTGCACAGGCGGAGCTCTGCGGTGTGGTACAGTTGCTGTGCTGGCCTCTAGCTGGCCTCCAGGGGGCATCCTGCCTCGTTGGACATGTGACGCTGCATCCTCCTCCTCCTCCTCCTCTCTCCCTTCAGGCACCCACGTGGAGTCAGTGACCTCATCATCCCCTCCCTCTTCACCACTAGAGCAAACCTGGCAGTAAGCTGCAGCTGGTGGAACACTACTGCCAGATTGCTGTCCTTCAGCATCCCCTCTCTCTGCGCGCACACTACTGACTTCCTCAAGCTGGGTATCATCATCCGAGCCTTCGAATCGTTGGGCATCCTCCTGGAGCATGTACCCAACACTGTGCTCAAACAGTTCGGGGGACTCCTCAGGAGGACATGGTGGGTCTAGGGAAGGGGTGGCTGATGATGCCATTGAGTACGCGTTGGCAGCTGCTCTGCCAGTACCCTGAGCCTGGGTGAGAGAGGATGAGGAGGATGAGGAGGGCTTGGTCATCCATTCTACCAAGCCTTCGGCATGATGCGGCTCCACATGTCCAGCTGCCGAAAACAAAGACAAGCGTGTCCCATGGCCACGTGCTGATGACGATGCACGACCACGTCCACGGCCAGCACTGTTGTCTCTAGAAACAGAGCCTGCCTGCCCTGTGTTCTTGCCTCGGCACGCTCTGCCTCTCCTTGGCGGTCTTCCAGCCATTGTAGTCGGTAGTGTATATAGTATAAAAAATAGAACTCCTATGTGTGCTCACAACACACTGTAGGTCCTATGGGTGCTGACACTAACACACTATAGGTACTATGTGTGCTGCTGACAAGAAAATATAGGAGCTCTGTTTGCTGCCACTAACACACTAGAAGTCCTATGGGTGCTGCTGAGAAGAAAATATAGGAGCTCTGTTTGCTGCCACTAACACACTAGAAGTCCTATGGGTGCTGCTGAGAAGAAAATATAGGAGCTCTGTGTGATGCCACTAACACACTAGAAGTCCTATGGGTGCTGCTGAGAAGAAAATATAGGAGCTCTGTTTGCTGCCACTAACACACTAGAAGTCCTATGGGTGCTGCTGAGAAGAAAATATAGGAGCTCTGTTTGCTGCCACTAACACACTAGAAGTCCTATGGGTGCTGCTGAGAAGAAAATATAGGAGCTCTGTGTGATGCCACTAACACACTAGAAGTCCTATGGGTGCTGCTGAGAAGAAAATATAGGAGCTCTGTTTGCTGCCACTAACACACTAGAAGTCCTATGGGTGCTGCTGAGAAGAAAATATAGGAGCTCTGTGTGATGCCACTAACACACTAGAAGTCCTATGGGTGCTGCTGAGAAGAAAATATAGGAGCTCTGTTTGCTGCCACTAACACACTAGAAGTCCTATGGGTGCTGCTGAGAAGAAAATATAGGAGCTCTGTTTGCTGCCACTAACACACTAGAAGTCCTATGGGTGCTGCTGAGAAGAAAATATAGGAGCTCTGTTTGCTGCCACCAACACACTAGAAGTCCTATGGGTGCTGCTGAGAAGAAAATATAGGAGCTCTGTGTGATGCCACTAACACACTAGAAGTCCTATGGGTGCTGCTGAGAAGAAAATATAGGAGCTCTGTTTGCTGCCACTAACACACTAGAAGTCCTATGGGTGCTGCTGAGAAGAAAATATAGGAGCTCTGTTTGCTGCCACTAACACACTAGAAGTCCTATGGGTGCTGCTGAGAAGAAAATATAGGAGCTCTGTGTGATGCCACTAACACACTAGAAGTCCTATGGGTGCTGCTGAGAAGAAAATATAGGAGCTCTGTTTGCTGCCACTAACACACTAGAAGTCCTATGGGTGCTGCTGAGAAGAAAATATAGGAGCTCTGTTTGCTGCCACTAACACACTAGAAGTCCTATGGGTGCTGCTGAGAAGAAAATATAGGAGCTCTGTTTGCTGCCACTAACACACTAGAAGTCCTATGGGTGCTGCTGAGAAGAAAATATAGGAGCTCTGTGTGATGCCACTAACACACTAGAAGTCCTATGGGTGCTGCTGAGAAGAAAATATAGGAGCTCTGTTTGCTGCCACTAACACACTAGAAGTCCTATGGGTGCTGCTGAGAAGAAAATATAGGAGCTCTGTTTGCTGCCACTAACACACTAGAAGTCCTATGGGTGCTGCTGAGAAGAAAATATAGGAGCTCTGTGTGATGCCACTAACACACTAGAAGTCCTATGGGTGCTGCTGAGAAGAAAATATAGGAGCTCTGTTTGCTGCCACTAACACACTAGAAGTCCTATGGGTGCTGCTGAGAAGAAAATATAGGAGCTCTGTTTGCTGCCACTAACACACTAGAAGTCCTATGGGTGCTGCTGAGAAGAAAATATAGGAGCTCTGTTTGCTGCCACTAACACACTAGAAGTCCTATGGGTGCTGCTGAGAAGAAAATATAGGAGCTCTGTGTGATGCCACTAACACACTAGAAGTCCTATGGGTGCTGCTGAGAAGAAAATATAGGAGCTCTGTTTGCTGCCACTAACACACTAGAAGTCCTATGGGTGCTGCTGAGAAGAAAATATAGGAGCTCTGTTTGCTGCCACTAACACACTAGAAGTCCTATGGGTGCTGCTGAGAAGAAAATATAGGAGCTCTGTGTGATGCCACTAACACACTAGAAGTCCTATGGGTGCTGCTGAGAAGAAAATATAGGAGCTCTGTTTGCTGGCACTAACACACTAGAAGTCCTATGGGTGCTGCTGAGAAGAAAATATAGGAGCTCTGTGTGATGCCACTAACACACTAGAAGTCCTATGGGTGCTGCTGAGAAGAAAATATAGGAGCTCTGTTTGCTGCCACTAACACACTAGAAGTCCTATGGGTGCTGCTGAGATGAAAATATAGGAACTCTGTGTGATGCCACTAACACATTAGAAGTCCTATGGGTGCTGCTGAGAAGAAAATATAGGAGCTCTGTTTGCTGCCACTAACACACTAGAAGTCCTATGGGTGCTGCTGAGAAGAAAATATAGGAGCTCTGTGTGATGCCACTAACACACTAGAAGTCCTATGGGTGCTGCTGAGAAGAAAATATAGGAGCTCTGTTTGCTGGCACTAACACACTAGAAGTCCTATGGGTGCTGCTGAGAAGAAAATATAGGAGCTCTGTGTGATGCCACTAACACACTAGAAGTCCTATGGGTGCTGCTGAGAAGAAAATATAGGAGCTCTGTTTGCTGCCACTAACACACTAGAAGTCCTATGGGTGCTGCTGAGAAGAAAATATAGGAGCTCTGTTTGCTGCCACTAACACACTAGAAGTCCTATGGGTGCTGCTGAGATGAAAATAGAGGAGCTCTGTGTGATGCCACTAACACACTAGAAGTCCTATGGGTGCTGCTGAGAAGAAAATATAGGAGCTCTGTTTGCTGCCACTAACACACTAGAAGTCCTATGGGTGCTGCTGAGAAGAAAATATAGGAGCTCTGTTTGCTGCCACTAACACACTAGAAGTCCTATGGGTGCTTCTGAGATGAAAATAGAGGAGCTCTGTGTGATGCCACTAACACACTAGAAGTTCTATGGGTGCTGCTGAGAAGAAAATATAGGAGCTCTGTTTGCTGCCACTAACACACTAGAAGTCCTATGGGTGCTGCTGAGAAGAAAATATAGGAGCTCTGTTTGCTGCCACTAACACACTAGAAGTCCTATGGGTGCTGCTGAGAAGAAAATATAGGAGCTCTGTGTGATGCCACTAACACACTAGAAGTCCTATGGGTGCTGCTGAGAAGAAAATATAGGAGCTCTGTTTGCTGCCACTAACACACTAGAAGTCCTATGGGTGCTGCTGAGAAGAAAATATAGGAGCTCTGTTTGCTGCCACTAACACACTAGAAGTCCTATGGGTGCTGCTGAGAAGAAAATATAGGAGCTCTGTGTGATGCCACTAACACACTAGAAGTCCTATGGGTGCTGCTGAGAAGAAAATATAGGAGCTCTGTTTGCTGCCACTAACACACTAGAAGTCCTATGGGTGCTGCTGAGAAGAAAATATAGGAGCTCTGTTTGCTGCCACTAACACACTAGAAGTCCTATGGGTGCTTCTGAGATGAAAATAGAGGAGCTCTGTGTGATGCCACTAACACACTAGAAGTCCTATGGGTGCTGCTGAGAAGAAAATATAGGAGCTCTGTGTGATGCCACTAACACACTAGAAGTCCTATGGGTGCTGCTGAGATGAAAATATAGGAACTCTGTGTGATGCCACTAACACATTAGAAGTCCTATGGGTGCTGCTGAGAAGAAAATATAGGAACTCTGTGTGATGCCACTAACACACTAGAAGTCCTATGGGTGCTGCTGAGAAGAAAATATAGGAGCTCTGTGTGATGCCACTAACACACTAGAAGTCCTATGGGTGGTGCTGAGAAGAAAATATAGGAGCTCTGTTTGCTGCCACTAACACACTAGAAGTCCTATGGGTGCTGCTGAGAAGAAAATATAGGAGCTCTGTTTGCTGCCACTAACACACTAGAAGTCCTATGGGTGCTGCTGAGAAGAAAATATAGGAGCTCTGTTTGCTGCCACTAACACACTAGAAGTCCTATGGGTGCTTCTGAGATGAAAATAGAGGAGCTCTGTGTGATGCCACTAACACACTAGAAGTCCTATGGGTGCTGCTGAGAAGAAAATATAGGAGCTCTGTTTGCTGCCACTAACACACTAGAAGTCCTATGGGTGCTGCTGAGAAGAAAATATAGGAGCTCTGTTTGCTGCCACTAACACACTAGAAGTCCTATGGGTGCTGCTGAGAAGAAAATATAGGAGCTCTGTGTGATGCCACTAACACACTAGAAGTCCTATGGGTGCTGCTGAGAAGAAAATATAGGAGCTCTGTTTGCTGCCACTAACACACTAGAAGTCCTATGGGTGCTGCTGAGAAGAAAATATAGGAGCTCTGTTTGCTGCCACTAACACACTAGAAGTCCTATGGGTGCTGCTGAGAAGAAAATATAGGAGCTCTGTGTGATGCCACTAACACACTAGAAGTCCTATGGGTGCTGCTGAGAAGAAAATATAGGAGCTCTGTTTGCTGCCACTAACACACTAGAAGTCCTATGGGTGCTGCTGAGAAGAAAATATAGGAGCTCTGTTTGCTGCCACTAACACACTAGAAGTCCTATGGGTGCTTCTGAGATGAAAATAGAGGAGCTCTGTGTGATGCCACTAACACACTAGAAGTCCTATGGGTGCTGCTGAGAAGAAAATATAGGAGCTCTGTGTGATGCCACTAACACACTAGAAGTCCTATGGGTGCTGCTGAGATGAAAATATAGGAACTCTGTGTGATGCCACTAACACATTAGAAGTCCTATGGGTGCTGCTGAGAAGAAAATATAGGAACTCTGTGTGATGCCACTAACACACTAGAAGTCCTATGGGTGCTTCTGAGATGAAAATATAGGAGCTCTGTTTGCTGCCACTAACACACTAGAAGTCCTATGGGTGCTGCTGAGAAGAAAATATAGGAGCTCTGTTTGCTGCCACTAACACACTAGAAGTCCTATGGGTGCTGCTGAGAAGAAAATATAGGAGCTCTGTGTGATGCCACTAACACACTAGAAGTCCTATGGGTGGTGCTGAGAAGAAAATATAGGAGCTCTGTTTGCTGCCACTAACACACTAGAAGTCCTATGGGTGCTGCTGAGAAGAAAATATAGGAGCTCTGTTTGCTGCCACTAACACACTAGAAGTCCTATGGGTGCTGCTGAGAAGAAAATATAGGAGCTCTGTGTGATGCCACTAACACACTAGAAGTCCTATGGGTGCTGCTGAGAAGAAAATATAGGAGCTCTGTTTGCTGCCACTAACACACTAGAAGTCCTATGGGTGCTGCTGAGAAGAAAATATAGGAGCTCTGTTTGCTGCCACTAACACACTAGAAGTCCTATGGGTGCTGCTGAGAAGAAAATATAGGAGCTCTGTTTGCTGCCACTAACACACTAGAAGTCCTATGGGTGCTGCTGAGAAGAAAATATAGGAGCTCTGTGTGATGCCACTAACACACTAGAAGTCCTATGGGTGGTGCTGAGAAGAAAATATAGGAGCTCTGTTTGCTGCCACTAACACACTAGAAGTCCTATGGGTGCTGCTGAGAAGAAAATATAGGAGCTCTGTTTGCTGCCACTAACACACTAGAAGTCCTATGGGTGCTGCTGAGAAGAAAATATAGGAGCTCTGTTTGCTGCCACTAACACACTAGAAGTCCTATGGGTGCTGCTGAGAAGAAAATATAGGAGCTCTGTTTGCTGCCACTAACACACTAGAAGTCCTATGGGTGCTGCTGAGAAGAAAATATAGGAGCTCTGTTTGCTGCCACTAACACACTAGAAGTCCTATGGGTGCTGCTGAGAAGAAAATATAGGAGCTCTGTGTGATGCCACTAACACACTAGAAGTCCTATGGGTGCTGCTGAGAAGAAAATATAGGAGCTCTGTTTGCTGCCACTAACACACTAGAAGTCCTATGGGTGCTGCTGAGAAGAAAATATAGGAGCTCTGTTTGCTGCCACTAACACACTAGAAGTCCTATGGGTGCTGCTGAGAAGAAAATATAGGAGCTCTGTGTGATGCCACTAACACACTAGAAGTCCTATGGGTGCTGCTGAGAAGAAAATATAGGAGCTCTGTTTGCTGGCACTAACACACTAGAAGTCCTATGGGTGCTGCTGAGAAGAAAATATAGGAGCTCTGTGTGATGCCACTAACACACTAGAAGTCCTATGGGTGCTGCTGAGAAGAAAATATAGGAGCTCTGTTTGCTGCCACTAACACACTAGAAGTCCTATGGGTGCTGCTGAGATGAAAATATAGGAACTCTGTGTGATGCCACTAACACATTAGAAGTCCTATGGGTGCTGCTGAGAAGAAAATATAGGAGCTCTGTTTGCTGCCACTAACACACTAGAAGTCCTATGGGTGCTGCTGAGAAGAAAATATAGGAGCTCTGTGTGATGCCACTAACACACTAGAAGTCCTATGGGTGCTGCTGAGAAGAAAATATAGGAGCTCTGTTTGCTGGCACTAACACACTAGAAGTCCTATGGGTGCTGCTGAGAAGAAAATATAGGAGCTCTGTGTGATGCCACTAACACACTAGAAGTCCTATGGGTGCTGCTGAGAAGAAAATATAGGAGCTCTGTTTGCTGCCACTAACACACTAGAAGTCCTATGGGTGCTGCTGAGAAGAAAATATAGGAGCTCTGTTTGCTGCCACTAACACACTAGAAGTCCTATGGGTGCTGCTGAGATGAAAATAGAGGAGCTCTGTGTGATGCCACTAACACACTAGAAGTCCTATGGGTGCTGCTGAGAAGAAAATATAGGAGCTCTGTTTGCTGCCACTAACACACTAGAAGTCCTATGGGTGCTGCTGAGAAGAAAATATAGGAGCTCTGTTTGCTGCCACTAACACACTAGAAGTCCTATGGGTGCTTCTGAGATGAAAATAGAGGAGCTCTGTGTGATGCCACTAACACACTAGAAGTTCTATGGGTGCTGCTGAGAAGAAAATATAGGAGCTCTGTTTGCTGCCACTAACACACTAGAAGTCCTATGGGTGCTGCTGAGAAGAAAATATAGGAGCTCTGTTTGCTGCCACTAACACACTAGAAGTCCTATGGGTGCTGCTGAGAAGAAAATATAGGAGCTCTGTGTGATGCCACTAACACACTAGAAGTCCTATGGGTGCTGCTGAGAAGAAAATATAGGAGCTCTGTTTGCTGCCACTAACACACTAGAAGTCCTATGGGTGCTGCTGAGAAGAAAATATAGGAGCTCTGTTTGCTGCCACTAACACACTAGAAGTCCTATGGGTGCTGCTGAGAAGAAAATATAGGAGCTCTGTGTGATGCCACTAACACACTAGAAGTCCTATGGGTGCTGCTGAGAAGAAAATATAGGAGCTCTGTTTGCTGCCACTAACACACTAGAAGTCCTATGGGTGCTGCTGAGAAGAAAATATAGGAGCTCTGTTTGCTGCCACTAACACACTAGAAGTCCTATGGGTGCTTCTGAGATGAAAATAGAGGAGCTCTGTGTGATGCCACTAACACACTAGAAGTCCTATGGGTGCTGCTGAGAAGAAAATATAGGAGCTCTGTGTGATGCCACTAACACACTAGAAGTCCTATGGGTGCTGCTGAGATGAAAATATAGGAACTCTGTGTGATGCCACTAACACATTAGAAGTCCTATGGGTGCTGCTGAGAAGAAAATATAGGAACTCTGTGTGATGCCACTAACACACTAGAAGTCCTATGGGTGCTGCTGAGAAGAAAATATAGGAGCTCTGTGTGATGCCACTAACACACTAGAAGTCCTATGGGTGGTGCTGAGAAGAAAATATAGGAGCTCTGTTTGCTGCCACTAACACACTAGAAGTCCTATGGGTGCTGCTGAGAAGAAAATATAGGAGCTCTGTTTGCTGCCACTAACACACTAGAAGTCCTATGGGTGCTGCTGAGAAGAAAATATAGGAGCTCTGTTTGCTGCCACTAACACACTAGAAGTCCTATGGGTGCTTCTGAGATGAAAATAGAGGAGCTCTGTGTGATGCCACTAACACACTAGAAGTCCTATGGGTGCTGCTGAGAAGAAAATATAGGAGCTCTGTTTGCTGCCACTAACACACTAGAAGTCCTATGGGTGCTGCTGAGAAGAAAATATAGGAGCTCTGTTTGCTGCCACTAACACACTAGAAGTCCTATGGGTGCTGCTGAGAAGAAAATATAGGAGCTCTGTGTGATGCCACTAACACACTAGAAGTCCTATGGGTGCTGCTGAGAAGAAAATATAGGAGCTCTGTTTGCTGCCACTAACACACTAGAAGTCCTATGGGTGCTGCTGACAAGAAAATATAGGAGCTCTGTTTGCTGCCACTAACACACTAGAAGTCCTATGGGTGCTGCTGAGAAGAAAATATAGGAGCTCTGTGTGATGCCACTAACACACTAGAAGTCCTATGGGTGCTGCTGAGAAGAAAATATAGGAGCTCTGTTTGCTGCCACTAACACACTAGAAGTCCTATGGGTGCTGCTGAGAAGAAAATATAGGAGCTCTGTTTGCTGCCACTAACACACTAGAAGTCCTATGGGTGCTTCTGAGATGAAAATAGAGGAGCTCTGTGTGATGCCACTAACACACTAGAAGTCCTATGGGTGCTGCTGAGAAGAAAATATAGGAGCTCTGTGTGATGCCACTAACACACTAGAAGTCCTATGGGTGCTGCTGAGATGAAAATATAGGAACTCTGTGTGATGCCACTAACACATTAGAAGTCCTATGGGTGCTGCTGAGAAGAAAATATAGGAACTCTGTGTGATGCCACTAACACACTAGAAGTCCTATGGGTGCTTCTGAGATGAAAATATAGGAGCTCTGTTTGCTGCCACTAACACACTAGAAGTCCTATGGGTGCTGCTGAGAAGAAAATATAGGAGCTCTGTTTGCTGCCACTAACACACTAGAAGTCCTATGGGTGCTGCTGAGAAGAAAATATAGGAGCTCTGTGTGATGCCACTAACACACTAGAAGTCCTATGGGTGGTGCTGAGAAGAAAATATAGGAGCTCTGTTTGCTGCCACTAACACACTAGAAGTCCTATGGGTGCTGCTGAGAAGAAAATATAGGAGCTCTGTTTGCTGCCACTAACACACTAGAAGTCCTATGGGTGCTGCTGAGAAGAAAATATAGGAGCTCTGTTCGCTGCCACTAACACACTAGAAGTCCTATGGGTGCTGCTGAGAAGAAAATATAGGAGCTCTGTTTGCTGCCACTAACACACTAGAAGTCCTATGGGTGCTGCTGAGAAGAAAATATAGGAGCTCTGTGTGATGCCACTAACACACTAGAAGTCCTATGGGTGGTGCTGAGAAGAAAATATAGGAGCTCTGTTTGCTGCCACTAACACACTAGAAGTCCTATGGGTGCTGCTGAGAAGAAAATATAGGAGCTCTGTTTGCTGCCACTAACACACTAGAAGTCCTATGGGTGCTGCTGAGAAGAAAATATAGGAGCTCTGTTTGCTGCCACTAACACACTAGAAGTCCTATGGGTGCTGCTGAGAAGAAAATATAGGAGCTCTGTTTGCTGCCACTAACACACTAGAAGTCCTATGGGTGCTGCTGAGAAGAAAATATAGGAGCTCTGTTTGCTGCCACTAACACACTAGAAGTCCTATGGGTGCTGTTGGGGTGCAATGCTGTGCTAACAGCACTGCGGTTGGTACTACTGCAATACTGTACTAACAGTAAGCACGCACCAGACTAATCCCCAGCAGCAGCTAATAACACACTAACTGTGCAATCAGCAGCAATGAACGATCAATGACTTAGGTAGCAATGGTTTAGCAAAGAAATAGCCAATGGTTTAGCAAAGAAGAGCAAATCTTTCAGTATCAAGCAAAGACAGAATCAAAAGACTAATCTCTCCTAAAGCCGGAACTCATGTGACCGGGGCCGATGGCGTGGCGGCCTTTTAAATGGTGGGGCGTGTACTAAAGCCCCTGAGCTGTAATTGGCTACAGGCGTCCTGCCTGTAGCCAATTATTGCTCTCCGAGTTTCGGGCGCTGTGATTGGCCAAGCATGCGGGGTCACAGTGCATGCTTGGCCAATCATCAGCCAGCAATGCACTGCGCCGGCCGCGCTGGCCGCAATGCATTGCGGGGCCGCTCGCATCACACGAATGTGATGCGAACGGCCCAAATAGTTCTGGGCTCGACGAGCGAGCGAACGCCCGATGCTCGATTCGAACATGGGTTCGAATCGAGCACCGGGCCCATCCCTAGTGGAAACAAATCCAGACAATCACATTGTCTGATTTGGAAAGAATTTATTTGCAAATTATGGTGGAAAATAAGTAGGCTTGTGCACAACGGAAAAATTCGTTCCATTTCGGTTCGTTTCTTTCCGGTCCTGTTGATTCGTAATCATTCGTAATTTTGCTAGACGGGATTTTTCGTGTTCAGACTCATTCGTATTTTTGCAAGCGACATTTTTCGTTGAATTTTTTGTTGCTTTATAATTCGTACTTTCGGTAGAGTACGTTGTTTTTCGTTGATTCTGGACACAACTCCTACTTTCGTAACTTTTTTTGGGTTCGTTGATTCGTAATTTTCCGTGTCTCTCTCACAATGACGCTGCCTATTATGCCTAATGTGCTTCGAATGGATTTGTACTTTTCTAAATACAGAGCGGTTATTTGTAACGATTCGAAATCTCGTATTTTACTTTCGTTTTTTACATGCGGCTATAGGCTCCGCCCCTGTACACCATTTTGAGAGGGTTCAGCACGGTGAGGGAGAAGCAGAGAGCAGAGCAGAGTGAGTGTTATTGTGCTTCGAATGGATTCGAAATCTCGTATTTTACTTTTGTTTTTTCATGCGGCTATAACCTCCGCCCCCTGTACACCATTTTGAGAGGGAGTTCAGCATGGTGAGGGAGAAGCAGAGAGCAGAGTGAGTGTTATTGTGCTTCGAATGGATTCGTACATTCGTAACTTTTTTCATAACGAATTATGCCGAAGACCTTCGGGCATTCGCTATTTTGCGGTATAATTTATTTCGGATTCGGTCTTATTCGTAATTGCTCTGTTCGGAAATTCGAATGCTTCCGAATGTCCGAAAGTTGCTAAATTCGGACGAATTTCGATTCGTTACGAAACGAATTGCACAAGCCTAAAAATAAGTATTTGGTCAATATCAAAAGTTCATCTCAATACTTTGTTATATATCCTTTGTTGGCAATGACAGAGGTCAAACGTTTTCTGTAAGTCTTCACAAGGTTCTCCTCTAGAGCAGTGATGTTTTGAGGCTGTCGCTGGGCAACACAGACTTTCAACTCCCTCCAAAGGTTTTCTATGGGGTTGAGATCAGGAGACTGGCTAGGCCACTCCAGGACCTTGAAATGCTTCTTATGAAGCCACTCCTTCGTTGCCCGGGCGGTGTGTTTGGGATCATTGTCATGCTGAAAGACCCAGCCACGTTTCATCTTCGATGCCCTTGCTGATGGGAGGAGGTTTGCACTCAAAATCTCACGATACATGGCCCTATTCATTCTTTCATGTACACGGATCAGTCGTCCTGTTCCCTTTGCAGAGAAACAGCCCCAAAGCATGATGTTGCCACCCCCATGCTTCACAGTAGGTATGGTGTTCTTTGGTTGCAACTCAGCATTTTCTCTCCTCCAAACACGACGAGTTGTGTTTCTACCAAACAGTTCTACTTTGGTTTCATCTGACCATATGACATTCTCCCAATCCTATTCTGGATCATCCAAATGCTCTCTAGCAAACCTCAGACGGGCCCGGACATGTACTGGCTTAAGCAGGGGGACACGTCTGGCACTGCAGGATCTGAGTCTCTGGCGGCGTAGTGTGTTACTGATGGTAGCCTTTGTTACGTTGGTCCCAGCTCTCTGCAGGTCATTCACTAGGTCCCCCTGTGTGGTTCTGGGATTTTTGCTCACCGTTCTTGTGATCATTTTGACCCCACGGGGTGAGATCTTGCGTGGAGCCCCAGATCGAGGGAGATTATCAGGGTCTTGAATGTCTTCCATTTTCTAATTATTGCTCCCACAGTTGATTTCTTCACACCAAGCTGCTTGCCTATTGCAGATTCAGTCTTCCCAGCCTGGTGCAGGTCTACAATTTTGTTTCTGGTGTCCTTCAACAGCTCTTTGGTCTTCACCATAGTGGAGTTTGGAGTGTGACTGTTTAAGGTTGTGGACAGGTGTCTTTTGTACTGATAACAAGTTCAAACAGGTGCCATTAATACAGGTAATGAGTGGAGGACAGAGGAGCCTTTTAAAGAAGAAGATACAGGTCAGTGAGAGCCAGAAATCTTGCTTGTTTGTAGGTGACCAAATACTTATTTTCCACCATAATTTGCAAATAAATTCTTTCCAAATCAGACAATGTGATTGTCTGGATTTGTTTCCACATTTTGTCTCTCATAGTTGAGGTATACCTATGATGACAATTACAGGCCTCTCTAATCTTTTTAAGTGGGAGAACTTGCACAATTGGTGGCTGACTAAATACTTTTTTGCCCCACTGTACTTGGACCTAGAGATGTAGGTTGTGTCCTCTACTTGAACATTCAGTTTTGACTGGAGTTTATTTCAAACCAATGTCTTATACTTTGACAATTGACACAGGAATCGTTTCAACTGATAAAAGTTTACACATCCAGCAGTTCAAATCTGAATACAAACCTGCAACTATGAATGTACAAAGAGCAAAATTCTGCTAATCAGTGTGTATTCTGGTGTGTAAATGGCCCACAAAAATGATGTTCATTAAATAAACAACAACCACAAAGATAAATATAATAAAATATTTGTTTTTTTGGCAAGAGATTGTCATCATTCTGCAGGTAGTGTGTTCATTTCACAGCTCTAAAGATCATTTAGGTGAGAATTTCCTTAAAGCGTAATTCCACTTTTGTTAAGAAAAAAACATTCCCCTCTGGGTGATATATGTACATTACAAGGATTTTAACAAACTTTGTTGCAGATTCCTACCTTTTGTTATTCTGAAGAAATTCCTCTGTGTTTGTCTGTGCCCATGTGAGTCTAATGGGAGTGGTTTCATAATTATCAACCAGCTGCAGCACCTACAGGGCTCTAATGATGAAAACTGCAGGGTCTGCATCCCTCTAGACGTGATTTTCTATTGGGAGTATCTCACCAAAAATTACATTTTTGTTCCAAGGGATGCCTGAAATCTGACTTGTATCTTAGTGCAGACTTCTGGGAAAATCAGAGAGCCAATCAACCAAGCAGGATATTATGTTTCTGGGGGGGCGTTCTGTACACATTCTCTGTACAGAACACCTCCATGTAGCCATATTGCATTGCATTTTCAGAAAATTACAGTGGCTGCAGATTGAAAAGGAAAGGTAATTTTTAATAACATTCAATTACAATATGACTTGTGTCGCAATTGTACACGCTATATTATTTATTCTTTCTTTTTTTTTTACCTATGAAAGTGGAGTTACGCTTTAACCAATTGCCGACCACTGCACGACGATATACGTCGGCAGAATGGCACGGCTGGGCATAGCAACGTATGGGTACGTCGCCTTTAAGACGTGGCATTGTGTGCACGCGCATGCGCCCACCGGGAGCTCCGTGAGTGTGACCGCGGGTCCCGCGGACTCCATGTCTGCCGGGAGTCCCGTGATCGTGTCACGTAGAGGAAGAACAGGGAAATGCTGATGTAAACAAGCATTTCCCGGTCTGCCTAGTGACAGGACAGTGTCGTGTCACACGTAGCCCAGCCCCCACACAGTTAGAACACATCCCTAGGACACATTTAACCCCTTCAGCTCCCCCTACTGGTTAACGCCTTCACTGCCAGTGTCATTTACACAGTAATCAGTGCATTTTTATAGCACTGATCGCTGTATAAATGACAATGGTCTCAAAATGGCGTCAAAAGTGTCCGATGTGTCCGCCATAATGTCGCAGTCACGATAAAAATCGCAGATCACCGGCATTACTAGTAAAAAAAAAAATATTAATAAAAATGCCATAAAACTATCCCCTATTTTGTAGACGCTATAACTGTTGCGCAAACCAATCATTAAGTGCTTATTGCGATTTTTTTACCAAAAATATGTAGAAGAATACGTATCGGCCTAAACTGAGGAAAATTTTTTTTGTTTGGGATATTTATTATAGCAAAAGGTAAAAATTATTGCTTTTTTTTCAAAATTGGCGCATTTTTTTGTTTATAGGGCAAAAAAAAAAAAAAATGCAGAGGTGATCAATCACCACCAAAGGAAAGCTCTATTTGTGGGGAAAAAAGGACGTCAATTTTGTTTGGGAACTACGTTGCATGACCGCGCAATTGTCAGTTAAAATGACGCAGTGCCGAATCGCAAAAAGTGCTCTGGTCTTTGGGCAGCCAAATGGTCCGGGGCTGAAGTGGTTAATGATGGTTTGTAACTTTTCCCTCAAAGCTACAAATAAACCGCACAGCCACCTTAAAAATTCCTGGCAACAAGTGAAAGCATTCAATAAACTACCATTGCTATCCAGTAAACTGTACAACCGGTTTAACCAGTTAAAAAGTTCACTTAGTTCACTTTAAAGAGAAGCTAAATTCTGGAAGTTGTGCCCAACAAAGGCAGTCTGATGTTCAGTGCCTTAACAAAGTATTCATATCTTGACATTTTTCACATTGTGTCATGTTACAACCAAAAACGTAAATATATTTTATTGGGATTTTATGTGATAAACCAACACAAAGTGGCACATAATTGTGAAGAGGAAGGAAAATGATAAATGGTTTTCAACATTTTTTTACAAATAAATATCTGAATAGTGTGGTGTGTATTTGTATTCAGCCCCCCTGAGTCAATACTTTGTAGAACCCCCTTTCTCTGCAATTACAGCTGCAAGTCTTTTTGGGTTGTCTCTACCAGCTTTGCACATCTAGAGAGTGACATTTTTGCCCATTCTTCTCTGAAGAAAATAGCTCAAGCTCTGTCAGATTGGATGGAGAGCATCTGTGAACAGCAATTTTCAAGTCTTGCCACAGATTCTCAATTGGATTTAGGTCTGGACTTTGACTGGGCCATTCTAACACATGAATATGCTTTGATCGAAACCATTCCATTGTAGCTCTGGCTGTATGTTTAGGGTTGTTGTCCTGCTGGAAGGTGAACCTCCGCCCCAGTGTCAAGTGTTTTGCAGACTCTAACAGGATTTCTTCTAACATTGCCCTGTATTTGACTCCATTCATCTTCCCATCAACTCTGACCAGCTTCCCTGTCCCTGCTGAAGAAAGCATCCCCACCCAATGGTGTATTCAGGGTGATGTGCAGTGTTAGTTTATTGCCACACATAGCGTTTTGATTTTAGGCCAAAAAGTTAAATTTTGCTCTCTTCTGATCAGAGCACCTTCTTCCACATGTTTGCTGTGACTTCGTATGGCTTTCTTTCAACAATGGCTTTCTTCTTGCCACTCTTCCATAAGATATTTATTTGTAAAAAATTTTGAAAATCATTTATAATTTTCATTTCCCTTCACAACTTTTTGTTGGTCTATCACATAAAATCCCAATAAAATACATTTACGTTTTTGGTTGTGACATGACCAAATGTGGAAAATTTAAAGGGGTATGAATACTTTTTCAAGGCACTGTAAAAGCACTAGTCACTAGTATTACCTGTGTTCTCTCTGCAGTTGATTCTTTCCCTGCTACTGACTTATCATACCTTGTTTTGCACTATGTGTCTGTATGAACGTGGTCAGCACAGTAGAGGCAGGGCTTTGCTTCCTCGTGTCGTGTCGTGTCAAAGCCTCTAGCAAGGAGAACAGTGAGCAGCACAATAGTGTCATCGACAAATCAAAAAACGAGCAAACTAAGGCAGCAGTGCTTTACTCTCACACTTCAGATATACAGCAGCAGCGGCAGCCCATAAATAGGAGCTACTTATTAAAAAAAAAAATTAAGAATTTTTTTTTTTTTTTTTTAAATAAAAAAAAATCGTGTCCCTTTAAGTGGGTGTGTTAAGGGCGCCAGACGCATGGGGTGCTATTGGAGGCATGACCATGACACGTGATTAGGGCTTAGAAGCTCTATTGACGTAGTTTAGAGTGTGCTCGGGGCTAAAAGCTCTGTGCCTCTAGCACTCAACCTCTAGCATTAGGTTTCCAGTGCTTGTAATTGATTGGGTCAGTAGGACTTTAATCGGACCTGCAGCGACATTGGCTCACAGGCTACCTGTCTCCTTCAGCAAGTGAAGGGGAAATTAGAAGAAGAATGATTTAGGGCAGACAGGGAGCGATAGAGCGATAGGTCCGTGCAGAGGCAGGGGCAGATGTCCATTCATCTCCCTGTGACACAGACTCGGCATCCAGCAGTGCACACAGAGGGATCACACAGAAATCTCCAGGTACACTACATGCCAGGACTGGAGGGAGGAGGGGGCAGAAGGAGCTATTATCACTGTGTCCTGAGAGACTTTACAGCAGCATTTTTAATCTCCAACTTTACTTCCCCTCTCTCCTTGTAATCCATGTCTGTACATCTTCCCTATCACACCAATCCCCCTCCCCCCCCCCCCCCTTCACTATCTTCTGATTGCATAGATCTTCACACTGCTCACATCCTGCAGCCTCTGACCATTCCAATCACTGCCTGACACCCTTTCCTTTCCAGATTACTTTTTATCTCTTCCAAACTGTTTAGCAGATCAGAACATTCTCTGCAATCATTTAAGGTGGCTGTAGGAATGACATTAAAATAATTATCTATTCTATGTCCACCTTAAATGAGTGCAGAGAATGTACTGATCTGCTCAACAGTTTGGAAGAGATGAAAAGTAATGTGGGATGGAAAGGGTGTCAGTCAGTGATTGGACCCCTAAAGAGGAATGCCCAGATCTGAGACCACACTTGTGAAGAAGAACTCAGCATAGGGATGGTGGGAACCCCTCATAATGGGCGCATCAGGTTAGAGACCCAGAAACTTGGCACAGGGATGGTGGGAACCCCTCATAGTGGGCACAGTAGGTGTACAGACCCGGGAACTCAGTACAGGGATGGTGGGAACCCTCATACTGGGCACAGTAGGTGTACAGACCCGGGAACTCAGTACAGGGATGGTGGGAACCCCTCATAATGGGCACAGTAGGTGTACAGACCCGGAAACACAGCACAGAGATGGTGGGAACCCCTCATAATAGGCACATCAGGTTACAGATCTGGGAACTTGGCACAGGGATGGTGAGAACCGCTCACAATGAGCACAGTGAGGCTGCAATTGACGGCCACTGTTTTACCTAGCAGTAATAATACATAATCACCTGATAAATGGCTATTTACAGCCCTGCATTACTAAAAGTTTAATTTTTCAATTTGCGCCCCCCCAAAAAATTTTGAGCACCAGCCGCCACTGTACAGCAGAACTGCAGGCGAAAGTCAAGATAAAAGGTACATTTTTTAGGGTACTGCTTATTAGGTTCCTTTTTTAGGGTACTGCAATTAACATTTCTAAATTATTCCTAAAACATAGCAGGCGCCAAATGTTCACATATTGAGTTCAGATGCACTTTAACCGCTTAACAATTGCCCACCGCATATATACTGCGGCAGGGCGGCTGCTCTGCGCAAAATTACATACCTGTACGTGAGTTTCACGCTGAGGAAGGAATCACCCCCACCGCCCCGGCTGTGCTGCGATTGGCTTCAGCACCAAGCAATCAGCTTGGGTATGTTTTATAGCAGAAAGTAAAAAATTTTGTTTTTTTTCAAAATTGTCGGTCTTGTTTTGTTTTGTAGCGCAAAAAATATAAAACCGCAGAGGTGATCAAATACCACCAAAAGAAAGCTCTATTTGTAGGAAAAAAAAGGACATTGTGTTTGGGTGCAGCGTCACGCAACTGCACAATTGTCAGTTAAAACAATTCTATACATATATTCTATATCTGGATCCCGCATAGTATAACTTCTCCTCTCCCTACGTCCTACATCACCATTTACATTTAAAGTGATTCTAAAGGCGTAATATTTTTAAAGGTTAAAAACCTTCCAATATCAGCCCCTCCCCCAAACACTTACCTGGCTCCTCTTTTGATCCAGCTCTGTGCTCATCTGCAGCAGTACGGCTCTACTTCCCACTTCTCACAGCTCACAGGACACAGCGGCAGCAACGGGAGCCATTAGCTCTTGCTGCTTTCAATCAAATTCTATGAGGAGGGACATCGCTGAGCCACGCTGTGTGTGTCTATGGACGCACACAGCCAGGCTTGGGAGCGCACCTGCACAAGTGCCCCTATAGCACACAGCTTACTATGGGGGCACTCGAGAAGAGAAGGAGAGGACAGCACCGGTGGAGGAACCCACAGGAGGAGGTAAGGGATAGCTCTGTGCAATACCATTGCACAGAGCAGGGAATTATAATATATTTAAATTATTTATTTTTTATTACGCCTTTACAACCGCTTTAAACTTCCAGTTTGATTTTGGTTGGTGGCTTTAAGAGCTGGTAGCTTTTTTTGCATCAGGCTTTCTGAATGTGAGAGGCAGCAATGAGTTCTAGCATCACCAGCAGGTGCATTCCAGGATCCCCAGATTACAGACAGATTACGGACATAAAGGAGTCGGGTAATACAGTACCTTCCCGCTAACAGTACACTAACAACAGCATTTTGAAAGTGAGTATTTTAGATTTTGATGGCGAATTTTGAAGATCGAAAGCTGTGTATTTGCAAACGGACTGCACAGATGGAAAAGTTGATTTTGGACAAAAGGTTGTAGGCGAAGGCAGCACCTTGATAACATTGGAGCACACTGTCACTATTCAGAAGAGGTAAGTAAGCACCCAGGTGTGTGTGTGTGATGGGGGAAAAAAAGGCGGGTTGGGTTTTAGATTAGGTTAAAGCAAAGCTCCACCCTAAAGTGGAACTTCTGCTCATCGGAACCCTCCCCTCCTCCGGTATCACATTTGGCACCTTTTAGGGGGGAGGGGGTGCAGATACCTGTCTAAGACAGGTATTTGCACCCACTTCCGGGAGTCCTCTCTGCGGGTATTCTGCGGGTAGTGCGTCACCTCCCGCCCCCGCCCATTGTGTTCTGGGAAACACATGGCTCCCAGGACACAGCGGGGACCAGTGAGGATGGCGCTGCGCGACTCGCGCATGCGCCGTAGGGAACCGGGCAGTAAAGCCGGAACGCTTCACTTCCTGATTGCCTCACCGAGGATGGCGGTGGGGGCAGCAGATAGACGAGCGATTGCTCGTCTTCTGCTGCAGATGTCGCTGGACTCCAGGACAGGTAAGTGTCCATTTATTAAAAGTCAGCAGCTGCAGTATTTGTAGCTGCTGGCTTTTAATATTTTTTTAATGGCGGAGCTCCGCTTTAAGCACGGTACACACAAGCCGAATGTCGCAAGAAAAAGGGCCAACATTCGGCCGGTGTGAATGTCGGTCTGTCAGATGAACATGCTGGAAAACCAGCATCCGACCAACTCCCAATCAGCGCTCTCAGCCAAGAGAGTGTTCTGGTGGGGGGGGGGGCCGTCCCCCTGTCAGCAGAACATAACAGCTCAGCGGGGGAGATCACTGTACTAACTTCAGATGGTTAGTACAGCGACTTCGACCAGAGCTGACAGTTTTCTTTTCGTTCAACCCAAGCATTAGGAGGCTGCGAGGGAGGGTTTTGTATAAATTTAAGTTACCCTTTAAAGATAATTTGTCCATCACTGACAGAAGTACTGTACCAGATGAATAGGTACCACCAAGCAAGTATTTTTCCTTTTGATAAACACCACCAATCAGTTTTCAGTAATCACTTTTATTCTCTGCTCCGTAAAAGAGTATATCCAAGCAACAAAAGTCCAGCATGTTGTTTTGTGTGAGTTGCTGAACTTTATAAAGAATTTGCCTTCAACCAAACCAGTAGGATGCTGGAGATACTCAGCTTTTTTACAGGACTCTAATGGAATGCCAAAAAAAGTTGTAGTCGAGGTTTGTAGTGGTGGTATCTGAATATCCAATAAGCAGGGTTTCTTTTAGCATCTGTAAATTGTAATACATCCACATCTGAATATATTGCTTGAAATTTATGCTCCCCCCCCCCAGCTACAGAGTGCAGGTATCACTGCCTCCTAATGCCTGCATTATAGGAGGTGTCAGTCCTGGTTCTAACTAAGAAAATAAAACTTGGACTAATTACTTAGCAATTAATAAAAATATTGTTTCCATTACGCCTTTCTGTGTCTAGACAGATGATAGTGTGTAATAATAAACTCTCTATGGGCATTGCCATTTTGAATAATTACTGTTTCCAGGCACAGGGAAAGTGTCAATTAGTTGTCAGCTCCAGGCATCTTTTATACTAACTAATATAACGAATTAAAAACACTGAGTTTCCATTGCTGATTACTTATTCATTGCAGAACAAATGCAAAAAGTAAGAGATGTCAGTGTTACCAATAGTCTACAAAAGCGCACAACAAATTATGTGTCAAATATGCACACAAAGGGGGAGATTTACTATAACTGGTGCACAGAGATTCTGGTGCAGCTGTGCATAGTAACCAATCAGCTTCCAGGTTTTAGCCCTGGATCACACTGGTGCGATTTGACATGCGAATTGACATGTCAAATCGGCGAAATTTGCCGCAAATTGCGGACAATGGCACCGTCCTAATCGGTGCAACGCCGCATCTGCGGCACTGCACCGATTACAAAAAGTAGTTTCTGTACTACTTTTTGCGATTTCAGCCGTGATTTACATTGACATCTGTTTCAGATGTCTTTGAAATCGCGGCTGAAATCGGGACTGCCAGCAGGAGTGAAATCGTGCGAGTTCAGCTGAACTTGCACGGCTTCACTCCCGCAGCCCCAGTGTGAACCTGGGCTTATTGTCAAAGGCCCATCAATCTCACTCAAAATTGTTAAAATAGGGAGCAGATGGAGGTGTACACTCTTCAGCGTTAGAATTGCCTGCATAGTGGCAAAGCAAAAATATTTCTGCCTGCAGTGTTTGGCAGACATTGACACTTTGGGGGTTATTTACTAAAACTGGAGCGTGCACAATCTGGTGCAGCTGTGCACAGATTGTCAAAGCTTAATTAAACATGTTGAAGTTAGAAGCTGATTGGTTACTATGCACAGCTGCACCAGATTCTGTGTGCATCAGTTTAGTAAATATCCCCCTAAATGTACTAACAAGCTTTGGAATGAAAATCTATCTACATTTCATTGATGAAGACACATGCACTGCTGATAAAGGTGTGGGATTAAGTTTTTCAAAACTGACCAAAAGATCTTAATTTAATTTGCCTGAACTTCGGTCCAGTTATGTGACCACCAACAGGCAGGATGTCACAACACGAATTGACACATTATTCCATTCCTAAATGCTAGGAATATTAGGTACGGTATATAATAAGAATAAGAGCCCAGACAATTCTATACATACATTCTATATCTGGATCCAGCATAGTATAACTACCCCTCTCCCTACGTCCTACATCACCATTTACATTTAAAGTGGTTCTAAGGGCTTTTTTTATGCATTCTCTGCATTAAGGTTAAAAACCCTCCAATATCATTCATACAGTATATATATATAGAATAGAGGTGGGCTAATAAAGGTGCAAATAATGGGTACAAATACCAGCTTCAATATTTCTATTAAGAGCAAATATATATGAAAAACTTTCAAGACCGCTAAAAAAAAATTATAAAAAGGATTAGCAATCCTGTATTGTGAGGCCACATCAAGGTACTTCCATTTTTTTTTTTTTTTTATGTTTGGTGGTTTTCAATAATTTTCATATACTGTATATTGGTCAACCCAGATCTTAAATCTGTTCTATATATAAATGCATGTGTTTTCAATAATCATTTCTTAAAATGATTTTTTCACTGTTACTTTTCAAACTTTGCTAAGCATCTAACTAATTTACATATTTTTTGAGTATTTGTTTTTTTGACTTTTTAATATTGTTATAAAGGTAAATGCATTACTATATAAAGGCTATTAAACATATTGTCAAATCTACTATATCGATATATATCATACTGTAACACAAGATTGACAGATAATTTATGTAAACAATAAATACTAATTATATATATATATATATATATATATATATATATATATATATATATATATATACTGAAATATTGGAACTTCTTGGAGTTAATAGTAAAGCTGGTACAATGATAACAGAGAAACATTGTTGAGTAGTGAGGATTTCATTCATGGAAGCGCAACAGCGCCCTCTCCATGTAGGCTTGAATAGATACAATCAAAAGTAAACACTCCGGACTTAATTCAATAAACTAATGGTTGGTCTTATTTCTAATGTATTTTTGTATACAGAAATGATGTTGTATAGCTTGCTTACAAACATTTGCATAGTTGTAATAATAATAATAATAATAATAATAATAATAATAATGATAATAATAATAACAATACTAATTAATTTAAAAAAAAAAGATAAGAAAGAATGAGACAGAGATAGATAGATAGATAGATAGATAGATAGAGATATAGAGAGATAGATAGATAGATAGATAGATAGATAGATAGATAGATATTGATAATGTATAGATTGGCAGAGACAGATAAATGTTGCATAAAATATTCTTTGACACTCTCTGATATACATATATTTGCATAGAATTTTGGTGGATTTGCATGACAGAATATGATTATGATTAGGATTCTTCATTGATGATATTATGCAATAATCATTACTATAATTGGGGTAATGTGTGCATGTGTATAAAAATGCCCATGTCAAGTGTTTGGGATACACATTTATCCTAAAAGTTTGCACCCCTGTGTTTCAACATCTATCACAATAAAGTAGCAATACAGTCATTGCAACACAAGTACTGGTGCTACTTACATTATCTCCAAGTTATAAGTAGTTAGACAAATTTACAAAGCAGAAAACAGGATACCATTCACTAGCAAATTAAATCTTCGAATGACTACACTGTCGGTGAAAACATCAGGTATTAGCAATCTGTGAACAATTTATTTTAGGAAACATTCACAAGAGATTTACATAATCCAGCTACTTACGATGAGCAGGAGAGGAAAAGTTAAAAGCAACACAGAGAATACGGTCTTCATGGTATAGAGTAATTCAGGTTACAAAGATTCCTGGGTGGTCATGGCAATACATTAGATCCAGCAGCATGTGGTCCAGACTTCCTTATAAATAACATTTCATTATACTGACATGCACTGTTGATTCTTCCTACCGATTCGAAGATCAAAGTAAAAAAACGTTCTTATTGTCCACAGCGTGAAAAAAAGTTGAATGAAATATAAAAAGAAAAAATTGATTTAAAATAAAAAGTGTTTTTTTTTTTTTTTCCAAAACAAATCCTGTACCCAGCACCTTTGCAGCTACAAATTGTGACCGGCTAAACAGAGTCAGTCTATGAAAATCACAACTTCCCTTGCTGAACTCCAGAGCTGTTGATTCAGAGCACTCATTGCACTTAGTAACTCAACTTGAAGCATTACAGGAGCTTCTGCAATAAGACAAAATCCTTACAGGCAGCAAAGGATTTCTTATTCTAATGCATTACATATTCTAATGGCTGAGTGGGCAGGATCAGGCTTGGGAGGGGGGGCTTGGATGATTGAGAATTAAATAAAAAAAAAGCATTTACAAATCAAGCTTGAAAGCATGTAATTGCTTATTTTTTCCTTCTTTTAATGCTAGGAAAGTTTTGTTCATTTCATCCTTTATATGTTTTTAATCATTTTTACCTTTCTTCGTATTTCATAATTTTTTTTTATGTATTAGAATATGCATTCTTAAATTGCATCTAATCCAGGATTAAAATTGTAATGTATTGCAGCTTGCCAGTCCTTGTCAAGGCTGCATTTGTTTAATATTTTTTTTAGGGTTCGTGCACACTGGCTTAAAAAATGCTTCTTCTACAGGAGTTTAGCACTTTGCCTGTAGAAGCAGCTCAATGTTATCCTATGTGCCCATGCACATTAGAACATTTAGAAGAATATTTTAAGCTCAGTGTTTAGATACAGAAAAAAAAAAACCTTCTGTTTTGTGTGTTTGAGCCGAACGCTCCTTAACTCTCATAGAAGTTCCTAAGCTCTCCTAAACCCCTGCACAAAAATGATCTATAGAGTGTTTTTTTTCTGCCAAGGGCACTGGTGTTTTTTAAGGCCGGTGTGCATGGAGCCTAAAGGCTTTATATCTTTATTTTTATCTAGTGATTCTGCCAATAACATACTTCATGTCTTAAAGTAGGCAACACTTTTTTTTTTTTATCATTTTGGATAGAACAAGGATTTTTTTTTCACCATCTGTGTCCCATTGGGGAGATTTACTATTACTTCCTGTCCCATAGCCAATCTGGAAGTGAGAGGAAATCCCTGCAAATGAAGGGAATTATTTGGGGACCCCCGAGTCACCAGAACTAGTGTCCCCATTGGAAGATTTCCCCTCTATTACTTTTCTGGAGACAACCCAAAATGTGGGATTTTATTTTTCTTTCTTTTTCAATGATAACAATAAACAGGTCTAATAGAAAGGGTGACTCTCCTTAACAGGGGCACTGACAAGCATTCTTATTCCTCTCCACTCTATCCAAAACTTAAAAAAAGTTTTGCCTTTAGTTATACTTTAAAGTGGCCATAGATGGATGGAAATTTGGCTGGTTCAGCAGTGACCACCACAATACAATAGCACAGTGTGGAGGATGCCCCCAACCACCTCAAATGTGTGGATGGGGAAATCGGTTCAATTTTTTTTTGTTCAGCCAGGGGGCTGAACAAAAAAAACTGAACCATGTATGGAAAGCTTTGGGATAGTACACTTACCTTGCTGTAATTATGAAGAAGCAGTGTTGTCACCCTAGTAAAATGTTACTGTTAGGGAGGTCAGGTTCTGGTCATTCACTGCTGCCTGCCTCCCTGTGTTGTGCTGCTATGCTCTGTGCAGTAAGGAAGCCCAGTGGAGGATCGAATTGTCCTCTGCACCAGACTTCGGCACACCATCCTGGGGAGGCCACTGCCATATACTGGCAGTGAAATCGCATGAGACGTAGCCAGCCATTTTGGCGTGGCTGTAAATCTTGTGCCATGCCATGAGAAAGGGAGTCCTGCATAGGATCTAGAAAGGTCAACAGCATGTGACACATGTAGTTTTAATGTGGCCTTAGGTGGGATCCCCATCAAGGGGGTGGAGCGAATATTTTCTCAGTCCTGTATAACAAGCATATACTGTATGTTGAGGACTTTTAGTGAAGGAGGTGGGATATTGGAGGTTCACCAGCACAGTAAGAGCATGGAGTAAGGAAGATCTTGAGCGTGTGTGCCGCTTTGGCAAGAGGGGAGGGGGCACCCTACAGCTTCAGGCCTGTATAGCATGGGAAAGCTAGTATAGCATTGTTTGCTACTCAACATACAGTATGAGCATCGCAGCGCCCCTCCTATGGCACCTGACTGATGGACAGTGATATAAGTTCATTTTCTACAACTCTTGAACTGTACAGTAACCAAATGTTTGGAGAGGCGAAAGAATGAAAGGTCCACCTCCTCCATTCATATGTAGCACTACCCCCGTAGGAGCTGCTGGTTTAGATTTGGGCCTTGCACGTTACCTCACCATTCGTTGTCTAGGGGATGAGAGTCTATAGAAAGTTCAATGTCCACACAAGTTATAAATCCTTTTCGTTGAGTTTTATTTCACACAAACTTGCATAGGTAGAGGGATGAAGTGTTAGGAGAAGGTTCAGGCACACAATGCAGATCACTGGGGAAACTTCTCAGTTTCAAAAGTCACACTCACCACTCTCCTTCAAGTGGGTATTGCTCACCCGGATAGGCCCCTCTCACTTGGCCTAGCAGCCGGGGTGATGCACGAAAAAAATGAAGAAATAACAGTCTCTGCCACAGATTTTAGGATGATATAGATGAACTGTTATAAACCTCTGCCACAGGATTTTTAGTACCCGGATATCCAGCCTTACAGTTTCAGAACCTTTAAGCCGACCCGGCACATTGTAAGGTGACATACAGTAAGTTACGGTGCAATCCTCCAATAAGGTCACCAGGCCTTCCCCGAGGCACCAGCCTTCCGCTTGGTCCTCTCCAGGACATGTCCTCCCCTGGTTTCCTCCATTGAGTGGCTTCCTCCCGCAGGACAGACAGCACAGGATCACCTTCTTAGTGCAGGCCCCAGTCAGGACAACTGGGCCTACCTGGCAGAGATGTAGCCTCGGGCCAACATGGCTCCGTGGCTGAAATTTTACTAACACATACGTCGAGCCAGGAGGGCCACGAGGCTAAGAGCTCCGAAAAATGGCGTCTGCCCCTTAAGTACCCTTTCCCCAGCATACCCAGCGGGGAGACCACTCCCACTGGGCTGTTCCCAGGGGAAAGCACCCAATACACTTTGGCCTGCTTGTGTTCCAGCATTGGCCTGGGATGGTAACGCCACCTACAGGAAACAGTGGGAAGTCCTTCCAAACACAGCCATAGCCGGAACAGAGGCTGATTTTGCCTTAATCATTACAAAGTCTGAGCTAACTACCAGCTCAGACACCCACTAAATTTAACATAGCGCCTGGTCATCAGGAGCAGGGCGCTACACATAGAAAACTTTTCATTCATGGAAACTATAGTACAGCTTAAATGAATGGAGGAGGGGGGGGAAAGGGTTGGCATATTAAGCACTTTTGACGAGTGCATATGACAGGCCCCTCAGCTCGTATTAACGCCCGCAGCACTTGAAGATTACGGTTGCGGGGTGGGGGTCAGAGGACGTCCGATTTCAACTAAAACTGCAGAAATTAGCACAAGGGACACTTTGCAAGAGTTTTTGTTACGCATCAACATGAACAATTAATGTCAATGTTTATTACAGTATCTCCCTGTAAATGTGTTCACAAAGTTAGACTGACAGAACAATACAAAGCAGTTGAATGCTGACCGAGTGTTTATCAGAGCTAGATTCTCACCACTGGAGCCTGTAGGTCAGACTTTCTCAACCTTTTTAACCTGAAGGAAAACCCCAGAAATATTATAAATGTCTTGGAGAATCCCTGCCAAAACTATTTTTATATCATTGTTCATGGTACATATTTTTTAGCAATAATCATCAAATTAAATTTATAGTTAATAATGACCCAAAACAAACACAAAGGTCAGTGGAGATGTGACCCCTTCCATTGCTTGTCAAAGTAATGCTTCTTTACACTGTTTGTCAATGAGAGACGTACCCTTGATTAGTGGTCAGTGTAATGTCCTCTTACATTGATAGTCAGAGAGCAGATCAATCTACCATTGCTCAAACTTTCAGTAATAATTTAATGTAAAAAGAATAATGGGCAGAAAAGATACACAGTGGAGAAGTGACCTCTTTCCATTGCCCGTAACGGGTTGGACCCCCTTTTGCCTTCAGAACTGCCTTAATTCTTCGTGGCATAGAATAAACAAGGTGTTGGAAAAATTCCTCAGAGATTTTGGTCCATATTGACATGATAGTTTCACACAGTTGCTGCAGGATTGCGATCTGCACATCAATGATGCAAATCTCCCATTCCACTACATCCCAAAGGTACTCTATTGGATTGAGATCTGGTGACTGTGGAGGCCATTGGAGTACAGTGACCTCATTGTCATGTTCAAGAAACCAGTTTGAGATGATTTGAACTTTGAAAAATTGTAGAAGGAAGCACTCACATTGCCACATCCGTGTATATATAGGAAACAACAAAAATCGGTGCTACAAGAGACACCAAAAAGGGTCGGACTTTAAAGGCATAGACTACAATGTGGAGATTTTAAGAACAATTATTTTAAATTTTATTGGAAAAGGTACATGGTATAACTTAAATGTTCAAAATGGTTAAAAATCAAATGGACTGATACAGTATACACAGTGAGCCCTTGTGTATCGACACGTTTCACCCTTAGGCTTCTTCAGGATACGAGCAAGGTTCAAAGAAGAAAACAAGTTTCACTGTCTTAGAGTGGACTTGTCCTCATGCATGAGGGTCCAATGGACAAGATGTTATAAATATTTCAAAAAAAATTCGCACTGACAAAAGAACGTTAAAAACGATTGCAGCATAGTAAACCACAGATGATGGATTCTCTTTATGTAGGAGTAAAACGCTCAAAAACAGGGGCATATGGATGTCACATGTGACAACATATATAGAGTACTGTAGGGATCCAAAAAGAGGTGAATCACCAGTGGGGAACTCCTTATCTGCCAATCATTTATTCAAAAAGCCCAAGTAGACACAGCGTCCAAAACAGGAATATTCAACATGTGACGTGCGGGTGTGCCCCTGGGAGACAGTCCAAACTGTACACATAAATGAATGGACATGGTCCGAAACAACACTCAGGTAGGCTGTAGCGTTTAAACAATGCTCAATAGGTACTAATGAGCCCAAAGTGTGCCAAGAAAAGTTCC
Source organism: Rana muscosa (assembly GCA_029206835.1). Lineage (NCBI taxonomy): Eukaryota > Metazoa > Chordata > Amphibia > Anura > Ranidae > Rana > Rana muscosa. The sequence goes on from CM055122.1 coordinate 221,250,245, forward strand.
CCCACACCATTTCACCACCAGCCTGAACCGTTGATACAAGACAGGATGGATCCATGTTTTTATGTTGTTTATGCCAAATTCTATTGTTAATCCTGTCAACAAACACACGCGTTTTGAATATAAAAATCGCAATCTTCATCGGGGGATTAGGTTATTTACATTTAAAGACACATAATTTTAATCTTGTAATAATAAAAGTGCTTTTTATAGAAAACTTTAATGACTATTTCGTATTTCCCATAGATTATAGTTACTTTCGGTCAATAAGGAAAGGGGTTTTGAACCAGAGCGATTTAAACGAAAATCCAGGACTTTTTCTTAGTCGTTCTGACTACCAGGACAGCAGGGCTCATCATTTTAGACTTACGAGTAACCATATATACGGGTGCCATTGAGGAGAGCAGCAAATGGATTCCAATGATGATCATTGATACAATTCCCCTTTCCCCATTAACCAAAGGTAACTTATATTCTATGGGAAATACGAAATAGTCATGTAATTATTGTACAAAATGCACTTTTATTATTACAACAATAAAATTATGTGTCTTTAAATTTAGATAACCTAATCCCCCTGATGAAGATTGCGATTTTTATAATCGAAACGCATTTTTGTGTTTGTTGGCAGGATCAACATTGAGGAAACTCCTTGTATAAAAGTGAATACCTGCCTCAATTAGGGTTATCATTGTTTCTGTGTCATATTGGGGTTGCAATGCTACAATACCTCATATTCTAAGCACTTCAGGTCCGGGAGGTTGTATCCTCTAATGACCAGGCCATTTTCTGTGATACGGCACTGTACTCAAATAAAATTGATGTCCTTTTTTTCCCACAAATAGAGCTTTCTTTTGGTGGTATTTGATTACCTCTTTTTTTTTGCGCTATAAACAAAAAAAGAGCGACAATTTTGAAAAAATATTTTTTACTTTCTGCTATAATACACAATAAATTTTTTTAAAAATTCCAATTTCTTCATCAATTTAGGCCAATATGTATTCAGCTACATATTTTTGGTAAAAAAATCCCAATAAATGTATATTGATTGGTTTGTGCAAAAGTTATAGTGTCTACAAACAATGGAATATTTTTATGTAATTTTTATTTATTTATTTTTTTACTAGTAATGGCGGCGATCAGCGATTTTTGCCTTCATTGCAGCAGGCAAATCAGACACCTAACTGACACTTTTGACTCTTTTTTGGGGACCAGTGACACTAATACAGTGATCAGTGCTAAAAAAATGCACTGTTACTGTACTAACAACACTGGCAGGGAAGGGGTTAAGACCAGGGTCCAAAGGCCTAAGTGTGTCCCTAGGCAGTGCTTTCTAACTGTGTGGGGGATGTTTGACTAGGGAAAGAAAGAGATCTGTGTTCCTGCTTAGCAGAAACACATGATCTCTCTCTTTCCTTCTGAGAGAACTGCGATCTGCCTTGTTTACATAGGCAGATCGCCGTTCTGCCTCTTGCATGAACGATCGCGGGAGGCCAGCGGACATCGGGTCCGCCAGGCCCGCTGATTGGCTCCCCCTCTGGCCAATCAGTGCGCCATCGCACCTCCGGTGGTGGTGCGCACCCCCCAGAGTTACTGCAAGAAATTACCTACAGGTGCGTTGTTTCAGTAAATGTGCGGAAGGCGGTCCGGAAGCGGTTAAGCTATATGTTGGTTTTAATTTTTGTAAAAATAAAATTATGAATTTTTTAACAATATTTATTTTTGTCTGACCTGTTCTTTGCTGCAGTAAAACCCCTAGGGGAATTAAATGTATTTCTTGTATATTATGTGGGGTGAGCAGCATTTCCCTATCTCTATGTGGGCCTTCATTTTAGTTAGTGTATTCTTACAATAAATGATGTTATTTGGCAGAGTAGGGGAATATTTAAATCAATTTCTTCCCTTTTTTTCCGTGTCCTTTAGTCCCAATTACTTTTTCAGATTCTTTTGACTTCCATGGGTGACAGTACACAAAAAAGCCCCCTTTAGGAAGTAATTCATGAAGCAAGCAGGAGAGAGCAGTACCCTTAGCAACCAACTAGAATCCTGTGCTGGTCTGGCTTTAATAAAGTGAATTATGATTATTTACTGAGTCTCCGGAATCTCCCTATTATGATTGAATCTGCCTGTGTCTGTCACTCAAAATTATACTGGTAAAAGCTTGAAGCGATTTGCCAATAAGGCATATATCCAAATGAAATATCTGAGCACGTGCAAGCTATTTTCGTTTTCTTTCTGAGATGTAATAGTTGAGTGCATGTGAAAAAACAAGTGAAGCACAACCTAGCGCAATAAAACCTTTTATATGGCTGACATAACCACACAACATAAACGCACTCACGTGATCACCTAACAGAAAAACCAAGCAGTGTGTGAAAAGCCTGGTCACGTGACGCATATTGGAGACATGTTCAAGCCCTTTTTGGACATTCAAAGGAAGAAAATGCTGCGCTGTCTAGATATGTGTAAAGGGATAACTAACTAAAAAATTGAATTCATATGTAGCACACAGATCCCTTGCCTGCTTACCTCCGCTAGCAGGTGGGACACACCATGCCACATGCCCAGTGTCCTCCTTGTTTAAGAGGGTGAGTGGTGTTATCTATTTTTGGGTCTTGCAGCGAGTTACCTCTTTCAGTTGGTTCTTCACCCTAGAGTGTAGGAAAAAGTCTATTCTCTCTCTTAAGGAAAGCCAATGTCCAGACAGTATCAAACCCAATAAAAAGGTTTATTTTGCTTTAGTTAAGAACTTGACAGGAAAAGTTGGAGATAAAGAGGAGTGAACAGGGAGGCAGGTTCAGGCACTTATCTATCACTCGTCGCCACTCAGGCCTGAGTGGGTTTTGCTCACCCGGATGATCCCCTTAAGAGCGGCCCTAGCAGGCGTTGTGGAGCACGGAACATTCCCTTGTGGTTTCCTAGGGATACGATCAGGAGACAATCTCTAAGTCCCGAACTTCCCAGTCTAGTAACACTTGAGCCCTTAGGTGCCAATGGGGCACGTTACTAGGCTCGTGGCGGACTACAGAATCCTTCCCTCCGATAGGTAACCAGGCCTCTCCCGAGACAGTGACTTCTCTCACCGATCCCCTTGGGTAGATCCTCCCCTGGTTGCCTCTCCTTCAGAGCGGGTCACCCCTCACTTGTGTACCCTGGGATTCCACTTCGGGTGTAGACCCCAGCCAAAGGTGCTGGGCCACTTACAGCGATGGAGCCTCAGACTAAATGTGCCTGGGGCTGGTACACATACGCACCCCTGGCCTGGAGGGCCGGGAGGCGCTAACTGCTCCCGAATAATGGCGTCTGCCCCTTATGTATCCTCTCCCAGCATGCACAGTGGGTAGACCATGCCCACTGCACGGCTGCCGAGGGAGGACACCCAATGGCGTTGCAAAGCTACCTGTGGGTTGACCTGAGCCTGGGGCGACAGTGCCACCCACAGGCCACAGGGAACTGTAATGCCAGGCAACATTACCTCAAAGCAGAAGCCAGTTTTTTAAGAATTCAACAGCCTGAGTCCAACTATGGGCTCAGGCTACCCCCTAAATTTAAGCATAGCGACCCCCAATTATTGGGGGGTCCGCTACACATACATATATAAAGTACAAAGAGCTGAAATCCACTGGTTTCAAGGGTGAAACTTATATTCATATCAAACACCATGGATTGCTTATTGCAATGCATGATGTTGCAGTGTGGTGGTACAAGTTTTTTTGGTTTTAAACAGGCAGTGAAGAGGTGACATAATGCCCCTTCACCGCCTGTCAAACCCCTTCTGAAGAGTCTTTGGCAGACTCTTGGCACCACGGATCGATCTGACGCCCCTGAAGATGCACGCTGGTGACGAAACTTCGCGGGGATTGAGGGTCGTGTGACGCACTGGAGCAGACGGAGTTTACAGCCACCATCTTGTTGGTAGGAAGCGCTGGACGCTTTCCTTTTGCTTATTACCTTTCCACACAATGTGAGTTTTTATGTCTAGCATACACCTAATAAATGTTCTAGTCTTTGGATGTCTGCGCAATGAGCGTTTTTCTTTCCATCCTCTATACATGTGACGACTGAGCTTCATCTCTGGAGTGTATGTGTAGCCAAGTTTGCTGGGATCATAGTCAAGCATATCTGGTGTGCCATTTCAAGCAAGTTCCCTTACTGCTGTATCGGTTGGTCGTTGGATAGGAGGAACTGTGGATATTGCCTTGGTTTATTCAATGCTGATACCCTATGTATTTCTGGTAAGGGTCAGTTTTAATGGGTGTTGGTGACGGCTTCATACCTTCTTCATCTCACTGGTTCTGCTATGTGGATCTTGTTATGAACTTTTGGCATCCTCAAACCAGCGAATTTCATTTATGAACTTTTTTTACTACCAATTGTTTTAGCGCTACACCTTTACCCCATATTTTGTTTATTGCACCCAACAATATTGTGTTAGCAGCTTTTAGTTTTACTATTCATTTTTTATCAGCGCAACAGATCTCTCATTTAGTTTGTAACTGTACAGTCTGCCCTCATCTTATAAAGTACTGTGCAAACTATTGGCGCTATATAAATCCTGTATAATAATGATAATTAGTGAAAACCATTTGAGAGCAAAAAAGTTTAGATCTGCGTTTTGCCTGTCTGAAGAAACATCTATTATTCATTCAAAATAAACTAATTGATATTGAATTATTTCTGCGTGATTAAAAAATAACCACATTAAATTAGGCTGAGACACTGTGTGGCCATAAATCTGGAGTCCAGACCGCGTATATATTATTACTAACCAGTTTGATGTAAGTCAGCTCCCAGTAAAGATGTGGTTGTTTTGTGTATGGCTGCATTTTATCAGAATGAGTTGCAATTCTGTAATTCACAAACTATGTGGAAGTTGTAACCTGCTTACCAGAGCCATGTGTTTTAATAATGGAATGTGGCCACGCTAAAAATAACAAAGTGTGAGTAAACCTATTCTCCTCTCAGGGAATTCTCACCTTCTGCCCATCTGCTGTCTGTGTTCAGAGACAGAACAATAAATGGTTGCTATTCAGTAGAAATAAGCAGACCTTTCCAGATCTGCTCCATTCACAGTTTTCCTGATTTTCTATACAAAAACAGCATGCAGGATTATACATGTTGGGGTTCACAGATTATTGCATTGTGTACTTTTAGAAGGTCCTCAGACAACGGAGGAGAATGATTCCTTGTAGATCCATAACATTTACTGCTGTTTTTCCTGCACATATACTGTAAATGTGTGTGTGTGTGAATTTTTTTGGGGGTCTTGTGCTATGGATGCTTGTTAAATCAATAATCTGTTTATTAAAACCCTTGTCCATTTCCCTTTACATCAGAGTCCTCAGAGTTCTCCTTTACTTCAGGGTTTGTACAGTTTTCTTTTACATCAGGGTCTCCAGAGTTCTTCCTTTCTCTGTAACGGGGGACCCTGCAGACTCCGATGTAAAGCCTCGTACACACGGTCGGACTTCCATCAGACTTTTCCGTGGATTTTTGTCCGAACGGAGTTGGTCGGGAACACCCATAGCATACACACCACAGGACTTTTCTGCAAACTTTCTTAAAACTTCTTACAACATCACTTGTTTTTTCTGCTCTTTTCTGATCTTTACCGCCACCCTTTGGTCAACTTCTGCTATTGTTGGTTGATTTTAACATTGGTTGTTTTGTCCATCGGACAAAAGTCCTATGGTTTTCTGTACACACGGTAGGACTTTGCTCCATAGGACTTTTGTTGGGCAAAAGTTTGTCCGTTCGCAGACCCAACTTTTGTCCGATGAAAACAAAACCAAACTCAAAAAAGTTTGTCCGATGGAGCGTACACACGGTCAGATTGTTGGTCCAACTTGCTTAAAACTAAGTTTGTTGGGCAAAAGTCCGACCGTGTGTACGGGCCGTGAAGCCCCGTACACACGGTCGGACTTTTGCCCAACAAACTTAGTTTTAAGCAAGTTGGACCAACAATCCGACCGTGTGTACGCTCCATCGGACAAACTTTTTTGAGTTTGGTTTTGTTTTCATCGGACAAAAGTTGGGTCTGCGAACGGACAAACTTTTGCCCAACAAAAGTCCTATGGAGCAAAGTCCTACTGTGTGTACAGAAAACCATAGGACTTTTGTCCGATGGACAAAACAACCAATGTTAAAATCAACCAACAATAGCAGAAGTTGACCAAAGGGTGGTGGTAAAGAGCAGAAAAGAGAAGAAAAACCATGTGATGTTGCAAAAAGTTTTGGGAAAGTTTGCAGAAAAGTCCTGTGGTGTGTATGCTATGGGTGTGCCCGGCCAACTCCGTTCGGACAAAAATCCAAGGAAAAGTCTGATGGAAGTCCGACCGTATGTATGGGGCTTAAGGGTGAACTCTGTGCTGGGTTATTTTAACCTGACCTTCATGTAAATGGAGGAATTTATTTTTTGCCTTTTGATATACCTTTGCTAATAACACTAGTGTCATGGACCTTTGAATACTGAAGTATTTCTCCTTTGAATCTGTGACAGACCTAGCCGGGACAGAGGCTTTTGGAGGGGGTGTTACTTTAGATTCAGGTCCATGTCCCCCCAAGACACACAGACTCTGGGGACCCTGTATATGCCATATTAGAGTGACTGAGTCATACTGTTGGGACGTTCACACATTCACTCTAAGGATGTGAATGCAATCACCTCCAGCCATCTGTCTGTCCTCTGTGCTAATTTGACCCTGCTAAATGTGTGATGTTTACACTTATGATAATGTGTATTGTATAGCAGGTGAGCCAGGTAGGAGACGGGATGTCTACCCTGAAAGGTCATATCTATGAGTCACCCTGGCTGGCTAAAGGATTTAGTTAATTAGCTCATGTTAATTTATGTTCTGGTTACTTCCTCTGTTCTGTATATAAGACTTGTTTTTGGTTCTAATAAAATCTCTCCTGTTGGAACTTACATACAGCCTGCCTGGTGTTTGTTCTGACCGATCACAAATGGATTTGAATGGCACATAGCTGTAGTTTGAATCCTGGAGCACCGGATGATCCAATAGAGCAGAGGAGTGTCAGGAGAGGGGAGCCGAGCGAGCAAAGGGGCTCGTTACAACTAGCTACATGTTTTTATCTTCAATATTATTATTTGCACTGTTTTGCACTAAAAACAGTCATTTTATGTACCTCTTTGAAGTGTCAGCAAAACAATTTGGCTCTGTCATAAAATTTAATGAGTTGTGTCAGTAAAAAAATTTGGTGTTGTCAGTAATTTGTTCATGTACTGTTAGTAAACTTCTCTTCGGGAGGTTGGCAACACTGTCACCCACTTACTGATCCACAGCTGCTCCTCTTCTAGGTTGACTGATGCCCAGCATAGTCCTACTCACTTCCTGTGAGCTCAGGGCATCAAGGGCTCACCCTTCACCTTAGAAACCTCTAGCACATCATTTAGGATCCACTAAATGCCAGGGGAAGAAGAGGGTGAGTAACCTCACCAGACTAAGGGTGCTTCAAAGGGGAGAGGAAAACAGGTTAGGGCAAGCCTGGAGTTGGGCTTTAATTTTTTAAGTAGTGTTGGAGTTGCACTAGTGGTAACAAGTGGCCAGGACAGCTTTTACAGGCCAGATGAAAAATAATACCGCCAGTGTGTCCGGGAGCAGCACAGTTTGGGCATAAAAAATGCTTGACACTACTAATGCTTGAGCATTAATTAATTTCAATGGTCAGAATAAATTATTTATTCTGGCCAATGAAATTAATTAAGGCCCAATAGCTTGACGCCTGCAAAAGCTTGTAAAAGCTTTAGACACTTTTACAAGCGTCAGGCATTTTTTTTTTTCCAAAAACGCTGCTGGCTTCTAGGAGAGTTTAAAAAGGTCTTGTGTGCATGAGGCTTAATGGACAGAGACAACATCAGCCTCATGAAATAATAAAGCAGGAAGAACAATAGCAAACAATACAATAAACTGTGGCATTAAAGTTATCTTTTATAGCCACCCTCCACCTTCCTACCTCTGAATTTGAAGGGTCCGAAACTTTATTAATGTAAAAATCTAAAATAGCAATCAAGGTATACTGCATCCTGTTGATTCTGCAAAAGAAACTGTGACAGCCCTGCAAGGGAGCACTCATTATCTGCTTACAATGTTTGTCAATTAGGACAGTGAAAGTACCAGAAAGAGTTATATAGCCATTTTTTAATTTGACATTACTTGTATGTGATTAACTGTCCGATTCTGCCAAGACTGATTGACTGTCACAATACAGCACAAACACTGCACTGGTTGACTGATTGCATGTCTAGGTGGTGATGATTAACACTCTATGACCACAGCAAAAAATATTTCTTCTATGGAGCAAGAGAAAGGTGCTTGCATGACTGTCTGGTATAATCTTGTATGCCCCCTTTAAGCCCAATTCTAAAAAAACTTAAAATGATTTATCTCTTGCAGTGGGCTGTGCTCACATTGCAGGGATTAATTGCTCGTTTAGGTCAAGGGGGCTTTTTAAAGAAAATTTACTTACCCAATCCTCCGTGCTGCTAGACTGGTCCCTGCACGGTCAATAGCCCTGCATTTGATATGAGGAAACATGAGGGATAGTCCACCACTAGAGCGTAGAAGGACACCAAGGGGAGCGAAGAATTAGTAAGATGAAAGCACTTCTATTTTCCCCTAGACTAAACAAGCAATTTTCCCCCTTGTACTGCAGGTGTTCTGCAGTGTTTACATACACTTTGATCAATAACCCCATTAATTTGTGGAATGGCAAACTGGGCAAGCAATTTATGGGTGTGGGTGCGTGTCACTGAACTCCCCCTGTCTGTGTTCGGGGACACCCACCTGCAAGCACCCACACCCACACAAATGTAATATTGGGACACAGTGGCTGTGTTTGTGCAGCCGCTGTCTCCTAATTGACACCAATGGGACTGCCTGCACATGGGATGCACGGAACACCTATGCATCTCCGTGCAGATAAGCAAAGCCCTGCATTGGCATACGGTATTATACGCCCTGTGTGAATGGGGCCTTAAGATACTGACTTTCGGTAAAATAAATCAGGCCTGCATAGGTTATTTTAGCTGTCTATTCTTCTTCTTCTTCAAAAAAAAATCACCACAAGTACCACAAGTACCAAGGTAACCACAACCAACAGCGATTGTTAAAGTGGTTGTATAGTGTTTTTTTTTTTTTACTTTTACTTACAGGTAAGCCTATAATAAGGCTTACCTGTAGGTAAAAAAAAATATCTCCTAAACCTTTACGATTTAGGAGATATTCCCCTCGCAATGAGCCGCTGACTGCAGCGGCACATGCGCACAGGGGAGTCTCGGCTAAAGGCCTGGCAGACACCGGACCTTGCCGGAAAGAAGTCTCCCACGCGCATGCGCGGGAGTGATGACATCGTGGCTCCAGCCACTCACAGCGCTGGAGCCGCGATACCCGGAAGACACGCTGAGGCAACATATCATCTCCCTCGGCGTAGACTAGGTAAGTTACCGACGCCTCGTTCTTAGGTAAGTATTTCATAATGAGCTAGTATGCGGTGCATACTAGCTCATTATGCCTTTTGCCTTACAGGTGAGAAAAAAAATAAAACATTTTTTGACTATACAACCGCTTTAAGAACTCTCTTAGAGTCTCTGAGTGGTAATTAGGCTCCGACACCTTGATTTGTTAGTGGCTATGGACCATTTTTGTCTTCAGGGGATAATGCTGGTGATGAGTTCCCTGTGGCCTGCGGGTGGCGCTGCCATTTTGGGCCGGGGTTGAACCACGAGCGTAGTGCTGTGCCTTTTGTGTCCCCTCTCGGCAGCCGTGCAGTGGGGTGTGGAACCTGCTGTGCATGTCGGGGGAGGATAAAAAAGGGGCAGACATTTCCTGATCGGGGTCCGCCCCCAGGCACCTTCAGCCTGGGAGTACGTGCAGTTCATCTCCGGGTGCCCTAGGCATCTCGGGCACCTTTGGCCTGGGATGAGGTACTACCCTGCTGTCCTGTTCGCCTGGGTATGAAGACCCAGGGGATGCGGAGAAGGCCCGGGGCCCAGCACCTTCGGCTGGGGTCCGCTAAGGATTGAGGAGTCCAGGGTGCCACCTTGCGAGGGGACCCGCACTCTCAGAGAAGGGAGGATCATTCCGAAGGACCGATGCGGGAGTTACGGTGAAGGAAGGGTCTGTTGACTCTCTAAGGGGACATCTTCTCCTTGATAGGAGCCATGTTCTAAGAAGGAAGTTCACGTTCAACAGGTCAGTGGCAGTGGCCTTATTCACCGGGTCTGTGGCAGAGACCAAACTCACAGTCTGTGGCAGAGACTGTGCGCCTAGTATACTGCTTGAGAATCTGAGTAGTACAGAGTAGTACGAGCTACGTTTGTGCCTGGACCTCCTCCACACCTTGAGCTGTTCTGTTTCCTTTGCTTCAATCTCTTTTTCCTATCTGAGAGACTGTGTATTGTAAAGCGAGAATAAATCTTAAGTTGGAGTTTCAGCTGGTGTGGACATTCATGTTACTGGGGAAGTTAAGGACTTGCCTCTACTCACGGTAGAGGCGAGAATCATTCTCGGGAGGATTCTGACCTGGCTGCAGACAAGACCCAACAATAACACCGCTCAACCTTTTGCACAAGAGGCTACGGGCTGATAGCGTGGTGTGCCTTTCTCCACCTGCGAGGAGCCGAGTTAAATGCAGGCTGGGGGATAGGTGGGTGCGCTAGACTACTATTATCCAATTAGCTCTGTGCAGTTCCAATCTACCCTGTACAACACAGAGGTATATGCAGTATATTTAAATATGACAATAAAAAATAAAATTTAGTGATGCTCTTTTGGGAGAATGTGAGGAAAAGGGGATAAGACTGTTTCAAGGCTCCCCTTTTCCTTATGGGATTCTTGGCAGGAGCAGTTTCAAGGTTTCCCTCACTTGAAATTAAGCGGGAAGCCTTAGGATAGGTCAGGTAAACTGTTGCTGGGGAAAGATTCCTGAGCCTAGGATAGGTTAGTTAGGGTATTCAGGCGGGAAAGACAGGGATTGGGTCAGCTGGCCAGTTACTGGGGAAAGAATTCAGGACCCCCTGGGAGCAGGATTGGTCAATTGGGGTCAGCTGACCCCATAGAACATTCTGGAAGCCTTTGGGGTCCCTATTTAAAGAGCTGGGCTAGGAGGTCCGGGGCCAGTCGTTCTGAAGAGGATCTACAGCGGAACTTGAGCTATAGTACTGGGCAGGGAGCTATTTAATACATCCGCTGTTAGATCCTCTTCGGCGGCATGAAGACCCTCATTCGGCAGCTTCTGGAGCGGGTCGAAGCGGAGGGAGAAGACTGGATCCGGCGGTGTTTGGTCTTACCTTCGGGTCAAGAAGCCGAAGAATTTGCGGAGGAGATCGTGGAGCATCCTGAGGTGGATCCGGACGCCATCAGAGCAGAAGAAGAAGAGGCGGAGACTGGAGCGGAGCTTCCGTTTCCAGGTCGGGTCCCAGAGGCGTCAGCGTCGTTGGACGGGGAGGAGGAACTGCCAAGCAAGAGGAAGCGCACTGCGAAGAGGAGATTCAGCCCGCCCCCTAATCGGAGCGACGTACAACGAAAGACGGAGCCAGCGCAACGTCAGAAGAAACGTCTCGCCCGTTCGGAAGAAAGGGGTGGAGCGTCGGCAGGAGCGAACGCTGCGATACGCCCCCTAGAGCGTTCATCGTCTCCACGGCAACGAGCGGCGTCCTCTCGATTTGAAGCAGCCGGCCATAGGGGCAGTTTTACTGCGGAAGGGAACACCACAGCAGTAACGGATCATCGCAATGCAGGAGCAGCTGGTTCTATTCCAGTGCTTTGTGCAGCTCAGGTGCCAATGTCAGCGGGTATGGGTGAGTCCTCAGGTGAGATTAACAATGTGAATATTATTGATCGTTTTTCAAATGTTTTAGCTGCATTCATGGATGATTTTAAAAAGAACATTTTATTGCCTCAACCTCACATTCATGTTCAGGCTCTTTCCAATCCTACTGGTTTGTTGTCACAGGAACCTGCGGCTTTGGTCTGGTCTGCTGATAAGATTTCAGGGTCTGCTCCAGAGGGTCTGCATACTGCAGATCCGGTCTCTATGGTTACGCCAGCTTCCTCACCTAGCATTCATATGGCTGCAACTGATAGCCTGGTTAAAGAATCAATGCCTTGTTTCCTGTCACCTCTTGGTTTTCATTTATCATCATCCGTAAAAGATAAAATCCGGAATGGGGATTTTATAGATATTTTATCACTGTTACCATCTCTAAAAGACCCCTTTTTAAAATCAGAAAAGGGTGACAAATTAGATGACGATAGACGGAAAAGTACCCCCTATAAATCTTTTAATAACTGGTTACAAGGTTTTTGCATTTATGCTAGTGTTTTGTGTGAACGGTTTCCGGATAAAAGTCCGGATCTGTTTCAACACATTGACATCATACAGGAAGCCTATAGATGTTTTTCAGGCTTTTCCTGGTATACATATGATGAGGCTTTCCGCCACAAGATGTCTATTTACACTGGTTTACAGTGGGGTTCAAAGGATGTGGGTTTGTGGCTGAACCTTTTTCTTCCTCAGAAGTCATCTTTACCTAGGCTAACCACTAGTAATACTACTCCCTCGTCCACAGTTTCTTACAAGAAAGGCATATGTTTTTCTTTTAATGACAGCCAATGTAGATGGCCTGCTACATGCAGATATAAGCATGAGTGTGCTTTCTGCGGAGGTTCGCATCCTGTGGCTAAATGTTTTCGTAAAATGTCAGCTGCCAATCAGCAGCAGCCACAGAGGGAATTTTTTCTTAAAAGCAACAACTCCGGTGATAGTGGAAAACATCCTGCCATGGCTCAAGCGGTACCCAAATCGTCAGAAGGCGGAGCTTCTCATTAGAGGTTTTAGAGAAGGTTTTTTAATTCCTCAATTTCAGGGAACGGGTTGTGCTATGGTGGATAATCTGAAATCTGTTTCTGATTTTCCAGTTATAGTGGAACAAAAATTAACTGCAGAACTTGTTTTGGGCAGAATATCTGGCCCTTTTAATACGCCTCCTTTTACTAATTTTCGTGTGTCCCCATTAGGTATAGTACCTAAGAAAGAACCAAATTCTTATCGTTTAATCCATCATCTGTCTTTTCCAGCTGGGTCTTCCTTAAACGATCAGATAGGTGATGAGATGTCTTCTGTTTCCTATGCATCTTTTGAGCAGGCCATTCAGAAAATTAGGGAGCTGGGGGGATCAGCTTTGTTAGCAAAGGCTGATATTAAAGCCGCTTTTCGTTTACTTCCAATTCACCCTAGCTGTTTTAATTCTTTAGGTTTTCAATTTCAAGGGAAATTTTATTTCGATCGGTGTCTTCCGATGGGATGTTCCCTGTCCTGCTCTTATTTTGAGGAGTTTTCTTCATTTTTGGAATGGGTGGTATCATATAAGTCCGGATCCCCTTTCATGATACACTATCTGGATGATTTTTTGTTCATGGGTCCTGCGGATTCTTGTCATTGCATGTCATTATTGCACAATTTCATGGTAACATGCAAAGATTTTGGCGTTCCATTGGCGCATGAGAAAACGGTTTTACCTACTACATGCATTGAATTTTTGGGTATCACTATTGATACCGTTGAAAGAGAATTTCGGTTGCCAGTGGAGAAGATTGAGAAGTTGAAGAATCTACTTCTGTCTTTTATTAAGAAGAAGAAGATACTCTTAAAAGAATTACAGTCCTTGATGGGACTCTTAGCTTTTGCTACACGCATATTACCTATAGGTAGGATTTTTTCTCGCCGCTTATATTTAGCAATGTCAGGAATCAAGAACCCGCACGCTCATATTAGGTTGACGGTGGAATTAAAGGAAGATTTATTGGTTTGGTATAATTTTTTAATACATTTTAATGGAAAGGCTTTCTGGCAGGAGGATTTCGTCATAGACAGTGATTTCTGCTTGTCCACGGATTCGGCTGGATCAGTGGGTTTTGCAGCTATCTGGGGAAATCAGTGGTGTGCGGATATTTGGCTTCGAAGTTGGGTAAGTAGAGGTTTGTGCAAAAATATTGTGCTTCTAGAACTTTTCCCAATAGCAGTTTCCCTGGAGATATGGGGTGATATGTTTGCAAACAAACGAATCCTTTTTAGTACTGATAATAGGGGTGTTTTGTTTGCAATCAATTGCCTGACTTCCAAATCCCCTCCTGTAATAGCTCTACTACGTTATTTCGTTTTTAAATGCCTGTGTCACAACATCTGGATTAAAGCTAAATACATTCCAGGTAAGGTAAATGAGACAGCTGACGCCCTCTCTCGTTTACAGATGGAGCGATTTTTCTCCCTGTTACCCACAGCGGACCGTGTCGGGATCCCTTGCCCAGCTCGGTTATGGGATATCGTTTAATTTCACAAAATATTAAAAATTCGTTGGCTACCACTTCTTGGTCTAGTTACAGGTCCTCGTGGTTGCTATGGTTGCAATTTTTGGATTCCAAAGGGGCGAAATTTTCGGACATCTCCGAAACGACGGTTTTGTCTTTTTTGGAATCTCTGTTGACTAAAGACTACTCTTGGTCTTATGTTTATAAGACTTTGTCCGGAATATCCTTTTTTCAAAAATTAAATCACTTAACCTCCTGTTTATCATATTTTTCAGTACAACAAGCACTTAAAGGTTATAAGAAGTCTCATTGCGTCACTGACAATAGATGTCCTATTACCCCTGGGTTATTGGAATCTCTCTGCTCGATTACTGCTTCTGTATGTTCTTCTCCTTTTGAGGCTACTCTTTTTAATGCAGTTTTTACTATGGCCTTTTTTGCAGCACTCCGAGTTTCTGAAATAGTGTCAGCTAGCAAAGGAAATCCGTCTGGTTTGTTATTCAAACACGTTATCTTAAATGTTTCTAGTTTAAAAATATTTATTCGCACTAGCAAAACTGACAGGTTAGGTAAAGGCAATTGGGTACATTTATTGTCTTCCCCGGGGTCTTTAATTTGCCCGGTAGCCAGATTGTCAGCTTATTTGAGACTTCGTCCTCCTACGGATGGAGTGCTTTTTATTCATAGGGATTCTTCCCCTCTTACTAAATTTCAATTTAATGCAATATTATCTAGATGTTGTAAACTTTTGAATATGGCAAACGTTAAGATTTCTTCGCACTCTTTTAGAATTGGAGCTGCCACAGAAGCTGCTAGGTTGGGTTTTGTTGATAGTCGTATTAAGAATTTGGGTAGATGGAAATCTAAGTCTTTTCAATTATATGTACGTCCTAATCTTGTTGTTTGATTATTTTAGGTGTGCCTGGAGTGGTCTGGATTATTGGACACTCTTTCGTGTATTGGGCGCATCAGCGGGCTAATGCTCGTCAGTATACTGCAAATTTAGACATGGATCCGTCCAAGTTTCAAGTCTTATGGTTCGGTAGGAGGGGCATGCTTTGGGAGGAGTTGTTATTCGAGTTCAGTTCTCTATTATCTTACTGGCCAGAACCTGATATTTTGATTTTACATTTGGGAGGGAATGATGTGGGTCAGATGAGAACATTGGATCTTATTTTTAGTATAAAAGATACGATCCAAATTTTAAAACAATCCTATCCGAACATGGTGATTGTTTTTTCTGAAATCATCCCTAGGTTAAGATGGTTAGAGTCTGGGGTTTTTAAACCTTTTGAAAAGGTTAGGAAAAGAATTAATAAGGCGGTTGAGAAATTCATGGCCCCGGACTTGGGTTTCTCTTTCCGCCATGTAGACCTGGAGGGCGGTATTTCGGGCCTCTATAGGGCTGATGGGGTTCATCTTTCTGACATTGGCCTGGACATACTGAATGTTTCTTTCCAATCCTGCATAGAGAGGGCCGCGTGCTGGGGTTTTGGTGACAGTCGGGGTTGTAACAACCCGTCCTGTCTTTTGGGAAAGTTTTAAAAGGCTGATTCTTTTCAGCTCGAGTCGTAGTGGCTGAGCTGGGTTTTATTTCTTATATGTAATTTGATTTATTTATTGATACAGTTTTTGATGATATTTAAAATGAAACCAATAGTAATAAGCCGCGGCCAAATTTTATCCAAAAAAAAAAATATATATATATAATATATAATAATTATATATATAGGTTGTTATTTATTTAAATAAACAACATTTTATAAAAATCTTTGGTGTGTGTATTTTTGGTATGTCCAGGCATCCTGCCTAAAATCCCATGTGAGGAAAAGGGGATAAGACTGTTTCAAGGCTCCCCTTTTCCTTATGGGATTCTTGGCAGGAGCAGTTTCAAGGTTTCCCTCACTTGAAATTAAGCGGGAAGCCTTAGGATAGGTCAGGTAAACTGTTGCTGGGGAAAGATTCCTGAGCCTAGGATAGGTTAGTTAGGGTATTCAGGCGGGAAAGACAGGGATTGGGTCAGCTGGCCAGTTACTGGGGAAAGAATTCAGGACACCCTGGGAGCAGGATTGGTCAATTGGGGTCAGCTGACCCCATAGAACATTCTGGAAGCCTTTGGGGTCCCTATTTAAAGAGCTGGGCTAGGAGGTCCGGGGCCAGTCGTTCTGAAGAGGATCTACAGCGGAACTTCCCACCCCCCCCCCTTCCCTTGTCGCGGCTATACTATGTGGTATGGTCCTTTTTGTTTATTATTGCAAAAAGGGACATGTTGTTGTTTGGGAAAGTTTTAAAAGGCTGATTCTTTTCAGCTCGAGTCGTAGTGGCTGAGCTGGGTTTTATTTCTTATATGTAATTTGATTTATTTATTGATACAGTTTTTGATGATATTTAAAATTAAACCAATAGTAATAAGCCGCGGCCAAATTTTATCCAAAAAAAAAAAATATATATAATATATAATAATTATATATATAGGTTGTTATTTATTTAAATAAACAAAATTTTATAAAAATCTTTGGTGTGTGTATTTTTGGTATGTCCAGGCATCCTGCCTAAAATCCCATACATACTTGCCTTTATAATACACCTTTCCTGGTATATGTTAAAGTAGAACTGAAGGCAAAACTTTTTTTTTGTCATTTTAAATAGAGTAAGGGAAGGTTATGACCGCTGTTAGATTGTTCCAAAACCCTCTCTACTCTATGCAAAAGTAAAAAAAACATGAAAAAAATCTTTTGCCTCTATTTATACTTTATACACAAAGGGATGACATACTGTATGTGGAAATAGAGCGCATTTTCCGCTGCCACCTCCTGAAAAAAAACATAATTTGTTCATTTCTATAAAACAATGGCAAAATATGGATTTTTTTAGCCTTCAACATTGATCGGAGCACTGAATTGAAATCAGAAAGAATTTTACGAATTGTGTTATTCCCTTGTAGTGAAATCAAAGAAATTCACCCCCTCCTCCTCACCTGTGCTAAGGGAAAATAATTGTTCTCTCCTTTTAATGAGGACCTTCCTTCTCTAGCACCACTAACACCACTAATTAGCGCCTAGCGGCTATCCTATAGTTCCTATGAGGTCCTGCTACTGTAAAAAGAAACAACACTTCTTGAAATGTGCATTAACACTGTGGCATGGATGAAAAATGACTAAATATGGAACTGAAAGTGTTACCTGAATTCAGAGAAAGTCGAAAGTTCTAACTCCTTTTTGCCATGGCAACATCAGATTTTATCCTGTTCATTGTTGAGAAAGGTTAACCAGGTGAAACCTGTAACAGCAAATGATTTTCTAATGTTTTCCGTCCTCTCACCCTTACAATCTTATTGCTAAGTACATTCACTTAAGGAAAAAAAACAACAAAAAAAAACGTTGTTTTTGCAAATGGGTGCTGTACCAGTGTATCCAGGATAAACTAAGAATACAAGTTCACCGCATAACTCCAAAGAAGATTTGCTATCTTAGAGGGGTCATTTATAATTGGAAATTGTGCCTAGGTAGTACCTTGAAAATTTTTTTTTTTCAAAATTGTACTTGAAAGGACACAGGGTGAAGTCATTTAGGTCGATTGGGTTATTTAGGTAATTTAGGTCGATTGGGTCCTGCCTTCAGGATTCACCCCTCCCAATCCCATCATTCCTCAGGTTTTTGCCTGTGTCCTAGGAGAATGTATTTCCTCCTTTCTTTGAGAGAAGGGAAACCATTACTTTAAACTTTATGTAGCGGGGTCCTCAATTTAGGGGAAGTGTTTGAGTGGTAGTTATGCTCAAACACCTAAATTGTTAGGACATTATCAACCATTTTGTCTGCAGGAAGAGTATCGGTGTACCGTTCCCCGTGGCCTGCAGGTGCTGCCATAGTGGGCCAGGGTTGAACCGCTGATACAGTGCTGTGCCTTGTGTGTCCCCTCTCGGCAACCATACAGTGGGAGTGGTCGGCTTGCTGTGTATGCTGGGAGGGGATATAAAAGGGGCAGACGCTGCCTGTAAGGGGTCGGTTCGTCAGGAGTCCTACTCCCAGGGAGTGTGTGTTCCTGTCCGCCCTGGGCACCTTTGGCCCAGGGGCGGAGGTCGGTGGATCAGTCCCAGGCACCTTTAGCCCTGGGGCTGCAACTAAAGGCCTTGGGCCCAGCACCTTTGGCTGGGGCCCATCAAGGATCGAGGAATCTCAGGGTGCCGCTTTGCGAGGGGAACCACATCTTAGATGAGGAGGCCGAGGAGAGACCGTTCCGAGGGACTGGTGAGAAGTCACAGTGAAGGAAGTGGTCCAGTAACTCTCTGGAGGGATGTCTTCTCCTTACAAAGAGGCCAAGCTTTGAAAACCAAGTTTGTCAGGTCTGTGGCAGAGACCAAGTGTACCAGTTTGTGTAGTGATTGTGCAATTAGTTAAAGTACCATTCTGGCTGCTAGTCCCTATCTAGGGAGACTATCAAAATGGGCTAAGTCTGCTTGAGAGCCAAGCAGTGAAGTGTATTACGTTTGTGCCTGGACCTCTCCCACACCTTATGCTGTCCTGTTCTCTCTCCAACCTTTTCCTATCAGAGACTGTCTTTTAAAAGAAATAAACTCTACGTTGGAGTTAGGGCTGGTGTGGACCTTGGAGTCATTGGGGGAAATAGAGACTTGTCTTTATTGAGCATGAAGATAAGGGCCATTCTCTGGAGAACCTGGCTGTGGAGACCTGTTTCATAACACCGCTTAACCTCTTTACACAGGAGGGTACGGGCATATAGAGCTGGATGTGCCCTCTCTTCCTGCGAGAAGCCAAAGACAAGGAGGAGAGGGTGGTAAGCGCTATATTCATCAATATGATTTTTTTCTAGCCGGTTTCTTCAATTGCTGCAGAGTTAGAAATGTCTAATTTTGCAGCTCTCTGCATCAGCTGTTCTTTAACATTGCCACACAAACTGGACCCCACAGAGAAGAAAAAGTGGAGCCGACCTGTAATGGGCTATGGTGAAGGAGCTTGCCTGTGTGTAATGTGTAAGTCAGCTACAGAATGCTTTGCAGGTTCAAGGTTGCAGTGTATTCATCTTGCGGAACCCTGTCCCTGTCACTTCAGTGTGCCCACTGAATCCAGCCCCTCTATTGCCAGTGTGCCTGTGTTGGAACCAGCCCTTAGCTACAGTGAGCTTGGGCTTTGGACCATTTGTGTGGGGAGCCTGACATGTCTTACATTGCTCCAGTTCTTCCTCTAAGGAGTTAACTTACAGTGCTTTGGTTACTATACTGTGTCTGCATGGACTCTTTGGCCCTACTGCTTTTGCGTCAGTCTCCCATGGTTCCCAGTGCACATTTTCCAGTGTGCCAGCAGACCTCATTGCATTCCTGCCATATCCTTTAAATATTCACCACCTTCATTATCCTCTGGACGTTTGCCTGGGCTCCATGCTGCCTTGCATGACCTTTTCATAGACAGCATTAAAAGAGAATTATAGGCTTTAAAAAAAATAACATTATACTCACCTATGGAGAAAGGAAAACATCCTGGACTGCCACACTCTGTTAAGGTGTCTTTATTTGAAAAATCAAAGGTTAAAATCCAAAATACAATCCAAAGGAATCCAAAATACAGGCAATATCAGCTATGATTAAGCATCTTACTATGTTGTGAAACGCGTTAGCCAGTCCATTTTTTGATATTGCCTGTATTTTGGATTCCTTTGGATTGTATTTTGGATTTTAACCTTTGATTTTTCAAATAAAGATGCCTTAACAGAGTGCGGCAGTTCAGGATGTTTTCCTTTCTCCATGGATCTGTGCAGAGCCAGCACCTGTTGGTTTAGCAGGGTCGGAGCAATCACACGGAATTAGAGGTTTGGAGAGCGGTACATTTTCTTCTATTATACTCACCTAGGTGGATGCAGCATCGATCCGATGCTGCATCTGTCCCCCATCGGCTCTGCAGTGAGAACTGAGCGATTAAACACCACTGACTGCTTAGTTCTCCCCCTCCGCTCTGGGCAGAGAGCTGAGACTGTCAGACTCCGGCTCTCTGCTTTGCTCCTCCACCACTCACTGGAGCACTGGGCTGTGGAGGGGGCGGGAAGGGCTGGCTCAGTCTCTCAGCAGATCGTTGAGAGACTGAGCCAAGTGCCTGTCCAGGCTTCTTTTGGGATTTTTTCAAAGCCTGGACTGGCTCTGTGACATCAGTCCAACAAAAAGCCTGGATCCCAGTTCCACAATAAGTCTTGGAGCCCCAAATCCTCACAATCTGAGAACAAGTCCTCCACTCAATCAGGGAGCACTCCCACTTTTCAGAGTAGAGGGATATCTCTTGGCCTTTGCTGTCATCTGGATCCAGGACATTTCATATTGTATGTTTGAGTCCAAAACATTGTATCCAAGCTTCAAGCTGGAATTTTGGTCTCTGACACACCCATGCTATCAAACATGCCAGCATCCCCACAAAGACTGCTGAACCTTCACACTGCTTTGATGCAGCTCCTCTCTCAAGTGGTCATAGCCATTGTTCTATAAAGGCAAAGGTTCTAGAGTTTCTATTTGCGCCTGTTCACCAGCTCCCAAAACAAAAGGGCGCATCTGAACCATACTTGATGTGAAGGTTCTAGCACCTTTTTCTGGATACAAAAACTCTGCACGGAATCCATCATTCATTGCTTCCCTCTATCCAGGGTCGTCTTTAATATTGACTAGACCCTGGGCAAACATTTTCTTGGGCCCAATCTTCCATGTAATTTTGCTCTCCACATGCTTTGAGACATACAATAAATAGCAGCTAGACTCAAAATAAGTTTACTGAATCAGATTAGGCAGCAATTGCAATTGGTTGCCAGAGGTTACAGTGTATCATTACCGCTCACTGACTGGCTGCTAGAGGTTACAGCACACATTATGGCTCAGTGTTTGTTCTCTAGAGGTTACAGCACATGACTTCTGCTTTTTGATTGGTTGCTAGAGGTTATTGGACATCAATACCACTCACAAATTGATTGCTAGAGGTTACTGCACAATATTACTGCTCACTGATTGGTTCCTAGAGGTTACTGCATATCCTTACCGCTCAATGATTGGTTGCAAGAGGTTAGTGCACAGCATTACTGCTCACTGATTGTTTGCTAAAGGTTACAGCACATCATCTCCTCACTGCCAGCACAACATGGACTGGAGAGATGAGGGGGCCTATCAATAGACAGAAAACTTCTAGGAATCCTAGGACTCCTGGGATCAGTGGAAATGTAGGGGGGGTGATCAGTGGCAATACTGGGGTGTTGATGGGATCCGTGGCAGTGGTGGTGGGGGAGTTGGATTAGTTAGGAGGCAGTACACTGTGACAAATTCTGAATCGGTGCAGAATTGGGAAACTTTAGGCGGTGATCAAGTCAGGGGCCCAACCAGCAGAGGTGACTCTTGCAGAGCAGCCTTTTGTGTCAAGCCAGGGACCGAGCCAGTCAGCAGAGTTGAAGCTTGAGAAGTATCTGGAGTGCCAAGCTAGGAACCCAGCAGGGAAGCATGGGTGATGCTTGAGGGAGATACCACCTGGAAAAGATTTGAGGAGCTCAAGGGATTCAGAGTCAGTAAATCAGTGGGTCTAGTGAGAGACCGGGAGCTCAGTGTTGAAGAACTACAAGAAGCAGTTGTAGAGAAGCTGAAGGAACTGTTACGTTTGAGTTAGGAACTGTTAAAGACTGTTGCCATAGGAGGCAGCATTCCTGCATGTGCAGATGTGGCACCTTGCTGGGACCTTTCCCTGCAAGACTGTCCTCCTATTGAAGTCTTGGAGTCTGCCAATTGAATCTACAACTATTTAAGGGTGTCCTGGCTCTAATCCTCTTTCCCCCAAAAATACAAAAAGGACTGTTAAGAGAAATAAAACCTCTTTTACATCCAAGAAGTGTCTTGTGCCCAATGACTTTCACCATCTTTGCACCCACTATGCCTTACAACCCACTACATATTGAAGGATGTCAGCTATCTTTGGCCTTGGAGGTCCTCATTAGACTGGAAGAGGCAAAAGACTTTGCTACATTTGGCGCCCAATGTGGGGCTAAGGCGTTGTCCTTGCAGCAGTCGCTCATAGCAACTGACTTCAGCTCCATTGGGATTTCGTCTGGCTCCGTGGAAAGGTGGCAAGTAACATTTACTCTTCTTATAGACTGTGTTGTCATGTGTACTATCAATGTGGGGAAGAACCGCACAGTCTCTAGGACTGATTTGTGGGATTCCCAATGATTAAGTCTTATTGACGAAACATGTCTGGGCGTGGTCAGCACAGCAATCACCTGTGACTCCTGACTTACCATACCATCGACTGCTGTAGCGTGCAGAGGAGAGAGAGCGAGTGATCATAAAGGAGGGTGAGACCAAACGAACAGCTTATTTGGGTCCGCCGTGACCGTAACTCACCGCATATCTCTGGATGCTGCTACTTGATGTACCTGTTCCTGTGTGTTTTTTCGGATATGCTGTTTTTTACTTGAAGTGATGTAAGTGCAATGGTTGAAGGGTTTTTGTTGGTTTGAAATAAATTGGCTTTGACATACTTCACTATTAGAGGCACTTTTTTAATTTTCATGTGGAACATATGAGTGATTGAACACCGTTGGAACAGGCCTATTAACCCTGGTGGGGTCACTTTTGCTGTTTTGCCGAACACGAGAGTGTAAGGCATATATTTTTGGTGAGTTTATTTTTTATGGGAGAGGAATCACGAAAGGTGTGGGGAAAGTCACAGTTTTAAGAAGATCTATTCATTCACTTGGATTTATTTTTTCATGTGGACTGGCACTTTTTTCACTTTGTTTTTTTATATGGAATATTCACTTTAATTTTACATGGACACTTTGGAAATAATTTGTCACTGATATAATATTGTTCTGGAATATTAATGTTGGATTTTTTATTCATTTTGTTTTTGTATGATATTTGGTATCAATTATTATACACAATAGTTTTTAGTTTATATTTAGTATAAACACAGCGCCACTATTTAATTACATTTAACCACTTAACGACCGCCCACTGTAAATATACGTCAGCAGAATGGCACCGACAGGCAGAATCACGTACATATACGTGATTGCCTTTGTATAGTTGGGGGGTCCGATCAGACCCCCCTTCTTTACAGTGGGTGGTCGTTTTACCTTCGGGAGCGATCCGGCATGAGGGGACGGCCGTTCGATTCCGGCCACCCCCTCTCGATCGCTCCCGGCGAATGAGAGAGCTTCCCCTGCCTGCCAGGAAGGAGGAAGTGATGTCATCTCTCCTGCGGCGCTCACATATACCGAGCGCCGTACAGGAGAAGATGCAGGTTAGTACACAAAACAGCACACTGACACCAGGACACATAGGCACATAAATCGCCCCCCCCAGGCCCCCCCAGATCACCCCCCAGCCCCCCCCCCAGCCCCCAGTCACAGTGTCACTGATTGCAGTGACCATTTATTTAGTGATCACTGCAATCAGTGACATTTGTGACTGTAAAAGTGTCACTACATTTAGTTTTAGGTCCAGTGTAGCCCCCTAACCCCCCCTAATAAAGGTTTAACCCCCTGATCACCCCCCAGATAACCCTTTCACCCCCTAGCACCGCCGTCACTAAGCAATCATTTTTGTGATCGATGTCTTAGCGTCGGTGATGCTGATCGGTAGCCAGTAATTTTTTTTAGGTTCGCCGCAGGTTTTTATAGCGTCGGGTACCCCCATATATTACCTAATGAGGGTTTAACCCCCTTGATTGCCCCCCAGGTAACCCTTTCACCCCCTATCACCACTGTCACTAAGCGATAATTTTTCTGATCGATGTCTTAGCGTCGGCGATGCTGATCGGTAGCCAGTAATTTTTTTTAGGTTCGCCGCAGGTTTTTATAGCGTCGGGTACCCCCATATATTACCTAATAAAGGTTTAACCCCCTTGATCGCCCCCCAAGGTAACCCTTTCACCCCCTATCACCACTGTCACTAAGCGAAAAAAATTCTGATCGATGTCTTAGCGTCGGCGATGCTGATCGGTAGCCAGTAATTTTTTTTAGGTTCGCCGCAGGTTTTTATAGCGTCGGGTACCCCCATATATTACCTAATAAAGGTGTAACCCCCTTGATCACCCCCCAGGTAACCCTTTCACCCCCTAGCACCGCCGTCACTATGCGATCATTTTTCTGATCGATGTCTTAGCGTCGGTGATGCTGATCGGTAGCCAGTAATTTTTTTTAGGTTCGCCGCAGGTTTTTATAGCGTCAGGTACCCCCATATATTATCTAATAAAGGTTTAACCCCCTGATCGCCCCCCAGGTAACCCTTTCACCCCCTATCACCACTGTCGCTAAGCAATCGTTTTTATGATCGTTGTCTTAGTGTCGGTGATGCCGATAGGTAGCCAGTAATTTTTTTTTAGGTTCGCCGTCAGGTTTTTATATAGCGTCAGGTACCCCCATATATTACCTAATAAAGGTTTTAACCCCCTAATTGCCCCTAGTTAACCCTTTCACCAGTGATCATCATATAAGTGTTACGGGTGACGCTGGTTAGTTAGTTTGCTTTTTATAGTGTCAGGGCACCCGCCGTATATAACCCAATAAAGGTTTAACCCCCTGATCGCCCGGCGGGTGATATCAGTTAGGTTTTAGCATCAGAGAGGGTCTGCGTCACACCCCAGGCAGCGTCAGGTTAGTGCCAGTAGCGCTAACACCCACACGTGAAGCATACACCCTCCTTAGTGGTATAGTATCTGATCAGCTCAATATCTGATCTGATTAGATCTATACTAGCGTCCCCAGCAGTTTAGGGTTCCCAAAAACGCACTGTTAGTGGGATCAGCCCAGATACCTGCTAGCACCTGCGTTTTGCCCCTCCGTCCAGCCCAGGCCACCCAAGTGCAGTATCGATCGATCACTGTCACTTGCAAAACACAACACACATAACTGCAGCGTTCGCAGAGACAGGCCTGATCCCTGCGACTCCAGTGCTGTAGGAGGTGATTTCACCACCACAGTTAATAAAAAAAAGCATATATGCCGAAGCATTGGGGCAGCAGGAGCGGAGGAGCGATTTTTCTCCCAATGCCGCGTATATACGGTCGAAATTCCGACAGAGGCTTGCCCGTGGAAAAGTCTGACCATGTGTACGCGGCATAACTTTTGCGAGAAGATGCCCCCATGCTTCGGCATATATAAATGGTGCATGTATGCCCATCATTAGAAGTGGGTGGATGAAGGGCGGTATTCTAATGGTGGGCATACCCACCGATCAATCTTTTTTTTTCGTTCAGCCAACAGGCTGCATGAAAAAAAAGATTACAATACATGTCCAACAAGGACCAGCAACGTACTGGTATGTTGCTGGACTTTGAATGTTTATACCAGAATGATGCCTGCGGGTTTAGGTATCATCTTGGTATCATTCTTTTCAGCCAGCGGCCGGCTTTCATGTAAAAGCAATCCTAGTGGCTAATTAGCCTCTGGACTGCTTTTAGAAGCAGTGGGAGGGAATGTCCCCCCCCGGATATAAAAAGCGCCATTGGGAAATTGGGGAAAAGTTTTATCACACCGATCTTGGTGTGGTCAGATGCTTTGAGGGCAGAGGAAAGATCTAGGGTCCAATAGACCCCAGTTTTTTCAAAAAAGAGTACCTGTCATTACCTATTGCTATCATAGGGGATATTTACATTCCCTGAGATAACAATAAAAGTGATAAAAATAAATAAATATGGAAGCAACAGTTTAAAAATAAAATAAAAAAGCAAAATTAATAATAAAAAAAAAAAAAAGAAAAAAAAAAAGCACCCCTGTCCTGCCCTGCTCTTGCCCAATGGCGAACGCAAGCGTCGGTCTGGCGTCATATGTAAACAGCAATTGCACCATGCATGTGAGGTATCACCGCGAAGGTCAGATCGAGGGCAGTAATTTTAGCAGTAGACCTCCTCTGTAAATCTAACGGGGTAACCTGTAAATGCTTTTAAAGGCTTTTAAAAATGTATGTAGTTTGTCGCCAATGCGCGTTTGTGCGAAATTTTAAAGCATGTCGTGTTTGGTATCTATGTACTCGGCCTAAGATCATCTTTTTTATTTCATCAAACATTTGGGCAATATAGTGTGTTTTAGTGCATTAAAATTAAAAAAAGTGTATTTTTTCCCAAAAAAATGCGTTTGAGAAATCGCTGCGCAAATACTGTGTAGAAAAAAAAAATGCAACACCCACCATTTTATTCTGTAGGGCCTTTGCTTTAAAAATATATATAATGTTTGGGGGTTCAACATTATTTTCTTGCAAAAAAAAATATGTTTTCATGTAAACAAAAAGTGTCAAAAAGGGCTTTGTCTTCAAGTGGTTAGAAGAGTGGATGTAAGCTTCCTAATGTTGTGTATAAAATGCCAGAACAGTTCAAAACCCCCCCAAATGACCCCATTTTGGAAAGTAGACACCCCAAGCTATATACTGAGAGGCATGTCGAGTCCATGGAATATTTTATATGTTGACACAAGTTGCGGAAAAAATAATATTTTTTTTTTTTTCCACAAAGTTGTCACTAAATGATATATTGCTCAAACATGCCATGGGCATATGTGGAATTACACCCCAAAATACATTCTGTTGCTTCTCCTGAGTACGGGGATACCACATGTGTGAGACTTTTTGGGAGCCTAGCCGCGTACGGGACCCCAAAAACCAATCACCGCCTTCAGGCTTTCTAAGGGTGTAAATTTTTGATTTCACTTCTCACTGCCTATCACAGTTTCGGAGGCCATGGAATGCCCAGATGGCACAAAACCCCCCCAAATTACCCTATTTTGGAAAGTAGACACCCCAAGCTATTTGCTGAGAGGTATTGTGAGTATTTTGCAGATCTCGCTTTTTGTCACAAAGTTTTGAAAATTGAAAAAAAAAATGTTCTTTCTTCATTTTCAAAAACAAATGAGAGCTGTAAAATACTCACCATGCCTCTCAGCAAACAGCTTGGGGTGTCTTCTTTCCAAAATGGGGTCATTTGGGGGGGTTTTGTGCTATTTTGGCATTTTATGGCCTTCAAAACTGTGATAGGTAGTGAGGAGTGAAATCAAAAATTTGCGCCCTTAGAAATCCTGGAGGCGGTGCTTGGTTTCCGGGGTCCCGTACGTGGCTAGGCTCCTAAAAAGTCCCACACATGTGGTATCCCCGTACTCAGGAGAAGCAGCAGAATGTATTTTGGGGTGCAATTCCACATATAACCATGGCATGTGTGAGCAATATATCATTTAGTGACAACTTTTTGCAATTTTTTTTTCTTTTGTCATTATTCAATCACTTGGGACAAAAAAAAAAAAATATTCAATGGGCTCAACAGGCCTCTCAGCAATTTCCTTGGGGTGTCTACTTTCTAAAATGGGGTCATTTGTGGGGGTTTTGTGCTATTTTGGCATTTTATGGCCTTCAAAACTGTGATAGGTAGTGAGGAGTGAAATCAAAAATTTGCGCCCTTAGAAATCCTGAAGGCGGTGCTTGGTTTCCGGGGTCCCGTACGTGGCTAGGCTCCTAAAAAGTCCCACACATGTGGTATCCCCGTACTCAGGAGAAGCAGAAGAATGTATTTTGGGGTGCAATTCCACATATAACCATGGCATGTGTGAGCAATATATCTTTTAGTGACAACTTTTTGTAATTTTTTTTTATTTTATTTTTTTTGTCATTATTCAATCACTTGGGACAAAAAAAAATATTCAATGGGCTCAACATGCCTCTCAGCAATTTCCTTGGGGTGTCTACTTTCTAAAATGGGGTCATTTGGGGGGGTTTTGTACTGCCCTGTCATTTTAGCACCTCAAGAAATGAGATAGGCAGTCATAAATTAAAAGCTGTGTAAATTCCAGAAAATGTACCCTAGTTTGTAAACGCTATAACTTTTGCGCAAACCGATAAATATACGCTTATTGACATTTTTTTTACTAAAAACATGTGGCTGAATACATTTTGGCCTAAATGTATGACTAAAATTGAGTTTATTCGATTTTTCTTATAACAAAAAGTAGAAAATATCATTTTTTTAAAAAAAATTCGGTCTTTTTCCGTTTATATCGCAAAAAATAAAAAATTGCAGAGGCAATCAAATACCATTAAAAGAAAGCTCTATTTGTGGGAAGAAAAGGACGCAAATTTCGTTTGGGTACAACATTGCATGTCCGCACAATTTACAGTTAAAGCAGCGCAGTGCAAAATTCTGAATTCACCTCTGGTCCTTTAGCTACCAAATGGTCCGGGGCTTAAGTGGTTAAATATCACTAATATACATTTACCTTCAAGTGGCAGCTTCAGGGATATTCAGTCCTAGCGCGCAGTGGTGATTTGAGGAAAGAATTTTTGGTTTGGGAAGGCGCAAAGAAAAAGTTTTTTTCTACTTATCTACTGGTATAAATAGATCACATATGACACATTCCAATGAACGACTGCTCAAGCGATAAACGCATCTCATCGAAAGCACTGCTGTTTCTGACTGCTAGCCTCATGCCATTTGTAGTTCTCCTTGTTGGATAGGGCCTGCTGCGCAAGGATATCCCTGCTTCTGCTTTATTCTGTTCATGGATCTGTGCTTCCTCCACCTCTCCTACTGCTTATTGAATATTCATCCACCAGTCATCAGGGACAGCTCTAAAAATTATTAAGCAAGGCTCTACCTATTTAAAGATTACTGCCTCTACGAAGAGACTAAGTGTGGATCACAGAATGGTAAGTCTATTGGGGAATAAAATCAAAAGAGCTTCTTACTTTTTAGAGCACATTAAAAATGCTAGGTAGGTCAAGTAGAATAATAAAAAAAAGATAGATTGCAGTGGCCAATATAGACCAATTCTCTTTCCTTTATGTTGTCCCCTGTGATTTGTTGTGTCTGTAAAATACAAAGTGGGTAGTCATTTATAAACCCAGTACAAAGGAAAACGAGGCAGTTCTGTGACTCACAAATCACACTTTAAACATTTAAAAAAATTAATTTACTTTTCCAAGTGTGCTTTATAAATAGAATGCACTCCAGAAATATATGCAAAGAGACGTTACTTCCATGTTTTTAAAAGTACCTACAAACATCATTAATCATGGGGGTCTCAGATACCTGAAGTGTGAATAGAGGTGAAGTCTGTGAAGTGAATACATGCATCATATCATGGGCAGGGACATTGTAAGTATTATAGCTTCTTTTTCCATGATTTCATTTCTAAGGTGAACCCAAGTCCAGTTAATGCGACATTACCTCTTTTCACAGCAGGGCTTGACTGGGACAAAAATTCGGCCCTGGACTTCATCCAGACCGGCCCACTTTTACAGGTCTCTCCCATGGCGGCCGGACAAATTTTTGGCGCCCCACATGGGCGTGGTCATCTTACTAACTCTTCCCCTTTACAAATATTTCTATGGCAATGACTCAAACACAGAGATGCTCCTCTAAGGAGTTTTCGTTACCCTGGGATCCTCCTACGATCTTTTAACAATAAACAAAATACAGGAAGAGAATACACTAATGGGACCTGGAGGGGGTCTCTCTAATGGACACAGAGAGGACTTTTGTTAGAGAGTCTGTTAGAAAGAGCCCCAAGACATAGCACAGGAGATAGTCAGAGACTGCAGACATACTACCGGAGATGGTCAGAGACTGTAGACACGATACAAGAGATGGTCAGAGACTGCAGAAATGATACAAGAGATGGTCAGAGACTGCAGACATGATACAGGAGATGGTCAGAGACTGCAGACATGATACTAGATATGGTCCAAGACTGCAGACATGATATATGAGATGGTCAGAGACTGCAGACATGATACAAGAGATGGTCAGAGACTGCAGTCATGATACAAGAGATGGTCAGAGACTGCAGACATGATACAGTACATGGGGAGGGTAAGCAGACACAGTACAGGGGGCAGGAGAGTACAGTAAAGGGGCAGTAATGTATTATACAGATATGGTCTACTCAAGCAGAGCTGCTCAGGGAAGTTGCTGTTACAGATCCCACCTATTCTGGCAGGCTGTCACTGGGCTAAATCAAAACTGGAATGACATCTCCCCCCTCTACCTTCCCCTGCAGAGTTTCTGGGTCTCTTCTGGCACTTTGCAGGGGTTAAGGAAGAACCCTGAGGTGGAGCATCTTATTACTGCTGCTGCTTGTGTGGGTGGGATGTGTACTGCACCAATCACATGGGATGAATAGGAGAGGAGGATCAGCAGGGGTTGCTGCAGTACACATTCCACCCACACAAGCAGCAGCAGTAATAAGATCCTCCACCTTTGGGTTCTTCCTTAACCCCAGAACAAAAAAATGGATACTGCCCATTTGCAATGTTTGTGTATGGGGGGAGGGGGGCACACACCTGTGTGAAGGTGAAATGCCTTCAGAGAAGAAGACTGGGAGGGGGGAGGGGAGTGATGGAACTAGTGAGGGACTATTGTTGGGAAGGTGTTAGAAAGAGAATTCCAGTCAGATGGGGAAGAGGCTATATATTAGCATGGCTGCTAAATGTTGGCAAACTTGCTGGGAGAATGTAGCAAGGGTTAACAAGGCTGAGAGGAAAGCAGTGTGACCAGCAGAGATGGATGGATCTGTGTGAGGATGAAAGGAAAGTAGGACGAGATAGTGACTGAGGCTGGGAGGAAGAGAGCAGAGTCTGGAGATATGAGAGACGGATAAGGTGACTGACCTGACATGCAAATAGCAGACCACAGCAAGGGGAACAGTTGGCAGGACAGTGACTGCAGTGCTGGGAGAAAACTTCAAGGTCCCTTCATGCACCTAGGACCCCTGGGCAGTTCCCAGAGGTGCCTGAACATTAAGACAGCCCCTCTCCTCTCACTGCAGACACATCCACCGGGACAGGAAAGCGCCCAGGCACACACACAGGGGAGATGTGACCCGGACAATGAAGCAGATCAGTATGGTGTGACAAGTACAGGAACGATGCCATGTGTGTCTCTCCTTCCCGCATTCAGCTGCCGGAGGGAGAGACACACATGGCATCATTCCTGTACTTGTCACACCATACTGATCTGCCTCACTGTCCAGGTCCTCCCCTATCAGCGTCCCTGGCGACGCCACCGCACACAAGGAGAGGAGGAGGGCACTTTGGCACCCCCCTCTGCAGCGCTCAGGTGCGGAGCACCCCGTTCAGGATAGGCCCTGCTCATCATATGATCCGGAAAGACCGGCAGCCACACACAGCTGTGACATAAGCTTCCTCTGCACTCATTCTCCCGGTCTTTCCTTCCCCCGCTCTCCAACGTGTCTGCTCCTTTCTATACATGCTCCTCAAGGTACCAATTTTATTTTCCAGAAACGCGATGTTTGCGTCGGGGACCCGTGTCTTCACTAATAGTTTCTCCAGCGTTGCCCTCCTAGCTGGTCTTTTATAATATAAGGGGTTTTGAACCTCCCATAAATTGTTAAGCTCCCTGTACCATTCTCTGAACCTGGCCAGGATGTCTGGCTCTTTAAAGGGATTCATATTTGCTGCAAGACAAAACACAAGACAAAAACACTAATGTCAGCCTAAACTCTCATAATCTTATCCCAATATAGGCCTCAATCTAGAAGCAGTATAGGCCACTGATGCCCCAAGTTTAAATTTTCCCTCGTTAGGACGTTCAGCGCTTCCGTTCCTCCTTCCTCCGCACACAGAACGTAGGTACGACACATGCGTTTGCTTTATGCGTATGCGCATGCGTGAAACTCCGCCCGCGTCACCCGCCCCTGACGTTCTTTCTAGTATATTCCCTGCCCCTTCTCTTTCGGCGTGCAGTGGGAGAGACATGGCGGAGACACATCAAGTGCGTAATTCCAGTAACGAGGAGGAAAGCCCGGAGACAGAAACGTCATGATCCAGGAGGAGATATAAGGCCTCAAATATGTCCTTTGTAGAGATGGTGGACATCTTGAAGAGGACCGACTATGATGGGAAGCATGGACCGTACTCCAACCCTAATGTGAGAAAGGCCAAGATCATGTCTAAAGTTGTGAGAAGTCTGCACAGAAATTTTGGGGTACGACGATCCAAGGAGCAATTGAGGAAACGCTGGTCAGACCTGAAATTAAGGGAGCACGACCAGTACAGAAGGATCAAGAAAATGCTTTAAAAAAGTAAGTATTTGTCCTGTGTTCCTATTATTATTATTATTATTACTTGCATGTTGCTCCATGTGCTTTTCTTTACTGTTGGACAGTTCAAAATGGCAACTTTTAGGTTTGTGGGCACAGTAATCGGTCGTAGTAAACATTGTTCGCCCACTAAATATGATGTTTTGGGCAGATACAGGTTAACTACATTTGGTCATGCCTATTTGTATAAAAAGAAGTTCAGTACATTGTTGTCTAGATGTGTTTGTAACTAGAATGAAATGCAAACTTGATTCAGTGTAAAGGAGAGGACACTCAGCAGCTGTTTACACATCTGGACTCATGAGCACTAGTGTGGGACACCAGAACAACCTTTTTAGGGTGTCCCACACAGGTGTTCCAGTGGATAGTTGGGATGTCTCCATGTGTGAAACTTGTCCCAAAAGGGTAAGTATTCCATCTTTGGTAAGGCAAAAAATGATGTCTTCAGCTTGGAACTCTGCCAAAACACACAATTGTACCCCACTTCCAAGCAATGTTTCATATTCCTATTTCTGGCCTCAAATATCTGTGTGCTAAGTATACCTTTTGTTTCATTCTCATAGGGCAGAGAAGACTTGGGACATCTGAGGACACCAGGAACCCCACACCTCAGAAAGAAGGGGAACAGAGGACACCACAACCTCAGGATGTGGAGGGAGTAGAGGTGGAAGAAGTGGGCGAAATTGTCACCACAACAGGTCATTGTCTGTCACCACAGCTTCAGGTAATAGATGTAGGCCTGCATATTTATAATACATGTGTAGCGGGGTGTTCCCCTTTAAGACAGAGAGACAAGAAGTTCCAGGTGAGAGGTGAGTCGGGAGGAAGTAAAGAGACATTATTGGAAGTGAAAGCACAGGAGAGAGAGACTACATCTCCCAGTACATCTTGCAGCACCCAGGGTGCATTGCTCCAGAACAGAGACTGCTGGGGCAGACTTTATAAAGGGGAGGCGGAGTTTTGCTCGCTCTCTTTGGACACCCCTCTCCTAGCAAGAGGATCTCTGTGCTGAACTGCTGTGTGCACAAGGCCTGAAGCCTGGGCCGTGTGCTCCTTTCCAAAGAGCCCTCTGCCAGCCTAGCAGAGCCTTAGAGACATCTAATCCTCCTTGCTGCAGTACACCAGAAGGATTGAAGACTTGGATGTCGGTGGATTCCTGTTCCTAGACGAATCGATGGAGGAAACGGACTTGGACTTGTCTGGGTGGTGAGAGCTGTTTAAAGACAGACACTTTATCTTTACTATTCGTTGGGATTACAAAGTTGTTCTTCAAGTGCACCACCGAAAAGATTGCTAGCGAATATTGTTTCACTGAACTTCCATTTAGATCAGTCAGGCCTGACTGCATAGGTAGACATTGCTGGGTGTTAGTCTACCCATGAGGGGAAGTAGCTGTAAAAGGGCAGCGCTAGAGTTGCATAGCAATACTTTATTATTCTGATTACTCTGTTTATCTTTATTACTGTTTATTACAGGGATCTGCAACTTATCATACTGTTGTTTATTACTTGCCCATTAGCCTCAGTAAAATATCTAGGTCAAGTACATTGGTGTCAGTTTCACTTACTTTAGATGGGAGAAGTTTTAAAGTATATCGCTGTGTGTGTTTGCCATAGGACTGCGTCACCTAAAGTTGCGGTCACGCGGTCCTATCTCCCCTTACTAGCTGTGCCAGTGGGGGGTTGAGCATATTGCCGGGGGTTGGCGGAGCTGTCTTCAGGGCCCAACTAAATCTGCGGCCTTCTTAGTTGGAGGTATCGCTACACGTGGGGTTCTCGTCCGGGATCCTGATACAGCAGATGAACGCCTGAAGTGCCGGCATGGACCCCACCAAAGTAGTCCAATGGTGCGAAGCAGAAGGGACACGCTCAGAAGCGAGCGTGGCCATTGAATTTCCAGGGAGTGACTGGAGAGAGAAACAAATTAAAGAAGTGGTACAAATATTGTCCCCGGATAGAAAGGCTTACGTGGTCGCAATGAGACCAGACTCAAGGACCAACTGCACCTATGCACTGATAGAGTGGGGACAGGATGTCCCTGAAAACTTCCACGGTGCCAGTATAAAATTGTCCGAAAAGACTGAGTTCCACCTGACACATCCCAGTCAGAAGCAGTTAGAACCCTTGGACAGGAAAGCAGGGGCTGCTGTTAAATCGCAGGCAGAGCAACAGCTGAGTGATCTGAAACGACAGTACCGTGACATACAAGAGAGGTTTCAGGAGACTTCCAGTATGATAGCTGAACGCATTAAGGAGTTACGTGTCGCTCCTGAGGATCAGAAAGATGGTCAGATAAAGCCCAAACCTGGGAAGGTACCGAAGAAACGAGCTCAGGGTCGCCTGCAGGAAGTAACCATCCGGAAGGATTTCCGCATTGATGGCCAGATAGGAGAAAGAGGGCAGAAGGACAAACTGTCCTACACCAACCTCCTACACCAAATAGAGTTGGGGTTACAGAAAGGATATCAGGAATCTGAAATTAGAGAGGCTGTAATCCATGCCATCAGCCCAGGTTCAAGTGTCAGGGGCATGTTAGAGAGGAAGGGTGGATTGACCCTGAACCAGCTAAAGAGGATACTGAAAAGCTATTATGAGGAGGAAGATGCCGCTGAGTTATTTCATCGACTGATAAATATGACCCAGGAGAGTGGAGAGACTCCTCAGAACTTCCTATTCCGGGCCATTGAGCTCAAGGACCGCCTGTTGTCCACATCCAAGGATGAAGGAAATGGGGAGCATTTTGGAGTCGAGCTAGTCCAAAAGAAATTCCGGAGATCTGTGACTACGGGATTGAGGAGTGACTACATCAAGCTACAGCTGAAGCAGCATTTGGAAGATCCCTCAACTCCGGATGAGGTCCTCATTGAGAAAATGAATGAAGCAGATAAGATGGAGATTGAGAAGGACCAAAAACAGAGGAAACTTCAATCTCCTAGCACCACAAGTGCCAAAGTACAACAGATAGATGTCCCTTCAGACACTCGGGAGCTTAGTGTACTGGCAGCAAGCACTGAACAGAGATCATGGTCTTCACCTATTCACCACTTCCCCACAAGTCAGACTGGACTGAAGGAGCTGTTCCAGACCCAGAAAGAAATACTAGAGATGATGACGATGTTGATGACTCGTCTGGTGAAACCCCAGACAGAAGAGGTCTCACCACTCATGGCACCAAAGACCCCTACCACTAATCGCTCTATGAAACCAATACAGAGAGCCTGCTTCAAATGTGGAGGAAAAGGACATCTCAGGCGAGTATGCCCAAGCCTGGTAGTTGAGGAAAAGTCCAAACAGCTGGCGGGAAACTTCAGCGGGCCCCGGTGAAGGAGCCAACCGGGTGCCCATCATTTTCAGTGAGTTCCAAACTGAATGAGAAGCTAAGGATGAGAAAAGACAAAACTCCTCAGAGGAACTATAGTATCCCTCAGCAGGGGTACACCCCAAAGAGAGAGGGCCAGACCCCTCAGAAGAGGCACAGCATTCCCCAAAGGGAATGCACACCTAAGAAAAACTATAATATCCCTCAGCAGGTCTGTACGCCCATTAAAAGGAGGGAAATCGATGCATACCAGGCCCAAGAAAGACTAAAGTCAAAAGGGAGATGGACAAGAGAGAGTCCGAAGGGAAAGGACCAGAAGAAGGCGACTCCTGCCAGGCCATATCCGGAGAAGCTGGTAGGCCCATCTCCTGTAGTGCCCATTCAAGTGGAGGGAGTATACACCAGAGCCATCTTGGATACTGGGGCACAAGTGACCCTACTATACCGGGATTTCTACGATAAGCACTTGAGTCATCTGCCCATCCAGAACATAGAGGAGCTGGAAATATGGGGAATTGGAACCCAGAGCTTCCCCTATGATGGCTATCTGCCCATCCGGATGACCTTTGACCCATCTGTGGCTGGGAAGGCCGAAGTGTTTGACACCCTGGCAGTTGTGTGCCCTCGGCCGCCAGGAGCCAACAAGAGCTCCCTTATAATAGGGACAAACACGGACCTGGTCCGAAGACTCCTGACCCCTTTAGTGGAAGAGAAGGGGCAAGCAGCCACCAAGATCCATCCCATGCTGAGGACGGCTTACCAAAGGCTGGTCCTAGAGCAGAAGACCCCGGTGGAGGGGATAGGGAAGGTGTGGAGACTTGGAAGAGGAAGGGTAGTGTTGCAGCCTGGCGAAGTAACCTGTCTCAGAGCCACTGTGAAGCTTACTTGGGAGCAGCCTGGACCCTTTGTCGTGCTGGAATCTGACCCAAAAGGAGAGTCCTCAGGTCTGGAAGTGATACCAGAAGTGATTCCGCTGAAGGTTCTGAAGAAGGCCCATTGTAGAGTTCCAGTGAGTGTTAGAAACACTACCAGAGGCCCCATGGAAATCCCTGCCAGAATGCTGCTGGGCCAGGTGAGCCCTGCTGCCCCGGTTACCCTGTCAGAAGTAAAGGGGACGGGTGAAAGAGGAGATCTTTGGGAGAAGCTGTCCATGGAGAACTTGAATCTATCCAGGGTTTGGAAAGAGAGAGCCAAGACCCAGTTAACTAGATGGGAGAAGATATTCTCCAGAGATGAGTTCGATGTGGGGTGTGCAAGGAGTGCCACCCATCGGATCCGCCTCCAGGAAGACAAGCCCTTCCGAGAGAGAGTCAGGCGGGTCCCCCTAGCAGATCTGGAGGATCTAAGGGAATAACTTGCAGAACTCAAGAGGACTGGTGTGATACGGGAGTCCAGGAGCCCCTATGCCTCTCCCATAGTGGTGGTCAGAAAGAAGAATGGGTCATTGAGGCTCTGTATAGACTACAGGACTCTCAACAGGAAAACCATCCCCGACCAATACACCACTCCGAGGATAGAGGATGCCCTACAGAGCTTGTCTAGAGCCAAATGGTTCAGCGTTATGGACCTCAAGAGCGGGTACTATCAGATCCCTATGCATCCAGAAGACAAGGAGAAGACAGCTTTCATAACCCCAGTGGGGTTCTTTGAATTCAATCGGATGCCCCAAGGTCTGTCTGGAGCCCCAGCTACTTTCCAACGTCTCCTGGAGAAGACTGTAGGAGACATGAACCTTATTGAAGTCCTTGTATACCTGGACGATGTCATTGTCTTTGGGAGAACCTTGGAAGAACACGAAGAGAGGCTGGAAAAAGTGTTGAGAAGACTAAGTGAGGAAGGACTCAAGCTTTCGCCTGAGAAGTGTCGGTTCTATCAGTCTTCTGTGAACTATCTGGGGCACATAGTGTCTGAAGAGGGGGTGGCCACAGACCCTGAGAAATTGGAGGCAGTTACCTCCTGGCCACGACCCACCACAGTAACAGAACTCAGATCCTTCTTGGGGTTCTGCTCCTATTACAGGAGGTTTGTGGAAGGATTCGCCCGAATTGCTAGACCATTGAATGAACTACTCAAGACCGAGGGGGAAGAGGACGACTCAGGGCCCAGGAAGCCGGGAGAGTCAGTCAGAGATCAGTGGAACCAGAAGTGTGAAGAGGCCTTCCAGGCATTAAAGGAGAGCCTAACCACTGCCCCGGTCTTGGCCTACGCAGACCCAACCAAACCCTATGAACTGCACGTGGATGCTAGTCATGACGGTCTGGGAGGAGTACTTTACCAAGAACACGAAGGGCAACTGTGGCCTGTTGCCTACGTGAGTAGGAGCCTGAACCCCTCGGAGAAGAACTACCCCACCCACAAGCTGGAGTTCCTGGCCCTTAAGTGGGCGGTAGTAGACAAACTCAAAGATTACCTATATGGGGCGGAGTTCACTGTGAAGACCGACAACAACCCCCTTACCTACCTTTTCACCACGGCCAAGCTGGACGCCACTGGACACAGGTGGCTGGCCGCACTGTCTGGATTCAGCTTCAGCCTAAAGTATAGGCCAGGGGCTGGGAATCGAGACGCAGATGCTCTGTCCAGGAGATCTCATTCCCCCACCATTGAAATAGAAGATTGGACCCAAGTGGCACCGGACGGGGTGCGGGCCCTTTGTCAAGGAGCTGAATTCCAAGCCCGAGGAGGCTCCAGAGCAGAGGAAATAGGAGTTACCACGGTGGGAGTCCCCAAACACTACTGTGGAGTAGCTCAATTGGAAGAGGACAACCTACCAAGACTGTCCAAGAAGGAATTGAGGTGTGACCAATTGAAAGACCCCATGGGGAGATTGGTCCTGGAGGCCTTGGAGAATCAGGATCCAAACAGACTCATGCGTCAACCTTCAAAAGAAGCTCGCCTGCTGAGGAAGGAGTGGGATAGGTTGCAGTTACATCAGGGAGTGGTCTACCAAAGGGGCCCCTCTGATGACTCAGAAGATAAGTGGCAGCTGTTCCTCCCAGAGAAACATCGGGAGACTGTTCTGATTGCCCTGCATGACAATCATGGCCACCTAGGGGCTGAAAGGACCTTTCAACTTGTCAGAAGTCGGTTCTATTGGCCCTGCATGAGGGCAGAGGTAGAGGAGTACTGCCACTCATGTGCCCGATGCATCCAGAGGAAGACTTTGCCCCATCAAGCTGCCCCAATGGGCCATCTACAAAGTCAAGGCCCAATGGATCTGGTATGCATTGATTTTCTCTGCCTCGAACCCGACCAGGGTGGACTAGGAAATGTTCTGGTGATAACCGACCATTTCACCCGGTATGCCCAGGCTTTCCCGATCAAAGACCAGAAGGCCTCCACCGTAGCCAAGGTACTTATGGAGAAGTACTTTGTCCATTATGGGCTGCCACAGCGACTCCATTCAGATCAAGGGAGGGACTTCGAGAGTAAACTGATCCGGAAGCTCCTGGATTCTTTGGGAATCAAAAAGACTCGAACTACACCTTACCATCCACAGGGAGATGCTCAGCCGGAAAGGTTCAACCGAACCTTGCTCAACATGTTGGGGACTCTGGAAAGTGAGAAAAAGCAACATTGGAGCAAACACATAGCAGCCACAGTACATGCTTACAACTGCACCATCAGTGATGCTACAGGCTACTCCCCATATCGACTCATGTTTGGGAGAGAGGCGAGACTACCTGTGGACCTGGCCTTTGGCACCTCTCTGGACCATTCCTCAGTCACATCCCACAAAGGGTACGTGGACAGGCTCAGACAAAGCCTGAAAGTAGCTTATGAGCAAGCTCAAGCAGCTTCCGACCAAAGGGGGGCTAGAAATAAGAGGAACTTTGACTTGAAGGTCCGGGTGCAAGACCTACAGCCTGGGGATCGAGTGCTGTTACGCAACCTGGGGATCCCTGGGAAGCACAAACTTGCAGACAGATGGAGATCTGAACCTTATGTCATCTGTAGGAAGTTGCCGGGCCTACCTATCTATAAGTTGAAACCAGAAGGAAAGGTAGGCCCACTGAAGACGTGGCATCGGAATCACCTGCTCCCACTTGCTGAGGCAGTTAGAATACCTCTTGCGGGAGACTCCCCTGAACCGGCCTCTATTCTGGATACTCCTAGGCCGAACACTCGGTCGCAGACCTCCCGAGCTGAAGATGGAGAGGCCTCTCAACTTAGTGAAAATGAAGAAGGAGAACTTGATTGGCTGTGGCCTTCCCCAACTCCAGAAACTTCTAATATTGATCTTCCAGCCACTGAAGACACTCAAGATGGGACACTGAACCCAGAAGCCACAGAGTTCATCCCTTCTAGTCCTTCAGCAGAATACTGGGAAGATGCCCAGGATGGTTGTTCAGAGGGAGGGGAGCCTGAGGCGCCAGAGCCAGAAATCCCAAGAGAGCAAAGGGCTCGAAGAGTCATCCGGCCTCCTAAGAAGCTGACCTACCCACAAATGGGGAACAGTTCGGAAGACTCTGTAGTCACTGCTAGAAGGAATGCTGAGAATCCGGATCCTTCCACTGTCCATTTAGTGGAGGGCAACCCCAGCTCACTCTCTGGCACAGTTAGACAGGTCGCCCCCACTGAAGCGACCTGTAGACAGGACAGCTCCCCATCCTATGATGATTGGTGGGAGGCTCCTCTGTCAATCCTATGCAACCGCATTGAATCTAAAATGTTTTGCAGATCTAAAAATGTTAGATGTCTTTGGGGACCAAAGAGTTCAAGTGGGGGGAGTGTGTAGCGGGGTGTTCCCCTTTAAGACAGAGAGACAAGAAGTTCCAGGTGAGAGGTGAGTCGGGAGGAAGTAAAGAGACATTATTGGAAGTGAAAGCACAGGAGAGAGAGACTACATCTCCCAGTACATCTTGCAGCACCCAGGGTGCATTGCTCCAGAACAGAGACTGCTGGGGCAGACTTTATAAAGGGGAGGCGGAGTTTTGGTCGCTCTCTTTGGACACCCCTCTCCTAGCAAGAGGATCTCTGTGCTGAACTGCTGTGTGCACAAGGCCTGAAGCCTGGGCCGTGTGCTCCTTTCCAAAGAGCCCTCTGCGAGCCTAGCAGAGCCTTAGAGACATCTAATCCTCCTTGCTGCAGTACACCAGAAGGATTGAAGACTTGGATGTCGGTGGATTCCTGTTCCTAGACGAATCGATGGAGGAAACGGACTTGGACTTGTCTGGGTGGTGAGAGCTGTTTAAAGACAGACACTTTATCTTTACTATTCGTTGGGATTACAAAGTTGTTCTTCAAGTGCACCACCGAAAAGATTGCTAGCGAATATTGTTTCACTGAACTTCCATTTAGATCAGTCAGGCCTGACTGCATAGGTAGACATTGCTGGGTGTTAGTCTACCCATGAGGGGAAGTAGCTGTAAAAGGGCAGCGCTAGAGTTGCATAGCAATACTTTATTATTCTGATTACTCTGTTTATCTTTATTACTGTTTATTACAGGGATCTGCAACTTATCATACTGTTGTTTATTACTTGCCCATTAGCCTCAGTAAAATATCTAGGTCAAGTACATTGGTGTCAGTTTCACTTACTTTAGATGGGAGAAGTTTTAAAGTATATCGCTGTGTGTGTTTGCCATAGGACTGCGTCACCTAAAGTTGCGGTCACGCGGTCCTATCTCCCCTTACTAGCTGTGCCAGTGGGGGGTTGAGCATATTGCCGGGGGTAGGCGGAGCTGTCTTCAGGGCCCAACTAAATCTGCGGCCTTCTTAGTTGGAGGTATCGCTACACATGCTTTTTAATATTTTTTTTAGGTGATGTGCTGGTTGTGGAAGAACAATCTCATCATTTCACAAGTGCTAGTGCACAAATCCTAATCCAGGACATCATGGTGTGTAGTCGGGAAATAGACATCATAAGGAATAAACTCAATGATCTTGAACAAAAAATGAAGAACATGATTGATGTGTTAGGGAGAATCTAAATATCAACAAAATGCCACCATTTAAAAAAAAATTGTACAAAAATTTGAAAATTTTTAGAACATTTTAAAAGCCAGATTTTAAAGATGCACACAGGGGGGGTTATTTACGAAAGGCAAATCCACTTTGCACTACAAGTGCACTGCTAATGCACTTGGAAGTGCAGTCGCTGTAGATCCGAGGGGGACATGCAAGGGAAATAAAAAACAAAATTTTTGCTTGCACATGATTGGATGATAAAATCAGCAGAGCTTCCCCTCATTTCAAAGCTTCCCCTTAGATCTACAGCGATCTACAGCGACTGCACTTACAAGTGCACTTGTAGTGCAAAGTGAATTTGCCTTTCGTAAATAACCCCCAGTGTGTCAACATGTGCTATCTCCCATCAGGGGATATCAATGTACGCGTTTTGTGGGTGCAACCCCTTCCTCGCAACTCATGTAGGTGAGAAGAAGAGGTTGCACCCCCAAAACACGTCCATTGATCCCCATGATGGGTGGGAGATAGCACATGTTGACATTAGGCATGGGATCAGGAAGGAAATCCCCATTTCGAATCCCAATTTTAGTGCATCTTCAAAATTTGGCTTTTACAGGGGTGACATCACCCCATTCGATGAAGGCAAGATCAACACAGTTTTGACATACTATAATGTCTGATATTGCCTTCAGTCTTTCAAGGTTGAACTTTGTAAGTTCCAGAGTTGTGTATGTTATGTTTTGAAACATGCCTGTTTAGGCAAAAAAAAAAAAAAAAAATTGTAATACTTTAGAAAAAAAAATGTTTTAATTTACCCCAAAATTTTATAACGCCCATGTGAATGTGCACGGAGTAAAACATGTTCTACTCAACAATGTGTGGTTTCTTCTTTCAATGCTCAATACCAGTTTTTGTATCAGGTTGGTGTTTACAGTGACATCGGGGGTTATGTACTAAAGGAAAATCCACTTGGCACTATAAGTGCATTAGGAGAACCTAGGAGACAGCTAAAAGAAACACAAGCAATAAATTAAATTCCAGATTTTATCAGATAATTTTTTTTTATTATTTTATAAAATCTTAATTAATTGTCTGGCATAGCAATGGCCCCCCTACCCGTAAAATAATCAACATATTTTTGGCGAACTTCACGGGCGCTTTGGGGGGGCAAGCCAGGACGGCCAGATGCCAGGCCCGTCGGGGGATTCCCAGGAATGCCCAACTGAGGCAACATAATTTGGTGAATTTTGCCTTAAAAAGTTGTGCAGTATGCAGCATGATAAAACGAAGTGGTTCAGTTTGTAGTCTGCCATATGAATTTCTGTCAGAAATAGGAAGAACTGGCTGGCCATTATCCCGAAGGCATTCTCAACAACTCTTCTGGCTCTGGCCAGCTGGTAGTTAAAAACCCTCTGCTCCGGGGTGAGGGTCCTCTGGGGGAATGGCCTCATAAGATGATCACCCAGACCAAATGCTTCATCTGCGACGAACACAAATGGGAGTCCTTGCAGGTTGTCTTCATCAGATGGCAATGCCAGGCCACCACTCTGGAGACGTTGGGAAAACTCCGTCTGGGCAAAGACTCCACCATCCGACATCTGCCCATTCTTCCCCACGTCCACATATAGAAACTAATATTGTGCCGACACCACCTCCATCAACACGATACTATTGAACCCCTTATAGTTATAATAGTATGACCCCGAATGGGGTGGTGGCACGATGCAGACGTGTTTCCTATCTATTGCCCCTCCGCAGTTAGGAAAGTCCCACCGCTCGGCAAAATGGGATGCCACAGTCTGCCATTCCTGTGGCGTTGAAGGAAACTGTGGAGTCAAACCAGAATAGTTTTTTTGTACTTTTGCACATAACATTGCAAGCAGATTATACAAAAACATTCTTGGCCAACATCAGTATAACATTTATTTTAAGGAGTATTTAACCACTTCAATACAGGGCATTTTCACCCCCTTCCTGCCCAGACCAATTTTTCATTTTCAGCACTGTCGCATTTTGAATGACAATTGCGCGGTCATGCAACACTGTACCCAAATGAAATCTTTATGAGTTTTTTCCCACAAATAGAGCTTTCGTTTGGTGGTATTTGATCACCTCTGCGGTTTTTATTTTTTGCGCTATAAACAAAAGAAGAGTGACAATTTTGAAAAAAACCACAATATTTTTAACTTTTTGATTTAATAAATATCACATTTAAAAAAATATATATATTTTTTCCTCAGTTTAGCCCGATATTTATTCTTCTACATATTTTTGGTAAAAAAATCGCAATAAGCGTATATTGATTGGTTTGCGCAAAAGTTATAGCGTCTACAAAATAGGGGATAGTTTTATTGCATTTCTATTTTTTTACTAGTAATGGCGGCGATCTGCGATTTTTATTGTGACCGTGACATTGCAACGAACATATCAGACACTTTTGACACATTTTTGGGACCATTCACATTTATACAGCGATTAGTGCTACAAAACTGCACTGATTACTGTGTAAATGTGACTGGCAGGGAAGGGGTTAACATTAGGGGGCGCTGAAGGGGTTAAATATGTTCCCTGGGAGTGATTCTTATTGTAGGGGGAAGGGACTCACAAGGGGAGGAGACTGTTCTGTGTTCCTCTGTACTGACAGGAGGTGGATCTGTGTGTTTACACACACAGATCCACACTCCTGCCGTGATCACGGGCAACCGGGTCCCGAACGATGCCGTGGGCGCGCGTGCCCCCATATGACGTCCACCCGGAGGGAGACAAGGTTCCTGCCGACGTCATATTACTATGGCTCGGTAGGGAACTGGTTAAAGACAAAAATATAAGGTCCACTTATCAGATTCCTCACCCCCTCTGATGGCCCATTGTAAACATTTTAGGGGGGGGTTCTAGATGAGATTGGGAGCCCAAAAAATAGCCTATGCCACTCTGCCTGAATTTAATGAGAACAAAAACATTTGTACACATTTTAGGGGGTGTTTAGGGTAAAGCACTACAATGGAGCT
The DNA here is from genome assembly GCA_029206835.1 of Rana muscosa. Lineage (NCBI taxonomy): Eukaryota > Metazoa > Chordata > Amphibia > Anura > Ranidae > Rana > Rana muscosa. The sequence continues at coordinate 221,294,880 of CM055122.1, forward strand.
GACAAAATACATTGTTAAGTGACTTGGCTAGGTGTTTATGGGCCCAGGAAAGCATGCTGGAGAGGTTAGTGAAGGCAAATATGCATGTAGGCCAAAAAAGGAGCATTAAAAGCTTACAGCATGCATGGGGACAAAGGGGACATTCACAGCATATTACAATCATGGTAATTAGGGAATGATGAAAGAAATACAATACATTAGCATACATTAAATACATAGAATGTGATTTTAAAGGAGAAAACTTACCTTAATATAGTCCTTCTGCAGGACTTGTAGGATGGCAGAACAGGTCTCTGGGATAATGATCCCCAGAGCCTGGGGGGAGATGCCTGTCGAGAACTTGAGGTCCTGCAGACTTCTCCCTGTCGCCAAGTATCACAACGTGGCGACTAGCCTCTGCTCAGGAGTGATGGCTTGCCGCATGCAGGTGTCCTGCTTCATAATATAAGGGGACAGCAAAAGCCAACAGACGGTAAAAAACGGGGTTTGTCATCCGGAGATAATTCCTGAAATTATCAGGATTATTCTCCTGGATCTCCCGCAGCAAAGGCATATGACAGAATTGGTCACGCTGGAGCAACCAATTCTTCGTCCATTAACTCCTCCTCACCCTGTTCATGGACTGAGCTTGGGTCAAAGCAAGAACCCCAACACCAAGCCCATGCACAGCCTAACTCTACCCGCAACATAGCTAGAAAACGGTCGGCTGGTCAGAACGAACTAACAGAATTTACTGAAGAACAGAAAGGCCTATGAAGAACGACCTGAAAATCAGAAATGAGCGCACAAGAACGCACTGAACAGCAGAAAACGATCTGAAAAGCACGAAGGCTGAAAAGCGCGAAGCGTCTCTCACCAAACTTTTACTAACACGAGATTAGCAAAAGCAGCCCAAAGGGTGGTGCAGTTGGAATGGAACTTCCCTTTTCTAGTGACGTTGTACGTGTTGTACGTCACCGCATTCTTGACGGTCGGAATTTGGTGTGACCGTGTGTATGCAAGCCAAGCTTGAGCAGAATTCCGTCGGAAAAAACATCCGATTTTTTTCCAACGGAAAATCCGTTCGTGTGTACGTGGCATAAATGTACCATAGTTTGTAGACGCTATAACTTTTGCAAACCAATAAATATATGCTTATTGTAATTATTTTACCCAAGACATGTGGCTGAATACATTTTGGCCTAAATGTATAACAAAATTTTAGTTTATTGAATAAAAAATAAAAAAATAGAAAATATAATTTCTTTTCAAAATTTTCTGTCTTTTTTTGTTTAGATCGCAAAAAATAAAAATCCCAGTGGTGAATAAATACCACCAAAAGAAAGCTCTATTTGTGGGAAAAAAGTACACAAATTTAGTTTGAGTACAGCGTTGCATGACCGTGCAATTACCAGTTAAAGCAGAGCAGTGCCAATTTGCAAAAAGTGCTCAGGTCATTAAGGGGGTAAAACCTACCGGGGCTGAAGTTGTTAAAAATGACTTAAAAATTAGCCATTACATTGCCCAATGCATATTAACCCTTTTAATGGGCAGTGGATTATTTCTAAGATGTTTAAAGGATCATAATTGTTTAGGAAGCACTTTGCTTCTGATAAAAACGAAACATGTTAAAACACGCTACAGCTGACATTTGTAATCGTTTTTACTTTGTTCTAAATTTCCCGGATTTACACTATGTTGGTTTTATTTTTTGTTTTCAACTCAGCGACTGTGTATCTGGTTCCTGTCCCATATACTGGGGGAGAGATGTAAAGTTTCAGTAGAATTGAAGATGTAATCCTATTTAGCTGTTCTGCTGTGGAGATTGAGAGAATACAGACGATTACCTGGAGAACGGAGGATTGGAGTGTAAGAAAGGGCATGCCAATAGACAAGATGGGTCCTCTGGATGAACTTCTGTGTACAGGCTAATATATGTTCCCGCTTGTGCTCGCAGAAATTGGGCACTTGCTAATATAAATGCGCATGCGTGCATACCCATGTGTGCTGGTGCTCACGTGCACTTGTGACAGATGTTGGCACCAAACAGGCTATTTAAACTGGGCCAGTGCTCAGGATCAGTGCTGCTTTGTATTCAGCCTCCTGTGTATCCTGTGATTTTGAATCGTGATTCCAGTTGTTGACCTGGCTCGTTTTGACCACTCTATGAACTCCGCCTGCACTGACCTTGGCTTGCCTCTGACCTCTGCTTCTGTCTGCTTCATTGGCTCCTGCTTCTCTAATCGGTTCCAGACCTGGCTTGTTTCCTGACCACACTCTTACCTTTGCCTAGTACTTAATCCATCCTGTCTGTGTAGAACCCAGCGTGCCTGACCCTGCCACTCTTTCTGCTGTCATCGGTACCGCCTACCACCCTGCTGTTTCGGATGTCCTACTATCTTCTACCAGCAACCGTCTCAGCTGCCCACTGTCACCCGTGCCAGCCTGTCTCAGTCTGCTGCCTACCAGCTCGCTTGCTTACTGGAGTCTTCTGACTACTTCAGCTGCCCAGGTTGGACACCTGCCCTGCTGCTAGGAAGACTTACAGGCACTCGTGTCACTCTGTACTCCTGTGCCTCCTGTCTACACTATCAGGGGCCTCGAGTCAGAGGTGTAAGAGAGGCCTTCCTCATTATATCAGGCCCTGCTACAAGGTACGTGAAAGTTAGGCTGCAACATAAGCATTTTGTACACCTTCAGAAATGCAGGTCTAACATTTCCGGTAACTGCTAAATCTGATAGATATTTGTGTTTATTTGAAAGTACGCCTGTTGGAGTGTATAGTTCCTACTGCAATGAGTGCTGCCAGTAGGGTTGCCACCTGTCCGAAATTCACCCAGACAGTCTGGGTTTTGAATCATGTGTCCAGGTTTAAGTCCACCTGACACATTGTTCAGACAGGAATATGGCTCGGACCAGGGCTTGACAGGAGGGTGAGGGGGCACTATGTGTGCCACATTACTATTCTCTTTGGGGTGCCCAAAGGTGTCTCAGGTCTGTTGCAATCCTAAAAATATTTACCATGCGCCGCTAAAGGGTTCGGGTTTGGCTTGAAGAAAAAGTGGCAACCCTAGCTGCCAGGCCATAGTAAAGATGATTGGAGAAACAGTAGGAAAGTTGCAGAAAACAAAACTGAAAGTAAAGAACGTGGCTTTTTAGCGTGAAATAAAAGGGAAGAATGCTTGAGTGATTTGTGCCTTCCAAGAGACAATGCAGAAGCCTGCAGCCTGCATTGCAGTACAGCAATAGAGCTGGAGCTAGAACCACAACCACATACATGTAAATGTAAAATGATGGAGGGGTGATTAAATTTGACTATTATAAGAGATTTATTTATTTTTTTGCTCCAGGAAATTGCACTTTTGCACTGCTTTTTTTTAAATGAACCTATTAGCTCCAGTGAGTCAAACCAGTTTGGATATCTTCTGGCATGTTTCACAATGTAAACACTATTTAACAAGCATTTTGCTGTGTAAAATCAATCAATATGCAGCATGTCTTTATCCTTGTCCTGGACATCAAAAGCAGGTAGTTTTTCCCTGCCTGAATGCACAGCCTCAAGTCTGTCTGCCCAGTGGAAATACAGAACCGCCTTTTCTGCTCAGTGAACTTGGGCATCATTGGCAGACTCTTGAAACAGTATCTGTTGTGCGCTAAGGGTCATCTGCCGGACACTAACATAGGCAGACAATTCCCAGTGAACTTTATATGGCCTAACTAAAATGTAGAATTTCAAGCCTGGAGCAAAGTGTGCAATGAGGTAAGCGGCGAGCCGCAGTATTAATTACGCGACAATAAGGTTAATACATATTGATGTACTATAAATACCAATGGAACACATACATAGGCAGTTTGCATAATCAATAATTGGAATTTCATGTAACTGCATTTGTTGTGCCTAGGGTTGTGTTCTGCTGTATTATCTAACTACTGCATTGACTGATTTTATTTGTTGGTGTTGCTAGTATAAAACAACATAAATTTGTCAAATCAGATAAAAAGTTAGCCTAATTTATCCAATTTTTTTTTTTGACCAGGGCAACCAATCATTTTTTTCTTAAACAAAAACCTGTATTTGAAGCGTATCTCAGCCCCCAAAACAAAAACGTAATATATTTCATTAGTTTCCTTTTTTCAGGCTTGTTCGTCTTTATTTTCATCTGGTTATCCCACTATTACCACTTTCTGCTCTAGGGCAATAACGCTCACTCCGTGTGCTGTATCTAAGGAGGACCAAAACTTTCATCCTGATTTAGGCTACCAACACCTCCCCCTTTTCTCTTCTTATTACATATAGGAATGTGATTTGTAGTTCACAGAGGTTAGCTGAGAAGCTTATAATGTTGTTTGAGATATCAGTTCAGTAGAAAGGAGTTTTCAAGGACACAACATTTCTGGCAGGATCAACATGTTTTTTTCTACTGAAACCCAAAAAATGTGTTTCACAGAAGATTATACCAGGAGTGGACTGTGATTTGGCAAAGCATCACGTGTGTGTTAGTAGAGTGCACAGAGGTGGACTATCATATGCAGGTGAAACTCGAAAAATTTGAATATCGTGCAAAAGTTCATTTATTTCACTAATGCAACTCAAAAGGTGAAACTAATAAATGAGAGACTCATTACATGCAAAGCAAGATAGTTCAAGCCGTGATTTGTCATTATTGTGATGATTATGGTTTACAGCTGCTCATGAAAACCCCAAATCCACAATCTCAGAAAATTTGAATATTACATGCAATCAATAAAACAAGGATTGTACATAGAACAATATAGGACCTCTGAAAAGTATAAGCATGCAGATGTACTCAGTACTTGGTTTGGGCCCCTTTTGCAGCAATTACTGCCTCAATGCGGCGTGGCATGGAAGCTATCAGCCTGTGGCACTGCTGAGGTGTTATGGAAGACCAGGATTCTTCAATAGCGGCCTTCAGCTCTTCTGCTGTCACGGATGCCTAACACGGCATCCAGCACAGGGTACGCAGATCAGTGGGCTGCACTAAAGGAATTAGGCACAAGGTAAGTAAATATATATATACGTTTATTGAAAGGATAATTTATAAATAATAAGGCAACCAGCAAACAACCACAGTGACACACAAAACAACTCCCTACACCAACGTGAATATAGGTTTGAGATTTAAGCATAAATGTAATCAAGCCAGGGTCATACACAAGAGATCAGTCCGATTGAACAGGGAGCCGGAAGGGACAACAGGATGAAGGGATGAGTCTGCAAGACAGGGGTCCAGGGATGGATGCAGGGTTCAGGAACACAGGATACAAGGTAACAGATAACAGGTCACAAGGTTCAGGTTCAGGTTCAGGTTCAGGTTCAGGTTCAGGCATACAGGTCTGGGTTCCAAGACAATACCAGAGCAAATGCTTTAGTGTCTGCTGGGTATTTATATTTATACACACCTCCTGCAATCAGTCTCAGGTGACGCCTGATTGCAGGAGATGATTTAGGCTCCAGACAAATGGGAGACACCCGCTGGTGGCCACCAGAACTGCACCCTTTGGTGCTGAAAGCAATAGCACCACCAGCAGGTGACCCAGGCAATGACACTGATCATGACATCTGCATTGTTTGGTCTCATGTCTCTCATATTTCTCTTGGCAATGCCCCATAGATTCTCTATGGGGTTCAGGTCAGGCGAGTTTGCTGGCCAATCAAGCACAGTAATCCCACGGTCATTGAACCAGGTTTTGGTGCTTTTGGCAGTGTGGGCAGGTGCCAAGTCTTGCTGGAAAATGAAGTCAGCATCCCCATAGAGCTCGTCTGCGGAAGGAAGCATGAAGTGCTCCAAAATCTCCTGGTAGACGACTGCGTTGACCCTGGACCTAATGAAGCACAGTGAACCAACACCAGCAGATGACATGGCTCCCCAAATCAACACAGACTGTGGAAACTTCACACTGGACTTCAAGCATCTTGCAGTGTGTGCCTCTCCATTCTTCCTCCATTCTCTGGGTCTTTGGTTTCCAAATGAGATGCAAATTTTGCTCTCATCAGAAAAGAGGACTTTGGACCACTGAGCAACAGACCAGGTCTGTTTTTCTTTAGCCCAGGTAAGACGCTTCTGACGTTGTTTGTTGTTCAGGAGTGGCTTGACAAGAGGAATACGATATTTGAAGCCCATGTCCAGGATCCGTCTGTGTGTGGTGGCTCTTGATGCACTGATGCACTGACTCCAGCCTCAGTCCACTCCTTGTGAAAGTCCCCAACACTTTTAAATGGCCTTTTCCTGACAATCCTCTCCAGGCTGCGGTCACCCCTGCTGCTTGTGCACCTTTTTCTTCCACACTTTTCCCTTCCACATAACTTTCTATTAATGTGCTTTGATACAGCACTTTGGGAACATCCAACGTCTTTTGCAATTACCTTTTGAGGCTTTCCCTCATTATGGAGGTTGTCAATGATGGTTTTCTGCACAACTGTCAGGTCAGCAGTCTTTCCCATGATTGTGATTCCTACTGAACCAGACAGAGACCATTTAAAGGCTCAGGAACCCTTTGCAGGTGTTATGGCTTAATTAGATGATTAGAGTGGGACACTTTAAGCCTAGAATATTGCACCTTTTCACAATATTACAATTTTCTGAGATTGTGGATTTGGGGTTTTTATGAGCTGTAAGCCATAATCATCACAATTATGACAAATCACGGCTTGAACTATCTTGCTTTGCATGTAATGAGTCTATCTCATATATTAGTTTCACCTTTTAAGTTGCATTAGTGAAATAAATGAACTTTTGCACGATATTCTAATTTATCGAGTTTCACCAGTATGTACTCTTTTTGTATATGTAGGCACTTACTTATTAATTGTAATATATTTTTGTATGTGTTGAGGTATAGATTTGCAATATACTGATTATAGGTACATTAATAATTGTTTGGTTGCGCTACACATTTTTTTGGTTTCAATATTTTTGATGTGGGAACAGATAACAGTGGTAAGCGGCAACAACACATAGACACTACAGCTATATATTTTTTTAATAATATCTGTTTATTTAAGGAAATGGCAAACAGAATAGACAGAAAGACAGGTACATTGTGTAGATACAAGTACGTATACAAATTCAAACAATTAACACCCGTAGACCTTCAGGGAAGGGAAACTTAAATGTGAGGGAGGCAAGAAGTGGAACCAAATGTAAAGACCTTGGTCTTGGTAAGCATTTGGAGAATTCATTTACAATCAAAATACAGCTATTTTTAATTTTAAAAAAATTTGGTTAAGCGCAAGTGTTTTTTGCTTTTTGTATGTTTTTTTCTACAGTGCTTTAGGCTGGGTTCACACTGGTGCGAATTGGATCCAATTCAATTTGCATGTCAGGATACTGTAACTCTCAATGCAGCAGGTTCACACATCTCCGGGATGCCTACGGAGCAGTTTGCAGAAGAGTCCTGTGCATCTTCTGATCTGTTTGAGGTCCGAATTCAGCCAAAAATTCTGCCCCAATTCGGACCTGAAACGGTGAACAGGGATGCAGCGGACCCCTGCTGTGAGCCGCTCCGCACAACAGTGTGAACCCAACCTTAAAGTACAGAATTTACACAGCTATACTGAACTTGTAGAGGCAGAGGGCCAAGATCTGATGTCACAAATTGCACAGGCCTGAGTGGAGAGAAGGGAAGCATAGCGACACATGTACATTTTGTAGCTGGGTGTCTGCCACTGGGATTCACAATGTCACTGTACCTCTGGTGCTGGTGCAGATCAATCTGTAACCTGCTGCTTGTGTAAGGCAGAATCACTGCATCTGAGTGCAGCTGCAAGCAGGACTGCGGCTCATGAACGACCTCTCAGATGTCCCCAGGCCAAGAAAGCGAGCTCGCTAAGTTACAGTCAAATTTATAGACCATACCAGAATCCCCTGTTTCAGATTGTTGGGATTTGTAGTTTCAAAGTGGCTTCAAGATTCAGTAAATGTTAGCTATAGGACCACAAGTCCAAACATCCTCTGCTTCAGAACAGAAAGCACAATCTTCCTCTACAGGCAGGAGAGATGCAATGACCTTGTCTATGAACATAATGGGGAAAATAAACAGTCTATGGTTCTTTTTTGGCAATGTCTCTTCTCCTCCATTTTTAAAGTGATTGTAAAGTCTTGTTTTTAAAAAAATAAAATAACAAACATGTTATACTTACCTCCTCTGTGCAGTTGGTTTTGCACAGAGCAGCCCGGATCCTCCTCTTCTCGGGTCTCTCTTCACTGCTCCTGACCCCTCCCTCCTGTCGAGGGCCCCCACAGCAAGCAGCTTGTGTCCATTCAGACACAGAGCTGCCGTTCGGCCCCGCCTCCTCTCTCTCTGCTGATTGGCTAACTGACTTTAATTAATAGCCGCAGGAGCCAAAGCCACCACTGCTGTGTCTCAGCCAATCAGGAGGAGAATCCTGGATGGCCGAGGGATTTGTGGATATCGCTGGACAGAGATGGGGCTCAGGTAAGTATTAGGGGGTGCTGGGGAGGCTGCTGCACACAGAAGGCTTTTTCTCTTAATGCATTAGTATAAAGAAACCTTCTGCCTTTACAACTCCTTTAATAGCCCACACCTGGCTACATTATTTTTTTTTAGAAACAGACTTTTCTTACTCACCTTCCTGAATAGTTGACCTAAGCATGGAAGGGGCAATGGAATTATCTGTGCCACATTCACACTTGCCAGTCCTTTTTTGAGGTGGTATCTTGAACTGCAGTAACCAGTGGTTGAAATAAAAACATTTATGATTTCAAGGAAATAGAAAGAGATTTATATATTTGATCTGAAATATCATATTAAATATCAACATAAAAATTTAGCACTACCCCCGTAGGAGCTGCTGGTTTAATTTTTGGGTCTGCCGTTACCTCACTGTTCACCATATCCGCCATAGGGGTCCCATTGGAGAGTTGTTCACAGATGATTGTCCACACCAAACACTCAGGCCTCCTACACACGGACAGTTTTCTCGTCAAGAAACGACAAGAAAACTGCTGGGAGAGCTTTCTTGCCGAGAAAACCGGCCGCGTGTACGAGGCTTTCAGGTTTCTCGTAAAAAAAAATGGCCAGAATCTCAACGAGAAAAATAGAGAACCTGCTCTCTATTTTCTCGTCGGGATTCTTGTCAGCCTGTTTCCCGACGAGAAACCCGAGCGTGTGTATACTTACCTGTCGCAGTGGAAACCCGCGCATGCTCAAAATGACTTTGACACATGTGCGGTAGCTTCCTAGGCATAGGTAAGGTGTAGCAAGATGGCGGCGATGGCATAGAATGTGACGAGTGCACGCTCGTCGTAGTCGATGACGTCACCGCGTTCGTGCCATTCAAAAGAGGCGGTTCTTTTGAAGTGTACGTGTGTACACTCGGCCGGGACAAGATTCTTGTCAAGAATCTTGTCAGGAAAAACAACGGGTTTTTTCCTGACGAGATTCTCGGCCGTGTGTACTAGGCTTTAGTCTCTTTTTCCCAATGCTTTTATTAACAACTTCAGATAGAGGGATGGAGGGTTGGGGGAGATTCAGGTACCTTGTTTTGCGGATCACGGGTACTTCTTTGATCCAGAGGACAAACAGCTTCCACAACTGGATCTAGCAACCACCGGATAGGCCTCTCTCACTGACCTAGCAGCCGGTGCGGTACTCGGTCAGTCTCTGCCACAGACTTGTTGAATATACTAGAGTCGTTGTACAATTCTCTGCCACAGGATTGTATAACCAAGAACTTTTGCAAAGTCAAAGAACAGTTACACAGTACCAGTTTCTTTCAGCCATCCGGCAATACTGTGAGGTAGATTGGCCGGGATGCGTCCTCCAAATGAGTCTCCAGGCTCTTCCTGATATACCAGCCTTTTTGCTCGGTCCTCTCTGAGAAAACTCCTCCCCTGGTTTCTCCAATTGCTCGGCTTCTCCCCACAGGCAAGACAGCACAGGACCACCCCTGGACCAGTAGACCCCAGAAACTCCTGGGCCTACTTTCAGTAACGATGCCTCGGGCCAGCAGGCCCCGAGGCAGAAGAACTGCTATGACATACCTTAGGCCAGGAGGGCCATCAGGTCAGAGAGACCTGAAAACGGTGTCTGTCTCTTAAATACCCTCTCCCAGAATGCACAGCGGGGGAACCACTCCCACTGGGCTGTTTCTGGGTGAAGAGGTACTCAATGCATCCAGCCTGTTGTATTTCCAAACACTGACCGGTGGTGACAGCGACACCTACGGCCAAGTGGAAAACACACAACACAGCTGAACTGGAACAGAAACCAGCAATTTAACATAATCAGTCTGAGCTAAACTACAGCTCAGATAAACCTAAATTTACATATAGTGCCTACTCATTAGGAGCATGGCGCTACAAAATGTTGAATTTAGTAAGAAAGATAAGCAAAATTTCATGTGAAAAACATGGTGTTATATATCAAGCTTCAAGCCGTCTGAAACGGTGAGGATGTTTGGCTTCCTAATGTGAATGATTTTATTTACAGACTTTAAAATATGAAGCAATTACACTGCATGAAATATGTATTAAAGCACAGTATGTAAACACACAGTGGTGCGTTACATTCCTACCAGGCTAGTATAACAGGAAAGAAAATATGTTTCTTTTTCTCACATATGAATAGCTTTAAACAATTGATTTATTATGATTCCTTTTTTTTTGTTTGTTTTGCAGTTTATTCCTTCATGACGAAGGGTAAAAAAAAAATCTTAAAAATGAATTAAAGGCAGTCTTTTCAAAAAAAAAAAAGCAAAAACAAACATGTTATACTTACCTGCTCTGTGCAGTTGTTTTGCACCATCTGTACCCCTCCGGCGCTTGTGGCCCTTCTCTCCTGCGGATTCCCCCCAGAACAAGCAGCTTGCTATGGGGGCACCCAAGCAGGCTCGCTCCCAAGCCGCTGCTCTGCGTGTCTATTCACACGCAGAGCCACAGCTAGGACCTACCCCTCTCTCTTTTTATTGGCTCACTGGATGTGATTGACAGCAGCAAGAGCCAATGGCTCTCGATGCTGTCTCAGCCAATGAGGAGGGAGAGTCCCTGAAGAGCCGAGGCTCTCGTGCACATTACTGGATCGGGATGGGGCTCAGGTAAGTATTAGAGGGGCTGGGGGGAGGGGGCTGCTGGACACAGAAGATTTTTTACCTTCATGCATGAAGGTAAAAAACCTGGAGCCTTTTTAAAGCCTGAACGCAGTTTTGCAACTTTGACACGTGTTAGTAAAACTGTACATATCATCACAACTACTTTGTGTATCCAGGTGCGCTATACATGTTTATTTAGGACAAATTGAGCTTTCATTTTCTGTTAAATGGTAATGGATATCTCCTAAATATTTTTTATTATGAAAGGAAAAATGGCACAAAATAGTAAAAGAAAAATCATGTTTTAATAAATGTTCCTTTATATTTCTTGCTATTACCATAACCTACTACCAAGGTATATCATATGATTTAGGAAGGCAGAATTGTTTTTCAGGTAAAAATGGTCAGCTTTGCTGCCAACCCAGTAGCAAAATCACAGACACAGCTTGTAAGAACTCATGTGAAAGCAACTTTTTAGAACCACAAGCATAATGGTCATGGTAAAGAATCTATATACAGGCAATTGAACGTTCTCAAGCAGTAGTACCTGAAACAAAAGACAGTTGTAAGGGCTAACCTAACTTTGTTCAGTTTCCGCAAGGAATCAGTGGAGGTATAGATGTTGCTACATGGTTGCAGTCCCCAGGTATGTCCTCTATAACAGTTAATGTGCAGTCAGATAGCCGAAGTAACGTATCAAATTGACTCTGCATTCTGTTTTGGTGAGCATGTGGCATGCAAACAAATCAACATTTCTGCACATGTCGTAAATTGATCTTTTTAAACAAATAGAGGGTTAGCATCACTCCCAATGTTTTCCCATACAAAATTAACTTCTTATAATGCTTTTGCAGATGTGACATAAACTTTGTATCAATGTGCTCATTTTCCTCATAACTGAGCCAATGCATGATCACTTTAGTGAGGACACGCCCCTGAGGATTTCCGAAACTTAACTGTGAGTGACCAAACTTAACACCACCTGGGAGATATGTACTAAAGTAAATCTTTCAGGGCAGTTGGAATGCACTAATTAGCAAAGAACATCATTTTCTGCTCATCTAAACAAAATTCTTTTGTGGTGATATTCACAGTGTAAACAATGCTTTGGCAAAATGCAATATTTTCAGCTGTAAACACCACAGGCTGGAACAAGAACTAGCAACTGCCTTATGTAACTAAGGCAATCACACTGTCAGACATTAATGATTAGCAGACTCTTTCAACAACTACGTATCAACAAATAATCCTATGGTGCCTATCAGTAATAACCTTAGGGGGGGAAATTGTTCTTACTGCACCTGTGTTTATCCACTGGGAGGTAGCCAGAACATTTACACATTTATTTTTACACAATGGTGTTTCCGAGCTGCAATAATTACGAAACATGATAAATGTAAAACATCTGACAACAAAAAAGCAACTGCAAAGTGAGGTTAGCCTGCTTATGTTCTTTTCGGAGGGAACTATCCCTTGTTATAAAGGAAATGAAGGCCAGATCCATTGCTCAGAATCCTGTAGGCACCGACCCTCTGTTGGCTTAAAGATCACCACTACTGTTGGGCCTCATGCACACAGAGGTTTACCAGCCACTGGCATTTACCCTAACACGGGCTTGAAGAGCCATTTACTTGTTTGGCAGAAGTACATGGCATGTGTGACTTCCCACTCAGTGGACAGCACGTGAAAATGTACTCCTCAGCATACAGGAGCTCTTAAAGTGGAGTTCCACCCAAAAATTGAATTCACGCTTTTTGGAATCCCCCTCCGGTGTCACATTTGGCACCTTTCAGGGGGGAGGAGGGATAAGATACCTGTGTAATGCAGATATTTGCTCCCACTTCCGGGCATAGATAACCACGGTGATCCCGGTGACCTACGCTACGTCGGGTGGCCCACTCCGCCCCCCCGCTCTCTTCTGGGAGACACACAGATCCCAGAAGACAGCAGGGACCAGTGGGAACGCGCAGCACGACTCGCGCATGCGCATTAGGGAACCTGGAAGTGAAGCCGCAAGGCTTCACTTCCTGATTCCCTTACTCAAGATGGCGGCGGCAGCACCCGAGAGCCGGCGGACAGATCGGCTTCAGCTGCCGACATCGCGGACACCCTGGACAGGTAAGTGTTTATATATTAAAAGTCAGCAGCTGCAGTATTTGTAGCTGCTGACTTTTAATATATTTTTTTCTGGCGGAACTCCGCTTTAAGCTTCTATATGCAGTGGCATCACTAGGTTGGTGTCAGCTGGTGCAGTAAAACATAGTGCTACCCCCCCCCCCCCCCAAAAAAAAAAAAGAAAAATTGATTATGTTTTCTGAAAGTGCGTCAAAGATACAGCACGCAGGACTTTTGGTGCGCTTTCAGAAAATGCAGAAAAAAACTGTAGAAATCTATAGGACTGCAGCTATAACTGTGACTGTGAGTAAAATGTAGCAAAATCCCATTTACATTACACAGCCCCCCACCTCTGCACCCCTTTACATTACACAGCCCCACACCTCTGTACCCCTTTACATTACACAGCCCCCCACACCTCTGGACCCCTTTACATTACACAGCCACCGCACCTCTGGACCCTTTCACATTACACAGCTACCCCCCCCCCCCCCGCAGAGTGGGAGACACAGCAGAGAAAAGCAGGGAGCAGGAGGCAGAATGAGAACATGGGAGAGAGACACAGCAGCGCTGAATAGACTCCGGCAGCTCCCACTGTCTATTCTGCACTCCTGTGTCTCTCTCCCGTGTTCTTATATTGCCTCCTGCTCCCAGCTCTGCTCTGCTGTGTTAATGAGCACTGCAGTGAAGGCAATCCGGCGGCTGGCCCTAGGTGTCACCCCTCTGGCGAGTGTCACCCATAGGGACGCTACTGGGCCTTAACCAATTGACCTCTGTAAGGTTTTACCCCTTTCGTGACCAGGGCATGTTTTGCTATTCAGCACTACTCTACTTTAACTGGCAATTGAGTGGTCATACAACACTGTACACAAATGAAATTTTTATTTATTATTTTTTTACACAAATAGAAATTACTTTTGGTGGTATTGATACTCACTGTTTTTTTTTATTTTTGTGCAATGTAAACGAATAAACATTTTGAAAAAAAAAAAAAATATCTACTTTCTGTATCCAAACATATCCATTTAAAAAAAAAAAATCAAATTTATTCATAAATTTAGGCCAAAATGTATTGTGCTACAACTCTGGTAAAAAAAAACACCAATAAGGGTATATTAGTTGGTTTGTGCGAAAGTGTCTACAAACTATTGTATATATATATATAATATATAACTATACTGGAATTAACACAGCTATAGACGCTATATAAAATGGAAAAACTCTGCCTCCATTGACGTCCCTTGGCTATATAACTGCTGTCACCGCAAAAAAGGCTGCAGTCGGCGGGACGCCTCCCATGGAGGCAGAGTTTTCCGGGGGGGTTTTTTCTGGACCATCGGTGCCGTGATTGACGATGGATTTACATTGCGGGACACTTTTTTATTTTTTCCTTTTTTAATAAAGGGATTGTCAAAAACTGCTGTCGTTTTAAAAAATTTTACACTTTTTTGGTGAATGGGTAGGGGTACAATGGGGGTGGGATCTGGGGGCCCCCTTGTTAAAGGGGGCTTCCAGATTTCGATAAGCCCCCCGCTCGCAGACCCACAACCACCAGGCAAGGGTTGTGGGGATGAGGCCCTTGTCCCCATCAACATGTGAACAAAGTACTTTGGGGGGGCCCCAAAGCTCCCCTCCATGTTGAGGGCATGTGGCCTGGTAAAGTTCAGGAGGAGGGCGCTCTCTCGTCCCCCCCTTTCCTGCAGCCTGCCAGGTTGCACGCTCGGATAAGGGTCAGGTATTTGGTGGGGACCCCAACACCATTTTTAAAAAATGTTGGCGCGGGGTTGCCCTTAACTACTTCAATACACTGTGTTTTATAAACTACACTACCTGCATTGACTGAATATAGAGGCTACGCTAAATACAGAGTGTATATATACAGTGGGGAGAACAAGTATTTGATACACTGACGATTTTGCAGGTTTTCCTACTTACAAAGCATGTAGATATCTGTAATTTTTATCATAGGTACTCTTCAAATGTGAGAGACGGAATTTAAAACAAAAATCCAGAAAATCACATTGTATGATTTTTAAATAATGAATTTGCATTTTATTGCACGACATAAGTATTTGATCACCTACCAACCAGTAAGAATTCTTACTCTCACAGACCTGTTATTTTTTTCTTTAAGAAGCCCTCCTGTTCTCCACTCATTACCTGTATTAACTGCACCTCTTTGAACTTGTTACCTGTATAAAAGACACCTGTCCACCAGGGCCGGATTAACATAGGGGCTATTGGAGCTGCAGCTCCAGGCCCCTTCCCCAAGATAGGCCCATTTGCCCAAAAAAATAAAATCTCAAAAAAAATCTAAAAAAAAAAAGATCGACTTCGAGGATTGTAGCTCGGCGACCAGGGCCCACAGATACCCCATATTTGGGGGGTATTTAGATAAAGACCCACCCCATCACTGATCAAAATATGGGGCTGCTATCATTTATGGTTCCGGATATACGGGGCTGCTTGCGCAGCCTGTCAGAAGCTATATACAGAAAGGCCAGTTTAAATACAAGCTGACACACTCTGCAGCAGAGAGGATGAGCTCACAGTGCTTATCATAATTATTTGTATGTTACTAAGACTGCTTTCACACTATGCCGCTCCGAGCGTTGGCGGTAAAATAGCGGTAAAGCGCTGCTATTTTACCGTCGGATTTGTAGCACATTTCGGCCGCTAGCGGGGCGCTTTTAACCCCCGCTAGCGACCGAGAAAGGGTAAAAACCGCCAGAGATGCGCCGCTACAGCGGCGTATTGCCGGCGGTACGGCGGTGCTGCCCATTGATTTCACCGCTCCTAATGCACTCCAAAGAAGTTGCTGGCAGGACTTTTTCTGACGCCCTGCCAGCGCACCTCTCCTACTGCTCGCTCTCATACCTTCCACATTCCTTTCCTGTACATACTGCCTATTGTCATACCCTCCCCACTCCTCTCCTGTACATACTGCCCACTGTCATACCCTCCACACTCTTCTCCTGTACATACTGCTCACTGTCATACCCTCCATACTCATTTAATGTACATACTGCTCAGTATCATACTGTCTACACTCCTCTCCTGTACATACTGCTCACTGTCATACCCTCCACACTCCTCTCCTGTACATACTGCCCACATTCATAAACTCCTCTATTGTACATAGTGCCGACTGTCATACCCTCCACACTCCTCTCCTGTACATACTACCCACTATCATACCCTCCACACTCCTCTCCTGTACATACTGCCCCCATTATACCCTCCACACCCCTCTCCTGTACATACTGCCCACTATCATACCATCCACACTCCTCTCCTGTACATACTGTAACCCAACCTTACCCTCCACACTCCTCTCCTGTACATACTGTAACCTAACCTTACCCTTCACACTCCTCTCCTGTACATACTGCCAACTATCTTTCGCTCCACATTCCTCTCCTGTACATACCACCCCCATCATACCCTCCACATTCCTTTCCTGTACATACTGCCCACTGTCATACTCTCCACACTCCTCTTCTGTACATACTGCCCACTTTCATACCCTCCACACTCCTCTCTGGTACATACCACCCTCTGTCATACCCTCCACACTCCTCTGCTGTGCATGCTGCCCACTGCCATACCCTCCACACTCCTCTCCTGTACATAGTGCCCACTGCTAGACCCTCCACATTCCTCTCCATTACCTGCACATACTTCCCAGGTTTATACCGTCCGATCACTGCACTGTGATCAATCCGGTGGGTCCTGGGTGCTTCCATTTTCACCCGGTCTTCCTTCTGGGTTCTGTGCCTTCGGTTACTTACCTTGGCTGGGCTGCGTTGATGTCATTCCCACGCATGCTCATGCGCATCATCTCTCTCTCATCCCCCCTTTCTCTCTCATCCTCCCTCCCTTACCCCTCACTCCTCTCTCATCCTCTCTCTCATCCTCTCTCTCTCTCTCTCTCTCCCTCTCTCTCATCCTCCCTCTCTCTCTTTAATTCAATTTGTTATAACAAAAAATTGTTTGCATATTTATTTATTTATTATTTATAAAAGGCCCACCAAAATCCTCAGCACCAGGCCCATGATGTTCTTAATCTGGCCCTGCTGTCCACACACTCAATCAAACAGACTCCAACCTCTCCACAAGACCAGAGAGCTGTGTAAGGACATCAGGGATAAAATTGTAGACCTACATAAGGCTGGGGTGGGCTACAGGACAATAGGCAAGCAGCTTGATGAGAAGGCAACAACTGTTGGTGCAATTATTAGAAAATGGAAGAATTTCAAGATGACGGTCAATCTCCCTCGGTCTGGGGCTCCATGCAAGATCTCACCTCGTGGGGCATCAATGATCACGAGGAAGGCAAGGGATCAGCCCAGAACTACACCGCAGGACCTGGTCAATGATCTGAAGGGAGATGGGACCACACTCTCAAAGAAAACCATTAGTAACCCACTACGCCGTCATGGATCAAAATCCTGCAGTGCACGCAAGGTCCCCCTGCTTAAGCCAGCGCATGTCCAGGCCAGTCTGAAGTTTGCCAATGACCATCTGGATGAACCAGAGGAGGAATGGGAGAAGGTCAAGTGGTCTGATGAGACAAAAATAGAGCTTTTTGGTCTAAACTCCACTCGCCGTGTTTGGAGAAAGAAGAAGGATGAGTACAACCCCAAGAACATCATCCCAACCGTGAAGCATAGAGGTGGAAACATCATTCTTTGGGGATGCTTTTCTGCACTGTATTGAGGGGAGGATGGATGGGGCCATATATCGTGAGATCTTGGCCAACAACCCCCTTCCCTCAGTAAGAGCATTGAAGATGGGTCGTGGCTGGGTCTTCCAGCATGACAACGACCCGAAACACACAGCCAGGGCAACTAAGGAGTGGCTCCGTAAGAAGCATCTCAAGGTCCTGGAGTGGCCTAGCCAGTCTCCAGACCTGAACCCCATAGAAAATCTTTGGAGGGAGCTGAAAGTCCGTATTGCCCAGCGACAGCCCGAAACCTGAAGGATCTGGAGAAGCTCTGTATGGAGGAGTGGGCCAAAATCACTGCTGCAGTGTGTGCAAACCTGGTCAAGAACTACAGGAAACGTATGATCTCTGTAATTGCAAAAAAAGGTTTCTGTACCAAATTTTAAGTTCTGCTTTTCTGATGTATCAAATACTTATGTCATGCAATAAAATGCAATTTAATTACTTAAAAATCATACAATGTGATCGTATGTATTTTTGTTTTAAATTCTGTCTCTCGCAGTTGAAGAGTACCTATGATAAAAATTACAGACCTCTACATGCTTTGTAAGTAGGAAAACCTGCAAAATCAGCAGTGTATCAAATACTTGTTTGCCCCACTATGTTTATATATATATATACTAGACCAGTGATTCTCAACCAGGGTTCCGTGGAACCCTAGGGTTCCTCCAGAGGTTGCTAGGGGTTCCTTCAGCATTGGGCAATTTCTGCCTCTCAGATAAGTTCTCACTGACACCAGTGATCTTTTTATCTATCTGTAAGGAGGTAATTCTTCCCAATGACCACAAGTGTAAGGACCATTCTTCCCACTGACCATTACACTAATGTATCATGCGTTGTAGATTTAAATTTTTTAGCAGGGGTTCCCCGAGCCCGGAGAACTATTTCAAGGGTTCCTCTGTGTTGAAAAGGTTAAGAAAGGCTGTACTAGACTGTGTATATACAGTGGGTACAGAAAGTATTTAGACCCCCTTAAATTTTTCAATTTTTGTTATATTGCAGCCATTTGCTAAAATCTTTTAAGTTCATTTTTTTTCCTCATTTATGTACACACAGCACCCCATATTGACAGAAAAACACAGAATTGTTGACATTTTTGCAGATTTATTAAAAAAGAAAAACTGAAATATCACATGGTCCTAAGTATTCAGACACTTTGCTCAGTATTTAGTAGAAGCACCCTTTTGATCTAATACAGCCATGAGTCTTTTTGGGAAAGATGCAACAAGTTTTTCACACCTGGATTTGGGGATCCTCTGCCATTTCTCCTTGCAGATCCTCTCCTGTTCTGTCAGGTTGGATGGTAAACATTGGTGGACAGCCATTTTTAGGTCTCTCCAGAGATGCTCAATTGGGTTTAAGTCAGGGCTCTGGCTGGGCCATTCAAGAACAGTCACGGAGTTGTTGTGAAGCCACTCCTTCGTTATTTTAGCTGTGTGCTTAGGGTCATTGTCTTGTTGGAAGGTAAACCTTCGGCCCAGTCTGGGGTCCTAAACACGCTGGAGAAGGTTTTCGTCCAGGATATCCCTGTACTTGGCTGCGTTCATCTTTCCATCATCAGTCATCCTGTCCTAGCAGCTGAAAAACACCACCACAGCATAATGCTGCCACCACCATGCTTCACTATTGGGACTGTATTAGACAGGTGATGAGCAGTGCCTGGTTTTCTCCACACATACCGCTTAGAATTAAGGCCAAAAAGTTCTATCTTGGTCTCATCAGACCAGAGAATCTTATTTCTCACCATCTTGGAGTCCTTCAGGTGTTTTTTTTAGCAAACTCCATGCAGGCTTCCATGTGTCTTGCACTGAGGAGAGGCTTCTGTCTGGCCACTCTGCCATAAAGCCCCGACTGGTGGAGGGCTGCAGTGATGGTTGACTTTCTACAACTTTCTCACATCTCCCGACTGCATCTCTGGAGCTCAGCCACAGTGATCTTTGGGTTCTTCTTTACCTCTCTCACCAAGGCTCTTCTCCCCCGATAGCTCAGTTTGGCTGGACGGCCAGCTCTAGGAAGGGTTCTGGTCGTTCCAAACGTCTTCCATTTAAGGATTATGGAGGCCACTGTGCTCTTAGGAACCTTAAGTGCAGCAGAATTTTTTTGTAACCTTGGCCAGATCTGTGCTTTGCCACAATTCTGTCTCTGAGCTCTTCAGGCAGTTCCTTTGACCTCATAATTCTCATTTGCTCTGACATGCACTGTGAGCTGTAAGGTCTTATATAGACAGGTGTGTGGCTTTCCTAATCAAGTCCAATCAGTATAATTAAACACAGCTGGACTCAAATGAAGGTGTAGAACCATCTCAAGGATGATCAGAAGAAATGGACAGCACCTGAGTTAAATATATGAGTGTCACAGCAAAGGGTCTGAATACTTAGGACCATGTGATATTTCAGTTTTTCTTTTTTAATAAATCTGCAAAAATGTCAACAATTCTGTGTTTTTCTGTCAATATGGGGTCAATACTTTCCGTACCCACTGTATATATATATATATATATATATATATATATATTGTGACAGCAGGAAGGTAAAGTCACCTGGTTGCATCCAGGGGGGTAGGTATATTTCTCCCAGATTCAGGCTTTATGCCGACTTATACAACTAGGGAGAGAGTTGATGAAGCCCAGCTGAGGCTAGTGGGCTCATGGATGATTCATACCTCTAGGGAGAGGGCTGGGCGTCGTGCAGGCAGGGAGTTGATGAGACCAGCTGAAGCTTGTCAGCTCGTTTAAGGCCTCTATAAAAACTCCCAGATTCATTAGGTGTTTGCTCATGCCTGGAACCAGACCTGTGTGGACTGTCTAGGGAGAGTGAACCCCTGTGCGGTGAGACAAAGCCTGTGTGGCTATTTGTTTGGACTTTTACTAAACCAGGGACTTAGGGACTAGGACAGCACCAGGCTGATCCCAGTTGTTAGTTAGGAAACCTGCATGTTTAGTCAGAGGTCAAGCTGACCAGGGTTTATTTTGTTTATGTTTCTTTTTGCTTTGCTGTGTTTTTTTGTCACTGTAAATAGAGAAATAAACCGCACCTTTTTGATCTTGAAAACCACAACCTCCGTCTGCTGGGCCTGTTTTTGTGTGGGGAGCCCATCCAGGGGATCACACACACCCGCTGCCGAGCTAACCCCCCCACAGTTGGTGGAGAACCAGTGGCAGTTTTTTTTTAAGCCAGCATGGAGGAGATACTGAAACAGCTGGCTCTAGCAAATGCCAATCAACAGCAGACAAATGCAGGTTTGCAAAAGAGCCTTGCAGCTCAACAACAGAGCTTCGCAGCCCAGCAGCAAGCTCATCAACAGAGCCTTGCAGCCCAGCAGCAATCTGAGGCCCGCTTCATAGACCTGTTACAGAAGCAAGAGCAGAGACTACAACAAATGGAAGCAGTAATGCAGCAACGTCCGCAGACCAGTGAGGAAAGCCGTCCCACTAATACCGCGTCCTTTGGGGTGAGTCGTTTATTGACAAAAATGACTGGAGAGGATGATCCAGAGGTATTTTTTACCACATTTGAAAGGACTGCTGAAAGAGAAAAGTGGCCTGAGGAGCAGTGGGCTGGACTGGTGGCTCCTCTGTTAACTGGTGAATCGCAGAAGGCTTACTATGACCTAGAGCATGACCAAGCAAAAGACTATGTGATGCTAAAAGCTGAAATATTGGCAAGGCTGGGTGTCACCCTGGCTGTCCGGGCTCAGCGTGTGCATAACTGGACTTTCCAGCTTGGAAAACCCCCCAGGTCTCAAATGTATGATCTCATTCACCTGAGCAGGAAGTGGCTACAGCCAGAGACTTTGTCCGCACCAGAGATTGTGGAACGTGTTGTAATGGATCGGTTTTTGAGAGCTCTTCCTACTGCCATCCAAAAGTGGGTAAGCCATGGAGACCCAGAGACGGCCGGTGGTCTTGTGGATCGTGTAGAGAAATACTTGGCTACAGAGAACCTGACGGCCTCTTCCAGAGACTCTCGGACTTTCCACCCTAAGACCAGACCATCCCCAGGGGCGGATAAGAGGATTCCAAGGGGTGAGGGTGGAGAGAGTGAGAGGGTGGGAGCTCTACCCAAAGTTTGGCGAGAACAGCCTGGGAAGTCAGGGGCTCAAGAGGCAGCCAAATGGATTGTTTGCTACCGCTGCCGGCAAGCGGGACATATTGCAGCAAATTGCCCGGTTGTGGAGGAACCCATGCAATGTGACTTTCTGACGGACCGATGTCAGTCGCTGTGTGCGACAGTCGCATGCACTGCCATTCGGGGAACTGAGAAACATTTATGCAAAATGTGTATTAATGGTAGAAATGTTGTGGTATTGCTGGATTCAGGTAGCCTTGTGACCCTGATAAAGGCTGAATTAGTTAAAACAGAGGTCTCTGGGAATAGCAAGGTAGCTGTTATTTGTGTGCATGGGGACACCCGAGAGTATCCAGTGACTACAGTGTGTTTCGAGACCCCCAAAGGTACCCTCTCTCATCCAGTGGGGTTAGTATCTCAATTACCGCATGATGCCATTGTGGGAAGGGATTTTCCGAAGTTCTGGGAACTGTGGGATGATCCTGAGCCCCCCACTGGTGCCCCTATGTACCAGGAATGTGATAGCCAGAACTCCTCTGAGAGTGGTGAGGACTCTCCAGAATTTCCCTTGTCAGTATTGGCAGGGGAGACTCAAGAAACTGGAGAGGAGCCCACCTCCTCAGACGAAAACCTACCGTCTGTGGAGTTTTCTGATCTTGAGGTTCACAGGGAAAATTTTGCCACAGAACAGTTAAAAGACCCCGCCCTAATAAAGGCACGGGAAAACGTAGTGGAAATAGATGGCGAGTTAGTGAACCCAGATAATACCTGCACTTACCCATACTTCAGCGTAGAGAAGGACCTACTGTATCGGGTGGCAAAAAGGGCAGAAGAAACCGTTGAGCAGCTTGTGGTGCCCAAACCTTACAGGAAGTTGGTGTTGGAGTTGGCCCATGGGCACATTCTTGGAGGTCATCTGGGGACAGAGAAAACCCGAGAGAGGGTATTACAGAGATTCTATTGGCCTGGGGTGATGAAGGACATAGAAAATTATTGTTCCTCCTGCCCTGTGTGTCAGAGGTCGGCCCCGATGCCACATTTCCGTAGCCCGCTGGTCCCTCTACCCATCATTGAGGTCCCGTTTGAGAGAATCGCAATGGATTTGGTAGGTCCTATAATCAAGTCCGCTAGGGGGCACCAGTACATATTGGTTATAATGGACTATGCCACCCGTTATCCAGAAGCGATCCCTCTCAGAAATACCTCGGCCAAAACCATAGCCAAAGAGCTATCTCTTGTTTTTAGCCGGGTGGGTATTTGTAAAGAACTTCTTACGGACCAAGGTACACCCTTTATGTCCCGGGTTATGAAAGAGCTGTGTAAATTGTTCAAAGTGACGCAATTGCGTACATCTGTGTATCACCCCCAAACCGATGGGCTGGTTGAAAGATTCAACAAAACCCTAAAACAAATGTTGAAGAAAGTGGTGGATAGAGATGGAAAGGATTGGGACTGTCTACTTCCTTATTTGATGTTTGCTATTAGGGAGGTGCCCCAATCCTCTACGGGATTCTCCCCCTTTGAGTTACTGTATGGGAGACACCCAAGAGGGCTGTTGGATATTGTCAAGGAAACTTGGGAAAGTGAGAGTTCTCCCCACAGGAGTGTGATTGAGCATGTCGCCCTGATGCAAGATCGAATTGCACAGGTAATGCCCATCGTGAAGGAACATTTGGCCCAAGCACAGTTGGCACAGCAGAGAGTGCACAACCGTGGAGCCAAGACCCGTACCTTTTCCCCGGGGGATAGGATATTGGTACTTGTCCCTACGGTTGAAAGTAAATTCCTTGCCAAATGGCAAGGCCCCTACGAGATAATGGAAAAAGTGAGCGAAGTGAATTACAAGGTCAGACAACCAGGAAGGCGAAAGCCCGAACAGATCTATCACGTTAATCTGTTGAAAGCCTGGAGGGATAGAGAGTCCCTAGTCGCAGAAACTTGGTCACCAGCTCAAACTGGTTGCGTGATTCCGGAGGTTGGAATAGCAGCCACCTTGTCACAACCCCAACAACAGGAGGTTAAGGAGTTTGTGCTTCGCAACAAGGAGGTGTTCTCTGAGCTGCCGGGACAAACATCGGGGGTAGAGCATGATATTATTACCCCGCCCGGTGAAAGGGTGAAGTTAAAACCCTATCGGATCCCAGAGGCCCGACGGGAGGCAATACGGGAGGAAGTACAGAAAATGCTGAACTTAGGGGTGATAGAGGAGTCCCAAAGTGATTGGTCTAGTCCCATTGTGCTGGTGCCTAAACCGGATGGGAGCTGGCGATTTTGTAACGATTTTCGTCAGTTGAACAAAGTTACAAAATTTGACACCTACCCCATGCCACGTATAGATGAGTTGATCGACCGGCTGGGAACAGCCCGATACATGACGACCCTTGACCTCACAAAAGGGTATTGGCAAATTCCCCTGGCCAAGTCGGCCAAAGAGAAAACCGCATTTGTAACCCCAGACGGGGCGTTCCAATATAAGAGAATGCCGTTCGGGTTACAGAATGCGCCGGCCACATTCCAGCGGAAAATGGACCAGATACTGAGGCCCCATCGGAAGTATGCTGCGGCTTACCTGGATGACGTAATTGTCCATAGCACAGATTGGGCCTCACATCTGCCAAAAGTGCAAGCAGTCCTAGACTCTATCCGGGAAGCGGGGTTTACGGCTAACCCCAAGAAGTGTACCATTGGGCAGGAGGAGGCCAAATATCTTGGGTACACCATTGGGAGGGGAGTAATAAAACCCCAACTCAACAAAGTCGAGGCCATCCAGAGTTGGCCACGTCCCAACAGCAAGAAGCAGGTACGAGCCTTTCTGGGAATAGCGGGGTATTATCGGCGCTTCATTCCCCTTTGCTTCTAAGGCTGTGCCCCTAACCAACCTGACGAAAGGGAAAGGGTCGGTCATGATTAAATGGACCCCCGAGGCTGAGGCAGCATTCCAATTCTTGAAACAAGCCTTATGTAGCCAGCCAGTGTTGTACTCACCCGACTACTTTGTCGTACAAAGTGATGCGTCAGATGTGGGGTTAGGAGCAGTATTGTCCCAGGTCTGGAACGGGGAAGAGCACCCAGTCATTTACCTCAGCAGGAAGTTGAAGTCCCATGAGGTAAATTACGCCACGGTTGAAAAGGAGTGTTTAGCGGTGAAGTGGGCTCTAGATTCCCTTCGGTACTATCTGCTAGGTAGGCACTTTGACATGGTTACGGATCACGCTCCGTTAAAGTGGATGGCTCAAAACAAGGAGACAAATAGAAGAGTGAATAGGTGGTTCCTGGCCCTACAGGAATTCAACTTCACAGTAAAGCATCGCCCTGGCGTTCAAATGGGGACTGTGGATGCTTTGTCTCGAGTACATGAATGCCTGATTGCTGGTGTTCCAACCCCAAGGTTAAAACAAGAGGGGGGGTATGTGACAGCAGGAAGGTAAAGTCACCTGGTTGCATCCAGGGGGGTAGGTATATTTCTCCCAGATTCAGGCTTTATGCCGACTTATACAACTAGGGAGAGAGTTGATGAAGCCCAGCTGAGGCTAGTGGGCTCATGGATGATTCATACCTCTAGGGAGAGGGCTGGGCGTCGTGCAGGCAGGGAGTTGATGAGACCAGCTGAAGCTTGTCAGCTCGTTTAAGGCCTCTATAAAAACTCCCAGATTCATTAGGTGTTTGCTCATGCCTGGAACCAGACCTGTGTGGACTGTCTAGGGAGAGTGAACCCCTGTGCGGTGAGACAAAGCCTGTGTGGCTATTTGTTTGGACTTTTACTAAACCAGGGACTTAGGGACTAGGACAGCACCAGGCTGATCCCAGTTGTTAGTTAGGAAACCTGCATGTTTAGTCAGAGGTCAAGCTGACCAGGGTTTATTTTGTTTATGTTTCTTTTTGCTTTGCTGTGTTTTTTTGTCACTGTAAATAGAGAAATAAACCGCACCTTTTTGATCTTGAAAACCACAACCTCCGTCTGCTGGGCCTGTTTTTGTGTGGGGAGCCCATCCAGGGGATCACACACACCCGCTGCCGAGCTAACCCCCCCACAATATATATATATCTAGATATCAAATGAACTGCTACTAACTAACCCGCCTGCCTAATCTAACTCAAACTATCTCTGTCCACACACTATACATGGCCGCTATGTAAGCAGCCATATATAGTGTGGGGCGTGGACTTAGTCCCCCTGAGCCATGATTGTCCAAAGGCACCTTGCCTTTGGCCAATTATGGCTCTCTCAGCAGAGCGTGCTGTGATTAGCCAAAGCATGCAGGTCAGGTGCCGCAATGCACTGCCATATCGCAGGGCATTATGGGGCGTTCTGCGGCGCTCGAATTGCCCGCGAATGCCCCATAAAATTTGCTGTTCGTCGAACACCTGATGTTTGAGTCAAACTTATGTTGCATTCGAACATCAAGCTCATCCCTAGTTATTTTCTTTCTTCTATAGGTATAAATGATATTGATAGTTACAGTATATAGGGAATACACCTCTTAAGGTGATTATATTTAAAATATTGTTGTAACAAAAATATGTGCTCATACATTGGCAGTTACCAATTACATTGGCAGTTACTCCTAGACATTCTACATATTTTAGATAATATCAAATGGTCACGCTTGTTATTGTGAGAGAATAATCGATTCTATAATAGAATATTTTATAAGATTAATTTAGAATAGACACTTCTTATCCTAGAGTAACACCTAGTGGTAAAGATGGCAATGCAAAAGCAAACACACAATTAGTTATTAATATAACTAGCCAATAAAAAAGAAGATTCCACCTTTTGGGTTGCTTTAGTAAAAATTTTATGAGCGTATTGTTCGCAACTGGATATAAGTTGAGGGACACCATTGGACACACAGACCACCCATCCTTCCAGATAGACTCCATCGAATATACACCCACCTTCACACATCATCTGAACATCAGAAAAGAATCATATGACACCTCAGTGATGCCAGGACACAGCTCCCACATAGTGAGACGCCATTTTGGGAAGGCAACTACAACCTGTAATTGGCCACCATTTTAGGAGAATCTGGTAGTGACAATTTTAAGCCAACAGCCATTTTGAAAAGGGGTAACTATAATATACTCTGTAATGTGTTTGCCTTGATTAATAAGCCTATTGTTGTTGTTCTTTTGGTAACCTAATTGCTCTCCCTGATAATATAACCATTATTTTTTTTTTATATTTTATATATATTTTTTTTAAAAATGTAATAATTTTTCTGTTGATTGGCCATAGTGGTGTACCATTTTGTGTAGTTTAACGCTTATTCCTTCTGCAAGGGACTAATTGTTGCATTCTGCAAGACGCAGACTATTGTCTGTTTGGTTATATGCGGTTATTCTGTCTATGGGGAGAATTTAATTATTGATTATTTAATTCTATACATATATACTATGTATACATATATCATCGATTGTTATAGACAATTTTGGAATTTTTTATGTAAAATTGTACTATGTCTGCATATAATCAAACTATTTATGGTTTGAATGTGTCATTGAATAAATAATAATGTATTGTTAGTAGCCCAGTATTCACATCGACCTGTTGTGTAATTTGTAAAGAATTCTGCACTGGCAGAAAATGACTCAAATGAATTAATCATTCAGGCATTCCCCGACACAAACGCATAACAAAAAGAAAGTGAAACAAAATTGTGTGGGTCCACTTCATTAAAACTCTAGCCTGGGACTAAGCCACACTCAGGTTCTACTGAGTGAGCAAGGGTGTGAGTTCCAGAGGCATAATTGTCCAGGGAAGCAGATAGATTTAACCACTGACTATTGGCAATTAGGTGAATAAACTTTATTGGAAATAAATCAAGTTCAAAACCTAATAAAAAAGCATACAAAGGTTTACTGGCAGGTTTGACAATGACTAAATTTCTTCACTTAAGTGGATCTAAAAAAGCACATTATTATAGAGCAGATTGAAACAATGTGAAGAATACAACTAAATGCCTGATTCCATTATCAAAAAAACTAGCAGTGGAAATTGGCAGTCAATAAATGTCAACAAATACACTAAAATGGCCTTTTGGCATTCAAAAAACATAAGTAGGTAATAAATGTGATACAAATCTGCAATCTGTTGGTAAAAATCTTTGCAATGTGTAGTGCTACCCCACAAGAGCTGCTGGATTTGTTGGTTTCTCCTGCCTCTATCAGTGATGACTTGTCTTGTACCTGTATCTGACAATCAAGGATACATGAGTAACAGTTGAACAGGCTTAAAGTGATTGTAAAGTCTTGTTTTTTTTCTATAAAAATAACAAACATATTATACTTACCTGCTCTGTTGCAGTGGATTTTCCCAGAACAGCCCAGTTCCCCTTCTTCTTGGGTGCCTCTTTTGTGCTCCTGCCCCCTCTTTCCTGTTGAGTGCACCCACAGCAAGCAGCTTGCTATGAGGGCACCCAAGCCAAGCTGCAGCTCTGTATGTCCATTCAGACATGGAGCTGCGGTATGGCCCCATCCCCTCTCTCCTGACTGGCTAACTGACTTTGATTGACAGCAGCGGGAGCCAATGGCGCCACTGCTGTGTCTTAGCCAAACATGAGGGAGAGTCCAGGACGGCTGAGACACTCGTGGACATCGCTGGACAGAGAGGGGGCTCCGGTAAGTATTAGGGGGGCCGGGGGTGCAGTTTGTTCCTTATCGGCAACTTCTAAGGACAGGATGGAGGCAGATTGAAGATAGGCCAAGTTATCTCTGTCTGGATGTAGGTCTCTGGGCCGACAGCAACTGATGAGGTCAGGAGAAATGTAGCCTGCCAGGCTCTGGGCTTCCCGCTTAAGCTTGCACCTCCCTGGTGGTTTGTAGAACTCTTTGTCTAGGACTGAATGGCATAGCACAGTTCAGTACTTATTGTGGCTTTGCCCCATAATGCTCTGCCACAGTAGCTTCCTACATCACTCTCTAGGTAACACAGCTAATAGTCATGCAAGCTCTCTGGCAGCTTAGCCCACTCCACCCTGGGCTCTTAGTAGACATTGCTAAGGCACAGCACACAGCAGCCATGTTGTTCCACACTCAGCCCTCTGTTGACATCTACTCCTCTCTACCTAGCACAGCACAGAAAACTCTATCTCTGGGCTCTGCACACTTCTGGGTTTGCCATGCGCAGGAATTATTGAACCTTTTTCCCCCAGTCATCTCAAATGCACTGTCAATCTGGTGGGTGGAGCTACTATCCAGCCACAGTGGTGACCAAACACAGTCCTTCCTCCCTGTTGCTAAAGGTGGGCTAAGTCCCAAGTTATGTCCTCATTCTTCTCTTCTCTCCTGCACTGTCAACCTCCAGAACGGAGGGAAAAACAAAAATCTGCGGCTGGATGTAATGTCCTGCTGGGTGGCCTAAAGAGGTGGCTGCCTGGTTCTATAAATTATTTAGTTGATTTACAATTGAAGGGTATTTTTGTTTTATAGCTAGAAATCAGCAAGCTGCACAGAGTTATGACTCCTGATTTTAAACACCGAAGGTATTTCTTTAATATTATACATTTCTATCCATATTTCAGACTGAAAGAGGAATGGAAAAAGCTTGATTTATCACCTTAGTAAACTATTGCTTGTCCATGTGCTCTTCTCTTGTGGTAAGACTGTCTTTAAGGTGATTCATGAATTAAATAAAAAGCTTCACGTCATCCACACTCAACCAAAGTATTTGGAAAGACTGAATTTTACTGAGCCCGGGGGAGCCTCAGGGATGTCACAGGTGCATATTGAATTGATAAACACTATTCTTAGGGCTACTGCCAAAAGAGATACATGATTACCCATGTGCTTTTGAGAGTTAGGTGTAACCTCAGGTTAAAGAGATGATAAAAAAAGAAAAAAAAAATCAATTACAGAAATGTGTGATAAAAACATAATTTCCAGCCTCTGCTACCTTTTGAGATAATCTAGAGCAAATAATGTAAAAATGCACAATGCACACATTAAACAACCAGTTGATATGAACTGCCCAATTTGAAGTCTGCATTGTCTAATGTGCTTCCAGTGAAATGTTAATTAAAGATGTTATACTTGCTACTACTGTCTAGTGCAAGTGAGGCAATTTATTCCTTGATGGTAAAAAATAAATAATTTAAATGATTTTTTTGTCATTTTTCCACCAAGAATTTAATTGACAAAACACTGTAGTGAGATGTTATCTTGCTTCCATATCTAATAACTCTTCCATGCTTCATATGTGACGTGTATGGCCACCTCATTGTGCTTATGCATAACTATTAGTATTCTTTTTTTTTATTATTATTTAAACTGTTATATTCTAGTATGGCAGTAGTATAATCATTTGTCCAAAGAAGAGATACACCGCTCCAGATGGGACCACCGCTCACCATCATATGATCTCCAAGGTGGGTGCCCGCCCTGGCTCGCCATCGCCACTCAGCAAGATAGAGGAAACTGACCGCACAACACTGCTGTAGATTCTAAATCCTTTATTCATTAATCATATAAAGACAGCACAAAGAACACAGAGTATGCTGTTGCTTGTTAACGCGTTTCACACAAATGTTAGTGCTAGTGTTAGTATATAAACATTGTATTATTTTTGAACTCCACAGAATAATGGTATACGTATTTGGATCAGATTATTGGTCTGACCCATTGAAATAAATATTAGACGTAACGGGAAGGCTTTCCACAAGATTTTGGAGTGTGCCTTTGGAAATGTGTGTCTAATGAGCCAAAACTGTATTTGTGAGGTCAAGCACTTAGGTTGGGCAGTGAATGTATTGTAATTCTGTGCACGTTCTGTACTGTATTGGGCAGAGGGAGTCTATAAGGTTCAGGAACGGCACTTCCCAGGCAGCGCATCACAAGTGTTATGATGAGGTGTCCTAACTAGATAAATAGCCGGTTGGTATTTTCATCTTGTTCCTCTGCTCAAGAGCCTATGCAAAAGTGCTCTCTAACCTCTTAGGTCTTGAGGTCTTAAATTCTAGTAAGAGTCCATAGTGTATATGGTGGTGGCAAGTGCTAACACAGGAGTTTTATTTAATTTAATGGGATTGATCACATTTGGCCTATAAAGATTCCTGTGGTCTTTTGGACTAAACTTCAAGAATCACTGTTTACATTATATGTGTTCACACTTTATTTTGCATGTTATTATTCACTCGTTTTTTATGTATGATATTAATTGAAAGTGGTAGTGTAAATACTGTGGCTGGACTAGAAGATATGGCTCAAAATCAGCATTGATATGTGGAAATGAAACCTCGCTAGTGGTAAAAAAAACATAAATAGTGATTTTGAGAGCTGCCAACACGCCATGAGCTATTTTTCACAGCAACAAATAGACAACAAATAATGTGCTGCGCTGCAATCCAAATGAATCAATCTAATATGTGACAATAAACAATTAGATGATATATAACAAAAATTCAAATAAATAGATAAAACATCCCAACTAGTCCAAAAATAATGTGAAGAATTGATGGTCCTCCAAATACACCTCTCATAAAGTGCTTCACCACCCACCACACAGAGACTTAATTCAGCTTACCGGAACAATATGTCTCTAATATATTATAACGGATCATATCTCTCTTGTAATGGTTTCCATTAAGCAATCTGATCTTCACAAGGAGTTTCCATTCACTCCAGCAAGAACACCACACGTGCATCAGCAATCCAACCAGTATCAACATGTATATACCCAAAAGGGAGCGACAAACCCTCTAAAAAGTGATCCTACTCTCACATACAAAAGGGATTTACAGAAACTTGTTGAAATTGGATTTAAGGGGGTTTTGAATAAAAAGGTAAAGCAATATCTAGTCAATATCTATTACCCCTAGGATTCTTGCACTTTACTATTTACCTAATGTCCATAAAGACCCTGTTTTTCATTATGGATTTTCTAAGGTTCACTGCATCACATAATTACTTTTGGTTTGACAGTCAGTTTTATCAGCAAAATCAAGGTGTTGCTATGGGGGCAAAATATGCCCCTAGCTTAGCTAATTTATTTATGGCTAAGTGGGAGGAGGATGTTCTTATTGCCCATAGGAGGGAGGAGCATGTACTTTGAGCACAAAATATTGACGATGTCCTCCTCCTGTGGAATGGAAATCGAGAATTTTTAAAGTGATACTAAAGCTAAAAACGTTTTTTTACCTTAATGCATCCCCTGCATTAAGGCAAAAAATGTTTTATTGTTCTCTCCCCCTCCCCCCTCTCTTACCAGTGTGAAGGGGAAGATAGGGTAGAAGAGATCCAGCACTGTGCATGGCTGCATCTTTTCTCCCCTCTCTTCCATTTGCTGCAGTCAATCAAATGCAGTAAGGAGGAAGTGGGGTTGGGGATAAGTCCTGATGTGTGTGTCTATGGAGTGCGCCTTTATAGACACACAGCTCGGAAGTGAGCAAACACTGTATGCCTCCGTAGCAAGCAGCTTGCTATGGGGACACACAAAGAAGAGGAGTAGCCAAAGTCACTAGCGGGGGACCTGAGAAGAGGAGAATACTATTGCACAGAGCAGGTGAGTATAACATGATTGTTATTTAAATTTTTAAAAATGTACTTTAATAATACTTTAATACAATATATTGCTAAACTTAATAATAATGAGAAAATAATTTTTGATGGACCACCTGGCACTCCGCCTCCACCAAGATACAGCTTCCTCCACTATGGAACCAGGAACCAAGTATTATAGCTGAGAATTGCACCCAAGAACTAGATGACACTAGCTTAGGTGCAAACTGGAACTCTTTTCTTTAAAAACTCACAGATAATTTATACCACACAAAATCAAATAAGAGTTTGATGTCATTATCCTAAACAATGCAAATTTTAAACAGTAATATCTACAGTACATCTAACAGTACATCTAATGAACAGGTAGCAGTTAACAGGAACCTAATTAAACAGTGAACTAATTAACCAGTAAGCTAAATAACAGCTAGGCCCCTAGACAAGCTTTGATTAGTCAGGGAGTAACCACCTCAGCCCAGACAGTCCTGCAACAGATCTAATTAAACAGCTTTCTTTCCACATCCATCTTATTACTTAGTCTCAAGTTGGCAGAGACCCTCATGGCTTCGTTCACAGTTAAATGTGGTAATAACATGTAATCTTGCATTATATAACAGGACATCTTCCCGATTACTCACAGCTCTATCAAATGCTAAGGCCCATTGTTAGTAGGCAAGAAGCTACCCTGCAGTCCCCTTTAAAAAAAAAAACTGTCCCGGTTGGGTCTGTCACAGTATTATTTTAAAGTATGAAGCCAGGTACACTGAGATACATTTCTGGTAGAGGATAATATTTTTGTGACTACTACATTTTTTTTTAAAGCCACTGACCATAACTGGAGTTGCCACCATCATTCATGGCTTATATTTGTCCCTATAAGCCAGTTCATTAGGATTAGACAGAATGAGGAACAAAGAAGGCAACCATTTTCTGCAAGATTAGGTTTATTGAACCAGTCCAGACACCAGGTGAAGGATCTGTGAGAGTACGGTAAGTGTTACTAAACCCAGGGGCCTGCATTCAATATATCTGATCTCCCACAGTACATAGCATATTGAAATGCAATTATTTTTGTAAATATAAACTGCTAAATATCTTTTCTTATCAGCAGTACATAGTAGTCTTGTGATTTCTATCAGTGTCTGGCTGAGCACTGGTTAAAGCTTGTAGGAGGAGTTTTCATTCTCCTCTGAATCTCCTTTAAGGCTGCATGACCCCTGACTTGGAAAAAGGTGGCCTGGTCTGATGAATCACGTTTTTTTTTTTTTTTTTTTACATCATGTGGATGGCTGGGTGTGTTTGCGTCACTTATCTGGGGAAGAGATGGCACCAGGATGCAGCAAGGGAAGAAAACAAGCTGGCAGAGGAAGTGTGATGCTTTGGGCAATGTTCTGTGGGGAAACCTTGGTTCCTGCCATTCATGTGGATGTTAGTTGACACGTGCCGCCTACCTAAACATTGTTTGTGACCAAGTACACTCCTTCATGAAAATGGTATTTACTGAAGGCAGTAGACTCTTTCAGCAGGATAATGTGCCCAACCACACTGCAAAAATGGTTTGAGGAACATAACAATGAGTTCAAGGTGTTGACTTGGCCTCCAAATTCTCCAGATGTCAATCAAATCAAGCATCTGTGTTATGTGCTGGAAAAACAAGTCCGATCCATGGAAGCCACACCTCACAATTTACAGGACTAGAAGGATCTGCTATTGCCAACTTGGTGCCAGATACACCAGCATACCTAAGTATTAGGGGGGCTGCTGTACACAGAAGGTTTTTTAAATCTTAATTCATTAATATAAAAAAACTCTGACTTTAGAACCACTTTAAGGTCTCATAGGGAAATATTGAATTTGACATGTCATGCGACTTGGGGTCTCACAAGTCGTATCCCATGTCACAGCAGTGTGAACTGAGCCTAATGTCCACTCTCACACCTATTGGGAGCAGTCATTTTTGCCTGTGTGCCAGCCAATCAAATTCGCAGTAAGAAAAAATGTCTCTTCTCCCTGACCATCAGAGCGGACCTGATGGGATATGTCAGGGGCGGAGCCAGCATAAGTTTATAGTGTTGCTTTTCCCCATCAGGTCTGCTCATGATGGCTGGTGGGAGGAGCCAGTCCTGTATAGAATTTGATTGGCAGAATTGCCCCAATAGGGTCTAGCGCAAGCTAGAAAGCCAGTTACCCCCCCCCCCCCACCATGACCAATGAATGACTCATTCATAAAACACTATATCTATGAAGTAACAGCATTGTAACTCTAGGGCAGGAAGTGTGTTAGGACTATAGAACAGGTCACAGTCTCCTCATTTCCATAACATACTGTAAGAGAGAGGAGTTCTGTAGTCCACAGAGAGAATTAGGCAGGGCTGATAAGAGCTTTCAGTGCATCAGAGGCAGATTATATGGTATTTATATTCATGGTGTATTTACCAAACCAAAAATAAGTTAATTGTTAGAGTTTATTACACCTTAAGACAGGGGTCTCAAACTCAAATTGCCTGGGGGCCACATGACAAGTTTTCATATTCCATGGGGGCCGCATGCAAACTTTCAAACTTCAAAAACAATAAACTATATACAGTTGTAGTTACTGCACTGGTGTCAGCAAACGCATTATTAACCCCCAGCACTGGTGTCAGCGGACGCATTATTAACCTCCAGCACTGGTGTCAGCAGACGCATTATTAACCCCTGGCATTACCCCCCATACTGCACAAATACCCCCCACACTGCACAATTACCCCCCATACTGCACAAATACCCCCACACTCCAAAAAATACCCCCCGGACTCCATAATTACCCCCACACTGCACATTTACCCCCCACAATGCACAAATAGCCCCACACTCCATAAAATACCCCCCGCACTCCATTATTACCCCCACACTGCACAATTACCCCCCACACAAACTACACAATTACCCCTCACACTGCACAATTACCTCCCACTATACAATTAACCCCACACTACACAATTACCCCCCCACACTGCACAATTACCCCCCACACTGCACGATTACCCTCCACACTGTACAATTAACCCCCCCACACACAATTACCCCCCCCCCCCACACTGTACAATTACCCCCCACACTGCACAATTACCCCCCACACTCCATAAAATATCCCCCACTTACTCACCTCTCCTGGCAGTCAGGATCGTCTGCCTCCCGAGTCCTCTCCTGTCCCCTCCTGTGACAGGGCACGCAGAGAACACAATCTCCCGCCCTGAGGTGGCAGCGCATGGTGGGCGAAGCGATGGGCGGGGCGATGGGCGGATCCTTCCTCCACTCCTTCCTCCGCTCTGTCCTCTCTCTGGGCTGCAGCGGCATGCAGCAGAGGACAGAGGAAAAGCGAGAGGTAACGCTGTTTGGCGCCTCCCCCTCTGTGAGGCATGTTCAGTGAAAAAAACAAGTCCAGGATCGGCCTTGCCTGCACGCCATTTTTAACCAGTCCGCGGGCCGCAAATGGCCTGCGGGCCGGAACTTTGAGACCTCTGCCTTAAGACTTAGCCTGCACCCCAAGCCTCATCTTGAGCTTTCCAAATGCTCATATCCTCCTCCCCTACAATTGGTACTATTACACTACTGTAAAGCCTTAATAATTAGGACCAGGGCAGGAGGCTGTCAGGCTCCTAATAAAATAAAGTGTTTCCAATTCTAACCTTCTAGCATTTAGATTTAGTAATATTATATAACAAAGATCTGGTGGCCACATGGATTCAGGACCGAGGGTTTAACTCAAGGGCATGAGTTGTTTGATTCTTAGATACATCCCTTCTGGGAAAATAGAAATGTTTGATGAGTCTCATTTGTTTTGTTGCATGGACACATATGAGATAATCTCCCTCCTCCACTCATGAAGAACAAACTAGAGTGATAAATAAAAACAACTGTAAAACAAACAAGTCTACAGATGCAAACCGTGCATGGTTTTGTGAAGTCAGCATGTTCCTGGAGTATTTACAAATTGCAGTACATGACAAAAGTTTGGTAATTCTGTATACAAATCAAATATAATGTTGGTTAGGGTTACTTCAGTGCTCAGAGAACTACAAATTATTTCATATATTTTTTTCAGATCTTACAAAGGCAAACACATTTATCTACATATACACTATATTACCAAAAGTATTGGGACATCCCAGTCTTATGCCGCATACACACGACAGTTTTTCACGACGTTAAAAATGCAATTTTTTTAATTGGGCATTAAAAACGATCGTGTATAGGCTCCAGAGCATTTTTAACGACGTGAAAAATGGCCTAAAAAAAAAATGAGAACCTGCTCTATTTTTTCACGTAGTTTTTCACGTTGTTTTTTTTAACGATGTGAAAAACGGCCGTGTGTATGCTTTTAAGAGGGGAAAAAAACACGCATGCTCAGAATCAAGTATGAGACGGGAGCGCTCATTCTGGTAAAACTAGCGTTCGTAATGGAGATAGCACATTCGTCACGCTGTAACGGACTGAAAAGCACGAGGCTGAAAAGCGCGAATCGGCTCTCACCAAACTTTACTAACATGAAGAGTGGCGCCATTCGAACGGAACTTCCCCTTTATAGTGCCGTTGTACGCCACTGCACTTTGCTCGAGCGTTTTTTTTTAATGAATGTGTGTATGCAAGACAGGCTTGAGAGGAAACAAGAAAAATCACGTCTAGAAAAGCGTTGTTTTTGAAAATGACATTAAAAATGATCGTGTGTACGCGGCATTAGTCCGTAGGGTTCAATATTGAATAAAACAAGAAATTGGTTGCACACTGGAACTCCAACTTATCTTGATGCCATCTTTATTGTCAACAGGGTCAGACAGATACAGGCAATGGTAGACGCGTTTCACAAGCGATAGCTTGCTTGTTCACAACAAGCTATCGCTTGTGAAACGCGTCTACCATTGCCTGTATCTGTCTGACCCTGTTGAGAATAAAGATGACATCAAGATAAGTTGGAGTTCCAGTGTGCGACCAATTTCTTGTTTTATTCGTCTTCCACGGAGGTGAGCCGGCGTCAGCACCTGTGATCTACCTTACACCTGATTCTGCCTGGAGCGATGTGCTTCTTCTTGTTCTCTGCCGGGTTCAATATTGGGTTGGCCCACCCTTTGCAGCTATACCAGCTTCAACTCTTCTGGGAAGGCTGTCCACAAGGTTTAGGAGTGTGTCTATGGGAATGTTTGACCATTCTTCCAGA
Source organism: Rana muscosa (assembly GCA_029206835.1). NCBI lineage: Eukaryota > Metazoa > Chordata > Amphibia > Anura > Ranidae > Rana > Rana muscosa. The sequence continues at coordinate 221,332,532 of CM055122.1, forward strand.
AGCACATCTGTGAGGTCAGGCACTGATGTTAGACGAGAAGGCCTGGCTTGCAGTCTTAGAAGGTCAAGTCAGGACTCTGTGCAGGCCAGCCAAGTTCCTCCACCCCAAACTCGCTCATCCATGTCTTTATGGACCTTGCTTTGTGCACTGGTACACAGTCATGTTGGAACAGGAAGGTGCCATCCCCAAACTGTTCCCACAAAGTTGGGAGCATGAAATTGTCAAAAATGTCTTGGTATGCTGACACTTTAGGAGTTCCCTTCACTGGTACTAAGGGGCCAAGCCCAACCCCTGAAAAACAACCCCACACCATAATCCCCCTTCCACCTAATGATTTGGACCAGTGCACAAATCAAGGTCCATAAAGACATGGATGAGCGAGTTTGGGGTGGAGAAACGTGACTGGCCGGCACAGAGTCCCGACCTCAACCCAACAGAACACCTTTGGGATAAATTCGTGAGTGGAGACTGTGAGCTAGGCCTCCTTGTCCACATCAGTGCCTGACCTCACAAATGTGCTTCTGGAAGAATACTTTTGGTAATATAGTGCAGTGTTTCTCAACTCCAGTCCTCAAGGCGCCCCAACAGGTCATGTTTTCAGGATTTCCCTCAGGTGAAACAGCTGTGGGAATTACTAAGGAAGTGAAACTGATCAAATCACCTGTGCAAAATAATGGAAATCCTGAAAACATGACCTGTTGGAGCACCTTGAGTTGAGAAACCCTGATATAGTGTACTTAAAAACTAATTTAAGCTGGCATGATTTATAAGCTTAAAGTGGTTGTAAAGGCTAAAGGTTTTTTAACTTAATGCATTCTCTGTAAAAAAAAAACTTCCATGGTTAGCTCCCCCACCCCTCCACACCAGGGGCGGATCCAGAGTCTTTTCTTCGGAGGGGCACTTTATCGGGCAAATGGTTGGTGTCGGCGCTTCAATCATCCCGGGAACCATGGTTGTTATGGTGTCAGGATGATTGAAGCGCAATATTTATATTATTACATTGTAATATGAAATTAAATAGTTCAATGTAGAATCAGTGGGAGCCCCGAGTGTGTCACTTGCCACCGTCGCCTGCAATTAGTGGGAGCCCTGAGCGTGTCACTTGCCACACGTTGCGGATTGTCACTTGCCACGTCACCTGCCACATCTTGTGGATTGTCACTTGCCACACCTTGTGGATTGTCACTTGCCACATCAACGGCCACACCTTGTGGATTGTCACTAGCCACATCTTGCGGATTGTCACTAGCCACACCTTGCGGATTGTCACTTGCCACGTCACCTGCCACACCTTGCTGATTGTCACTTGCCACGTCACCTGCCACACCTTGCTGATTGTCACTTGCCTGCCACCAGATGCAGATTGTCATTTGCCACGTCACCTGACACAATTTGCGGATTGTCACTTGCCACGTTGCCTGCCACACCTTGCGGGTTGTCACTAACTTGCCTGCTAAGGTGTAGTTTTGGTTGTCTCTTGCTGTGTCCCAGACTCCCAGAGTCAGGCAGCAGAAAGATAATGTAATCTCTCTGCTGCCTGCACAGTGAGGGCAGAAGTCACTACAGGAATGCAGGGCAGGCACGGGCGGTGAGGGATGATCTCATCTCTCTGCTCCCCCGCTCCCGGCTAGCTGATTGGCCAGCTGCCACACTGAGCCTGCTCTCTCACTCTCACCTGCGCTGCCAACACACTGAGCAGCACGGTCTGCCCACGAACCGCGCCGCCCCCGACAACAAACCGCGCCGCAAGCAGAGCCGCGCGCTTTCTTACCCGTCTGTGGAGCCGCACGCTATCGCACCTGCTCGCAGAGCGGCCTGACGTGACTCACTGATGTCACTCATTGCTAGACGCCAAGCAGCCCAGGCGTTAGCAACGAGTGCAGGGAAGAGGCTCCAACCACCTCCTCCTCCGCTCCTGGTATCGTGTCAGTGCGCCACGTAACTACATTAGACGAGTCTCTCTCTCAGCGCCGCTGATCAGCTGATGTGAGAAACTGAGAGAGAGACTCAGAGAGGCAGCGGCAGCCGCAGAACAAGTACTGTATATACTCGAGTATAAGCCGTCCCGAATATAAGCCGAGGCACCTAATTTTACCCCAAAAAACTGGGAAAACTTATTGACTCAAGTATAAGCCTAGGGTGTCCTAGGCTTATACTTGCCTCACTGTGCCTCACTGTGCCCATGCCTCACTGTGCCCATGACTAGACTGATGTTTAACATGGGAGTCTATGGAAGGAGTGCGCGGCTTTGAAAAATCGGTTTTCCCCGGCTGTAGGTCTCCCAGACACCAAACTTTTTAAACCTATAGAGGAGACATGGGGCTACCTGTGTGCCAAGTTTGGGGTCCAGATGACCTACAACCGGCCAGTACCGGGTCCACAAAATCACTGGAGAAATGACCGTTTAACATTGGAGTCTATGGAAGGGGTGACCGGATTTAAAAAATCAGTGCTCCCTGGCCGTAGGTCCCCCAGACACCAAACTTTGCACACTTGTAGAGGAGACATGGGGCTACATGTGTGCCAAGTTGGGGTCCAGGGGACCTACGGCCGGCCGGTACCGGATCCCCACATTTTCAGGAGATCAGGCGCAAAAAAAAAAAAAACAGAGCAAGCAAGTGAGTGTGACAGATGATCTCGGGGGGGGGGGGGGCAATTGCCCCGTTGCCCCCCCTGGATCCGCCCCTGCTCCACACGCACACCTAAACACTTACAGTACCTCTCAAGTCCTTTCTTGGTTCAGAGCTGTGCCTAAGAGATGTAGCGCTGCTTCCTCTCTCTCCTTGCAGGACATGGCGGCAGCAGTGGGAGCCATTGGTTCTTGCTGCTGTCAATCAAATCCTGTGAGGGGGGAGTGGGAGGCGGGGCTATGTGTGTCTATAACACACACAGCCAGGCTTGGGATGGAGTGCAAGAATAGAATTGCACAGAGCGGCCGTGACCCTCCTCTTCCTGGGTCTCCCGCCAGCGCTCCTGGCCCCTCCTCTATGTCCAGTATCCCCATGGGAAGGGCACTCGTGCGTGCTTGCTCTCGAGCCCCTCCACTACGTCCATTGACAGACAGTGGGACTCAGCCCCATCCCCCGCTTCCTCATCACTGGCTTTGATTGACAGCATTGGGACCCAATAACTTCCAGTGCCTCAGCAAAGCCAGCAAGACCCGAAAGTGAGGGGAGAGAAGAGCTGCAGACATGCAAGGCGCTGGATCGAATGAGGGCTCAGGTAAGTAAAGAGGGGGGGGTGAGGGGGGATGCTGACACCTAAACATTTTTTACCTTAATGCAAGGAATGCATCAAGGTAAAAAAAAAATTGGTTTTCAAACCACTTTAACTACCCATCAGTGACACAACGGGTTATGTTATCTACCGTCTTGAGGGCAACCCAGTCACCTTTGTCCCATATCATCTCCAGACTTCATCCATCCCTATTCTAATACTATAAAGATCCCTACTGTTGCTTGATAGCTTGCGTTAGAGTATTCACATTAATCAGTTGCCACCTGCGTAACACGTGTGTGGGCACAAAATGGTGAACTTTCATGACCCACACACCGCCCATATGCATCACTGCACGACCAATGTTTCTGTGCTGAGAGCACACTCACTGCACGCTCCCAGCACAGAGACCGAGCTGTCAAAAACAGATCTCAGTCCCCAATAATGATCGGTAGCTGGCGGGACCAGCTCCTAGTCATGTGATCACTGTGACAGCCAGTCACAGTGGTCACATGATTGCCAATACTTCCTGCCCCCTGAGCATGCAGAACCTTTTTAGGTAAGCCAGAGCAGGCAGGAAGGGGTTACACTATTTTAAACGCTATGCACTTCTGCTGCTTTAAATGATACTAAAGCTTTGTTTTTTGTTTTTCTGAAAAAATAAACATGTTATACTTACCTGCTCTGTACAGTGGTTTTGCACAGAGCAACCCTAAACCTCTTCTTTTCGGGTCCCCGCCGGCTCTTCTGGCTCCACCCCCTCGAGCTGTACCCCCAGAGAAAGTCAATTGCCCTGGGGGCACCACTGCAAGCTCGCTTCTGAGCCGCTACTCCATAAGACGCTCACACCCATACAATCCAATTCCTGCACCATTTGACAGTTCGCACTGCGATATGCGAACCGATCTGGGGGTGTCAATAACTTTCTATTGACACCCGCAGCGGTTCCTATAGGGCAGTGTGAACTGCCTGCAAGTCCTATCCGATGCGGGAACCGGCACTGGAATCGCACTGGTTCCCACATCGTACTAGTGTGACCGGCACTGAATGCTAGACTATATTTCAGTATGCTGTAGATCAGTCTTAAACTCCCTTTATTCTGAGTCAGCTAGACAAGTGTATATAGAAACCAAACTTGTGTTTATTATATTAGAGACTGTATTATTGAACCAAAGACATCTTAGTTTACAATGCCATCATCCTGGGTATGATGCCGTTACACATAATCTGATTTACAACCACCCAGAAAAAGCTCTGCTTTGCTTGAGTTTGCATTTTAAAAGCAGCTGATAAGAACAAAACACATTATTTCACTTTTTATTAAACTAATTTTTAATCTTAACAAAAACATTGAGAGATTGTGATTTTTGTACAAGAGTAGTGTTGAAACAGACGACCTAAAGCTGAATTCCATCCTTACCTTACTGCAGCAATGAAGGTAAATCCAACTAATTTTCTTGCTGGATTACTTCCTGCATCATTTAGCTCCCCAGCCATATTGTCATGGCCCATGCATTTAATGAATTGAATTTCAGTTTGTTCAATCACGGAAGCTCAGCATCACATGTGGGCATTACCTAGGGCAGTCTGCATGCAATTGCAGTCTACCTAGGAACACCTACTCCTCCAGACTGACAATTTCGAAGAAATTAAGATTAGGACAGCCGCACTCCAATCCAACTTGGCTTTATTTGAAAAGTAAAATCGAACAGGCACTACATGTCACAGCAACGAAAAAACTTCAGGACAGTTAACGCGTTTCACACTTAGAAGTGCTTACTCATAGCTCCTCCAGACTGACATCTGCCCATAAAGGCCTTGTGACATTTGTATAACTCCTCCCAAGAGCCAGATTGGAAGTGTCACGTACCTGGTAGACGAGCCCAATGTGCAGGGAGCGGCTTCTCGTAGCCTCTGATTCACGAGGCCCTGGTAGAGGGAACAGGATCTCGCGAGGGCAGAGGGCACAAGTGCCTGACTGGTAAGCTGAGTAGGGGCCTTGAGCAGAAGCTGTAGTCCACGGCAAGGTGCAGTAGTAGAACACTCGTGGATGAGCAGCAGAGCAGGTGAGGGCAGACCGGGTCAAACACTGGCAGGCTGGTTCAGGTACAAAAGCGGGATCCAAAACGGGAGTCAGAGTCCAGGCCGGGTCAGTTCGTTGGGCAGGCAGAAATCAGGTTAGAGGGATAAGCAAAAGAGTCGTCAAGGCAAGCCGGGATCAGAAGGGCAGGCAGCAAACAGGATACACAGAGGGAAGCCGGATCAGGTAGGAAGTTCAGCAGCGGGGTATCAATCAGCAGGGGTCTCAGGAAACGCTGTAGACCAGACAGCACTGGGCAGCATGACAGGGGAGTTTAAATACCTGATTCTGGCGCCAAGCGCCGTCACCGTGCGTGCGTGCGCGCTCCCGCGGGCGTGCGGGCGCGCGCACCCGTTGCGCTATCGCGCACGCGCATGCGCCGAACAGTTCTTCCAAAGGCAGGCATTCTTTTGATGCTGCTGTTGCCGGGCAGATTATGTAAATGCCTTTCCTGACATTGCCCCCCTCCAACGGGCAGCCTCCGGATGCCCAACTGGGCCATCCTAACTGGGTGGGATCTTTTGAAGGCCAGAATTAGTCTCTCTGCGTGGATGTTAGTCTCTGGTTCCCAGGAATTTTCTTCTGGGCCATAGCCCTTCCATTTTACCAAGTACTGGGTTTGGTTGCGCCTCCTCCTGCAGTCTAGGATGGATTCGACCTCGAACTCCTCCTCCCCATTGATTAGTACTGGTTCTGGGGGGCCTATACCCCGATCGGAGAATGGATCTGGAACTGCAGGTTTGAGTAGGGCCACATGGAACACCGGGTGTATCCGGAAGGATTCCGGCAGTTTCAACTCATAAGCCACATCGTTAATCCGTCTTAAAACAGGGAAGGGGCCCACAAATTTGGGGCCCAATTTCTTGGAAGGGCATGCTAATTTCAAGTTCACCGTGGACAGCCAGACTTGGTCTCCGGGCACCAGGTTAAGCTCCCCCCTCCTCCTCCTGTCGAATATCTCTTTGTTATATTTCTGGGTCCTTGCCATTGTTTCTTGTAGTAGTTTGTTGTTATTGTTAAAGAAGTTCAGAGTCTCTTGGGCGGCTTGAACTGCACATTCCGGTATATTATTGGATAGGAACAAGGGGTGGAAACCGTAGTTTGCGAAAAAGGGGGACTGTTTGGTAGCTGAGTGGACAGAGTTGTTGTACGCAAACTCGGCAAGAGGTAGTAAGGGTACCCAATCGTCCTGAGAAAAGCCTGAGAAACAGCGTAGATATTGTTCGAGCGTCTGATTGGTTCGTTCAGTCTGCCCATTGGTCTGCAGGTGATAAGCCGAAGAAAGGCACAGGTCAATTTTTAAGGATCCACAAAGTGCTCTCCAAAATCTGGACGTAAACTGCACTCCCCGATCGGATACGATGTTTGAAGGGATACCGTGCAGCCTTACTATTTCCTTGATGAACAGTTTTGCGGTTTCAGGAGCGGAAGGTGTGCCTCTCATAGGCAAAAAATGGGCCATTTTGGATAGTCTGTCTACCACCACAAAAATGGTAGTGCAATCTTCGGATGGAGGCAACTCAACAATAAAATCCATGGAGATCATTCTCCAGGGTCTTTCTGGAATGGGTAGGGGTTGTAATAGTCCCCATGCTTTGGCCTTGCTGCCCTTGTTTCGAGTGCAAACGGCGCATGAATCCACATAGTCTCTACAGTCCTTCAATAGGCGAGGCCACCAAAACATGCGCTGAAGAAGTTCAGATGTCTTGCGGATACCAAAATGGCCAGCCAGTTCATGGTCGTGGCAAGACTTAAGGACCTTGACTCGTGCTTGTTGAGGTACGAAAATCCTGTCCTGGAACCACAGCAGGTAATTTCTCCGCTGTAAGGTAACGTCCGGTAGGTGTAATTCACTTGTGTAAGCTTGTTTGATCTGAGATAGTACGTCTTCTTGTAATAAAAGAAAGTTTCCAGGCGTCAGGATGGTGTCCGGGAGTGACGAGGTTTGAGGTTCACTGAACATCCGGGAAAGTGCATCAGGTTTTGTGTTCTTTGACCCGGGCCTGTAAGTAATGTGAAATGAGAACCTGGTAAAAAAAAGTGCCCACCTAGCCTGACGTGGTCTCAGTCTCTTGGCGGCTTTCAAGTACTCCAGGTTCTTGTGGTCTGTGTAGACCAAAATGGGGTGTGCTGCCCCCTCCAGAAAGTAGCGCCATTCCTCCAGTGCTGCCTTAATTGCGAGTAATTCTCTGTCCCCGACATCGTAGTTTCTTTCTGCTTCGGACAACTTACGAGAAAAGAAAGCTACAGGGTGTAACAGGGCCTTGGGACCCTGCCTCTGGGAGAGTACTGCTCCCACGGCAATCTCTGAGGCGTCTACTTCTAGGGTATAGGGCAGGGCTGGGTCTGGGTGTCTTAGGACAGCGGCTGAGATGAACTGACCCTTGAGGGTAGAGAAGGCAGCCTGGGCCTCAGGGGTCCAGTTGAAGCGCGTGCCTTGTTTTGTCAGGCTGGTGATGGGGGCGATGATGGTGGAAAAACCCCGGATAAATTTGCGATAGAAATTCGCGAACCCCACAAATCGCTGGATCCCTTTCTTGTCCGTAGGGGCTGGCCAATCCAGGATGGCGGAGACCTTTTGTGGGTCCATCTTGATACCTTCCACGGAGATAATCAGCCCCAAGAATTGGATGCTTTGCTGCTCGAAGACACATTTCTCAGGTTTCGCATACAGACCGTGTTGACGGAGTCGGGTTAATACCTTCCCAACATGTTCCCGATGGATGGACAGAGAAGGAGAGAAAATTAGGATGTCGTCTAGATAGACGATAACGAACAGGTCAAGATAGTCTCTGAAGGCCTCATTCACAAAATGTTGAAATGTAGCTGGGGCGTTGCATAGACCGAAGGGCATCACACGGTATTCAAAATGCCCGAATCGGGTACGGAAGGCGGTCTTTCATTCATCCCCGCTTCGAATCCGGACTAGGTTGTAGGCCCCACGTAGGTCTAATTTGGTAAATATGGAAGCGGTTCCAAGTCTCTGGAAGAGTTCAGGCACCAGAGGAAGGGGGTAACGATTCTTGATCGTAATCTTCTTAAGCTCACGGTAGTCTACGCAAGGGCGTAGTGAGTGGTCCTTCTTCTCGACAAAGAATATCCCCGCTCCTGCCGGTGAGGTGGAAGGGCGGATGAACCCTTTTTTCAGATTATCATCAATGTAAGTTTTAAGAGTCCCCAGCTCCAATTCGGTCAGAGGGAAGATCCTCCCAAATGGTACCTCTGCCCCGGGGAGGAGTTCAATCGGGCAGTCGTAGGGCCTGTGTGGGGGTAATGTCTCTGCACCTTTCTTGCTGAATACATCCAGAAAGGTGTGGTATGCTTTGGGGACGGATTGGCGGGTCTCGGTATCAGCATCAAGACACAGTAGCGAAGAAGGCGTATCAGTGTTTTTCAATAGGCAATGCTGGCGGCAATAAGGAGAGCGGAAGCTGATCTTTCCAGTAATCCAGTCAATCTTGGGGTTGTGAGCCTTCAGCCATGGCATACCCAGTATAATGGAAAACAAGGGGGACTCAATAATGTCCAGGCAAAGCCATTCCCGGTGGCTATTGAAGATGACTGTGTCCAGAGGGGCCATCTCCTGGGTAACAGGCCCGGATTTGATGGCTGATCCGTCGGCCAGATGGATGGATAGACCCTTAGCTCTGGGTTGTAGGGGAATTCGGAACTTGCTGGCGAAAGATGCATCCATAAAGCCGCTACACGCTCCGGAGTCAATTAGGGCGGTAGCTTGGATATTCCCTCCTGGAAGCTGTAGGGAAATTGAAACAGCCAGATGAGTTGCGTTATCAAATGAAACAGGTGAGCAGGTAGAACAAACAGAGGAAGACTTACGGGACTTGGCGGGACAGGACCTCACGTAGTGTCCCGGTTCGCCACAGTAAAGGCAGAGGTTGTTGTTCCGCCGGCGTTGACACTCCTCGGGGGTAAGCGAAGGTCGAAGCAAACCAAGCTGCATGGGCTCTGGAACGTCGGTGGGCGTATGAGCGAACGCCGGAGGAGCGGAGTGAGGAGGGTTTGGGTTAAACACACGGGGAAGCATCCAGACAGGGCGAGAAGGGCCTGTGGTGCGTTCTGCCCTTCGTTCCCTTAGCCGTCTGTCGATTTGGGTAGCCTGCAGAATCAGAGCGTCAAGCGTTGCGGGGATGCCCACCCGGGCCAGTTCATCCTTAAGAGGTTCCGAGAGGCCTAGGCGGAACTGGTGACGCAGGGCAGCGTCGTTCCAGTTAGTATCCGCGCTCCAACGCCGGAATTCGGACACGTAATCTTCCACGGCCCTGCGGCCTTGTTGTAGGGAGCATAATGCGGCTTCTGCAGTGGCCGCCTGAAGGGGGTCCTCATAGAGGAGGTCCATTGCTTGAAGGAAGGAACTCAGCAGGTTCAGGCAGACGTCCTTGTGTTCCAAGAGACGATGGGCCCACGTCTGGGGTTCTCCTGAAAGTAGAGAAATGACAAAACCCACCTTGGTGGATTCAAGCGAGAATGTCCGGGGCTGTAACGCAAAGAACAGTTCGCAGGCGTTACGGAAGGCCCTGTATTTGCTGCGGTCCCCCGAGAATCTTTCCGGAGTGGGGACCCTAGTTTCTGGTGGCAGCATTACCACAGATGGCGCAGGAGAAGTTCCAGAGGCCGAGGTGGATAAGGTCCGGACTTGTTCCTCCAGACGGGTGTACCCCTCTTGCAAACTTCTGACGGCCGAGGTAAGTCCGTCCAGGTGGCGGCACAAGTCCTCCATTGGAGAGGCTTCCTGCGTGGGCTCGGACATGGCTGTCTGGTACTGTCACATATCTGGTAGACGAGCCCAATGTGCAGGGAGCGGCTTCTCGTAGCCTCTGATTCACAAGGCCCTGGTAGAGGGAACAGGATCTCGCGAGGGCAGAGGGCACAAGTGCCTGACTGGTAAGCTGAGTAGGGGCCTTGAGCAGAAGCTGTAGTCCACGGCAAGGTGCAGTAGTAGAACACTCGTGGATGAGCAGCAGAGCAGGTGAGGGCAGACCGGGTCAAACACTGGCAGGCTGGTTCAGGTACAAAAGCGGGATCCAAAACGGGAGTCAGAGTCCAGGCCGGGTCAGTTCGTTGGGCAGGCAGAAATCAGGTTAGAGGGATAAGCAAAAGAGTCGTCAAGGCAAGCCGGGATCAGAAGGGCAGGCAGCAAACAGGATACACAGAGGGAAGCCGGATCAGGTAGGAAGTTCAGCAGCGGGGTATCAATCAGCAGGGGTCTCAGGAAACGCTGTAGACCAGACAGCACTGGGCAGCATGACAGGGGAGTTTAAATACCTGATTCTGGCGCCAAGCGTCGTCACCGTGCGTGCGGAGCGCTCCCGCGGGCGCGCGCGCGCACCCGTTGCGCTATCGCGCACGCGCATGCGCCGAACAGTTCTTCCAAAGGCAGGCATTCTTTTGATGCTGCTGTTGCCGGGCAGATTATGTAAATGCCTTTCCTGACAGGAAGGCAAGTGCCTTATAAGATAAATGTTTCATATAAAGGAAGCAATATAAAGAGAACAGGATACCTTCTCATACAAGTACATGGTACAGCAGACACATACCAGGAATATTAAATGCTGGGGTAACAAACACTTTAACTTACACTTTAACTGGTGAGGATAAGTGTGCCAGTATGTGAGCTGCATTTTCAGAGGAGTTTTCCTTTAGTGGGTTCCTTTTACCAGACTATTATCACCAATTTATGGGAATGGACTTACTCTATTCTAAAAGGTATGGACAGCATCACAGTACACAGCACAGCTCACAGTCTAGTGTAGTGTTACTGACAAATAGAGTTGGGTCAAACACCCCTTGGTTTGGTTCGCCGCCAGAACTCTTGAACATCGCAAAAGTTCAGACCCGAACTCCGAATCCTATTAAAGTCTATTGGACTGAACTTGAAAAATCAAAAGTGCCAATTTTTAAAGTGGTTGTAAACCCTCTCCCGGAAGTTACACCTACAGGTAAGTCTAGATTAAGGCTTACCTGTAGGTGTTTGCAATATCTCCTAAACCTACACGGTTTAGGAGATATTTCCAAAAGGTATACACCGTTGTCTACGGCGCATGCGAGCCGTAGACAACGTTGCATTCACAGTGAGAATCCCCATTCACAAATCCAGCTTTGCCGGATTTGACGACTCCCGTGTGCATGCGCGGAGTGACGTCTTCGCCGCTCTGGCCAATCACAGCACCGGAGCGGCGCTATAAGTGGTGATACCCGGAAGTAACCTTCCGGGTATCTGTATAGAGATGGCTGCGGCTGGAGGGGGAGACGAGGACGGCTTCGGGGGCTTCGATCTCAGGTAAGTAATGCATAATGAGCTAGTATGCTAGTCATACTAGCTCATTATGGCTTTGTCTTGCAGGTGTTTTTAAAAAAAAAGAAACTTTAAGGCTTATATGCAAGTTATTGGCCATAAAAAGGGTATTGGGGCCTGGATACTGCCCTGGGGGATATATCAATGCAAAAATGTTTTTTTTTTAAAGATTGCTTTTACAGGAGCAGTGACTTTAATGATGCTTAAAGTGAAACAATAAAAATGAAAAATTCCTTTAAATATAGTGCCTGGGGGTCCCCTTAGTCTGCCTGTAAATGTATAACAAAAAAACGTGTGGGGGTCCATACCAGGCCCTTTGGGTCAGGTATGGATTTTAAGGGTAACCCCAGGTCAAAATAAAAATAAAAAAACAGCGTGGAGTCCCCCTAAAAATCCATACCAGACCCTTACATGAGCATGCAGCCTGGCAGGCCAGGAAAGGAGGCCCCCCTCTTGAACCATATCAGGCCACATACCCTTAACATGTGGGGGGGGGGGGTCTGCGGGCAGGGGGCCTTTTAGAATCTACCCCTACCCACTTACCAAGAAAAAGTGTCAAAAATAAATAAAAACACACACACAGTTTTTGACAATTCCTTTATTAAAATAAAAAAAACAATGTCCCCTGTCAATCATGACACTCGCTGCCGCCAGTAGACCTGAAAAAGGAAGAAGAAAAAAAAGCTCCGCCCACGAAGGCTAAATCCCACACGCCCCCATGTGGCATCACCAACCAAACACGTGTACCCACAGAGGAAGCCACTGGGCATCCACGTGCTTTCCACCGGAGAGCGTGGGTACATGTTTGGAGTTCTTTACAGTGTTTGAATGTAACAAACGCTTTTTAACAATAAACACTAGACTTTTTTACGCTATGAGAGGCCTTTCTTCTCTCTCTTTTTACTCGATTGGTTGATTTGCCATTGGAACCATTGAATCACACACACAAGGAGAGGATACCAGGCAACAGCCGGTAGATACCCTCTGGTCCCTGGGTGACCAACAAACGAGATTGACCTTTTTTGTTCAATGCGAACGGAAGTCAGTCATTCTGGCATTGCTGGAATGTGCCGGGAATGCATGCTGAGCTGTGCATTTCAGATCAGTGTGTATTCAATAGAAAACTGCGATCAGGTAGGTAAGTGTTTATTACTGCAGAATAGACATGTCTCCTCTGCAATAACAAGCTGCCTGCTTGCATTTTTCTACAACTTAGGTTTACAATGCATCCGGAAAGTATTCACAGCGCTTTACTTTTTCCACACTTTGTTATGTTACAGTCTTATTTCAAAATGGATTAATTCATTATTTTCCTCAAAATTAAATTATCATAATGACAATGGGAAAAAAGTTTTTTTGAAATCTTTGCAAATTTATTAAAAATAAAAAAACAAAAAATCACATGTATATAAATATTCACAGCCTTTGCCATGACACTCAAAATGAAGCTCAGGTGCATCCTGTTTCCATTGATCATCCTTGAGATGTTTCTACAACTTGATTGGAGTCCACCTGTGATAAATTCAGTTGATTGGACATGATTTGGAAAGGCACACACCTGCCTATATAAGGTTTCAGAGTTAACAGTGCATGTCAGAGCACAAACCAAGCCATGAAGTCCAAGGAATTGTCTGTAGACCTCAGATACAGGATTGTATTGAGGCACAGATCTGGGGAAGGGTACAGAAAAATGTCTGCAGCATCGAAGGTCCCAATGAACACAGAGGCCTAAATCATCTGTAAATGGAAGAAGTTTGGACCACCAGGACTCTTCCTAGAGCAGGCCGCCCAGCCAAACTGAGCGATCGGGGGAGAAGGGCCTTAGTCAGGGAGGTGACCAAGAACCTGATGGTCACTCTGACAGAGCTCCAGCATTTCTCTGTGGAGAGAGGAGAACCTTCCAGAAGAACACCCATCTCAGCAGCACTCCACCAATCAGGCCTGTATGGTAGAGTGGCCAAACGGAAACAACTTCTCAGTAAAGGGCACATGACAGCCCACCTGGAGTTTGTCAAAAGGCACCTGAAGGACTCTCAGACTAAGGCCTCGTACACACGGCCGAGATTCTCGTCGAAAAAAACATGTCGTTTTTTTCGACGAGATTCTTGGACAAGAAAATTGTCCCGGCCGAGTGTACACATCGACTACGACGAGCATGCGCTCATCACATTCGATGCCGTCGCCGCCATCTTGGTATACCCTATCTATGCCTAGGAAGCTACCGCGCATGCGTCAAATTCATTTCGAACATGCGCGGGCTTCCCGGCGGACAGGTAAGTGTACACACACTCACTTTTCTCGTCGAGAAACAGGCTGACGAGAATCTCGACGAGAAAATAGAGAGCAGGTTCTCTATTTTCTCGTCGAGGTTACTTGTCGGTTTTCTCGACGAGAAACCCGATAGCCGCGTACACACGACCGATTTACTCGGCAAGACATCTCTGCCAGCAAGTTTCTTGCTGGTTCTTGCCGAGAAAATCGGTCGTGTGTACGAGGCCTAAGAGAAACAAAATTATCTTGTCTGATGAAACAAAGATTGAACTCTTTGGCCTGAATGGCAAGCATCATGTCTGGAGGAAACCAGGCTCAAAACCTGCTCCGGAGCGCTCTGGACCTCAGACTGGGGCGAAGGTTCATCTTCCAACAGGACAAAGACCTTAAGCACACAGCCAAGATAACAAAGGAGTGGCTACAGTACAACTCTCTAAATGTCCTTGAGTAGCCCAGCCAGAGACCGGACTTGAACCCGATTGAACATCTCTGGAGAGATCTGAAAATGGCTGTGCACCGACACTCCTCATCCAACCTGATGGAGCTTGAGAGGTCCTGTAAGAAACTGCCCAAAAATAGCTGTGCCAAGCTTGTAGCATCATACTAAAAATGTCTTAAGGCTATAAGTGGTGCCAAGGGTGCTTCAATAAAGAATTGAGCAAAGGCTGTAAATACTTACAGTATGTACATGTGATTTTTTTTTTTCATTTTTTTTTTTTTATAAATTTGCAAAGATTTTAAAAAACGTCTTTCACGTTATCATTATGGGGTATTGTTTATAGAATTTTGAGGACAATACTTAATTTAATCCATTTTGGAAAATGGCTGCAACATAACTAAATGTGGAAAAAGTGAAGTGCTGTAAATACTTTCTGGATGCACTGTAGTTTCACTTTGAAATCTATAGCATCTTTAACCTCACTGAGAAAAGGAAGGATTGTCTCAGAGATGTTTTTCCTCAAAGGAAAAAATCTCTATTGGCAAAATATATATTTTTTTGTTGGTAGCAACCAATTAGATCCCAAGATGTAACCATAAATTACCCAAGTATCCTCAAGACATCATACTGGGTATTGGATCAGCGCTGAATTGGGCCTTAAACATCTCACCTGATTCTTTGTGCCAAAAGTATAACATGTCAATGAATCAGCCAATCTGCTTGATTAATTTTTCAGCCCCGATAAAGGAACGGCCTAAATAACTAGGACATGCTTTGATTCAGCATCAGCAGTGAAGCTCTGTAAATCAATAAAATCCAGACATCTCTGCATAGGGATTAAAGTCTAAAGAAGCTTCACGTATAGAGACGAGAGTGTTACTATGTAACATTATCTATCTAAACAGGATTCACTGCTGTACTTTTTATTTTACCACTGAAGCAGGTCGTCTGCTAAACTGCAGGAAATGTAAATATGTGTAACCCTAGATAAATGAACATAGAGTTTACAGCATGGATAGGATACTGTACAGAAGATCTAATATAATAAAAATCATTTAGTAGAACAAATATACAAAATGTATTTATAATGTTATCATTTTCAAAAGCAAGGATATGTACAGTATAATTTAAAGGGTCAGTTTTCACCAAAAGTTGATATTTCTACAGGTGTGACACGTTTAGTCCTCTTGATTTTTTTGGACTTTGCATCTTCACCCCATTGGAAACTCTGTGTACACATAAACTAGCACTTTTACATGTTTTTTAATACTCCAGAATTAACCAGAACTTTGAAGTCTTCTTGTGCGGAGAATCCCCACTCAGGAGTTGAGTTCATATGCCATTTGCACTTGAAGCCTCACACCAAAATTACACAGTCCAGGTTTCATAACATAGTGCAACCCCATTACATGATCTGATTGCATTATTTCTTTATAATGAACCCTTTAATGTATCCCCCTCTCTTCCAGCACCCACCCTATACTCACACGTTCCTTCAAAATCCACCCTGTGTTGCCCCCTATAGAGCCACATAGTCCCCACTGCAAACTCTCCTCCCTGTTCCCATACTTCTGCTCACACCACTGACAAAATCCTATTCATTCATATGGTGGAGCTGCCTATCATAAGAACAAATGATAGGTGGCCCTTTCATAAATGGTATTTTCTACACATGTACAGAAGGAATGAACCACCCAGGAGGGTATGCAGAAATGGCTGGAGAAAGGGCTGGTGGGGAAAATTTGCAGTAGTGATTGTGTAGTTCCCCATGGGCACAGTGTGGGTCTAGATGGAGTGCAGACAGATGAGTAACAGGGCTCTGGGTAGGTTCTGGGGAAGAGAAATATATTAACGTGGAACTAAACCCACCAATTTAACAGTATCAAAAAACAGTTACATTCTCAGCATGTCAAACTGTCAAACCAAAACCATCAAATGGCTAGGGGGTGGCTATTGGGGCTATAGCCCCGAATCTGGAGCCCGTAGCCCCTAGTCTCTTGCCACAGGGTCCCTGCCTAACCAGCGGACTGCGGCTGCAGCGGGCGGGCTGCGTGAGATAGGCAGATGAGAGAAGAGAAGCAGGGGGCGTGACATGGCCGCCGAGCAGTATGGCTGCATAATCCGCTTCTGCAGGTGAAAAACCTGGCTCTCTGCATCTCAGCCAGCCGATTTTGTCTCTCCCAGGGAGGAGAAGCTCTCTGCACACCTGCGGACTATGACCCAGCGGCGATTGCAGACATCGGGTCCCCGCCGCCTCACAGATTTCTTCATGAAGCTGCCGCACACAGCAGTCCGAGGTGGCGCCGTGGAGAACGGCCGCACTGCCTCACCTCAACCACTGCCCAGAGACTCTGTCACGGACTCAGACTCTGACATGGACAAGTCCACAGCTGTAAGCCTCATACACACGGCCGAGAATCTCGTCGTAAAAAACACGTCGTTTTTTTTGACGAGATCCTTGGACAAGAAACTTGTCCCGGCCGAGTGTACACACGCTCATTTCAAAGAACCCGCGGTTCTTTGAATGGAGCGAACGCGGTGACGTAATTGAATACGACGAGCATGCGCTCGTCACATTCAATGCCGTCGCCGCCATCTTTGTACACTCTATCCTATGCCTAGGAAGCTACCGCGCATGCGTCAAAGTCATTTCGAGCATGCGCGGGCTTCCCGGAGGACAGGTAAGTGTACACACACACAATTTTCTCGTCGAGAAACAGGCTGACGAGAATCTCAACGAGAAAATAGAGAGCAGGTTCTCTATTTTCTCGTCGAGATTCTAGTCGGTTTTCTTGACGAGAAACCATACACACGAACGAATTTCTCAGCAAGAAATCTCTGCCAGCAAGTTTCTTGCTGGTTCTTGCCGAGAAACTCGGTCGTGTGTACGAGGCTTAAGCCTCCCTCTCCTCCTCATCTGACAGAGGTAAGAGAGCTGCAGTCTCCCCAGCCTCATCACCCACTAAGCTGCCTTCAGCCAAAAAGCAGCACTGGACTTCACTGCCAGCAAAGCCCGCTGACCATGAGGAGAACAACACTGACTCCCTCTCTGCCTTCCCTGCAGCAGATGTCCCAGCCACAGAGGCTACTCTAAAAGAGAGGAGAGAAGCCAGTGAATCCACATCTGTTGGCAGGTGTAAACCCACATTTGGTGGCAGGTGACGTGGCAAGTGACAATCCGAATCAGGTGGCAGGTGACGTGGCAAGTGACAATCTGCAAATGGTGGCAGGTGGCATGGCGAGTGACAATCTGCAAATTATGACAGGTGACAATCTGCAAATGGTGGCAGGTGACGTGGCAAGTGACAATCTGAAAATGATGACAGGTGATGTGGCAAGTGACAATGCGCATCAGGTTGCAGGTGATGTGGCAAGTGACAATCTGCAAATGGTGGTAGGTGACTTGGCAAGCGACAATCCACATCAGGTGGCAACTGACAATCCACATCTGGTGCCAGGTGACAGTGGCAAGTGACAATCCACATCTGGTGGCAGGCGATATGGCAAGTATAGTAGCAAGTCCTAGTGGCAATCTGGGAACACCCAAGAGGATAGAATGTGACCGGTCAAAATATATTAATGCATTAAAGTGTCTGTTCACCAATGCCAGAAGTCTGCCAAGCAAAATAGGTGAGTTGGAAGCTCTGGTGCATGAGGAGAGCTATGATGTAATCGGTATTGCTGAAACTTGGCTTCATTCCTCACATGACTGGGCTATTAATATTCCTGGCTATGCACTCTTTCGGAAAGACAGGGTAAAAAGAAAAGGTGGAGGGGTCTGTCTCTATGTTAGAAGTGATCTCAAAGCGAGTGTGAAAGAGGACCTGGTGGATGGAGAGTGGGATGAGTCTGAAGCATTATGGGTGGAACTGCATACAGATATGCGTAGTTCAAAGTTAATCATTGGAGTTTGTTATAGACCACCCAATGTTAATGAGGAGGTGGAGTCTCAGCTCCTTGCACAGATGGATAGGGCAGCAAGGGCTGGGACGGTGATAATAATGGGGGATTTTAACTACCCAGAAATTGACTGGAGTAATGGAACTGCTGGGACAGTTAAAGGGCAAAAATTTATAAACCTATTGCAGGACAATTTTATGGTCCAGTTTATTGAGGCCCCAACTAGGAATGATGCTCTGTTGGACCTGGTAATCTCAAACCATGCAGAGCGTATTACTAATGTTCAGATAAAGGAACACGTGGGTAGCAGTGACCATAAAATGATTTCATTTGATGTTAGTTGTAAGCAAAAATCACATACGGGAAAGATAAAAACACTTCATTTCAAGAGAGCAAATTTTCCAAGGATGAGGGATGCTCTCCAGGACTTAGACTGGGAGGGAATATTGGCATCAATGGGCACAGAACAGAAATGGGAATTCTTCAAAAAGACTGTTTGTGAACTCACTGCAAAGTATATTCCCATGGGCAAAAAGTTTAAAAGGCTAAAAATAAAACCTATGTGGCTCACTGCCAAAGTTAAAAAACCTATAAACTATAAGAAAAGAGCTTTTAAAAATAAATAAAAATGAGGGAACACTAGTGTCATTTAAATGTAATATATTAATAGTAAAAAGGTCAAGTCTGAGCATGTAGGCCCTTTACAAAATAATCTAGAGTGGGTGACTGGGGACAAAGAGAAGGCTAATTTATTAAATACTTTCTTCAGCTCTGTGTATACAAAGGAGCATGGGGGAGCTTATGTCCAAAATGGGGGTGGTAGTGACACAGCCCCAAATCCACAATGGCTCAAAAGTGATATGGTCCAGAAATATTTAGATGGAATAAAGGTGGATAAAGCACCTGGACCAGATGGCATACACCCACGGATCCTAAAAGAATTGAGCTCTGTAATTTCAAAGCCATTGTATTTAATTTTTAGGGACTCATTAATGACAGGAATAGTACCACTGGATTGGCGCAGGGCCAATGTGGTGCCTATATTTAAAAAGGGAATTAAGTCTTTACCAAGTAACTATAGACCTGTTAGTTTAACTTCCATAGTTGGGAAGATACTGGAGAGATTAATAAAAGACCACATAGATGAGTTCTTGCTGGGAAAAAAAACTATTTAAGCAACAGACAGCATGGATTCATGAAAGACAGAAGTTGTCAGACAAACCTGATTTCTTTTTATGAAGAGGTAAGTAAGACCTTGGACAGAGGGGTGGCTGTGGACGTGTTATACTTGGATTTTGCAAAAGCGTTCGATACAGTTCCCCACTGTCGTGGAATTATTGGTTGTTTGCAGAGCACACAGCCTATAATTCCTGTGCTATCTAAGCACACTTTATATTCATCTTTTTGCAATAATGTTGTCTTTAGCTAAGTTCCACTCACCGTTCATTCCATCATTCATTCAAGGAAAGCCCCATCATCACAGGTCTTATCATTCAGTCATCCCAGAGCAGAATGTCCCTGGGATAGCCAGCTCTCTTTATTTATAGTCAACATGGGCAACAAAAGAAGGTGTTGGCTTCACAACACAGCCATTCAGACATTTTGTATATTTTCAAAAGAACCAATCACAGACATGTTTAAATTCAAATATAATCCTAGCAGTGATGTGTGCAAACGGCTGTGTACAGAGGTCATGCTTTCTGTGAACAGTAGAAAGCATGGCTTTGTACAAAGCCGTGTGCAAACCAAACTCACTGCTACCAATGACGGGAACTATACGACAATTATACCTCAATGGACCACAACTGTCGTACAGTTATGCTACTGTTCTTGTGGACACAGATCTGTGCGCTCGGAGTCATTTAACGCCCCCCGTCAGGAGGTGGCCAGTCCCCCGACGAGGCGTAAAACAACATCTCTAAATGGAGCAAACATCGCTGTTTCCATAGGAAGATTTTCCCACCACCGATCTTCCACCAACGTCTGTATGTGCAAATACGCTCAGATGAGCACATTACAGCAAAACTGACATTGGGGGGACATCTGACAACATACATTAATACATTTTTCCACAACACCACACACGGCTCATGTGCAAGGTAAAGTCTACAGGATTGAAAATATCAGTTTGTAAATGGATAGAAAACTGGCTAAAAGACAGAATTCAGAGAGTAGTGGTTAATGATTCTTACTCTGAATGGTCCAAGGTTATCAGTGGTGTACCCCAAGGTTCAGTGCTGGGACCCTTACTTTTGAATATCTTTATAAATGATATTGGGTCTGAGATCAAAAGTAACATTTCTGTCTTTGCAGATGACACCAAGCTATGCAGTGAAATAACGTCCTTACAGGATGTCGCCAATTTACAAGCCAACCTCAATGCTCTGTCTAATTGGGCGACTATGTGGCAGATGAGGTTTAATGTTGATAAATGTAAAGTTATGCACTTGGGGGCTAAGAATATGAATGCATCATACATACTAGGGGGAGTACAACTGGGGGGATCCGTAGTGGAGAAGGATCTGGGGGTTTTGGTAGATCATAAGCTCAATAATGGCATGCAATGCCAAGCTGCAGTTTCCAAAGCAAGCAAAGTCCTTTCTTGTATTAAGAGAGGTATGGTCTCCAGAGAGAGAGCTATCATTTTGCCCCTGTTCAAATCATTAGTAAGACCTCATCTGGAATATGCAGTTCAGTTTTGGGCCCCAGTTCTCAAAAAGGATATTGGGGAACTGGAGAAAGTGCAGAGAAGGGCAACCAAACTGATAAGAGGCATGGAGGAGCTCAGCTATGACGAAAGATTAGAGGAACTGAATTTATTCACTCTTGAGAAGAGGAGATTAAGGGGGGATATGATCAACATGTACAAATATATAAGAGGTCCATATAGTGAACTTGGTGTTGAGTTATTCACTTTACGGTCAACACAAAGGACAAGGGGGCACTCTTTGCGTCTAGAGGAAAAGAGATTTCACCTCCAAATACGGAAAGGTTTCTTCACAGTAAGAGCTGTGAAAATGTGGAATAGACTCCCTGCAGAGGTGGTTCTGGCCAGCTCAGTAGATTGCTTTAAGAAGGGCCTGGATTCTTTCTTAAATGTAGATAATATAACGGGGGTACTGACATTTATAGGTAAAGTTGATCCGGGGAATTTCGGATTGCCTCTCGGGGGATCATGAAGGAATTTTTTCCCCTGCTGTAGCAAATTGGATCATGCTCTGCTGTTTTTTTTTTGCCTTCCTCTGGATCAACTGTGGGTATATGGGATTGTATGATTTTTTTTTTTTTTATATGGTTGAACTGGATGGACTTGTGTCTTTTTTCAACCTGAATAACTATGTAACTATGGAAAGGAAAAACGTACCGCTCAAAAGCTTGAGAATTCACCAAATGGCTGCTTCCGCCCGGTCACTCACACAGGTGCTGGCTCTGCACTGATGCATGGGAGAAAAAGAAACCCTGGACTGCCGCACTCTGTATAGACAGTTATTTATTCCAAAATTTCAAGTAAAAAATCCAAATTCAAAATAAATCCATAGATCCAAAACAACAAATGCAGATAGTGTGCATGCAGGGAAGGGTGGCTAACGCATTTCACGTCACGAATTGACGCTTACTCATAGCTAAGGTGTGTGGGAATCAATGGAGGTATAAATGAAAAATAAAGTAACTTTACACCAATCAGTACTGAAAGAACACAGCTGACTGGGATAACCTTATGTTTGATTCCGACACTCCCAAGAAAGGGAGAGGGGGGAAGGGAATAGCACTCTTTTGAAGACCATTCACAAAAATACAAAATTACAAAATGTGTATAAATTGTAAACTAAACACTTAATGCTTAAACATAGACACACCAGAGTGTGTCTATATATTATTTAAAGTGAATGGATATGACAGTGATAAGTATGAATGTCAATTATATAAGTTCAAAAAATGAACGAAAAAATCTTTTTAAATGAAAAAATAAATGAAAAGTGAAAATGTGAAAATGTTTTTTGGAGATGGTGAGCCATAGATGTAAATATATTCATGTATGTTAAATAATTATTATGTGATATTCGTGTCAATTGAAATAATAATAATAGTGATTTACAAGTACTCCAAAAAACCATAATGATGAATTAATTAATAAATAATAAATGATAAAATTTAAATGCACAAAATGTGCACAATGCGTGCTACTGCCAAACAGACTGTGTGACAATTACATAGGGAAATGTGAAGAATGATAAATATGAATAAATAAATGATAAGTGATCATGAAGGAGATATATGTGTGTGTATAAAGTGTGAAGAAATGTCCATATATGAATGTCTATAAATGTGCTATATAACATAATATAATCCACCTTGTAATGGGTCAATGGATATAATACAATATGCCATAGAACAAAATAAACATGGATAAATCAATAAAATTCAAACAAAAATCATGTGTGAATATATGCATTTACCAGAGACACATTTCTCTCCTGTATGCACACATGAACCTTGGACTTTCAACTTTAAACATAAACATAAATAAGAAATGTATAATAAATGAGTATGAAAATGTACAAAGATATGCACGATAATATACAATAAAATCATGCAAGCGGGTACATGAAAATGTGTGTAAGGAAATTCGGATGTTCAGATCCATATAGGAAAATGGTATTGAACCACACACAATACTATCTAGCAGGATGACCATGCATCTTTGCATAGATGTACCCTCATCTCTGCGGTTTAAGATGTAAACCCAATATTCAAATAATGATAAAATCATGATATTAACCTTAATTGTCAAGGGAATCTGTTAAAATAGTGTGTATGCACATGTCAATCACCGCACTTATCCAAAATAAAAAATTAAATAATATATGAACATATAAAAGTGTGCATGGTGGCCGGGCATGTGCATAGACACTATGGTACCTAAGTACTGGAAGCCGATGCTCATAATCACGGAATTTCAAATATGTATTAAGAACGGAATTACTGTTAGTTCGAGGACTGGTAGTTGATAATAGCTCGAAAATTGTCGTCGTGGTGTATGGGCATTTATAAAGAAACAAAAATATAAAAAAATGTAAAAATATAATATCAAAAATTGAAAAAAATCAAAAGGATATTTTTATCTTATATAGATATATTGCATTAGAGTTATGTCCATACAAACACGGCGACAAATGAATGGAGTAATTGGCCATCATTGGTTCGAAAAAAAAATGTTTACAAATATGTGTTTACAAATATGTGTACACAAAGAGAAGGTAGATGTAAACAGAGGTAGAACAGATACAATGATGCTTGGCCTCACAATGATTGATCTCCAAAAATCCTCTGGAGGACAAGAAACACCACTGATACTCATTAAGAAAAAGGGACAGGACACTGTGCAGACAGGCTCATGTTTCAAGTCTAACGCACCAAAGGACAGGATATGTACTAAATTTGCAAAATTCCAATGCAATAAAGCACATCCTTGCAAATTATGCTATAAATCTCAAAAAAAGGGTCCTCAGTGCGAAAGTCTTGAAAACAAGTTATGGAAAAAAAAAAAAAAAACACAAATGTCCAAAGATGTGCATATGTGGACCATGAAAAGTGCGAGATGTGAATGCAATGATGCATAATTTCGCAACTGCAGTTGTGAATGATGAAAATAAATGACCAAAAAAACAAAAAAAAAAACAATACTGGTACTCATTACGAAAAAGGGGACAGGACACAGTGCAGACAGGCTCATGTTTCGAATTCGAGGAAAAAAAAAAAAAAACAACACTGGTACTCATTACGAAAAAGGGGACAGGACACTGTGCAGACAGGCTCATGTTTCGAGTTAGAAAAAATAAAAATAAATAAATAGATAAAATAAAACTATATGCCCAAAGATGTGCATGTGTGGACCATGAAAAGTGCGAAATATGAATGCAATGATGCATAATTTTGCAACTGCAGTTGTAAATGATGGAAATAAATGACAAAAAAATGTTACTCTTTCGTCCATGGACCGACACAGCTTCTCTATTGACAAAGTGGGTATTATCCGTTAATTAGGAGTGACTAGGCAGAAAAACTTGTAAAAAGTGTTGCATCACACCTTCTACAGTACCGCCCAGGGGGCGGACCCTCTGGGTATACCTTCTCAGTCTGCACATCGCAGATCAGTTTTTTTCTGTCTAGCAAGGAGTAGGACATGGCTCCCTTCGGGCCCATTGGTCCGGGGAAAAAAGATATATATATATATATATATATTTTATTTTTATTTTTTTTGCTACATTTGTTGTTTCCTGCGATCTTCGATCAACTGCCGACTGGGTGACAGGCTGGATCCTCGATCCTTGTAGTCTCCCCAGTTTCGGCCATCGAGCGTGTGCCGACCCTAGCTACGCGCTGGGTTTTCCACGACATGCCCGTCGCTCCACGGGTGGCCGGTGAGCCTACGCTCCGGGGCCTGCATCGGACCGCTCAGCTTCGGCTGACCTTACGGCCGAGTCGCAGCAGCCTGGCCGGTGAGCTTACGCTCCAAGGCTTGCATCGGACCGCTCAGCTTCGGCTGACCTTACGGCCGAGTCGCAGCAGCCTGTCCAGTGAGCGTCATGCTCCAGGGCATACATATGATCGTCCCTTCTGGGTCCAATCACAGCATGCCTGGCCAACAGTCACCTTCCGTGCGCGGACGATGATCTGTTTGGAATGTCTTCCAGCAGAATACATGCAGGATAGGTAAGTAAAACTCCCCTGCCTCGGCTGGGTGATTTAGCTGGACATTCCTGGAGAGATCAAGTAAGTGGTTGTGGCCCCTTTCTTCCCTCTCTCCCTGCCTTTCCCTCCTCCCTGGGCTTCTAGCTAAAGGTTGCTGGGGGTCACCTAGGGGGTCCCACTGGAGCGGGGCTGGCTGTAACTAACATTTAAAAGAAATGTCATTTTTTGCTTACCTGTGTTTCTGTGTCTCCATGCTGTCGGCGGCCATTTTGAGGTGGTCCATGCCAAGTTTGGCCTCTTGTAACTGCCTGGCGGCCATCTTCCTGTGGTTCGGCCACACCCACTGGCCCCTATCAGGTGATCGGCGGCCATGTTTGTCCACCCTGTATGCAGATATTGCCGTTCGGCGGCCATCTTTTTGTGGGCTATGGCTGCCTGACCTCTATCTTCTGTCGGCGGCCATTTTCTTAGAGCCCACATTATCTTCCATACAGACGTTTTTGGCAACCATTTTGCGAGAGCCTCCGGCCTCTAGGGTGCATTACACTGGCGCGAAAATTCACACAGGAAGTGCTGATAAAAGAAGCAGACTGACACAGCAGCAAGGGGACAGCATCACAGGCGCAGCATAGCAGTACCTATCCAGGGTGGTGAGTCCTCTGGGTAACCCAGCATCTCTGCAGCATAGGAGGGTGGCCTATTGATATCTTGCCTGGAGCCCTGTGAGTGTCAGCGTGTGGTCAGCATGGCAT
Organism: Rana muscosa; assembly: GCA_029206835.1. Taxonomy (NCBI): domain Eukaryota; kingdom Metazoa; phylum Chordata; class Amphibia; order Anura; family Ranidae; genus Rana; species Rana muscosa. The sequence continues at coordinate 221,358,196 of CM055122.1, forward strand.
CTGAGCCAGAGGTCTTCTCCCCTGAAACACCAGATTTAGCAGCTGGTGTCCCTGAGGTGTCTATGGACGCTATGTCGGCAATCCTAGAGGCGTTTGCTGCCAGGGTGGAAGCAGCACACGGGAATACAGGGGGTAATAAACGCCCCCGTCCCCTGCAATCTTCTGGGGATATTTCTGATGCAGAACCAGGTCCAGCTACGGCTCATGGCCCAGATTCTGATGCATCAGAGACTGCAGACCGTGACCGATCGGACAGTGAGGAGGACTCCAAGTCCAGGTCAGTACGCGAGACGGCTTTGGTATCTGACCTTATTACTGCAGTGCGGGATACACTAAAGTTGGAAAGGACTGAAGAAGTAGCAGATACTCCAGTCCCCTTTGGGCTTTGTAAACCTGCCCGCACTGCTAAGGTGTTCCCTTGTGTGTCTTATTTTGACAAACTCTTATACAAGGAATGGGAGAACCCACTGAGGGTCTTTACAGCCCCAAAGAGGTTTGCAGTACGGTACCCCTTTGAGGAGAGTTTTCTGAAGATATGGACCTCTCCCCCTATAGTGGACCCTTCGGTGTCCAGACTTAATAGAGCCACCACTATTCCAGTAGAAGGGGCTCCTGTTTTCAAGGACCCTGTGGATAAGAAGGCTGAAGCACTCGCTCGCTACCTATACTCAGTGGTAGGCTCAGCAGTACGCCCGGCATTGGCGGGGGCCCTAGTGTCTCAGACACTTACTGAATGGGCAAAATTGCTACTCCAGGGGTTAAAGGAGCGAGATGCTCCTCCTAATGAGATAACTTTGGCCGACCAGTTGGTCCAGGGCCTTAAGTTTGTCTGCGAGTCAGACATGGATACTATTCCCCTGCTGTCAAGAGCTTCGGTTTATGCAGTAGCAATACGCCGCCTGATCTGGCTAAAGGGCTGGTCTGCGGACCAGACTTCCAAGAAAGCCCTATTGGATCTGCCTTTTAAGGGCGACAGACTTTTTGGGGCTTCTCTGGATGACATCATCAAGGATGCCACAGGAGGTGAAAGCACTTTGCTTCCCCAAACTAGCAAGGGTAAGGGACCACGCCAAGGGCAAGGGCCCTCCTTTACTGCACGTAAGCGTTTTTTTCGCCCCCTTAAGGCGACAGGGAAAAGACCCCAGGCCGATAAAGCGCCTGCCCAAGGACAAAAGCGTCCTTGGTCCCGCAGACCCAACAAGCCTGCGGACAAATCTGCGTCCACATGAAGGTCCGCCCCCACCCAGCTCTCGGGTGGGGGGACGTCTTCGCAAATTCGCGACTCAGTGGACTGCTCTAGTCTCCGACAGGTGGGTTTGCGAAGTAATCTCCTCAGGCTACAAGATAGAATTTCTCTCTTGTCCACCAGACAGATTCATCACCTCCAATCTCCAGCTACTACCGACCGTCGGGAGGCCCTGTATGGGGCGGTCCAGGGTCTACTGGAACGCGGGGTAGTTATTCCAGTTCCAGAACAGGAACGGGGTCAGGGTTTTTACTCAAATCTGTTCATTGTGCCAAAGAAGGAGGGGGTTCGTCCAATCTTGGATCTCAGAGCCCTCAATTGCTTTGTGAAGGTACAAAGATTTCGGATGGAGTCGGTTCGATCCGTAGTCACAGCTCTCCATCCGGGGGACTTTCTGGCCTCCTTGGACATCAAGGACGCATACCTGCATGTCCCCATATACTCCAGACACCAGAGGTTTCTGCGATTTGCTATCGGGAAGAACCACTACCAGTTTGTGGCCCTCCCGTTTGGCCTTGCCTCAGCACCCAGGACGTTCACCAAGGTGCTCGCTCCGATTCTGGCACTTCTAAGACAGCGGGGTATCGCTATCACAGGTTACTTGGACGGCCTTCTGCTGAAGGCCCCTTCAAGCTCAGAATTAGAGGTAAGCGTGTCCATTACCTGTCAGACTCTTCGAGACTGTGGTTGGATACTAAACACGCAAAAGTCAGTATTGGTGCCCACTCAACGCCTAGTGTACCTGGGGTTGATTCTGGATTCCTCAGAGGCAAAGGTATTCCTCCCGGTGGAGAAGTTGCAGACCCTCCGGGCTGCAGTACGGCAGCTGACTTCCAGGAATTGGTCGTCACTCCGTTTTTGCATGCGAGTGTTGGGCCTCATGGTAGCCTCCTTCGAGGCGGTCCCATATGCTCAATACCACACTCGAGTGTTACAGAAGGAAGTTCTGTCCAGATGGAACAGATGCCGTTCATCTCTGGATTATCAAATCCGAGTGATCCACCTAGTCAGGAGATCCCTGGTATGGTGGCTGACAGCACCGGCTCTAATGGCCGGGAAGTCATTTCTTCCGGTTTACTGGATAGTGATCACGACGGACGCCAGCCTTACAGGTTGGGGGGGAGTCTGGGGTGTCCAGTCGGCGCAAGGTCGCTGGACCCCAGAGGAAGCCCTCCTGCCGATCAATGTCCTGGAGATCCGGGCGATCAAGCTGTGCCTCTTCAAATGGTCTCAGAGACTGCAAGGGCGTCCAGTCAGGATCCAGTCAGACAATGCCACAGCAGTGGCATATGTCAATCATCAAGGAGGAACAAGAAGCTCAGCTGCAGCATCGGAGATCGCTCGCATCCTGAAGTGGGCAGAGAGGAGCGTACCGGCACTGTCGGCCGTGTACATTCCGGGTGTGGAAAACTGGCAGGCGGACTACCTGAGCCGCCAGATGCTGGACCAGGGAGAATGGTCCTTACACCCGGAGGTGTTCCAACTCCTCTGCCAAAGATGGGGCACACCAGACGTAGATCTTCTGGCTTCCCGACTCAATCGGAAGGTATTGAGGTTTGTGGCCCGGTCAAGAGACCCATGGGCAGACGCAACGGACGCGTTGGTAGCATTGTGGGGTCAGTATCGGCTAATCTATGCCTTCCCTCCCTTAAGGCTTCTTCCTCTTCTGCTCCGCAGAGTGGAGGCAGAGGGAATTCCAATGATCCTAATCGCTCCAGATTGGCCTCAGCGTCCTTGGTACGCCGATCTAGTACGTCTGGTAGCAGACGTCCCCTGGCGCCTACCACTACGGAAGGACCTGCTATCGCAAGGTCCCATATTCCATCCTGCTTTACAGTCATTGGCTTTAACGGCATGGCTGTTGAGAACCAGGTACTGAGAGATCGGGGCCTGTCAGACTCAGTAATCTCTACTATGAGAAGTGCTCGGAAACCGTCCTCTAGGAAGGTCTATCACCGCACTTGGAGGGCCTACATCTCCATGTGTGAGGAAATGAAATGGCATCCACGTACCTATTTGGTTTCCAGAATCCTGCTGTTTTTACAGCATGGGGTAGACCAAAGGCTTGCCCTAAGTACGATTAAGGGACAGATATCTGCCCTGGCTGTCTTTTTTCAGCGACCCCTGGCGACTCACTCTCTCGTGAGTACATTTGTGCAGGGGGTTCGACATGTGGCCCCTCCGGTCCGGCCCCCGTTACCTCCGTGGGACTTGAACCTGGTCCTCTCGGTGCTTCAGAAGGCACCGTTTGAGAATATTAGAGATATTCCCCTGTTGACACTTTCTCAGAAGGTGGTCTTTTTGGTGGCTGTTACGTCAGTTAGACGAATCTCTGAGCTGGCAGCCCTGTCCTGCAAGGCTCCCTATTTGATTTTCCACAAGGATAAGGTGGTGCTGCGGCCGCAGCCTTCCTTTCTTCCGAAAGTCGTTTCGGCTTTTCATCTCAACGAAGACATTGTACTTCCATCCTTGTGTCCTCAGCCGTCGAATCCTAAGGAGTCGGCGTTGCATTCCTTGGACATTGTCCGAGCTTTGAGAGTATACATATCTGCTACTTCCCTGTTCCGGAAGTCAGACTCACTGTTTGTTTCGGTGGCTGGTCCCAAGAAGGGCCAAGCAGTCTCATCGGCCACCATCTCTAGGTGGATCCGACAGATAGTAATCCAGGCTTACGCCTTAAAGGGTCAGCCGCCCCCCTTTCCTGTCACGGCGCATTCGACCAGGGCAATAGGTGCCTCTTGGGCTTTCCGACATCAAGCGTCTGTTTCCCAACTATGTAAAGCGGCGACTTGGTCGTCCGCTCACACTTTCACAAAATTCTACAAAGTTGATGTAGGTGCATCTTCGGATGCCTCTTTCGGCCGCAAGGTTTTGCAGGCGGCTGTTTAGAGTTGCAACTCCTCCGTTGGAGGAGTGCTGTTTTGTGTTTTGGGGTGAAGTTTGTTTTTATGCTGTTACCACCCCTCGTTTTTTCTCTGACACTGCTTTGGGACGTCCCACTTTGTCAATAGAGAAGCTGTGTCGGTCCATGGACGAAAGAGTAAATAGGATTTTTTACTCACCGTAAAATCCTTTTCTCTGAGTCCATGGACCGACACAGCACCCACCCCTCCTTTTAAGTTTGTACTGCTTTTTGACGAACTGATCTGCGATGTGCAGACTGAGAGGGTATACCCAGAGGGTCCGCCCCCTGGGCGGTACTGTAGAAGGTGTGATGCAACACTTTTTACAAGTTTTTCTGCCTAGTCACTCCTAATTAACGGATAATACCCACTTTGTCAATAGAGAAGCTGTGTCGGTCCATGGACTCAGAGAAAAGGATTTTACGGTGAGTAAAAAATCCTATTTTTTTTGTTCAAATTGTGAAGACAAGCAGTATAAGGAAAAGCCAACACTAAATGAGAGGATCATTGTAACAATGAAGCAAGTTATCATGATAACTTATATGCTATCCATATGGGATGCATCTTCACAGGTAATTTAATAAAAATGTGATACATCCCATTCATAATTTAACCCTGTGGGGCGTCTAGTGTCTAGTAGGAAGATCCACCGAAGATCCACCGAACTTCTTGTCTGCATAGTGTATTAAATTTGTCCACACCCCTAACGGGTCTGGTGATCCTTTCCACTCCCTGTATAGTGAGGCTGGAGGTGTTTTTATGATGAACCTCGTTCCAATGTCGTGCTACGTTGGTCATGTGGTCCTTATCAATATCGTAAAGATGATCGTATAACCGATCTTTGAGGCATCTGGTAGTTCTCCCAATGTATTGTATGGAACACTGTGAGTGTGTACATGTGATGGCATATATGATGTAGCTAGTGTTACAATTGATGAAAGAATCTATCTTATGTGTTTTGCCAGTCGACATGGATGTAATAGTGTCACCTTTCTGTATGAATGGACAATAAACACAGTGTGTTCCCCCACATTTAAATGTCCCTTTAAATGATAACCAGTGTTTCGTGGTGTTCTTACTAGAAAAAAGGCTAGGAGATAGTAGGTTTCCAAGAAATGGTGCTCTTCTGGAAACCGTACGAATGCCCTTATCCATGTTTATTTTGTTCTATGGCATATTGTATTATATCCATTGACCGATTACAAGGTGGATTATATTATGTTATATAGCACATTTATAGACATTCATATATGGACATTTCTTCACACTTTATACACACACATATATCTCCTTCATGATCACTTATCATTTATTTATTCATATTTATCATTCTTCACATTTCCCTATGTAATTGTCACACAGTCTGTTTGGTAGTAGCACGCATTGTGCACATTTTGTGCATTTAAATGTTATTATTTATTATTTATTAATTAATTCATCATTATGTTTTTTTGGAGTATTTGTAAATTACTATTATTATTTCAATTCACACGAATATCACATAATAATTATTTCACATACATGAATATATTTACATCTATGGCTTACCATCTCCAAAAAACATTTTCACATTTTCACTTTTCATTTATTTTTTCATTTAAAAAGATTTTTTAGTTCATTTTTTGAACTTAATTAATTGACATTCATACTTATCACTGTCATATCCATTCACTTTAAATAATTTATAGACACACTCTGGTGTGTCTATGTTTAACCACTTAAGCCCCGGACCATTTCGGGCCATTAGGACCAAGCCTGTTTTTGGGATTCGGCACTGCGCTGCTTTAACTGTAAATTGTGCGGACATGCAATGTTGTACCCAAATGATATTTGCGTCCTTTTCTTCCCACAAATAGAGCTTTCTTTTAATGGTATTTGATTGCCTCTGCGATTTTTATTTTTTGCGATATAAACAGAAAAAGACCGAAAATTTTGAAAAAAAATGATATTTTCTACTTTTTGTTATAAGAAAAATCGAATAAACTCAATTTTAGTCATACATTTAGGCCAAAATGTATTCAGCCACATGTCTTTAGTAAAAAAAATGTCAATAAGCGTATATTTATTGGTTTGCGCAAAAGTTATAGCGTTTACAAACTAGGGTACATTTTCTGAAATTTACACAGCTTTAAATTTATGACTGCCTATCTCATTTCTTGAGGTGCTAAAATGGCAGGGCAGTACAAAACCCCCCCAAATGACCCCATTTTGGAAAGTAGACACCCCAAGGAAATTGCTGAGAGGCATGTTGAGCCCATTGAATATTTTTTTTTTTTGTCCCAAGTGATTGAATAATGACAAAAAAAAAAAAAAATTACAAAAAGTTGTCACTAAATGATATATTGCTCACACATGCCATGGTTATATGTGGAATTGCACCCCAAAATACATTCTGCTGCTTCTCCTGAGTACGGGGATACCACATGTGTGGGACTTTTTAGGAGCCTAGCCACGTACGGGACCCCGGAAACCAAGCACCGCCTTCAGGATTTCTAAGGGCGCAAATTTTTGATTTCACTCCTCACTACCTATCACAGTTTCGAAGGCCATAAAATGCCAAAATAGCACAAAACCCCCCCAAATGACCCCATTTTGGAAAGTAGACACCCCAAGCTATTTACTGAGAGGCATGTTCAGTCCATGGAATATTTTATATTTTGCCACAAGTTGCGGGAATATGACAAACTTTTTTTTTTTTGCACAAAGTTGTCACTAAATGATATATTGCTCACACATGCCATGGGCATATGTGAAATTACACCCCAAAATACATTCTGCTGCTTCTCCTGAGTACGGGGATACCACATGTGTGGGACTTTTTGGGAGCCTAGCCGCGTACGGGACCCCAAAAACCAAGCACCGCCTTCAAGGTTTCTAAGGGCATAAATTTTTGATTTCACTCCTCACTACCTATCACAGTTTTGAAGGCCATAAAATGCCAAGATGGCACAAAACCCCCCCAAATGACCCCATTTTGGAAAGTAGACACCCCAAGCTATTTGCTGAGAGGCATGTTGACCCCATTGAACATTTTTTTTTTGTCCCAAATGATTGAATAATGACAAAAAGAAAAAAAAAAAATGTACAAAAAGTTGTCACTAAATGATATATTGCTCACACATGCCATGGTTATATGTGGAATTGCACCCCAAAATACATTCTGCTGCTTTTCCTGAGTACGGGGATACCACATGTGTGGGACTTTTTGGGAGCCTAGCCGTGTACAGGGCCCCAAAAACCAAGCACCGCCTTCAGGATTTCTAAGGGCGTAAATTTTTGATTTCACTCCTCACTACCTATCACAGTTTCGAAGGCCATAAAATGCCAAAATAGCACAAAACCCCCCCAAATTACCCCATTTTGGAAAGTAGACACCCCAAGCTATTTGCTGAGAGGCATGTTGAGTCCATGGAATATTTTATATTTTGCCACAGGTTGCGGGAATATGACAAACTGTTTTTTTTTTGCACAAAGTTGTCACTAAATGATATATTGCTCACACATGCCATGGGCATATGTGAAATTACACCCCAAAATACATTCTGCTGCTTCTCCTGAGTACGGGGATACCACATGTGTGGGACTTTTTGGGAGCCTAGCCGCGTACGGGACCCCAAAAACCAAGCACCGCCTTCAAGGTTTCTAAGGGCATAAATTTTTGATTTCGCTCCTCACTACCTATCACAGTTTTGAAGGCCATAAAATGCCAAGATGGCACAAAACCCCCCCAAATTACCCCATTTTGGAAAGTAGACACCCCAAGCTATTTGCTGAGAGGCATGTTGAGCCCATTGAATATTTTTTTTTTTGTCCCAAATGATTGAATAATGACAAAAAGAAAAAAAAAATGTACAAAAAGTTGTCACTAAATGATATATTGCTCACACATGCCATGGTTATATGTGAAATTACACCCCAAAATACATTCTGCTGCTTCTCCTGAGTACGGGGATACCACATGTGTGGGACTTTTTGGGAGCCTAGCCACGTACGGGACCCCAAAAACCAAGCACCGCCTTCAAGGTTTCTAAGGGCATAAATTTTTGATTTCACTCCTCACTACCTATCACAGTTTTGAAGGCCATAAAATGTCAAAATAGCCCAAAACCCCCACAAATGACCCCATTTTGGAAAGTAGACACCCCAAGCTATTTGCTGAGAGGCATGGTGAGTATTTTACAGCTCTCATTTGTTTTTGAAAATTAAGAAAGACATTTTTTTTTCTTTTTTTTTTTCTTTTTTTACATTTTCAAAACTTTGTGACAAAAAGCGAGATCTGCAAAATACTCAACATACCTCTCAGCAAATAGCTTGGGGTGTCTACTTTCCAAAATTGGGTCATTTGGGGGGGTTTTGTGCCATCTGGGCATTCCATGGCCTCCGAAACTGTGATAGGCAGTGAGGAGTGAAATCAAAAATTTACACCCATAGAAATCCTGAAGGCGGTGCTTGGTTTTTGGGGTCCCGTACGCGACTAGGCTCCCAAAAAGTCCCACACATGTGGTATCCCCGTACTCAGGAGAAGCAACAGAATGTATTTTGGGGTGTAATTCCACATATGCCCATGGCATGTTTGAGCAATATATCATTTAGTGACAACTTTTTGTACATTTTTTTTTTTTGGTCATTATTCAATCACTTGGGACAAAAAAAAAAATATTCAATGGGCTCAACATGCCTCTCAGCAAATAGCTTGAGGTGTCTACTTTACAAAATGGGGTCATTTGGGGGGGTTTTGAACTGTCCTGGCATTTTATGCACAACATTAGGAAGCTTATGTCACACATCATCCACTCTTCTAACCACTTGAAGACAAAGCCCTTTCTGACACTTTTTGTTTACATGAAAGAAAATTTTTTTTGCAAGAAAATTATGTTGAACCCCCAAACATTATATATTTTTTTAAAGCAAAGGCCCTACAGATTAAAATAGTGGGTGTTGCATTTTTTTTTTCCACACAGTATTTGCGCAGCGATTTTTCAAACGCATTTTTTGGGGGAAAAACACACTTTTTTTATTTTTAATGCACTAAAAAACACTATATTGCCCAAATGTTTGATGAAATAAAAAAGATGATCATAGGCCGAGTACATGGATACCAAACACGACATGCTTTAAAATTGCGCACAAACGCGCAGCGGCGACAAAACTACATTCATTTTTAAAAGCATTTAAAAGCCTTTACAGGTTACCACGTTAGATTTACAGAGGAGGTCTACTGCTAAAATGACTGCCCTCGATCTGACCTTCGCGGTGATACCTCACATGCATGATGCAATTGCTGTTTACATATGACGCTAGACCGACGCTTGCGTTCGCCTTTGCGCAATAGCAGGGGGGGGACAGCGGTGCTTTTTTTTTTTTTTTTTTTTTATTTATTTGGCTTTTTTATTTTATTTTTAAACTGTGCCTTCCATATTTTATTTTTTTACCATTTTTATCGTTATCTCAGGGAATGTAAATATCCCCTATGATAGCAATAGGTAGTGACAGGTACTCTTTTTTTGAAAAAAATTGGGGGGTTAGACCCTAGATCTTTCCTCTGCCCTCAAAGCATCTGACCACACCAAGATCGGTGTGATAAAATGCTTTCCCAATTTCCCAATGGCGCTTTTTATATCCGGGGGGGGGGGGGACATTCCCTCCCACTGCTTGTAAAAGCAGTCTAGAGGCTAATTATCTGCTAGAATTGCTTTTACATGAAAGCCGGCTGCTGGCTGAAAAGAATGATACCAAGATGATACCTAAACCCGCAGGCATCATTCTGGTATAAACATTCAAAGTCCAGCAACATACCAGTACGTTGCTGGTCCTTGTTGGACATGTATTGTAATCTTTTTTTTCATACAGCCTATTGGCTGAACGAAAAAAAGAGATTGATTGGTGGGTATGCCCACCATTAGAATACCTCCCTTCATCCACCCACTTCTAATGATGGGCATATATGCCGAAGCATGGGGGCATCCTCCCGCAAAAAAGTTATGCCGCGTACACACGGTCAAGCCTTCGTCGGAATTTCGACCGTATGTACGCGGCATAAAAGGTTATGCCGCGTACACACGGTCGGACTTTTCCACGGATAAGCCTCCGTTGGAATTTCGACCGTATATACGCGGCATTAGGAGCAAAATCGCTCCTCCGCCCCTGCTGCCCCCATGCTTCGGCATATATGCTCTTTTTTTTTAACTGTGGTGGTGAAATCACCTCCTACAGCGTTGGAGTCACGGCTTTATGTATCGTGGGAGCAAACGCTGTTGCTGTCAAGATAAATAGATCCGCGCTGCAACTGAATGGCGTACCTGCTAAGCAAATGGTGGTTAACATTAAAACAAAGTAACATTACAGTACAACAGTAAGACCTTACCATGCCATACCTGCAAAGCAAATACCAAAACAAAACCTAGTAAAAAATAAAAAAATGTTTTAACGCAACCTGTGCCTAAAATATATATATGCCGAAGCATGGGGGCATCCTCCCGCAAAAAAGTTATGCCGCGTACACACGGTCGGAATTTCGACCGTATGTACGCGGCATTAGGAGCAAAATCGCTCCTCCGCCCCTGCTGCCCCCATGCTTCGGCATATATGCTCTTTTTTTTAACTGTGGTGGTGAAATCACCTCCTACAGCACTGGAGTCACGGCTTTATGTATCGTGGGAGCAAACGCTGTTGCTGTCAAGATAAATAATTCCGCGCTGCAGTTGAATGGCGCACCTGAAAACAAAAAATTACATACCTGAAAAGCAAGCATGATAAAACATTGCAGAATAGAATACAGTAAAAAAGAGCAGAACAATAGAGAGAAAATAGAGAGAGAGAGAACAATAAAACGACAACTATTTTTGGTTTTTTTATTTTATATTTTTTTGTGTTTTGTTTTTTACGTTTTTTTTTTTTCTTTTTTACACTTTTTTTTGTAACTTTACAACTGTAATGGTTCGGGTCTCTCAAAATGTAATGGCATCTTGGGAGACCCTGTGTAAGTGTGTCCTAGTCTGTGAAATGCTGTACCCTACGCTAAAACTTCACTTTTGAGTGGTAGCGTTCAAAACATTCACCTTGGCAAAGACCAGGCTTGTCAGGACAGAGTGGACAAAAACTACGGGTGTCACGCCTAAATCCGCGCTTGCTACAGACACGACATCTTTTTTGGGGGTGGCTTTGGGTAGGGGTACTCGGGAGGACATACGAATAATGCCTCTCATGCAGCCGGCTTACTGCATTTGGTTGGGGATGGTGAGGTGCAGAACCGCCTGGATACAGGAGTTCTGTGACTATCTCATTCTGGAATTTTAGAAGAGATAACGTCCCGCCTGAAGCTCTGTATAGCACATGAGCGTTCAGCAAAGCCAATTGGAATAATGATAGAGACACTTTTTTGTACCAGCGTCTCGCCTTACGGTCAATTAGATACGGCGCCATCAACTGGTCGTTGAGGTCCACCCCTCCCATATTTTGGTTATATTCGTGGACACAGAGGGGTTTCTCCACAACACCAGTCGCCGTACGAATTTGGACTGTCGTGTCTGCATGAAGGGAGGTAAGAAGGAAAACATTCTTATTGTCCCTCCACTTCATAGCGAGCAAGTTATTACACTTCAAGCAGGCTCTCTCCCCCAGCCTAAGACGGGCATCTACAAGCCGCTGGGGAAAGCCCCGGCGATTAGGTCGCACGGTGCCACATGCTCCAATCTTATGATCAAACAAGTGACTAAACAGTGGCACGCTCGTGTAATAATTGTCCACATACAAGTGGTACCCCTTTCCGAATAAGGGTGACACCAAGTTCCACACTATCTTGCCAGCGCTCCCTATGTAATCCGGGCAGTTGACCGACTCAATCTGACTGTCTTTTCCCTCATAAACCGTAAAGTTCACTACATAGCCTGTTGCCCTGTCACAGAACTTGTAGAGCTTGACCCCGTATCTGGCACGCTTGCTGGGAAGGTACTGCTTGAAAGACAAGCGGCCAGAAAATTTAATCAGGGACTCATCAACGCAGACAACTTGATCGGGAGTAAACAAGGCTGCAAAACGTTCGTTGAAGTGGTTTATGAGGGGCCGAATTTTATAGAGCCGGTCGTATTCAGGGTCCCCACGTGGACGACAAAGTTCATTGTCGTTGAAGTGCATGAACCGCAAAATCTGCTCGTATCGTGCCCTGGACATGGAGGCAGAGAACACGGGCATGTGGTCAATTGGGTGCGTGGACCAATAAGCACGCAATGACGGAAATTTATGTGTGCCCATGTTGAGGGAAAGGCCCAGAAAGGTCTTAAATTCGGAAACCGTAATTGGTTTCCAATTTCTGGCAATTTTAGGCAACTGGGGGTTAGCGGCGATAAATTGACCAGCATATAAATTACTCTGGTCCACAATAGATCTATAGAGATCTTCCGTGAAAAACAGCGAATAAAAATCGATTGGCATAAAATCAGCTGTTTCCACCTGAATACCGGGTTGGGCAGTGAATGGGGGAAGTACGGGTTCTGCAGAAGTGGTGGGGACCCAATCAGGATAGGCGAATTCTGCAGGAAGGGCAGTATGGGCACGACGGGCCTGCCTTTGTCTTCTTGGTGGCAGCGGGACACTACTTGTGCTTGCCACCTCGCCAGCTTGAACTGCACTTATGGGACTCGCCACGTCACCAAGTGTTACTGCAGTGCTGGATGTACGTCCAGGCTGTACTAGGCCGCTGGTGCTTGCCAGTTCACCAGAAGGAATAGCGGCGCTAGTACTACTCTGCTCCATGATACGAGAGACCTGCGGTTCTTGCTCCTCAACAACCTCAGAAGATCGGGATCGGGTACGCCTGACCTTAGCAGGGACCTCAACTTCGTCGTCAGAGCTATCTGACGTGGGGCCGCTGACGTCACTGTCTTCTACGGGAAGATATTCTGAGCCTGAATCTGACAGATACGTGACCTCCTCTTCACTATCTGTCATGCTCAGAATCTCGTAGGCCTCTTTACTAGTGTACCTTCGTCTTGCCATTTTGGGCTCTAAATTTAGGGGTACACTAGTAAGATTCACAGGAAAAAAAGCACCTGACTGTCGTCAGCAAATATATCAAACGCTACAAAAAAACTGTTAGCGATCGCAGGGATCAGGCCTGTCTCTGCGAACGCTGCAGTTATGTGTGTTGTGTTTGGTAAGTGACAGTGATCGATCGATACTGCACTTGGGTGGGCTGGGCGGAGGGGCTAAACGCAGGTACTAGCAGGTATCTGGGCTGATCCCGCTAACACTGCGTTTTTGGGAACCCTAAACCGCTGGGGATGCTAGTATAGATCTGATCAGATACTATACCACTAAGGGGGGTGTATGCTTTGCGCGTGGGTGTTAGCGTTACTGGCACTAACCTAACACTGCCTGGGGCGACGCAGACCCTCTCTGGCGCTAAAACCTAATTGATCTCACCCGCCGGGCGATCAGGGGGGTTAAACCTTTATTGGGTTATATACGGCGGGTGCCCTGATGCTATAAAAAGCAAACTAATCAACCAGCGTCACCCGTAACCTTTATATGGTGATCACTGGTGAAAGGGTTAACTAGGGGCAATCAGGGGGTTAAAACCTTTATTAGGTTAAATATGGGGGTACCTGACACCAATAAAAACCTGCGGCGAACCTAAAAAAAAAATAACTGCCTATCTAAAACACCAGCGACACGAATACAGCGATCGGAAAAACAATCGCTTAGTGACGCTGAAGTTAGGGGGTGAAAGGGTTACCTGGGGGGTGATCAAGGGGTTAAACCTTTATTAGGGGGGGTTAGGGGGCTACCCTGGACCTAAAGGGGCCTAATCCTAACTGCCTTGCAACTTTTTACAATCACAGATGACACTAAATGCAGTGATCAGTAAAATAAATGATCACTGCAATCAGTGACACTGTGATTGGGGGCTTTGGGGTGACCTGGGGGGTGATCTGGGGGTGACTGGGGGGTGATTTGTGTGCCTATGTGTACCTACGTGTCAGTGGACTGTTGGAGCACTAACCTCTGTCTTCACTCCTCGGCGCCGGGAACGAAAAGACCGCGGCGAGGGAGATGACATCACTTCCTCCAGCCTGTGTTTACATCACATGGCGGAGGAAGCAATTTCATTGGCCGGGAGCGATCGCGAGGGGGGGGGGCGGAATCGAGCGGCCGCCCCCTCATGCCTGATCGCTCCCGAACACTTAACGGCCGCTCACTGCAGTGAAGGGGGGTCTGGATGGACCCCCCAACTGCACAAAGGCGATCACGTAGATCTACGTGATTCTGCCTGTCCGTGCCATTCTGCCGACGTAAATCGGCGGTGGGCGGTCGTTAAGTGGTTAAGCATTAAGTGTTTAGTTTACAATTTATACACATTTTGTAATTTTGTATTCTTGTGAATGGTCTTCAAAAGAGTGCTATTCCCTTCCCCCCTCTCCCTTTCTTGGGAGTGTCGGAATCAAACATAAGGTTATCCCAGTCAGCTGTGTTCTTTCAGTACTGATTGGTGTAAAGTTACTTTATTTTTCATTTATACCTCCATTGATTCCCACACACCTTAGCTATGAGTAAGCGTCAATTCGTGACGTGAAACGCGTTAGCCACCCTTCCCTGCATGCACACTATCTGCATTTGTTGTTTTGGATCTATGGATTTATTTTGAATTTGGATTTTTTACTTGAAATTTTGGAATAAATAACTGTCTATACAGAGTGCGGCAGTCCAGGGTTTCTTTTTCTCCCAACTATGTAACTATGTAACTAAGTAAAAATCCACATATAGTGGCAGACGACGGTGGCAAGTAAAAAGCTGCATCTGGTGACAGGCGACATGGCAAGTGACACGCTGCATCTGGTGACAGGCGACGGTGGCAAGTGACACGCTGCATCTGGTGGCAGGAGATGTGGCAAGTGACATGCTCAGGGCTCCCACTGATTCAGCATTATGGTGAGTTGAACTGCTTCATTATATATTCAAATGTAATAATATTTCCTGACCTTTACCTTTTTCCTTTTCCTCTCCTTCCCATCCTCCCCCCTCCTCTTCCTTATTTTATTTTAATTATTTTTACTCTAATTTATTTCTCTTCTTCCCCTCCTTTTTTCTCTTTTTATGTTTAATTATTCAATTTATGGATACAAATGGAGAGTCCTGGAGCCTCTCTCTTCTTGACTCCCATGTGGGTGTAATGAAAACTAATTCCAAATACCTAACCTCCTTTGGTGTCAAGGGCCCTGATCTTGAGCTATACTAAAGGCGCTACAACTTGATCCAACATTAACAAGAAGTTATAAGTACTCCGCTCAGGTTCGAGCGGGCAGTAGCCTTACTTAACTATAATTATTATAATTATTGTTATAATTGTTTTTACATTACAGCCATATGGATTAGACATTTGGTCACCTCTTATGGGTGTATGTATCCTAACAAAATTTGTTAAACTTTTGAATAAAAATCTATTGCAAAGAGAATGTAACAATAGAAACAATGCTCTTCAATCACCCAGGCACCATATCAACCATGGTGCCATGATGATTGAAGCGCCAACACCAGCCATTGCCCGCAGAAAATAGCTTACCACTGGCTAGACCCCCCCCCCCCCCCCCGGCCTGCAAAAAGGTTGATGACCGCTGCTTTGGGCTCTAGCCCCATATCTTTTGAAGACCTAGCAACGCCCCTGGCTGGAGTCATAACTGATCCCAAGTGCAGTATCATAGAAGTTGAAGATCAAACAGAGGCTAAGATGGCAGCTTTCTTGGCTGAAAATTATAGCACAGAGCACTTCCCTTTCACTGTCCAGTGCAGCTAAGGTTGCAGAGAAAGGGACTGGGTAATCTCTGTTCTTAGTCCCTTTTCTGTTTCAAAAGTGAGACACCATTAGAACCCTGATATTTCACCAAAGCCCCCCAACAGGGCTCCTAATAAATTGTAAAAAAATAAAAAATAAAAATAATAATATTGTAAACAAAATAAAAAATAACAAACTACTCTACTGACTGACACCATCCACTATCCTACAGACACCAACCTCTGCCCTATTGACACATCCACTGCTCTACTGACACCGTCCATGTTTTACTATATGTATATATATATATATATATATATATATATATATATATATATATATATAATGTATATATATATATATATATATATATTACTCCGGTTTCCTCCTACCATTCTCTACCTCTTTAAGTATTTGGGACGGACTGCTTAAATCCCTTAAATTTCAATCTTTACATACTCCTCTGGCTCCAATTTTGAGAAACGTGAGTTTCACCCCGGGCCTCACCCCAAGAACATTTGAATGGTGGACGAACAAAGGGTTACTGAGAATAGCAGATGTATGCGATCATAGGGCATCTTAACGAGAAAAGTACTAGAGGACAAACATCAGCTGCCGATTTCAGAATTCTTTCGGTTTACTCAGATAGCGCATTTTATATCTACTTTTTCAAGAAACTCGGACATAACTACGATGACCCCATGGAATATCTATGTACACAGTATGATAAGATTAGAGGTCATATCTCTAAATATCTCTAAACTAGCCCAGGGGGCCACGAAATCCATCATAAATACTTTATTAATAGAAGCAAATTTCAAAGTCTTACTAAGATGGTATATGGTCCCTGTGAGGCTGGCAACATTTATACCCGAGGCATCCACGCTATGTTTTAGAGGCTGTGGACAGCTGGGGACGATGTTCCACATATGGTGGCAGGTGAGGCGATACTGGATCAGGGTGTACAACTTTGTGTAATCCCTCACCCAGGTGAACCTGATCAAATCTCCCAGACAGGCGTTGCTGGGTGCCGGGTTGGAATCAGCCTCAAAGTTCCAAAGCGTCTCAAAACATTTATATTTACAGCGGCCAAAATTACCATAGCTAAATCATGGAAATCGGCGGTGGTGCCATTTGACCAGCTCAAACACAAACTCTCCTGGATTATGCTTAACGAACGAATGACTGCAGCGTTAAACGATAAAATGCAGCAGTTTGAAAAGATATGGAGTCCTTGGATTTAATATTTAACGGGTGATTCTGGGACTACATTGATGTAGGGGGCCGTGGGGGGGGGGACGTAGGGGTGTGAGGGTCACTTTCTAAATTTCACACTCTTTCTTTTTCCTTTTCTTTTCTTCTTGAACTACCTCTCTTTGGGTACGATAATCCTCCTGGGTACACCTGATTAGGCTGTCGCAATGAGGCGGATCGTTAGGCAGAAATCTAAAAATGTTCATTTGGCATAGACATAGACCCAACTTGAAGAACTTGTTTATAGTTGTGCTAATAATATGTTTTGCATCCCAGATGGTACTGTGTCAGCACTGTATCATTCGAGGAGGATGGTTGCCTTTTACTATGGAAAATCTGGAAATTTGAAGTAAAAACTATTGATAACAAAAAAAAATGCTGTATATAGATATAGCGCCCTCTACCTTAGGTAGGTAGGTGCTAGAATAGTGTTTTTTTGTTTGTACTGCCAGTGCAGGTAAATTTAGGCAGGCCTAGCTGTGAGCTAAACCTGCTTGTTTTTGATCTGGGACTGGGGAGTGGTTTAGTGTAGCAGCAGGTGACTGACATCTCTCTGGCTCCTCCTTTGTTTCCAGAGGGTTCTGGAAAAGAGGCAGGGCAGAGAATGATGCCCCGTACACGCGATCTGATTATCGGACGAATGATTGTTTTTTTTTGCATGCTAATCTCACGTCGAATCTGATGAGTTTACTAAAGTCACGAAAATTCTTGTACGACAGAAAACAAATTCGGAAGTGATGTCATGTGTTGTAATGCATTTGTATTGCATTTTCGAACGACAGCTGTACCGATTAAACGAAAATCGTACGATCTGGCATTGTACGAAAAAAAATTCCGTGCATGTCCGATAGAATAATATCGGATGAACTGCCCTGATCGGCTCTCGAAAGCTCTGTACTAATGATCCGATTATCGTACGATCGATTGGAGTGCAGCATTTTTTGTACAATTTTCGGATCGTGTGTATGGGGCTTGAGAGTGACATGGGGTGTATTTGGGAGCCCTGACCAATCCCCAACTAGTTTTAGCAGGAGGCAGGCCTCCTATATATACCATGGTCAGCCTGTTGTGGGAGGAGTTGTCGGATGGAAGAACTGAATGATGGACTGTTAGACTGTTGTGGCCCTTGAGGGAACTCCCCTTCTGGGGGGGTGGACTCAGGTCTGGAGCTCGGGAGCTGGGAGGGAGTCTTTCTCTACATGGTCATTGAGAGGTGTCCTGGAACAGGAGCAGGAGGAGGACGTTTGGGAGCACTGCCAGGCAAGTCATTCAGAAGGGATCCATGCCGGGGTCTGGGAGTGAGAAGCACAGTGAGAAGCTCTGAGAGAGACATGCCAGGGTTTGGATGTGAAGCCAGAGGGAGAGACTGTGGCATTGTAAAGTCAAGTCGCTGCAGCCAGGAGGTTTGGCAGGATTTGCACCAGACTTTCTGGGATCAGTAGTCCACCAAGTATCAGTTAGCACAACTATCCTTTTCATCTAAAATGGTTGCTACAACTAAGGGGACTGCAGACCCCCGCCTGCAAATGGTTACTAGGAAAATGTTAGGACTAGAGTTAGGACTAGAGTTGAGCGGACACCTGGATGTTCGGGTTCGACGGGTTCAGCCGAACTTCACAAAAAAGTTCGAGTTCGGGACCCGAACTTGACCCGAACTTGACCCCGAACCCGAACCCCATTGAAGTCAATGGGGACCCGAACTTTTGAGGACTAAAATGGCTCTAAAAAAGTAATGGAAAGGGCTAGAGGGCTGCAAATGGCAGCAAAATGTTGTTAAGAGCATGGCAAACAAATGTGGATAAGAAAATAACTTAAAATAACATAAAATACATAAAAATAAAAAATAATAATCTTGACCTAGGAGAACGAGGTCCATATGGAGTAGGAGGTTGAGGTGGCGGTGGATGTGGTGGTGTAGGTGGAAGCGGCGGTGGAGGAGGACGAGGTAGCCAACACTGCTTTTTGTTTTTAATTTTAATTTTATTTTAATTAGGGTACAGCCCAAAAGAGTGAGAAAGATCAAAAATACAACAATGGCTGGGTAAGGCCGGTATAACATGTCTATTCTGCACAGAAGAGACTGCTGCATGACTTGGGGCTCAGACTGCTTGGCTGATTTGCAAGGGGGTGAGGTGAAAGACTGATGGACATTGGCTGCAGGTGCCAACTCTGATCTTTCAGCAGGAGACTGGGTGGGAGACAATGTGAAGGAACTGGAGGCACTGTCAGTAAGTAACCCAATCTACTATCGCCTGTACTTCTCCTGGCCTCAACATTCGTAGAGCCGCATTAGGCCCGACCAAATACCGCTGCAGGCTCTGTCGCCTACTCTCACCTGAGGAAGGTGTTTCACTTGTGCGTGTAGCTGGCACAGATTGACCACGTCCTCTCCCTGCAACAGGAGCTCCACCAGCAGCACCACGACCGGGGCCACGTCCCTTATTTGACGTTCTCCTCATATTTCTCAAATTTAGGATCTTGCCCTAAACGGGTGTTTTTTGAATAGCAGAATAGAAGAACAGTATCTAAAGTGTGTATCTCACACGTACAGATATGCAGGAAATGCACCAAAAAAAATGTATTTGCCCTAAATAATTTTTTTTTGAATAGCAGAATAGAAGAACAGTATCTAAAGTGTGTATCTCACATGTACAGATATGCAGGAAACGCACCAAAAACAAATTCATTTGCCCTAAATATTTTTTTTTGAATAGCAGAATAGAAGAACTGTATCCAAAGTGTGTATCTCACACATACAGGTATGCAGGAAACACTGCAAAATATTTTTTTTTAGCCCTAAATGGGTGTTTTTTGAATAGCAGTATAGAGCAACAGTATCTAAAGTGTGTATCTCACACGTACAGATATGCAGGAAACGCACCAAAAAAAAATGTATTTGCCCTAAATAATTTTTTTTTGAATAGCAGAATAGAAGAACAGTATCTAAAGTGTGTATCTCACACGTACAGATATGCAGGAAACACTGCAAAATATTTTTTTTGCCCTAAATGGGTGTTTTTTAAATAGCAGAATAGAGCAACAGTATCTAAAGGGTGTATCTCACAGTAACATATGCAGTGCTGGTGCACTAAGCTTGCATAAAATGCCCGCCGACGCCAACCTAACTAACAGACGGATAAAAGTTATCTTTTCTCTGGCACTGGGCTCAGGGCAGGGTAAAAAGATTGTGCACTGCACTCACACAACAAAATCAAGGTAGATCGCTGAGTAATTTGATTTCTGAATCAGGACTCCTATTCAATTCTCTCCCTCAAAGCAGCAGCAGCAACCTTTCCCTACACTATCTAAAGCAGAGTGACGTGCTGTGCTATGTGCCTCTAGCTTATATAGAGGCTGGGTCACATGCTGCACTGGCCAATCACAGCCATGCCATTAGTAGGCATGGCTGTGATGGCTTCTAAGGGCACACGAGTTAAACTAATGCTGATTGGCTGCCCTGTAACACGCCATTACATTGCCGAACACCGAACCCGAACATACAGTAAATTGTTCGGGTTCGAGTCCGGGTACCAAAAACCCAAAAGTCCGGTACGAACCCGAACTTTACAGTTCGGGTTCGCTCAACCCTAGTTAGGACTTATTCAGAGTGAGGCCTAGCCATGTGCTAAAGGTGACAGGAATCTTGTATGGGACAGTAGAGGAAAGCAAGTGATCTCAAGTAGTGTGCTGGAGGAGATGTAAAGTAGGAGAGATTGTCAATTTAGATTAAACTACCTTTATTTCAACTAAGAAAGATTCATCATTTGGGCATCCCATGTCCTATTTCCCCATCCAAGTTTAATCCCCTAATAAAAACAACAAAAACAAGTAAAAGACTGTTCATTGACTGGAGAAAATGTGCCTGAAATGGATGTCTGACGAAGCAGGGTGATGTGTGGAGCTAGAACACGCAGCGACCCCACGGGAGCACCGCTACATACTGTAGATATTTCTGCATTACAAATATCAAGAGGACAGCTTGTGCATAAATAAAATGTCAGAAATCCTGCTAGTTTTGTTCTGTTTGATGAATGGATCCAGTATCTGGGCTTTATCACGCTTTGTTAGAAACCGACACTTTGCTTGTTTACACTAAGCTGCTCTAATGACCAGTCTCTAAAGATGTCTGCTTGCAGAAAGGAATCTTCTTGAAAACAGAAGGAATGAAAGGAAAGCTTTTCAAAGGAAATTTGGAAGAGAGAAGAACTTCACAAATACTTGGAACAATCCAACCTGCCATATTGAACTGCTCATGTCTTCTACAGCAAAAAATAAACTTTAAGGCTGACAAATGAAAATTTATTAGAATTTTACAAATGGCTTCTATAGAAACGTGCATTTATATTCCAACAAGATCACAAGATCCTTTCTGTTTCAAGTTTGTAAAACTAACAGATGAATATTATTATTTGCAGTAAAAAAAAAACAACAAAAAAACAGCTTGCTACAAAATATTTCTTTGAGTTTACAGGATGTGAATTAGGCAAGTTTAGACATTCCAGACATTCGTTTTCTTCCAACCTACCCAAAATGCTCTGCGACATATAACATCAGGTTACCGGCCCAAAAAGAATAATCAGGATTGAAAGACTGAATCAGGACTCCACAAAAAAAATCTCAATTTCATTACCAAAATAGGATTAAAGAAGTTTGAGCCAGTGCTCTTTAAAGGAACAATTGGATTGTCATTTTCAATAATATGCAAAATTAACAGAGTGTAATCTAAATTCAGTGATTGCCCAAAGCAATGCTGTGCCACAATCAAACATTGGTAGTTTGCCAAAGTGGAATTCATGTTGATTTGCACAAAAGTTTATTTAAAAAAATGGGTGCTTTGTGGATAACATCAGAGCTGTTCATAAGATTTAGGAGGGGAAAGGTATGATAACCTTTAAAAGGTTGTTTAAATTAGAAACTTTGGTCATTCAATTAAAATGATGTTCAAAAAATGTATTAGACAAGTTGATTGTGTCATGTCTCAAGCTTGTGCTGTCCATAGAACCTGGTAATATATGAGTGAGTCCGACTGCCCTCTTTTGGTAATGTTAAGTGAATGTGTTGCTATTTAAAACGGAGTTCCACCCAAAAGTGGAACTTTTGGCTTTAAGCACTCCTCGCCCCCTTACATGCCACATTTGGCATGAATTTTTTTTGGGGGGGGAGTGGGGGCTTCGTTAGGAGTGGGACTTCCTGTCCCACTTACTCCTTCCGCCTATGGGCCGCCTAGGCGTCTCCTCCTGTCCCTCTAGGCGATCTCCTGGGAAACGTGACAGGGCCCAGAAGATCGCCTGTCCACTCTGAGAGCGTTATGTAAAGAAAAAACTACTGCGCAAGTCAAAAATGAACTAAAATATAAAATAATTTTTTTTTTTACCACCAGTGACAAATAGTGACAAATAGTGGCCGCTGCTGTGACTGAAAATGTGGATATACACTGTCGTGGAAATATAGGTTCCATGCAGAGCATACAGCCTATTTTTCCTGTGCTAAATAAGCACACACTTCAGATTTCATCCTTTTGCAATAATGCTATCTTTAGGCTAAAATTCACTCACCATCATTCGTCCCTTTCATTCCAAGAAAGCAGCACCACAAAGCTATGTTCTCATCTCAGCATCCCAGGCATGACTGCCAAGCCGACACCCCATCAAAGCCTTTTATTAAACTCCAAAAGATCTCACAAACAGGAAATGATGGCTGCAGCAGCCAATCACCTCCTCCATGGGAGGGGACATCACAGAATGTCCCCTCCACACAGGAAGTGAGGACACAGCAAATGCCCATACAAGGACATCCCTTCCAACAGGGTTATTTAAATACATGGATACAATAATAATACAATACATGCATAAAACAAACAAACCAATCACAGACATGTATACATTCAAATAGACTATCAGTGGCATGCACTGCTTCCAATGACAGGTAGGGATGAGCCGAACACCCCCGGGTTCGGTTCGCACCAGAACCTTCGAACGGACCGAAAGTTCGCGCGAATTTTCGAACCCTATTCGTTATAATGGACGCGAACGTTCGAAATCAAAATTGCTAATTACAACGGCCAATATGCATGTTAATGTCATAAAACAGGTTTGGGGACCCGGGTCCTGCCCCAGGGGACATATATCAATGCAAAAAGAAATTTTAAAAACTAAAGTTTTTTCGGGAGCAGTCATTTTAATGATGCATAAAGTGAAAAAAAAAAAAGTGAAATTTTCCTTTAAATATGGTACCTGGGGGGTGTCTAAAGTATGCCTGTGAAGTGGCATGTGTTTCCCGTGTTTAGAACTGTCCTTGCACAAAATGACATTTGTAAAGGAAAAAAAGAAGCCATTTAAAACCACTTGCGGCTTTAATGTCATGTCTTGTCCTGGCCGCCATATGGCTGAAAATCCTTGAGAAAAATGGCATGGCTACCCCATCACCCCCCCCCCCCCCCACCCCAGCCCCTTTGGGTCTTGTATGGATACTAAGGGGGACCCCGCACCCAAAATAAAACCCTATACCTACAACCCTATATACTCTGAACAGCAGTATATAGGTGGTGCAAACAAGACATGGACTGTAGGTTTGTTCTTAAGTAGAATCTGAACAGGTACATTATGAAGTGTAGCTACATCCCAAAAAAATCAATTTTTAAGCTTTTTGGAGAACATAGGGAGGGGTTATCACCCCTGTAACATTTGCTGTCTTTGCACATCTGTTCAGAACATGTCACCTCACTTTCCGTCCCAATGACAAATGTTTTTGGAAAAGTGGGGTTTTAATTGAAACAAGGATTGGTGATAAAGCATCAGTAGAGAGGAGATACCTTTTTCCCAAATTAAATCTAACAGGATAGAATTTTCCTTCCTAGGGGTAGATTTCCTCTCACTTCCTGTTTTCTCTTGCCGTTTGCAAGTAGGAGTCGTTTGTAAGTTGGATGTTTGAAAGTAGGGGCCTGCCGTATATACTCTGCAGAAATTTGCCCTATTAGATGTTGGTGTAGCCACAAGACTGGTGGGCACAGGAATGGGCCCTGCTGTGAGTTAATAGATCAAGATTTGTACTTGCATGCACCTGTTGAACCGGGCAGAAAAATTGGGCCTTTGGTGGTGGTGGTGGTGGTGGTGGACGGTGTTGCCACAAGACTGTAAGCCCTCACAGTTACTCTTGGTGGGTGCAGGAATGGGCCCTGCTGTGAGTTATTAGATCAAGATTTGTAATTGCATGCACCTGTTGAACAGGGCAGAAAAATTGGGCCTTTGGTGGTGGTGGTGGTGGTGGACGGTGTTGCCACAAGACTGTAGGCCCTCATAGTTACTCTTGGTGGGCGCAGGAATGGGCCCTGCTGTGAACTATTAGATCAAGATTTGTAATTACACGCCCCTGTTAAACAGGGGCTGAAAAATTGTGCCTTAGGCATTGGTGCTGGTGCCACAACACTGCAACCCCTCACAGATACTGTACTTGGAGCACAGCAGTCACACCTGTTGCGAAGCATCTTTTTAAAAAATTGTAATTACACGCCCCTGTTATACAGGGGCTGAAAAATTGTGCCTTAGGCACTGGTGCTGGTGCCACAACACTGCAACCCCTCACAGATACTGTACTCTGAGCACAGCAATGAGACCTGTTGCAAAGCATTGCCTAAAAATTGTAATTACACGCCCCAACAGGGGCTGAAAAATTGTGCCTTAGGCACTGGTGCTGGTGCCACAACACTGCAACCCCTCACAGATACTGTACTCTGAGCACAGCAGTCACACCTGTTGCGAAGCATCTTTTTAAAAAATTGTAATTACACGCCCCTGTTATACAGGGGCTGAAAAATTGTGCCTTAGGCACTGGTGTGGTGGCATGGATCATTGAGGAGGAGGAAGAGGATAGTCAGTGAACATAACAGGACAGTCACTCAGCATCAGCATAGGCAGTCTTGAAGGGATGTGACATTATAAATTATTCCGTTATATCCGCTTCAGGTGTCTGGTAGCTGGTGGTGATCCAAGACTGATTCATTTTTATGAAGGTCAGTCGATCAACCGAGTCGGTGGACAGGCGCACCCTATGATCGGTGACAAATCCTCCAGCAGCACTGAATGTGCGTTCGGAAAGAACGCTGGATGCAGGACAGGCCAGTAGCTCAATTGCATACTGTGCAAGCTCTGGCCAGTGATCCATCCTCAGGACCCAGTAAGCCAGAGGATTTTCGGTGGGAAAGGTGTCCAAGTCTGACCTTGCCCCTAGGTATTCCTGCACCATGTATATCAGACGCTGGCGATGGTTGCTGGAACCGATCATACCTTGGGGCTGCGGACTAAAAAATTGTCTGAACGCATCGGTCAGACGTCCACCTTCCCCACCGCTCCTTCTGCTACTGACCGAAGCCTCAGCAACTCGTCGTCCAGGACCAGGAGTTTGTAACCTCCCAGTTTCTGGGAACGCGTTGCACAGACCTTTCTGCAAGGCCTCCCTGAGATGTCTCATCCTCTGCTCCCTCTGCGACGGCAAGATAAGGTCCGCAACCTTACCCTTGTACCGTGGATCAAGGAGAGTGGCCAGCCAGTAATGGTCACTCTCCTTGATCCGAAGAACACGAGGATCCTTCCGCAGGCTTTGCAGGATCAGGGAGGCCATGCAGCGTAGGTTAGCTGAGGCATTCGGTCCGGAGTCTTCTGGGTCACTGAGGATGACATGATCGCCAGCCACCTCCTCCCAGCCACGTACAAGTCCACTGGTTTGTTGGGACTGTACATCATCCCTAAAAGACTGCTGCTGCTGATGCTGAGTGCCAGGCTCCACCTCCATGCTCACACAATCCTCCTCCTCCTCCTCCTCCTCCTCCTCTTCCTGTGTGATGGGTGGGACAGAAGGAACATTGTCTGGATAAAGGGGGCCTTGAGAGACAAGGAAGTCCTCCTCTTCCTGCCTCTGTTCTGCCTCAAGTGCCCTGTCCATTATCCCACGCAGCGTATGCTCCAACAGGTGGACAAGAGGTACAGTGTCACTGATGCATGCACTGTCACTGCTCACCATCCTCGTGGCCTCCTCAAATGGTGAGAGGACAGTGCATGCATCCCTGATCATGCTCCACTGGCGTGGGGGAAAAAAGCCAAGCTCCCCTGACCCTGTCCTGGTGCCGTAGTCGCAAAGGTACTCATTGATGGCCCTCTGCTGCGTGTGCAGTCGCTGCAGCATGGCCAACGTTGAGTTCCACCTGGTGGGCATGTCACATATTAGGCGGTTCTTGGGCAGGTTCAGCTCCTTTTGCAGCTCAGTCAGCCGAGCACTGGCATTATAAGATCGGCGGAAATGCACACAGACTTTCCTGGCCTGCCTCAGGACATCCTGTAAGCCTGGGAACCTGCCCAAGAACCGCTGCACCACCAGGTTGAGGACGTGAGCCATACAGGGCACATGGGTGAGCTGCCCCTGTCGCAGGGCGGAGAGGAGGTTGGTGCCATTATCAGAAACGACCATTCCTGGCTTAAGCTGGCGTGGCGTCAACCACCTCTCGGCCTGCCCCTGCAGAGCTGCCAGAACCTCTGGCCCAGTGTGGCTCCTGTCCCCCAAACACACCAGCGCAAGCACGGCATGGCATCTTTTTGCCTGCGTACTCGCGTAGCCCCTTGTACGCCTACGGAGCACCGCTGGTTCCGAGGACAGAGCACTCGAAGAGGACATGGAGGAAGAAGAAGAGGAGGGGGTGGAGGAGAGAGGTGTGTCACAACCAGTAGTAGCATTTTGGAGGCGTGGTGGCGGAACAACCTCCAACACTACTGCACCTTGTCCTGCATCCCTCCCAGCTGCCAATAGAGTGACCCAATGGGCCGTGAAAGAAAGATAACGTCCCTGTCCATGCCTGCTGGACCATGAGTCAGCGGTAATATGCACCTTACCGCTGACCGCCCTGTCCAGCGAGGCATGGACATTGCCTTCCACATGCCAGTAGAGAGACGGAATCGCCTTCCGTGAGAAAAAGTGGCGTTTGGGAACCTGCCACTGAGGAACCGCACATTGAACAAACTCACGGAAGGGGGCCGAGTCTATCAACTGAAAAGGCAGCAGTTGAAGTGCTAGCAATTTAGCCAAGCTAGCATTCAACCGCTGGGCATGTGGATGGCTGGGAGTATACTTCTTTCGACGGTCCAGCAGCTGGGGCAGGGAAATTTGCCTGCTACAATCGGACGTCGGTGTACTGCAAGTACTTGGTTGTGACACACCTAATTCTACACCTTCAGTCCTCTCAGAGCAGCTTTCAGAGAGGACTGAAGATATAGTGGGGATGGAGATCCCAGCTGATGAGGAGCAAGGAGAGGTCCGCTTTGTTCTTTGGTGTGGGTCTTTTATGTGTGCTTGCCAACGAGCTGCATGGCAGGTCGACATATGTCTGCTCATGCTTGTGGTGCCCAAGCGGCTGATGTTTTGGCCACGCGAGATACGCTTGAGACAAATATTGCAAATAGCAGTGGTGCGATCTGATGCACTCGTCTCAAAAAAGGCCCACACCAAAGAACTTTTGTGATAATGTGCAGAGGCAGCGCCCTGCACAGGCGGAGCTCTGCGGTGTGGTACAGTTGCTGTGCTGGCCTCTAGCTGGCCTCCAGGGGGCATCCTGCCTCGTTGGACATGTGACGCTGCATCCTCCTCCTCCTCCTCCTCTCTCCCTTCAGGCACCCACGTGGAGTCAGTGACCTCATCATCCCCTCCCTCTTCACCACTAGAGCAAACCTGGCAGTAAGCTGCAGCTGGTGGAACACTACTGCCAGATTGCTGTCCTTCAGCATCCCCTCTCTCTGCGCGCACACTACTGACTTCCTCAAGCTGGGTATCATCATCCGAGCCTTCGAATCGTTGGGCATCCTCCTGGAGCATGTACCCAACACTGTGCTCAAACAGTTCGGGGGACTCCTCAGGAGGACATGGTGGGTCTAGGGAAGGGGTGGCTGATGATGCCATTGAGTACGCGTTGGCAGCTGCTCTGCCAGTACCCTGAGCCTGGGTGAGAGAGGATGAGGAGGATGAGGAGGGCTTGGTCATCCATTCTACCAAGCCTTCGGCATGATGCGGCTCCACATGTCCAGCTGCCGAAAACAAAGACAAGCGTGTCCCATGGCCACGTGCTGATGACGATGCACGACCACGTCCACGGCCAGCACTGTTGTCTCTAGAAACAGAGCCTGCCTGCCCTGTGTTCTTGCCTCGGCACGCTCTGCCTCTCCTTGGCGGTCTTCCAGCCATTGTAGTCGGTAGTGTATATAGTATAAAAAATAGAACTCCTATGTGTGCTCACAACACACTGTAGGTCCTATGGGTGCTGACACTAACACACTATAGGTACTATGTGTGCTGCTGACAAGAAAATATAGGAGCTCTGTTTGCTGCCACTAACACACTAGAAGTCCTATGGGTGCTGCTGAGAAGAAAATATAGGAGCTCTGTTTGCTGCCACTAACACACTAGAAGTCCTATGGGTGCTGCTGAGAAGAAAATATAGGAGCTCTGTGTGATGCCACTAACACACTAGAAGTCCTATGGGTGCTGCTGAGAAGAAAATATAGGAGCTCTGTGTGATGCCACTAACACACTAGAAGTCCTATGGGTGCTGCTGAGAAGAAAATATAGGAGCTCTGTGTGATGCCACTAACACACTAGAAGTCCTATGGGTGCTGCTGAGAAGAAAATATAGGAGCTCTGTTTGCTGCCACTAACACACTAGAAGTCCTATGGGTGCTGCTGAGAAGAAAATATAGGAGCTCTGTGTGATGCCACTAACACACTAGAAGTCCTATGGGTGCTGCTGAGAAGAAAATATAGGAGCTCTGTTTGCTGCCACTAACACACTAGAAGTCCTATGGGTGCTGCTGAGAAGAAAATATAGGAGCTCTGTGTGATGCCACTAACACACTAGAAGTCCTATGGGTGCTGCTGAGAAGAAAATATAGGAGCTCTGTTTGCTGCCACTAACACACTAGAAGTCCTATGGGTGCTGCTGAGAAGAAAATATAGGAGCTCTGTGTGATGCCACTAACACACTAGAAGTCCTATGGGTGCTGCTGAGAAGAAAATATAGGAGCTCTGTTTGCTGCCACTAACACACTAGAAGTCCTATGGGTGCTGCTGAGAAGAAAATATAGGAGCTCTGTTTGCTGCCACTAACACACTAGAAGTCCTATGGGTGCTGCTGAGAAGAAAATATAGGAGCTCTGTTTGCTGCCACTAACACACTAGAAGTCCTATGGGTGCTGCTGAGAAGAAAATATAGGAGCTCTGTTTGCTGCCACTAACACACTAGAAGTCCTATGGGTGCTGCTGAGAAGAAAATATAGGAGCTCTGTTTGCTGCCACTAACACACTAGAAGTCCTATGGGTGCTGCTGAGAAGAAAATATAGGAGCTCTGTGTGATGCAACTAACACACTAGAAGTCCTATGGGTGCTGCTGAGAAGAAAATATAGGAGCTCTGTTTGCTGCCACTAACACACTAGAAGTCCTATGGGTGCTGCTGAGAAGAAAATATAGGAGCTCTGTTTGCTGCCACTAACACACTAGAAGTCCTATGGGTGCTGCTGAGAAGAAAATATAGGAGCTCTGTTTGCTGCCACTAACACACTAGAAGTCCTATGGGTGCTGCTGAGAAGAAAATATAGGAGCTCTGTGTGATGCCACTAACACACTAGAAGTCCTATGGGTGCTGCTGCGAAGAAAATATAGGAGCTCTGTTTGCTGCCACTAACACACTAGAAGTCCTATGGGTGCTGCTGAGAAGAAAATATAGGAGCTCTGTGTGATGCCACTAACACACTAGAAGTCCTATGGGTGCTGCTGAGAAGAAAATATAGGAGCTCTGTTTGCTGCCACTAACACACTAGAAGTCCTATGGGTGCTGCTGAGAAGAAAATATAGGAGCTCTGTTTGCTGCCACTAACACACTAGAAGTCCTATGGGTGCTGCTGAGAAGAAAATATAGGAGCTCTGTGTGATGCCACTAACACACTAGAAGTCCTATGGGTGCTGCTGAGAAGAAAATATAGGAGCTCTGTTTGCTGCCACTAACACACTAGAAGTCCTATGGGTGCTGCTGAGAAGAAAATATAGGAGCTCTGTTTGCTGCCACTAACACACTAGAAGTCCTATGGGTGCTGCTGAGAAGAAAATATAGGAGCTCTGTGTGATGCCACTAACACACTAGAAGTCCTATGGGTGGTGCTGAGAAGAAAATATAGGAGCTCTGTTTGCTGCCACTAACACACTAGAAGTCCTATGGGTGCTGCTGAGAAGAAAATATAGGAGCTCTGTTTGCTGCCACTAACACACTAGAAGTCCTATGGGTGCTGTTGGGGTGCAATGCTGTGCTAACAGCACTGCGGTTGGTACTACTGCAATACTGTACTAACAGTAAGCACGCACCAGACTAATCCCCAGCAGCAGCTAATAACACACTAACTGTGCAATCAGCAGCAATGAACGATCAATGACTTAGGTAGCAATGGTTTAGCAAAGAAATAGCCAATGGTTTAGCAAAGAAGAGCAAATCTTTCAGTATCAAGCAAAGACAGAATCAGCAGACTAATCTCTCCTAAAGCCGGAACTCATGTGACCGGGGCCGATGGCGTGGCGGCCTTTTAAATGGTGGGGCGTGTACTAAAGCCCCTGAGCTGTAATTGGCTACAGGCGTCCTGCCTGTAGCCAATTATTGCTCTCCGAGTTTCGGGCGCTGTGATTGGCCAAGCATGCGGGGTCACAGTGCATGCTTGGCCAATCATCAGCCAGCAATGCACTGCGCCGGCCGCGCCGGCCGCAATGCATTGCGGGGCCGCTCGCATCACACGAATGTGATGCGAATGGCCCAAATAGTTCTGGGCTCGACGAGCGAGCGAACGCCCGATGCTCGATTCGAACATGGGTTCGAATCGAGCACCGGGCCCATCCCTAATGACAGGAACTATACGACAATTATGCCTCAATGGACCACAATTGTCGTATAGCTATGCTACTGTTCTTGTGGACACAGATCTGTTCGCTCTGAGTCATTTAATGCCAACGTCAGGAAGTGGCCAGTCCCCTGACGAGGCATAAAACAACATCTCTAAATGGAGCAAACATTGCTGTTTCCATAGGAAGATTTTCCTGCCACCGATCTTCCACCAACGTCTGTATGTGCAAATACGCTCAGATGAGCGCATTACAGCAAAACTGACAACATACATTAATACATTTTTCCACAACAACACAAATGAGAACAATGTAAGAAAATAACAGTTGCGCTGCGTGGTGCTGGCACACTATTACCAATAAGGCGTGACACCTTATGGATGTGACATAATTGCAATACACCATATACAATGAAAATATATAGTGATATGTAAAAATAAACCAAAATGTACCAAAATAACTATGTGACATAAGACCATATCAATTATTCATTCCAATAATCATAATTAGAAATAATTGGTTATCAAGCAGTTCTTGTTAAGACTGTCCAAGAAAGAGCTGAGAAATGACATATCTCATAATAAAAAAAGTTCCAAGATGACGTTGATTCAAAAGTTCTATTAGGCAAGTGAATATTGGTGACTTCACACTTAAACACCCAAGAAGAAAGTGTAATACTGGAAAAGATAAAGATCCTCCACCTCCAATATCGAATCTCCTTACCAGCTCTTATGGATCCCTGGTAAAAGAGATCATAAACACCTGCGGCTGTTTCCCCCGCCAAGGGTCTTTCAGTAGTATATCAGCATAAATTATCTTCCTCCATACTAAAGGCTCCTCAGTATGATCCCCGGATATATGATTCCAAAAAAGATATAAAGGCCACCATAGTGAAGTACTTAATAACAGTTTAATCAAAATAATGAAAATACACTTACAAGAAAGTGGTGATGTAAAAGCATATAAAATTCACTCTGAGAGCGTGCACGGCCGTGAAACCGAAAGCTGTCACGACCGGGTGCCCAGAGTGTCAATGGAGGCTCCGGCGGAGAGGAGGGGGAGAGGAGGGACGCTCCAGGCGGCCGCATCACTGGACCGTGGAACAGGTAAGTATCTGTTTATTAAAAGTCAGCAGCTAAACTTTTTGTAGCTGTTGACTTTTAATAAACATAAAAAGCCTGGAACTCTGCTTTAATAAAACAAATAATCAATAAAGTATTAATACTTACTTGTCCCACCACCTAGACTACCAAACATGAAATGTGAAAACTTGCTAAAAAACCGCGATGTCCACCAGGCAAACCGTGATCGCTCCTCAGAGAGCCAGAACGAGAACCTGCCAATGTAAACAGACAGATCCCTATTCTGACAGGGGAGTAGAGAGAGATCTGCTGTTCCTAGTGATCAGGAACAGCGATCTCTCTCCTCCTCTAGTCAGTACACTCCCCCCACAATTAGAAACACCTCCCTAGGGAACATTTAACCCCTTGATCGCCCCCCCAGTGTTAACCCCTTCCCTGCCAGTGACATTTATACAGTAATCAGTGGCTATTTTTTAGCTCTCATCACTTTATAAATGTCACTAGTCCCAAAAAAGTGTCAAAAGTATCCGATCTGTCTGCCGCAATGTCGCAGTCCCACAAAAAATCGCAGATCGCAGCCATTACTAGTAAAAAATAAATAAATAATAAAAATGCCATAAATCTATCCCCTAACCGTTTTAGTAACATTTCAGAATGAATATGTGGTAGATTAAGGAGTTAATTTAAAAAAAGAATATTTGAGATTAAAGTGGTAATAAACCCAAAACCAAATATGTAATATATTGCTGCTTATCAATCATTAAATGTGGTGGCTGCATTTGTTTTCTTTTCTTTGGCTTCAGAAAGTATAGAAACATTACATACATTAAATGACAATCTCAGTTTTTCTCTCACCATACTATTATTAGGGATGAGCTTCGAGTTCGAGTCGAACTCATGTTCGACTCGAACATTGCCTGTTCGCCCGTTCCCCGAACAGCGAACAAATTGGGGTGTTCGCGGCAAATTCGAAAAATCTATGGGAGAAATCTAAAGTGCTAATTATAAAGGCTTATATGCAAGGTATTGTCCTAAAAAGTGTTTGGGGACCCGGGTCCTGCCCCAGGGGACATGTATCAATGCAAAAAGAAGTTTTAAAAACGGCCGTTTTTTCGGGAGCAGTGATTTTAATAATGCTTAAAATGAAAAAATAAAAGTGAAATATTCCTTTAAATTTCGTACCTGGGGGGTGTGTATGATATGCATGTGAAGTGGCGCATGTTTCCCGTGCTTAGAACTGTCCCTGCAAAAAATTTCATTTTTGAAAGAAAAAAAGTCATTTAAAACTGACTCGCGGCTATTAATGAATTGTCGGCTCCCGGCAATACATACAAAAGTCATTGATAAAAAAAAAAAAAAGCGTGGGGGTTCCCCAGAATTCAATTACCAGGCCCTTCAGGTCTGGAATGGATATTAAGGGGAACCCCGCCGCAAATTTAAAAAAAAATTGACGTGGGGTTCCCCCAAATATCCATTCCAGGCCCTTCAGATCTGGCATGGATTTTAAGGGGAACTCCACCCCAAATTTTAAAAAAAATGGCGTGGAGTCCCCCTAAAAATCCATACCAGACCCCTTATCCGAGCACGCAACCTGGCCGGCCGCAGGGGAAAAGGGGGGGACGAGAGAGCGCCCCCCCTCCCTCCTGAACCGTACCAGGCCACATGCCCTCAACATGGGGAGGATGTCCCCATGTTGATGGGGACAAGGGCCTCATCCCCACAACCCTTGCCCGGTGGTTGTGGGGGTCTGCGGGCGGGGGGCGTATCGGAATCTGGAAGACCCCTTTAACAAAGGGGACCCCCAGATCCCGGCCCCCCCTATGTGAATTGGTAAGGGGTACATTGTACCCCTACCATTTCACAAAGAAAGCGTAAAAAAATGTTTAAAAAAAAAACACACAAACACCTTGAAAAAGTCCTTTATTTAAAAAAAAACAAAAAAAAAACATTCCAGCGGTGAAATCCAGTGTCCCGCGGCGATCCCGATGTGCAGCGCTGTCCTTCATTGGTTGTGCCTGAGCGGACCTGATGGGGAACTCCCTCTCAGTATTTTAAATGTAAAAAGTGTAGGAATACTGCGCTGTCTGTAAAAACTGAATGTGATAACTCAATATCTGTGCTGCAACTAAAAAATGTGAGACACACACAAATAACAATATTATAAGGAACTAAAGCTGCGCAACTGCGTAAAAATTGTGAATAAAAATAACCGAAAATTATTTAGTGTGAAATCACAATGTGATATCACCTTAAAGGTGACGTGACTGAACAATGTAACATGTAAATTAAACAATGAATGATATACTTTGAGCCTCTGGGTAATAAATGATGTTACACTCTATTCCTTGGTATTACACACAAGAGAATTGCAGTTCATAAATGGCATAAAGTCCCCAGAAAAAAGAATAAAGTGAAAAAGGGTTCAATCTCTTCAAAATTGAATTTGTGACTTCAAAACTGAAACACCATGGAAGAAGTGCTGATACGACAGAAAGGAATCCACCACCTTATCTTTCTCAGGCTGCTTACCAGAAATCCTGATCCCTGAGAGAGATCAGTCTGAGTAGATGGCTATTATCCCCGCCAGGGTCTCTAATTGGCTCTCTCTGTACTTATATTCCTCTAGGCTTCAGTCTGTAGTCCCCAGATATCTCCACGAATCGCATTTAGGGTGAAAAAGAAAGCCCCATAGCGTAATCCAATATTATAAAACGTTTATTAAAATAAAAAGATGCACTTACAGCATGTTGAATAAAAAACAGCAGTGGTTGTGTATAAGGCCGGCCGGCTCTCACTACCCGTTGCTTCCGGGATTCGTATTGTGGTGACTTTAGCACGCCGCTCCTCCCTACGTCGTTTCGACAAACCTGTCGTCATCCAGGGGCACGGGCGGCGTGCTGATCCACCACCATTTTATGTGCTGTGAGCGATAGCTGGGTCCGCCCAGAACAGAGTTCCCAGCATCCCAGCTGCGGGTGTCACCATCTTGAAAATGGGCAAACTGCCCTTACATTAATAACCTTTTACCTTTGATCTCACTGTCGGATCCTACTCCGACATATAGATACAAAAGATCACGGCCAGGATATCCACTCACTATGAGTGAACCTATTCAGCGGGGAACTTCCTTCACTGTGTAATTTAAATTTACATAGTGAAGGAAGTTCCCCGCTCAAGCCAATGACGTAGGCGGGTCCGACATACCGAGGGGGCGGACCTGATGGGGAACTGCTCTCACTTTGGTAATACATGTATAGACCCGCCCCTTCTCATGTTCCGCATCTGGTCCGCTGAGCGGACCTGATGGGGAACTTTAGAAGGGGCGGGTCTATACATTTAAAACACTGAGAGGGAGTTCCCCATCAGGTCCGCTCAGGCACAACCAATGAAGGACAGCGCTGGACATCGGGATCGCCGCGGGACACTGGATTTCACCGCTGGAATGTTTTTTTTTTTTTTTAAATAAAGGACTTTTTCAAGGTGTTTGTGTGTTTTTTTAAACATTTTTTTACGCTTTCTTTGTGAAATGGTAGGGGTACAATGTACCCCTTACCAATTCACATAGGGGGGGGCCGGGATCTGGGGGTCCCCTTTGTTAAAGGGGTCTTCCAGATTCCGATAAGCCCCCCGCCCGCAGACCCCCACAACCACCGGGCAAGGGTTGTGGGGATGAGGCCCTTGTCCCCATCAACATGGGGACATCCTCCCCATGTTGAGGGCATGTGGCCTGGTACGGTTCAGGAGGGAGGGGGGGCCGCTCTCTCGTCCCCCCTTTTCCCCTGCGGCCTGCCAGGTTGCGTGCTCGGATAAGGGGTCTGGTATGGATTTTTAGGGGGACTCCACGCCATTTTTTTTTAAATTTGGGGTGGAGTTCCCCTTAAAATCCATGCCAGATCTGAAGGGCCTGGAATGGATATTTGGGGGAACCCCACGTCAATTTTTTTTTTAAATTTGCGGCGGGGTTCCCCTTAATATCCATTCCAGACCTGAAGGGCCTGGTAATTGAATTCTGGGGAACCCCCACGCTTTTTTTTTTTTATCAATGACTTTTGAATGTATTGCCGGGAGCCGACAATTCATTAATAGCCGCGAGTCAGTTTTAAATGACTTTTTTCTTTCAAAAATGACATTTTTTGCAGGGACAGTTCTAAGCACGGGAAACATGCGCCACTTTACATGCATATCATACACACCCCCCAGGTACGAAATTTAAAGGAATATTTCACTTTTATTTTTTCATTTTAAGCATTATTAAAATCACTGCTCCCGAAAAAACGGCCGTTTTTAAAACTTTTTTTTGCATTGATACATGTCCCCTGGGGCAGGACCCAGGTCCCCAAACACTTTTTAGGACAATAACTTGCATATTAGCCTTTATAATTAACACTTTAGATTTCGAACATTCGAGTCCATTGTATTTAATAGGGTTCTAAAGTTCACACGAACATTTTGTCTGTTCGCAGGTTCTGGTGCGAACCGAACAGGGGGGTGTTCGGCTCATCCCTGACTATTATATTACAACTAGAGACTGTGTAATAAAAAAACGGAGGAGCTGCAGAGCAAGCAATGCTGACACAGGATTTTCATGTTAATATGTCATATACTGTAAGTCACCTACAAAATAGCATTTGATAACGTAAACAATATTTTCTAGTAATATCATCCACTATCGACATCTTCAGTGGTTTGGTATGTAGATCGTATTTATGTATTCACAAATACTGTATGTATCTATTGCTATATGTTAGATATATACAATGCCTTGAAACAGTATCTTGAAATTTTCCACATTTTGTCATGTTACAACCAAAAACATAAATGTATTTTATTGGGATTTTTTTTGTGATAGATCAACACAAAGTGGCACATAATTGTGAAGTGAAACGAAGATTATTTTCTTAATTTTTTGCAAATAAATATGTGAAAAGTGTGGCGTGGATTTGTATTCAGCCCCCTTTACTATGATACCCCTAACTAAAATCTAGTAGAACCAATTGCCTACAGAAGTCACCTAATTAGTAAATAGAGTCCATCTGTGTGTCATTTAATCTCAGCATAAATACATCTGTTCTGTGAAGCCCTCTGAGGTTTGTTAGAGAACCTTAGTGAACAAACAGCATCACGAAGGCCAAGGAACACACCAGACAGGTCAGGGATAGTTGTGGAGAAGTTTAAAGCAGGGTTAGGGTATAAAAAAATATCCCAAGCTTTGAACATCTCACGGAGCACTGTTCAATCCATCATCCGAAAATGGAAAGAGTATGGCACAACTGCAAACCTACAAAGACATGGCCGTCCACCTAAACTGACAGGCCGGGCATGGAGAGCATTCATCAGAGAAGCAGCCAAGAGGCCCATGGTAACTCTGGAGGAGCTGCAGAGATCCACAGCTCAGGTGGGAGAATCTGTCCACAGGACAACTATTAGTCATGCACTCCACAAATCTGGCCTTTATGGAAAGTGGGAAGAAGAAAGCCATTGTTGAAAGAAAACCACAAGAAGTCTCGTTTGCAGTTTGCGAGAAGCCATGTGGGGGACGCAGCAAACATGTGGAAGAAGGTGCTCTGGTCAGATGAGACCAAAATGTAACTATTTTTGGCCTAAAAGAAAAACGAAAAACGCTATGTGTGGTGGAAAACTAACACTACACATCACCTGGAACACACAGTTCCCACCGTGAAACATGGTGGTAGCAGCATCATGTTGTGAGGATGCTTTTCTTTAGCAGGGACAGGGAAGCTGATCAGAGTTGATGGGAAGACCAATGGAGCCCAATACAGGGCAATCTTAGAAGAAAACCTGTTAGATTCTGCAAAAGACTTGAGACTGGGGCAGAGGTTTACCTTCCAGCAGGAAAACGACCCTATACATACAGCCAGAGCTACAATGGAATGGTTTAGTGCAAAGCATATTCATGTGTTAGAATGGCCCAGTTAAAGTCCAGACCTAAAATCAATTTAGAATCTGTGGCAAGACTTGAAAATTGCTGTTCACAGATGCTTTCCATCCAATCTGACAGAACTTGAGTTAAGAAGAATGGGCAAAAATGTCACTCTCTAGATGTGCAAAGCTGGTAGAGACATCCCCAAAAAGACTTGCAGCTGTAATTGCAGAGAAAGGTGGTTCTACAAAGTATTGACTCAGGGGGGCTGAATACAAATGCACACCACACTATTCAGATATTTATTTGTAAAAAATGTTGAGAAACCATTTATCATTTTCCTTTCACTTCACAATTATGTGCCACTTTGTGTTGGTCTATCACATAAAATACATTTATGTTTTTGGTTGTAACATGACAAAATGTGTTAAATTTCAAGGGGTATGAATACTTTTTCAAGGCACTGTATTTTTTTTAATGTTGGTCATTTCCTTGTATGTTGGTTACTGAACTAACTTTTATTATGATATGATATTTTTTAATTATGATGGACGCATTTGGCTTCTGCTTGTTCTAGTAAAAAGCTTTTTGTCCCTAGGATTCTCGGTTGTAAAAGAAATGTGCGCACATTTTACATAAATACATATATAAATACATGTTTAGACAAGTGGATGGACAGAAATCATATCTGACCATTAGTCACTTTTCTTTGTCTGTGTTCATGCTTGCCTTGGTGTGTCACAGCAGCATTTCTACATGCATGCACACTTGCATGCAGGTTTTTTTTTTTTTCATGTATGTAGCTATGTGAGAATAAAACACTAAAGAGAAATTTGCCACTATAGATTCACTAAAAATGCACATAAACACAACCATCACACCCTTCTGTGTTTTTCATTTCAATGGGCATTCATAAAATGTGGTAATGCACAAAAAATGCATTCCCTATCTTTAAAAATGCACTAAGCTGCAGGGTTAGGTGTGAATTAGCCACATGTATGAATGATTTTTTTTTCTGGTTGCATATGATGAAGCTTTCTGCCCATGCATTACTTATATTACCAGTACCAATTGTTTCTTTGGTTGGGCTGAACACTGTCGGTAGGTTCAACTAACTGCCAACTGCTTAAAGCAAAGCTCCACTTGTTTGCACCCTTGCTACTGCTACTGCAGCCATCAGCTGATGATTAACCTCCCTGGCGGTTTGATTCTGTCTGGAATTATGTACCAAAAGCGGTACAATTATTTTGCATGGAAATTTGGTGTTATGTATTGTAGGCCTGCAATTCTTAGTAATTATTTACTTAAACCTGACCAAACAAGAGTCTAGTAGACATCCCGGGTATGATAAAGTTTGAAACACAAAATCATAAATTATATGTAGTGGGTATTTAAATTTGGGAGGGAGCATCTGGGTTAGTTAACTAATTGTACTAATTGTTAGGGAATCTGAGAGTCCCTTTTGTGGTTCTTGGAGGACTCTGGTGGTGCAAGGTTCCCTGTGGCCTGCAGGTGGCATTGTTGCCCTGGGCTGGAGTTAAATCTGCACCGCAAGACTGTACCTTTTTGTCCTTTCCTGGCACCGGGGCTGGGAACCCGCTGTGACGCAAAGGGAGAGGAGATAAAAGGGGCAGACGCCCTGACCTCGGGGTTCAGAGTGGGTTCAGAGTTGGAGTACGCGGCCACGCCCAGGCACCTTTGGCCTGGGCGCTGGCATTCCAGAGATCCGGGCCCAGGTGCCCTTGACCTGGCCGGAGCGAGGGATGGAGTCTATCCCAGGCACCTTAAGCCTGGGGTGAGGTACTATGGCCAAGGCCTGGGGCCCAGTAACTTCGACTGGGTTCCGCGAGGGTGGAGGAGTCCGAGGGGCCCTAAGGTGTTGGGACCTGTATCTGAGGCGAGGAGGCCGGGGAGTGTAACCCTTTCGGATAGTCCTGTACAGCATTAATCCGGTGACGGCGGGGCCTCTGGTAACTCCCTTGGAGGGATGTCTTCCCCCTGACAGGGGCTGCAACGTAGCGAAGGAAACTCCAGTTCCTGTTCACTAGAGTCGCTGGAAGAGACTCTGAAGCCAAAAAGTCCATTTAACAGCCACCGTGCTTAGCAACCGTTGGTGAAACCTCAACGGTTTAGTTTTCTTTGAGGATTGTGCCTTGACCTACTCCCCACCAATACTGAACTGCTCTATGGGTCTCAAACTGTCTGCTCGCAAAGGACTATTTGTTTGCCGTTATGGAATAAATAAGTGTTGGACCTTTTCAGTGTGTGGTACTCCAATTACTGGGAGCAAAGGGGGGTTATCAGCAGAACAGACTTGGCTCTGAACGTATACACAGCCCGGGTGTAATCGAAATCTGGCCTTCACCTCTACACGCAGTAATCTAGAGGACATGGGCCGTGGCGCACCTCGCTCTCCCCTTCAAAGTACCCCTACACTGAAGCCAAAGTATGCACTAAAGAAGAGAGAGAGGGTGAGGCCGCTACATATAATATAATAAATAACTATAAATAATTATAACAAGTAGTAATGTAATAATAATAAAAATTATTCAATAATGTAATCAAATCAAAAACACTGAAATTTGCTCAGTTGCAGAATTGTCGCTGTCATTAGATTTAGTGTTTGATGACGAATTTCCCCACAAATCGCTATCGCTCAATTCTGCAAGTGATTCTAATTTATTATCGCTGTTTTCTAGCTGGTCTAAAACCACTTTTGACATAAAGGGACACTTTTTGGTTGCTATGGACAATCTCCAGTTTCCAGGCAGAAAGAACAGTTTTTATAATATAAAAGTGCATGCAGGACACTGGACAGACCACTAGGGACAAAGGGGATGTGTAATTATTTGATACAGTACTGTAATCAGTAAGATTACAGTATACTCTATCTATACTATGTTTTTCACTTTTTGAATTTGGCGCCGAACTCCGCCCCCGTGCGCAGCAAC
Organism: Rana muscosa; assembly: GCA_029206835.1. NCBI lineage: Eukaryota > Metazoa > Chordata > Amphibia > Anura > Ranidae > Rana > Rana muscosa. The sequence continues at coordinate 221,399,193 of CM055122.1, forward strand.
GTCGCAGGGAACGGAGCTTGGCACCCGGCAGTGTGAATCGAGCGAGACACGGCTCGCACACACTGCAGGGAGACATCGCAGGATACAGGGAACAAGGTAAGTATCTTCCCCTGGATACTGCGATGCAGCCGGAGTCTGGCTCGGGGTTACCGCTCTTAGCATTAAAAACTCACCCCGAGCCAGACTCGGGAATACCGCCAAGGGGGTTAAAGGTTCCCTACATACTGTACATCCAAAGAGCTGAACTAGTTTGTGCATTCTCTGAATTAGGCTAAAAAATATCCCACTAACTGTTTCCTCCCAGCCCTAAACACTTACCAGACATCTCTCACCGCTCCAGCACCGTCCTAGCTGCAGCACTGCTCCTGGTCTCACAGGAGACACTTGAGAGCCATAGGCTCCTGTTGTTGTTAGTCAAACACCTGTGAGGAAGGTGTAGGGTTGTGGCTTGCCGGCACTGTTTGTGTCTATGGACTCACACAGCCGGGCTGGGGAGCACACCTGCACAGGTACCCCCTTAGCACACAGCTTGCTAAGATAGCTCTCTGAAAAAGAAGGAGTGGACAGCACCAGCGGAAAATCACCAAAGAGAAGGTAAGTGATTGCTCTGTGCAATATTGTAGCACTGAGCAGGTATGTATAACATCTTTTTTATTATACATACAGGCTGTTGATTAAGCCTCATAAACACAGACCAAATGTCGAACGTATAAAAAACGACCGACATTCGGCCCATGTGTAAGGCACCCTGTCTGAGAGAAGCTGGCCATTTGGCCGACTTGGGTCGGACGAGCATGCTGGAAAACCAGCAGCCGACCAGTCCCGGATCAGCCAATGGTGGAGAGCACTGATCAGAGTGTTCTGGGGGGGGGGGGGGCGTAGGGGCATCCCTCTGTCAAAATACAGCTGCTCAGCCAGGGAGATTGCTGTACTAACATTGGATAGTTAGTACAACGGTTCCGACAGAAGTTGTCAGATTTTTTTGTTCAACCGAAAAAAAATGAGTAGTTTGTACCAGGCATAAATGACTCATCTTTTTGGCAGACACTGAGAAGCCTCCTGCAGTGTTCCATGACATTTAGCCAATCATGATCTTTTGTTTTCGCTCCAATCACCAAAAATGTAAGATGCTGGATGTGGTAAGCAATCACAAGGAGGTTTTCATGTATATAAAAAAACTATTCAGTATATATTTACTATTTCCTATCTTGAGTGTTTTGTCAGTATTTTGGATGCCACATGCTGACCACTTACTAAATACCTAATAACGGTTTACCAAACACCAGAAAAATAATAAAGCTGTTTGCTAGCAATCTGAGCCATCAGTGAGCATCTAACCTTAATGATACCTTCCTGCAAAACACAATTTAAATGTATTTAATCAAAGTCAGGTGCTCTTTTAAACTTTGCATGGAAAAAACACTCTTGTATGCAAAACAAAAAAAGTCAATAAAAATGTTAAAACCAAAGAAATAAAAGTTGAAAAATTACATAATGGGTCATTTCGTACAATAAGAAGTCAATCTTTGATTGAAAACGTTTTAGCACTGAATGCTTAAATGAGGTTATGTACAACAGCATATTATGTGTAAGTTACTTTGGCAGCTCTAAAGTGGACTTAATGTTCAATGTCATTCTTTGATAGAAAACATTTAGCACCATATGTTTAAACAAGGTTATGTAGAACAGCATATTATGTGTACCGGTAAGTTACTTTGTCAGCTCTGAATGTGACCTACTCTACAACCATAAAATGAGAGGCCAGTCTTCGTACCACTCTAATGTGGATGCTTTTCTGGCTGAATACTGTTATTACAAAATGTCAAATTACCACCTTGACGCTTTTTTCTTTGTCCCATTTTCTTCAAACCTCTACATTCTTTACTTCTTGTTTTTCTATTGATTGTCCAGTTTATATTAGGAGAGGGATGAAAGTTGTATGTGTTTTACTGATGTTCTTGTGTAGGAAACAGAACAGCAACTGGCTGTAATTTTACTTTTGCACATATGGTCATGGCACGGTACAAACTCTAATGCCGCGTACACACGGACGTTTTTAATGTCATTGAAAAAAACAGCGTTTTTCTCGACGTGATTCTTCTCAAGCCTGCCTTGCCTACACACTATCGTGAAAAAAAATGCTCGAGCAAAGCGCGGTGACGTACAACACGTTCAACAACACGTACAACGGCACTATAAAGGGGAAGTTCCATTCGGATGGCACCACCCTTTGGGCTGCATTTGCTGATCCTTGTGTTAGTAAAGTTTGGTGAGAGACGATTCGCCTCGTGCTGTTCAGTCCGTTACAGCGTGACGAATGTGCTATCTCCATTCTGACCGCTTGTTTTACCAGAACGAGCGCTCCAATCTCATAACTTGCTTCTGAGCATGCATGTTTTTTTCCCCGTCACTAAAGCGTACACACGCTCATTTTTCACGACGAGAAAAATGCTCTGGAGCCCACACACGATCGTTTTTAATGACCAATTTAAAAAATGGCATTTTTCTCGTCATGAAAAACGGTCGTGTGTACGCAGCATTATGCTAGAAGTTGCTTTGTGGCAACTGGAAGATGAATCTCAAATTAAACTGAAATTATGTATATGGGGCTACAGGGCTACTGTATATGGAGCTGCCACTTTTGGAATCAGGCACATGGTCTGTAAAATGTTTAGCTGTTGATGGAATTGATGGATGCTTCATCCTCTCCATCTTGATGTCTTGTGAGTGATGGGCTTAGACATGTTTGGATCGAACCTGCCAGGAAGCTGTCACTGCACACCGCCAATCATAGGCAGTGAGGCATTTCCCGACTGGCAGCTTCACATACTCATGCTGCCTATGATTGGCAGTGTGCAGTGCCGGCTTCCTGGTGGGTTTGATCTGAACACGCCTGAGCCCATCACTACTTGTCAGAAGATTTGTACTTCTGCCCATCCAGACTTGAGTTTTATATTGCCCTGCCAGGTTGATAGCCTGACTTTTCTCTGGCGCAGTTAAAGAGGAACTTCACCCTTATCATACAAATTACAACAAATACACCGAAATGTTTAGCAATGGCAATCTACAAACGGATACTTTTAGATAATTGCAGGCTTTTAATTATTTGTATACCTTATTCTTCTTTGTACATTTCCTATTTTTACGAAGGATAGATAAATCCCTTTTCTTTCTGGAATTCTGGGTCTGCGTCCTGGAACATGTGACAGGGAATTCCCAGGATGCAGCTGTGAGGCCAGGGTTATATCACCTGTGTCTCACTCAACCGGAAAGTGGAAACACAAATGTAAAAAATCTTTATTTAACGAATGTAAGATGATTTCACATAAACATACAGAGCTGCATGAGGAAAAGATCTGCTTTATGCAATACAAGCTTGTTGGTTCCCTGTCCCCAGGCTGTGACTGAATAGTGAAGGAGTAGCAATAAATTAAAGAGGTACTCCCCCCCCCCCCCCGCAAATAATTTTGATCTTAATACCTGCTTACGCTGGTTTGAGCTGAAAAAATATACTCGCTTTCTTAGCAAATCCAGTACTGTCCTGCTGTGGTCTGCCGAAAGACACCACATGCCAGGTCCCACAGTCTTCATCTCTGACATTATCAGGAGGCCAGTTGTCTCTTCCAGATCCTAGCAGTCCACCCCCTGATGATGTTATACATAGCCCAAAGATTCCTAGGATGCATGACATGGATGTCCCAGGAGTCTTTGGGCAGAAGCAGAAGTCATTCTCAATTATCTATACACAGACCTTGCATGAGAGCATTATAAGAATTAAAGAAGTACAGCTAAAGCTTGTTTGGCTGTACTTCTCCTGTGGGTCACAGGAGTGCAGATAATTTTGCACTCCAATGCCCTGTTTTCAGCAGACAGCCGACTGAAGCCTGCTGTCAGCTGACATCCCAGAGCCGGTCCAGGCTCAGGAAAGATCACGACTATATGGTCGGAATCCGCCAGATGCCTGGACCGACACTGGGCTCAACCTTTTAGCAGGCCGCTGAGAGCCTGAGCTGGCCGCTCCCATCTCCTCCACAGCCCAGCGCTCCAGTGAGCGCAGGGGACAGGGGGGCAGAGCAGAGAACCAGTAACTGACAGTCATCAGCTCTCTGCTCATGAAGCTATGAGAATTAAGCGATCAGCGGTGTTTGATCGATGGGTTCTCAGCCTTGGAGCCAGCAAGGGAGAGATGCTGCATCCACCCCATAGGTAAGTATGATAAAAAAAAATCCCATACTTCTCTTTTAATGAAGTCATTCTGAAGGCAAAGGATGGCTTTTCTCATTGAGTTTTTGGTATTTTGTGTACCCTCTCCAAAAGGGAAATGCAATTCATAGCAAGCTCAGGTCACAGCAAAGCCCCAGTTGTTGTGGCCAGACTTGTGGTAGAAGGAGTTGTCTCCACAATTTAAATTTAGTTGTACAGACTCAGAAAAGTATCAAAAACACACATCATTAGTACAGTGGCAGTGCATATTTTTAGCACTGATCACTGTATTAGTGTCACTAATTTCCACAATGTGTCAAAAGTGTCAGTTAGTGTCCGATTGTCCGTCGCAATATTGCAGTCCCGCTATAAGTCACTGATCACCGCCATTATTAGTATGAAGAAATTCAATTTTAAAAAAATCCATAAATACATCCCATAGTTTGCAGATGCTATAATGTTCGCGTAAACCAACCAATTCACGCTTATTGGGATTTTTTTTTACTCAAAACATGTAGCAGAATACATATTGGCTGAAATTTATGAAGAAATTTGATTGTTTTATTTTTATTGAATATGTTTTATGGCAGAAAGTAAAAAATATTGTTTTTTATCAATATTGTCATTCGTTTTTTGTTTATAGTGCAAAAAAATTCAAAACCGCAGAGGCGATCAAATATTACTATATAAGAGGAACGCTATCCTTTATCATCAGACAAAAATATTAGCATTGACTGTATCAGTATATTTAATTGGTTTTCTGCATAACACATTCTCAATAGCCAGTCTATGTTTATGCTCATTTATGAACACGTAAGCCTTCTGCTTAACAACACAAACCTGTGCACTTTTAATAGTAGATTTAATCAATTTGAAAAGTAAACACATTAATACAAGACTTATTTCCAAAGGTGAGTTCTTTTTTTCTCTGGTTCATATTTTTGATGCTGCAAACAAGACTGCTAATTGGCCGTGCTTTTTTTGACTGTACGTGAGACATGAGACAGGTGTTTTCAGTATTACATATAATATTCAAAGCACGCTGCCAGGCAGCGATTACATCTAAGGACCTTATCACATGTGCATTCAAATGTATGATAATGCTCAAAAAATGGATATGCATTGCCTTCAATTGGTTTGCATTGTTATGCGCATTAACGTGAGTTGACACGCATTTTTATGCATGTTAAATTGATATCGGTCAAAAGAGCAAAATAACAAAAAGCTTTGTTTTCTCAATAGATTTGCAATGTGTTGATGTACATTTACATGCATTGTGTTGCATTAAAATTGGCAGTTACGCAATGCATCACCGGCGTCATGGTGTGAACAGGATACATAGAAAACAGTTTGTCAAGGTCACCTGTGGCCAGGTGACAGATGCACACCGTAGGGGGACAGGAGTGCACCGCAAGGTAGTGAACCCTATGGCTGACTGCTGCGGATAGGAAACTGGGTGGTTGTGGAAAGCGGGACCAGAGGAGCACAACCGGGATCCTAACGGAAGCTAGAGCCAAGATTCCCCAGGGCGCGGAGTCTAAGACCCAGCAGGTCTTCTCCAGGGCCTCTAGTGGTGAGGATGTTATGCTGCAGGCTGGGACCAGGTCGCGGCCCCTAGAGTTTCCTAGCTCACGCCCCGTAGGATAAGGGGAAAAGAGGGGAAGCAGCAGCACAAGATATGAGAGAACCGAATAACAAGCTGAAGGTCAGGGGCCACAAGCAGACAAGGATAACGAAAGAACGAGCCGAAGGTCAAGGGTCACGAGCAGACAGGGATAGTCGGGGACAAGCCAATAATGTAACAGAGAGACAGACGTAGCACACGGCAGGCAGAAACCCAAACACACAATGCCTAACAAACACGTTGATCAGCAAAGCAGGCTTGCAGTGCACAGGTTAATATAGTGTTCTGTGATAGGGCCTGGGGTGGAGTCAGGCTGGGAGGAGATTATAAAGGAAGCCAGGTGAAAGGGTTCTGGCCTCTAAGATGAACACATGGGAAGGAAGGTAAGCTGACAGACAAACACTACTGCATATCCATGACAGTACCCTCCCTCTTATGGGCCCTCCCCCGCCTGGGCCCAGGCTTAAAGGGAAATCTCAGATGAAACCTCCTCAACAGATGAGGTGCAACGACATCAGATGCAGCGATCCAAGACGCCTCCTCAGGACCAAAACCTCTCCAATGCACAAGGTACTGAAGAATACCTCTGCAGAGCCGAGAATCCAGAACTTGTCTAACCTCGTACTTTAGATTATCCTCAGAGACCAGAACCGAGGTAGGGAGATGACAAGAAGATCTATTGAGGACCGAAGGCTCTCTAGGAATAAGCAAGGGCATGAGAGGATCAACAGAAATCTGAGGAGGGTCCCCTAGACCCTTAAAGATGAACTGGTCATCTAGCACAGGACCATCAAACTGGGCAGATGTCAGTGGAACCCTGAAGTCAGGTTGGTTAGAGGGTGACATGTCACAGGAGTCAAGCTGAATAGCTGAAAGACAAGCAGAATGTCCTGAACAAGAAAAAGTAGGCGGCTCACTGGGCATGGGCTGGACTGGCATAACTAGTACAGAGGCCGAGTGAATAGAGTCAGGTGTAGCGACTACCTGAATCGCATCGCAAGACGTAGCGACTGCAGGACTTGTAGACAAGCTAGCCTGGCTGTGCGTCCAAGGGCGATTAGGGACAGAGAAATGTAAATGGTTATGCGACCTGGAATGAATGACCGGCTCAGGTTCACAGGGGGCAACCTTGGGTAGGCAGGACGAGGAACAGGAGGAACCCCAAGCCAGGATCTGTCCAGTAGTCCAGTCCACATGAGGAGAATGGAGCTGTAACCATGGGAGACCCAAAATTATAGGCGTTGAGGCCTTGGGTAAGATAAGGAAGGATATCCACTCCTGGTGGAGTGTCCCTACCGACATCTTAACAGGGAGGGTCTGGAAGCGGATAGGTCCCCCTGGGAGAACAGTACCATCAATCGCCAAGACCACCAATGGCGTGGTGAGGGGCAAAAGAGTAAGTCTCATGGACGATGCGATTTCCCAGTCCATGAAATTACCAGCGGCTCCGGAATCCAGATATGCTGAGACCGAATGAGAAGAAGCACCAACATGAAGGAACACAGAAAGCAGAAGACGAGAAGGGGAAGGTGATATTTCTGGGTCCAATACTCCACTTTCCAGATGAAGTGGACCCAAACGTTTTTCTGGACAAAGAGAGCAAGTGTCACGAAAATGACCTTTGCCCCCACAGTAGAGACACAGGCCTAGAGTTCTGCGCCTAGCACGTTCCTCTGGGGATAGCCTGGTCCTGCCCAGCTGCATGGGTTCCTCAGCTGGCAGGAGATGCTCCACGGGTCGAGGAGAGGGGAGCTCAGGCTGACTAAGGACCAAGGAGTGCTGGCGCCGCTTTTCTAGGGTCCTTTCCTGAAAGCGAATATCAATCTGGTTACACAAGGAGATAACTCCGTCCAGATCAGTGGGGATAGTTCTTCCTGCTAATTCATCCTTCACTCTATCAGACAGGCCATGCAAAAAGGTTGCGACTAAGGCCTCATTGTTCCAGCTCAACTCAGCCGACAGTATGCGGAAATTAAGGGCGTACTGTCCCACTGAAGCAGACTCTTGGCGGAGACGTAGAAGGGCGCTGGCCGCTGAAGAGACACAAGCCGGTTCTTCAAAGATATTCCGAAAAAGTTTCAAGAAGCCAGACAGGCTAGAAACCACTGGATCATTCAGTTCCCACAGAGGGGCTGCCCAGGCTAAAGCTTCACCGGAGAGGAGGGAAATGATATAGGCTACCTTTGCCCTATCAGACAGAAAGTTTTGAGGCTGAAGCTCAAAATGAATCGTGCATTGGTTAAGGAACCCTCTGCAGGCCTTGGAGTCCCCAGAGAAACGGAACGGAGCTGGCAGTGTTAGTGAGTGTGTGGCTGCGACTGGTGCGATAGGTACCACCGCTGGTTGTACTTGAGGTTGCGGATTCGGGGTTCCCAAGGAGGCCTGAAGCTGCTCGAATCGAGAAGCCAGATCCTGGAGGAATCGCATCACCTGAGTCTGATTCGATTCCTGGGTTTCAAGTCTGTGGACTATGCCCCGCAATGGATCATCCGCAGGGATCGGGATGTCAGCCGGGTCCATGGCTGATCAAACTGTCAAGGTCACCTGTGGCCAGGTGACAGATGCACACCGTAGGGGGACAGGAGTGCACCGCAAGGTAGTGAACCCTATGGCTGACTGCTGCGGATAGGAAACTGGGTGGTTGTGGAAAGCGGGACCAGAGGAGCACAACCGGGATCCTAACGGAAGCTAGAGCCAAGATTCCCCAGGGCGCGGAGTCTAAGACCCAGCAGGTCTTCTCCAGGGCCTCTAGTGGTGAGGATGTTATGCTGCAGGCTGGGACCAGGTCGCGGCCCCTAGAGTTTCCTAGCTCACGCCCCGTAGGATAAGGGGAAAACAGGGGAAGCAGCAGCACAAGATATGAGAGAACCGAATAACAAGCTGAAGGTCAGGGGCCACAAGCAGACAAGGATAACGAAAGAACGAGCCGAAGGTCAAGGGTCACGAGCAGACAGGGATAGTCGGGGACAAGCCAATAACGTAACAGAGAGACAGACGTAGCACACGGCAGGCAGGAACCCAAACACACAATGCCTAACAAACACGTTGATCAGCAAAGCAGGCTTGCAGTGCACAGGTTAATATAGTGTTCTGTGATAGGGCCTGGGGTGGAGTCAGGCTGGGAGGAGATTATAAAGGAAGCCAGGTGAAAGGGTTCTGGCCTCTAAGATGAACACATGGGAAGGAAGGTAAGCTGACAGACAAACACTACTGCATATCCATGACACAGTTGTTATCTATGTGTCCTTGTGGTGACCTGCATTCTTCCAGTGCAGTAAAATGCAGGTCACTGCAGTATGTGTGAATAGGGCTTAAGAATCAATTTACACTTTGCGATTCAGAATCACGGGGGGGCGAAATGGCCACAATTTTGCCCATGATTCCAAATCACGCGTCGATCGCTGCACAACACGTGTTTGGGTGCCATTATCCCAAATGGCACACCAAACACAATGCAATTCTGCTGCGATTGTTGCACAACAGGATCCTGTGGCAATTGTGGCAAACCTTGTCTTTAAAAATTGCATGTAGATTGTTGCCCAAAAAGGAACAGGAACTTCTTTTTGAGTGACGACACACATAGGGCAGAGCATTCAGATGAATGGTCTTGTAGATATGGTGCAGCGTGGTGCGGAAGCATAAATTCACACAGGCAGGTTCAGTAGAAGACTTCTATTGAAGTGATGCAATAACAGTTCACAAAAAACCGGGTGGGAGGGCTACCCAGTCGGGTGCACTCAGTTTCCAGCAGCCTGAAAGAAGCAGATTCCAGCCAGACTGACAGTGTCTGTTGAGAGGGGACAGAATGCCGCCTGGCTGTCTAGTGCCCAAATAGAAAGATGTTAAGAAGAGATGTGACCCTATGCTTACCATCCTCGCCAGGAGTATGAACAGTGGGCACAATAAAGTGCCCACAACATGGGATTGTGGCCGCCATAAAATTTTATAAGAAAATAAAATACATTTTTTTTTGTTTACTATTAATTAAAAAAAGTAATAATTTTGAGCAGGCTTGTCACAAGGCTACTGAGCGGGAGAAAAGTTTTTACAGGTGAGAGGAGATTACAAATAGCCTGCCTGACTGACCCGCTCACAGTTGCCCTGAGGCGGCGTAAGATTGAGGTTCGCTGTATGTACTCAGCTCCCTCATGAAGTCCTTAGTAAGAAGAGTCCTTGAGAGGGCTGAAGCTGAAGGAGGGAATGAGTGGCTCCAGCGGTGCTTAGCGCTAAAGGAGGAGGACACTTCTCCAGTGTCAGTGCCGTCGGAACAGCTGTTCAGGCATAGTGGAACGGAGCTGCCTGTCGGGTCCCTCCCAGCTGACTCTGCCTCCACACAGATGTCACCATCTCGCGGCTTACAGAGGAGCATCCCTCCAGAGAGAAGGGTAATAGATGCGGCAGCCGGGGGAAGCGAGCAGCCCCAGTTAATGGAGCGGAAGGACACGGTACCGGAGGCGCAGATAGCCAGTTGGTGAGGGAAGAGAAACAGACGAGTACTATCCCCATCTCCTATCCGCAGCAGGGGGGGTAGAGGCCGGACCCGCCACTCGCCCTTATCGCTTGGGGCCCCCCTCGCATGGATGAGCTGTCACCGCTTAGCTTAGCAGACGCTCCTCCTACTTCTCCTCAGGCCAGTATGGCTCTCCCTAGAGCTTTAATGTCTCCCTTTCCTGCTGGGTTACAACCCAGGCAGTCACCTCAGGTCAGAGCTGTGGCATCACTAGCATCCAGGCCGTCTAGGCTGGATGCAGTGAGAGCCCCTGTGTGTCTTTCTTCCCATACAGGTACAGATGTCAGCCAGGACTCCCAAGGAATCCACATCCCAGTGGTATGCAGTTCCCCTGAGTCACATCATGCGGGTGAGTCTGCTCAGAATGATTTAATAAACCAGTTGCTTATTTCTCTAACTAAATTTAATGAAAATTTAGCTATCAATCTGTCTGCACCTGTATATTCTTCTCCAGCTAATGTCTGGTCAGGTAATTCTACTGTTAATCCGGTTCATGCATGTACAAACATCCCTGTATGTATGCCTGATGCTGTTTCTGAGACATGTTTCAAGGAGGTGCTTCCTTGCGAGATGTCTCCACTAGGATTTAATCTGCCCTTAACAATTAAAGAAAAAATTTGGAAGGGTGAATTTGTAGATCTTTTATCCCTGTTGCCAAGTTCAAAGGAGTTTCTCACAAAATCAGATAAAAGGTCAGAGGATGGCACTGAGGCCAGATCCTTTTTCAATTGGTTTCTGCATTTTCTCTGCAATAATGGGTGAAAAACATCCGGAAAGATGCACTGGGCTTTTTCAGCATTTAGAACATATTCTGGAGGCGTACAAGAGTTTTGGTGGTATGGGTTGGTTTAACTACAACGAATCCTTTCGCCAAAAAATTGCAATTTACCCCACACTTAAATGGGGTAATAAGGATGTAGGGTTGTGGTTGAACCTGATTATCCCTCAGAAACCAGGCTTTACAAGACAGCAACCCCAGCCGACTTTGAATACGAATTCTCCGACTTCAGTTTATAAGAAAGATTTGGGAAAAGGGTGCCCCTGGGATGGTGTGGATTGGAACAAAATATGGATTGCCAACAAAATGCATATAAAAAGTAAAAAGTTTTATTTATACATATTTGACAAGTATATAGGAATTTCTTTTTTAAAAAAAAGAACATAACAGCTAACATGCACAATCATTGAAACCAATTGCATAGAGTCACCTACTATTTAAGACATACAAGTCATATAACTAGTAGTGACAAAAACCGACATGTTTCGGATACTGGAGCTATGTCTGTAACAGCTTCCATTAATTCCTTCTTCAAGGTTCATGCATTGGTTAAAAAGCAGATTGGTGTCTATGAAAGAGAAAGGCAACATAGTATATAATAGCCGTATAATACAATGTGAAAGCATTACATGATTTCCAATATTTTAATTTCTCCCATATGTGGGCAATTGAAAAATAAATGATGCAAGAAAAAAAAAGAAAAAGGGGGGGGGGGGAGGGGAAAAGGGGATAAAAAAGGAAAAGGGGGGGGGAAAGGGGGGGAAAGAAGGTGTGGGGGGTGTAAAATGTGCATGTATGTTAAAAATGCAGAGATGTACATATGCATATATAAATATATTCATATAGGATACAATGCATACAAATCAAAATTGTAAATGATCTTGCATACATACATCTCAGTTGATAACAGCCACTTGGAGGGGTTGTCCCGATGGTGTAACGCCCATTCTCTGGGTTTCCACTTTGAGGACAAATTTTTCTATGAAAAATGCCTGCCAATGGGCTGCTCATTGTCATGGTATTATTTTGAGATTTTTGCTTCTTTTCTTTAGTGGGTTTTAGCTTTTGAATCTGGTCATAAGGGTATAATTGTGTTGGATATAGGGGGCGCTAGTGCTATTTAATATACCAAAGTGCTAAAATAAAATTTAAACAATATAGCAAACTTATTAACTCTTAACTGGTGACCCAATCTAAAGCATTAATGACAGTCCCAATCTAAGTCCTTCAAATTACATAGTATTTAAAGTCCATAACCAACATAAATTCACATTTGCTGTTGTGATCAATCTTGAAAAAATTGTTGAGTTGAAATCCTTCTGACATCAAAACTTGTTCATTCAATATCTCTGATATGGAAATAGTAGTGATATGGAAAGTGAATCCTCCACCAGTGTTTTTAAAACTACACACCCGATGTGTCAGTAGTTTAATTCTATAATATATGGGATACAATCAGCGCACATATGACTAAAATAAAAAACAAAGCAGCTGAACACCAAAAGGTAAATCACACAATAACCAAGGAAGAAATGTAAAAAATAACGGTGCAGCGCAACCAATGTCCATATATGGATGAACTAAAGATGCATAATAAGGAAATCTTCATGCAATAGATGACTTGTCCACCCAAAGTAAGGATAATCTGCTTACCAGAAATGTTGGACCTATTGAGTGAACAAAAGGTCAAAAGTGCTTGTTTCCACCATGAGGGGAAGAAGATTTCCAATGAAGAGGATCCACAGATGTATTAGGCTCAGCATCAGATGCAGATATAATGAAGAAAAAAGAGGAATCTAAGTGTAGACTGCTTTTTATTGCTCCAAAAACATAATACAAAAATTGAATGAATAAAAATAAAAACGAAGATGCAGTAACACTGACTGCTGGAAAACTATGACAAGTTCAGGTAAGATGATGAAGCAGCTGCTGATCCAAAGGTGTAGCTGAGTGGCGTACACAGCTTTCCCTGGAGAGTGTGTGTAAAGTACAGGCTGCTCAGACACTGGCAGTCCTGCTAGGTGATGATGTGCAGAGGCTGGCACAAATTGAAAGCAGATAGATGCAGCCCAAAATATATATTATAGAGGTCCAGGTAGTGAGAGGACAGCGGTAATAGACCGCAATTCAGGCATGAGAAACAGACGCGGGTGACGTCACGGCAAGCTCCTCCCCCGTACGTACGTTGCGTCCAATGGGACTTCGTCAGCGGTGGGTGGAGCTACGACGTCACCCCTCGTCTTAAGTAAAGCCAGCGTTGCCATAGTGAGCATAATAGGGGCGGGACGGCCGATAGACAGTCCCGGATATGCAAAACCTATGACTCTACACGGAGTCACAGGAAAAAGCTGTGTAATCACACAGTACTAAGGGCTGGAAAGATTTAGTTCAAAGTGACAGACACCCGCGGCTGTTCCACGCCTGAATGATAATAACACACTATACAATACAGCATATAAAAATATGATGAAAACCGCTTATTTATGATGCATATCTAATATAGAAAAAATTAGTCATGCAGCAATAGATACCATAACATATGGCATATGTGCAAAAATAAAATAAATGAGATAAAAGGAGGGGGACTTCCTCCGCTTCACAAACCTCACTAATAAAAATATCAAATAAATAAAAATGTAGAAATAAAAACACACATACACTCTAATGTGAGGCCACCTAGTGGAAAAAAAAGGCAACTGCATCATTTATCAGAAATGAAGCAGTTGAGATCAAAGTCAACATTGAGGCCTCCTGGCACGAGAACCTGAGTCTCGTGTATCCAGAAGGACTCGCGTTGGCTCAATTGTCTGATAAAATTGCCCCCTCTCCAATGGGGTCTTACTCGTTCTAAACCCCAGAACTTGAGGCACTTAGGGTCCCTATTATGAAACAGGCGAAAATGTTTGGAAACATTATGGGTTACCATCCCTTTGATAATGTTAATCACATGTTCGCCGATGCGCACATGGAGAGGTCTGGAGGTCCTTCCAATGTAATGTAAACCACAATCACATTCGAGGACATAGACCACTCCCACTGTGTTGCAGGTAATAAGGCTTTTGATTGTGTAAGTTTTTCCTGTGGTAGGGGCAGTAAAATCTTTTCTCCGTTTGATGTTCCGTTTACATTTTTTACATGCTGGACACCTGCCACAGGCATAAAAGCCGGTCATAAGGGGAAATAAATGATTCTCCTTTACCACTGGAGGGTCAACCACACTCGGGGCAAGCACATCCCTGAGTGTGGGAGCCCTTCTATAGATGAACCTGGGACGAGATGGTATAGTGGCTCCCAAGACTCTATCTTTTTTCAGAATGTCCCAGTGCTTCATGATGATTTTTTCGAATTTTTTATGTTGAATATTGTAATCCAAAATGATTCTAAGTTCAGTGTTGGCTGTATTAGATGTTATCTTAGGTCGGGAGCCGGCCACTAATGATGTTCTCTCCATGGTGCCAACTTTTTGGATTTCACTGAAAATATCATCTTTTTTGTATCCTTTTTGTATGAAACGATCGGCAAGAAGATCACATTGTGCACGATAATCCACTTCAGACGTACAATTGCGCCTCAGACGGATAAATTGGCCTCTAGGTATGTTACATAGCCAATTATGGTGATGGCAACTATCAAGAGGGATGTATCCGTTTCTGTCTGTCTGTTTAAAATGGTTTTTGGTTTTGAAAACATGCCCCTCTTTAAAAATTTCCAGATCAAGAAAAGTGATACTGGAGGTATCCGCATTCCAGGTCAGCCTGATATTTTGGGTGTTGCCATTTAGCCTGGACATGAATAATTGTAAACTCGTCATATTGCCCTCCCAAATGATGATCAGATCATCAATGTAGCGATAATAGCACTTTAATTGAACTGGTCTGTTATTGAAAATAGTTTCCTCTTCCCATAGTGACATGAACAAGTTTGCCACACTGGGGGCAAAACGTGCTCCCATGGCAACACCAAGGATTTGAAGAAAAAATCTATGATTAAACCAGAAATAATTTCTGGCTAAACAGAAAGAAAGTGCATCCACTAGAAATATAATCAATAAGGGAGGGAGATGCGAGGCATCCAAAGCCCATTTAACTGCCCTGATGGCATCTTGATGGCCAATGATAGTATACAATGAGCCCACGTCTGCCGTAACCAATATGCTGTTGGCACTGGCAGGCGTGGACTCAACTACCTGTATAGCATGCCTGGTGTCTTTGAGATAGGCAGTAGTAGAACAAACCAAAGGTTTAAGGAAGTGGTCTATGTATTGGCCCAGGCGTGCAGTGACGGAATCAATTCCGTTTACAATAGGTCTCCCCGGTGGATTTTGAGCGTTTTTATGCACCTTGGGAAGAAAGTAAATGATCGGCCGTCTACATGCACTGGGATCCAAATACAAGGCTTCTTTCTTAGTAAGGACACCACACAGTCTGCCTTGCTCTATAAGAGCTTGAAGTTCATTTTTATAATCAAAAACAGGATCCTTGGTCATAAGTTGGTATGTGGAACGGTCTGATAACAATCTATTCATTTCATTGTCATAAAAGGTTTTACTCATGACGACTAATCCGCCCCCTTTATCAGCCGGTCTTACTACCACATTCTTATTTTTTTCCAAAGAAGCTATACCCATTTTGAGATAATGGGGGTCTCTCACCTTCTTTATCTTCATACGTTCTAGGTCAATAGCAACCATGTTTTTGAAAACTTCAATGTGTTTGTGATCATGTTTTGGAGGATTAAAAGTGGATTTGTTGGCGAGATGTGAGTGGAATTCTAAGGGTACTGAAGGAACTGAGGTAGCATTGGAAGCTCCAGGCTTGGAGAGAAAGTGACGTTTAATGTTAAGTGTTCTAACAAATTTTTGCAAACTTATGTAAGTTTGGAATTTGTTGAAATTCCGAACTGGGGCAAACTTGAGCCCTTTATCAAGCACTTTGAGCTCCTCCTCTGACAGATCAAAACCGCTGATGTTAAAAACTCCAGCTCCTATTATCTCCTTTGTCTTTTTAACTCTTCTTCCGGCTCTTCTTCCTCTCTTGCTCTTCTTTTCCCCCCTGGTTTGGCTCCTGGGGGGGTGTGGCTCCAGGGGTCTTCCCAGTGTAATTGGCGCTGGCCTAAAAAACCTTCATTTGCAGGGTTGGTTTCCTGAGATAACGGAGCAAAACGATTATACATAGGAACCTGATCCTGATTAGGATAAGGCTCATTACTCCTTGGATGGTCTGTATTCCTACCATAGGAATTTTGATAGTAGTAATTGTCCCTACTCGGGGGACCATTGGGAAGATGTTCTCTAGTGGAACCATGGTCACGCCAGTTGTTTTGTTCATATGGGGGGGGTGATGGTAGGGAGTGCTTTTGCCCCTCCCCCCTCTATTTGGATGACCCCTACCATTGGGGCGTCCCCCACCTCGAGTTGGTGGACCCTTGGCAGAAGGGACTCTTTGGATAATAGGAGTGGAGAGAGCTGGAATGTGGGGAGTATGAGGACGGGACATACTATTGGATCACTGATCCGAATTAAGGATCTTGGATTGCCATTTGAAGATCTCGCCCTTAGAAAAATCACCAGAGTCTCTAATAAACTTAGTTTTCTTCTTCTCCTGTGTCTCCTTGTCCCATTTGATCATCTTATTTTTAAGATCTCCTGATAATTTGAAAAAATCTTCCGATTCTTGGAACGGCTCAATTTTTTGTTTGAGTTCTCCTATTTGTTTGTCTAAAGACTTCATTTTCCTATGTTTCCTAATAAGAAGGAGGTCAATGAGGTCCTGGCCTTTTTGGCTAAAGAAATTTTGCCATTCTCGCATGGATTCCTCGTCCAGGAGTCCGTCATTAGGTGGGACATCCCACCTTAGACGTCTGGGGATAAGTTTGTTTTTAGTATATTGCTCAAAAGAAGCAATATCCCACCATGCCTTGATTTTCTTTTCAAAGGCAAAGCCCAATTTTTTGAAACATACGGATAAATTATCCGGATTGGTAGGAGTAGGTGTGTCAGAAAATACTTCACTGAGTTTAACTTCCCTATGTTCCAAAAATTGAAATACATCCATATGTGCTGCTAAAAGAAAATGTGATAGATAACAGATATAATATATGGGATACAATCAGCGCACATATGACTAAAAAAAAACCAATGCAGCTGAACACCAAAAGGTAAATCACACAATAACCAAGGAAGAAATGTAAAAAATAACGGTGCAGCGCAACCAATGTCCATATATGAATGAACTAAAGATGCATAATAAGGAAATCTTCATGCAATAGATGACTTGTCCACCCAAAGTAAGGATAATCTGCTTACCAGAAATGTTGGACCTATTGAGTGAACAAAAGGTCAAAAGTGCTTGTTTCCACCATGAGGGGAAGAAGATTTCCAATGAAGAGGATCCACAGATGTATTAGGCTCAGCATCAGATGCAGATATAATGAAGAAAAAAGAGGAATCTAAGTGTAGACTGCTTTTTATTGCTCCAAAAACATAATACAAAAATTGAATGAATAAAAATAAAAACGAAGATGCAGTAACACTGACTGCTGGAAAACTATGACAAGTTCAGGTAAGATGATAAAGCAGCTGCTGATCCAAAGGTGTAGCTGAGTGGCGTACACAGCTTTCCCTGGAGAGTGTGTGTAAAGTACAGCCTGCTCAGACACTGGCAGTCCTGCTAGGTGATGATGTGCAGAGGCTGGCACAAATTGAAAGCAGATAGATGCAGCCCAAAATATATATTATAGAGGTCCAGGTAGTGAGAGGACAGCGGTAATAGACCGCAATTCAGGCATGAGAAACAGACGCGGGTGACGTCACGGCAAGCTCCTCCCCGTACGTACGTTGCGTCCAATGGGACTTCGTCAGCGGTGGGTGGAGCTACAACGTCACCCCTCGTCTTAAGTAAAGCCAGCGTTGCCATAGTGAGCATAATAGGGGCGGGACGGCCGATAGACAGTCCCGGATATGCAAAACCTATGACTCTACACGGAGTCACAGGAAAAAGCTGTGTAATCACACAGTACTAAGGGCTGGAAAGATTTAGTTCAAAGTGACAGACACCCGCGGCTGTTCCACGCCTGAATGATAATAACACACTATACAATACAGCATATAAAAATATGATGAAAACCGCTTATTTATGATGCATATCTAATATAGAAAAAATTAGTCATGCAGCAATAGATACCATAACATATGGCATATGTGCAAAAATAAAATAAATGAGATAAAAGGAGGGGGACTTCCTCCGCTTCACAAACCTCACTAATAAAAATATCAAATAAATAAAAATGTAGAAATAAAAACACACATACACTCTAATGTGAGGCCACCTAGTGGAAGAAAAAGGCAACTGCATAATTTATCAGAAATGAAGCAGTTGAGATCAAAGTCAACATTGAGGCCTCCTGGCACGAGAACCTGAGTCTCGTGTATCCAGAAGGACTCGCGTTGGCTCAATTGTCTGATAAAATTGCCCCCTCTCCAATGGGGTCTTACTCGTTCTAAACCCCAGAACTTGAGGCACTTAGGGTCCCTATTATGAAACAGGCGAAAATGTTTGGAAACATTATGGGTTACCATCCCTTTGATAATGTTATTCACATGTTCGCCGATGCGCACATGGAGAGGTCTGGAGGTCCTTCCAATGTAATGTAAACCACAATCACATTCGAGGACATAGACCACTCCCACTGTGTTGCAGGTAATAAGGCTTTTGATTGTGTAAGTTTTTCCTGTGGTAGGGGCAGTAAAATCTTTTCTCCGTTTGATGTTCCGTTTACATTTTTTACATGCTGGACACCTGCCACAGGCATAAAAGCCGGTCATAAGGGGAAATAAATGATTCTCCTTTACCACTGGAGGGTCAACCACACTCGGGGCAAGAACATCCCTGAGTGTGGGAGCCCTTCTATAGATGAACCTGGGACGAGATGGTATAGTGGCTCCCAAGACTCTATCTTTTTTCAGAATGTCCCAGTGCTTCATGATGATTTTTTCGAATTTTTTATGTTGAATATTGTAATCCAAAATGATTCTAAGTTCAGTGTTGGCTGGATTAGATGTTATCTTAGGTCGGGAGCCGGCCACTAATGATGTTCTCTCCATGGTGCCAACTTTTTGGATTTCACTGAAAATATCATCTTTTTTGTATCCTTTTTGTATGAAACGATCGGCAAGAAGATCACATTGTGCACGATAATCCACTTCAGACGTACAATTGCGCCTCAGACGGATAAATTGGCCTCTAGGTATGTTACATAGCCAATTATGGTGATGGCAACTATCAAGAGGGATGTATCCGTTTCTGTCTGTCTGTTTAAAATGTTTTTTGGTTTTGAAAACATGCCCCTCTTTAAAAATTTCCAGATCAAGAAAAGTGATACTGGAGGTATCCGCATTCCAGGTCAGCCTGATATTTTGGGTGTTGCCATTTAGCCTGGACATGAATAATTGTAAACTCATCATATTGCCCTCCCAAATGATGATCAGATCATCAATGTAGCGATAATAGCACTTTAATTGAACTGGTCTGTTATTGAAAATAGTTTCCTCTTCCCATAGTGACATGAACAAGTTTGCCACACTGGGGGCAAAACGTGCTCCTATGGCAACACCAAGGATTTGAAGAAAAAATCTATGATTAAACCAGAAATAATTTCTGGCTAAACAGAAAGAAAGTGCATCCACTAGAAATGTAATCAATAAGGGAGGGAGATGCGAGGCATCCAAAGCCCATTTAACTGCCCTGATGGCATCTTGATGGCCAATGATAGTATACAATGAGCCTACGTCTGCTGTAACCAATATGCTGTTGGCACTGGCAGGCGTGGACTCAACTACCTGTATAGCATGCCTGGTGTCTTTGAGATAGGCAGTAGTAGAACAAACCAAAGGTTTAAGGAAGTGGTCTATGTATTGGCCCAGGCGTGCAGTGACGGAATCAATTCCGTTTACAATAGGTCTCCCCGGTGGATTTTGAGCATTTTTATGCACCTTGGGAAGAAAGTAAATGATCGGCTGTCTACATGCACTGGGATCCAAATACAAGGCTTCTTTCTTAGTAAGGACACCACACAGTCTGCCTTGCTCTATAAGAGCTTGAAGTTCATTTTTATAATCAAAAACAGGATCCTTGGTCATAAGTTGGTATGTGGAACGGTCTGATAACAATCTATTCATTTCATTGTCATAAAAGGTTTTACTCATGACGACTAATCCGCCCCCTTTATCAGCCGGTCTTACTACCACATTCTTATTTTTTTCCAAAGAAGCTATACCCATTTTGAGATAATGGGGGTCTCTCACCTTCTTTATCTTCATACGTTCTAGGTCAATAGCAACCATGTTTTTGAAAACTTCAATGTGTTTGTGATCATGTTTTGGAGGATTAAAAGTGGATTTGTTGGCGAGATGTGAGTGGAATTCTAAGGGTACTGAAGGAACTGAGGTAGCATTGGAAGCTCCAGGCTTGGAGAGAAAGTGACGTTTAATGTTAAGTGTTCTAACAAATTTTTGCAAACTTATGTAAGTTTGGAATTTGTTGAAATTCCGAACTGGGGCAAACTTGAGCCCTTTATCAAGCACTTTGAGCTCCTCCTCTGACAGATCAGAACCGCTGATGTTAAAAACTCCAGCTCCTATTATCTCCTTTGTCTTTTTAACTCTTCTTCCGGCTCTTCTTCCTCTCTTGCTCTTCTTTTCCCCCCTGGTTTGGCTCCTGGGGGGGTGTGGCTCCAGGGGTCTTCCCAGTGTAATTGGCGCTGGCCTAAAAAACCTTCATTTGCAGGGTTGGTTTCCTGAGATAACGGAGCAAAACGATTATACATAGGAACCTGATCCTGATTAGGATAAGGCTCATTACTCCTTGGATGGTCTGTATTCCTACCATAGGAATTTTGATAGTAGTAATTGTCCCTACTCGGGGGACCATTGGGAAGATGTTCTCTAGTGGAACCATGTACTTTACACACACTCTCCAGGGAAAGCTGTGTACGCCACTCAGCTACACCTTTGGATCAGCAGCTGCTTCATCATCTTACCTGAACTTGTCATAGTTTTCCAGCAGTGTTACTGCATCTTCGTTTTTATTTTTATTCATTCAATTTTTGTATTATGTTTTTGGAGCAATAAAAAGCAGTCTACACTTAGATTCCTCTTTTTTCTTCATTATATCTGCATCTGATGCTGAGCCTAATACATCTGTGGATCCTCTTCATTGGAAATCTTCTTCCCCTCATGGTGGAAACAAGCACTTTTGACCTTTTGTTCACTCAATAGGTCCAACATTTCTGGTAAGCAGATTATCCTTACTTTGGGTGGACAAGTCATCTATTGCATGAAGATTTCCTTATTATGCAACTTTAGTTCATCCATATATGGACATTGGTTGCGCTGCACCGTTATTTTTTACATTTCTTCCTTGGTTATTGTGTGATTTACCTTTTGGTGTTCAGCTGCATTGTTTTTTATTTTAGTCATATGTGCGCTGATTGTATCCCATATATTATATCTGTTATCTATCACATTTTCTTTTAGCAGCACATATGGATGTATTTCAATTTTTGGAACATAGGAAAGCTAAACTCAGTGAAGTATTTTCTGACACACCTACTCCTACCAATCCGGATAATTTATCCGTATGTTTCAAAAAATTGGGCTTTGCCTTTGAAAAGAAAATCAAGGCATGGTGGGATATTGCTTCTTTTGAGCAATATACTAAAAACAAACGTATCCCCAGACGTCTAAGGTGGGATGTCCCACCTAATGACGGACTCCTGGACGAGGAATCCATGCGAGAATGGCAAAATTTCTTTAGCCAAAAAGGCCAGGACCTCATTGACCTCCTTCTTATTAGGAAACATAGGAAAATGAAGTCTTTAGACAAACAAATAGGAGAACTCAAACAAAAAATTGAGCCGTTCCAAGAATCGGAAGATTTTTTCAAATTATCAGGAGATCTTAAAAATAAGATGATCAAATGGGACAAGGAGACACAGGAGAAGAAGAAAACTAAGTTTATTAGAGACTCTGGTGATTTTTCTAAGGGCGAGATCTTCAAATGGCAATCCAAGATCCTTAATTCGGATCAGGGATCCAATAGTATGTCCCGTCCTCATACTCCCCACATTCCAGCTCTCTCCACTCCTATTATCCAAAGAGTCCCTTTTGCCAAGGGTCCACCAACTCGAGGTGGGGGACGCCCCAATGGTAGGGGTCATCCAAATAGAGGGGGGAGGGGAAAAAGCACTCCCTACCATCACCCCCCCATATGAACAAAACAACTGGCGTGACCATGGTTCCACTAGAGAACATCTTCCCAATGGTCCCCCGAGTAGGGACAATTACTACTATCAAAATTCCTATGGTAGGAATACAGACCATCCAAGGAGTAATGAGCCTTATCCTAATCAGGATCAGGTTCCTATGTATAATCGTTTTGCTCCGTTATCTCAGGAAACCAACCCTGCAAATGAAGGTTTTTTAGGCCAGCGCCAATTACACTGGGAAGACCCCTGGAGCCACACCCCCCCAGGAGCCAAACCAGGGGGGAAAAGAAGAGCAAGAGAGGAAGAAGAGCCGGAAGAAGAGTTAAAAAGACAAAGGAGATAATAGGAGCTGGAGTTTTTAACATCAGCGGTTCTGATCTGTCAGAGGAGGAGCTCAAAGTGCTTGATAAAGGGCTCAAGTTTGCCCCAGTTCGGAATTTCAACAAATTCCAAACTTACATAAGTTTGCAAAAATTTGTTAGAACACTTAACATTAAACGTCACTTTCTCTCCAAGCCTGGAGCTTCCAATGCTACCTCAGTTCCTTCAGTACCCTTAGAATTCCACTCACATCTCGCCAACAAATCCACTTTTAATCCTCCAAAACATGATCACAAACACATTGAAGTTTTCAAAAACATGGTTGCTATTGACCTAGAACGTATGAAGATAAAGAAGGTGAGAGACCCCCATTATCTCAAAATGGGTATAGCTTCTTTGGAAAAAAATAAGAATGTGGTAGTAAGACCGGCTGATAAAGGGGGCGGATTAGTCGTCATGAGTAAAACCTTTTATGACAATGAAATGAATAGATTGTTATCAGACCGTTCCACATACCAACTTATGACCAAGGATCCTGTTTTTGATTATAAAAATGAACTTCAAGCTCTTATAGAGCAAGGCAGACTGTGTGGTGTCCTTACTAAGAAAGAAGCCTTGTATTTGGATCCCAGTGCATGTAGACGCCGATCATTTACTTTCTTCCCAAGGTGCATAAAAACGCTCAAAATCCACCGGGGAGACCTATTGTAAACGGAATTGATTCCGTCACTGCACGCCTGGGCCAATACATAGACCACTTCCTTAAACCTTTGGTTTGTTCTACTACTGCCTATCTCAAAGACACCAGGCATGCTATACAGGTAGTTGAGTCCACGCCTGCCAGTGCCAACAGCATATTGGTTACGGCAGACGTGGGCTCATTGTATACTATCATTGGCCATCAAGATGCCATCAGGGCAGTTAAATGGGCTTTGGATGCCTCGCATCTCCCTCCCTTATTGATTACATTTCTAGTGGATGCACTTTCTTTCTGTTTAGCCAGAAATTATTTCTGGTTTAATCATAGATTTTTTCTTCAAATCCTTGGTGTTGCCATGGGAGCACGTTTTGCCCCCAGTGTGGCAAACTTGTTCATGTCACTATGGGAAGAGGAAACTATTTTCAATAACAGACCAGTTCAATTAAAGTGCTATTATCGCTACATTGATGATCTGATCATCATTTGGGAGGGCAATATGACGAGTTTACAATTATTCATGTCCAGGCTAAATGGCAACACCCAAAATATCAGGCTGACCTGGAATGCGGATACCTCCAGTATCACTTTTCTTGATCTGGAAATTTTTAAAGAGGGGCATGTTTTCAAAACCAAAAACCATTTTAAACAGACAGACAGAAACGGATACATCCCTCTTGATAGTTGCCATCACCATAATTGGCTATGTAACATACCTAGAGGCCAATCTATCCGTCTGAGGCGCAATTGTACGTCTGAAGTGGATTATCGTGCACAATGTGATCTTCTTGCCGATCGTTTCATACAAAAAGGATACAAAAAAGATGATATTTTCAGTGAAATCCAAAAAGTTGGCACCATGGAGAGAACATCATTAGTGGCCAGCTCCCGACCTAAGATAACATCTAATCCAGCCAACACTGAACTTAGAATCATTTTGGATTACAATATTCAACATAAAAAATTCGAAAAAATCATCATGAAGCACTGGGACATTCTGAAAAAAGATAGAGTCTTGGGAGCCACTATACCATCTCGTCCCAGGTTCATCTATAGAAGGGCTCCCACACTCAGGGATGTTCTTGCCCCGAGTGTGGTTGACCCTCCAGTGGTAAAGGAGAATCATTTATTTCCCCTTATGACCGGCTTTTATGCCTGTGGCAGGTGTCCAGCATGTAAAAAATGTAAACGGAACATCAAACGGAGAAAAGATTTTACTGCCCCTACCACAGGAAAAACTTACACAATCAAAAGCCTTATTACCTGCAACACAGTGGGAGTGGTCTATGTCCTCGAATGTGATTGTGGTTTACATTACATTGGAAGGACCTCCAGACCTCTCCATGTGCGCATCGGCGAACATGTGAATAACATTATCAAAGGGATGGTAACCCATAATGTTTCCAAACATTTTCGCCTGTTTCATAATAGGGACCCTAAGTGCCTCAAGTTCTGGGGTTTAGAACGAGTAAGACCCCATTGGAGAGGGGGCAATTTTATCAGACAATTGAGCCAACGCGAGTCCTTCTGGATACACGAGACTCAGGTTCTCGTGCCAGGAGGCCTCAATGTTGACTTTGATCTCAACTGCTTCATTTCTGATAAATGATGCAGTTGCCTTTTTCTTCCACTAGGTGGCCTCACATTAGAGTGTATGTGTGTTTTTATTTCTACATTTTTATTTATTTGATATTTTTATTAGTGAGGTTTGTGAAGCGGAGGAAGTCCCCCTCCTTTTATCTCATTTATTTTATTTTTGCACATATGCCATATGTTATGGTATCTATTGCTGCATGACTAATTTTTTCTATATTAGATATGCATCATAAATAAGCGGTTTTCATCATATTTTTATATGCTGTATTGTATAGTGTGTTATTATCATTCAGGCGTGGAACAGCCGCGGGTGTCTGTCACTTTGAACTAAATCTTTCCAGCCCTTAGTACTGTGTGATTACACAGCTTTTTCCTGTGACTCCGTGTGGAGTCATAGGTTTTGCATATCCGGGACTGTCTATCGGCCGTCCCGCCCCTATTATGCTCACTATGGCAACGCTGGCTTTACTTAAGACGAGGGGTGACGTCGTAGCTCCACCCACCACTGACGAAGTCCCATTGGACGCAACGTACGTACGGGGGAGGAGCTTGCCGTGACGTCACCCGCGTCTGTTTCTCATGCCTGAATTGCGGTCTATTACCGCTGTCCTCTCACTACCTGGACCTCTATAATATATATTTTGGGCTGCATCTATCTGCTTTCAATTTGTGCCAGCCTCTGCACATCATCACCTAGCAGGACTGCCAGTGTCTGAGCAGGCTGTACTTTACACACACTCTCCAGGGAAAGCTGTGTACGCCACTCAGCTACACCTTTGGATCAGCAGCTGCTTTATCATCTTACCTGAACTTGTCATAGTTTTCCAGCAGTCAGTGTTACTGCATCTTCGTTTTTATTTTTATTCATTCAATTTTTGTATTATGTTTTTGGAGCAATAAAAAGCAGTCTACACTTAGATTCCTCTTTTTTCTTCATCATATCTGCATCTGATGCTGAGCCTAATACATCTGTGGATCCTCTTCATTGGAAATCTTCTTCCCCTCATGGTGGAAACAAGCACTTTTGACCTTTTGTTCACTCAATAGGTCCAACATTTCTGGTAAGCAGATTATCCTTACTTTGGGTGGACAAGTCATCTATTGCATGAAGATTTCCTTTTTATGCAACTTTAGTTCATCCATATATGGACATTGGTTGCGCTGCACCGTTATTTTTTACATTTCTTCCTTGGTTATTGTGTGATTTACCTTTTGGTGTTCAGCTGCATTGTTTTTTATTTTAGTCATATGTGCGCTGATTGTATCCCATATATTATATCTGTTATCTATCACATTTTCTTTTAGCAGCACATATGGATGTATTTCAATTTTTGGAACATAGGGAAGTTAAACTCAGTGAAGTATTTTCTGACACACCTACTCCTACCAATCCGGATAATTTATCCGTATGTTTCAAAAAATTGGGCTTTGCCTTTGAAAAGAAAATCAAGGCATGGTGGGATATTGCTTCTTTTGAGCAATATACTAAAAACAAACGTATCCCCAGACGTCTAAGGTGGGATGTCCCACCTAATGACGGACTCCTGGACGAGGAATCCATGCGAGAATGGCAAAATTTCTTTAGCCAAAAAGGCCAGGACCTCATTGACCTCCTTCTTATTAGGAAACATAGGAAAATGAAGTCTTTAGACAAACAAATAGGAGAACTCAAACAAAAAATTGAGCCATTCCAAGAATCTGAAGATTTTTTCAAATTATCAGGAGATCTTAAAAATAAGATGATCAAATGGGACAAGGAGACACAGGAGAAGAAGAAAACTAAGTTTATTAGAGACTCTGGTGATTTTTCTAAGGGCGAGATCTTCAAATGGCAATCCAAGATCCTTAATTCGGATCAGGGATCCAATAGTATGTCCCGTCCTCATACTCCCCACATTCCAGCTCTCTCCACTCCTATTATCCAAAGAGTCCCTTTTGCCAAGGGTCCACCAACTCGAGGTGGGGGACGCCCCAATGGTAGGGGTCATCCAAATAGAGGGGGGAGGGGAAAAAGCACTCCCTACCATCATCCCCCCCATATGAACAAAACAACTGGCGTGACCATGATTCCACTAGAGAACATCTTCCCAATGGTCCCCCGAGTAGGGACAATTACTACTATCAAATTCCTATGGTAGGAATACAGACCATCCAAGGAGTAATGAGCCTTATCCTAATCAGGATCAGGTTCCTATGTATAATCGTTTTGCTCCGTTATCTCAGGAAACCAACCCTGCAAATGAAGGTTTTTTAGGCCAGCGCCAATTACACTGGGAAGACCCCTGGAGCCACACCCCCCCAGGAGCCAAACCAGGGGGGAAAAGAAGAGCAAGAGAGGAAGAAGAGCCGGAAGAAGAGTTAAAAAGACAAAGGAGATAATAGGAGCTGGAGTTTTTAACATCAGCGGTTCTGATCTGTCAGAGGAGGAGCTCAAAGTGCTTGATAAAGGGCTCAAGTTTGCCCCAGTTCGGAATTTCAACAAATTCCAAACTTACATAAGTTTGCAAAAATTTGTTAGAACACTTAACATTAAACGTCACTTTCTCTCCAAGCCTGGAGCTTCCAATGCTACCTCAGTTCCTTCAGTACCCTTAGAATTCCACTCACATCTCGCCAACAAATCCACTTTTAATCCTCCAAAACATGATCACAAACACATTGAAGTTTTCAAAAACATGGTTGCTATTGACCTAGAACGTATGAAGATAAAGAAGGTGAGAGACCCCCATTATCTCAAAATGGGTATAGCTTCTTTGGAAAAAAATAAGAATGTGGTAGTAAGACCGGCTGATAAAGGGGGCGGATTAGTCGTCATGAGTAAAACCTTTTATGACAATGAAATGAATAGATTGTTATCAGACCGTTCCACATACCAACTTATGACCAAGGATCCTGTTTTTGATTATAAAAATGAACTTCAAGCTCTTATAGAGCAAGGCAGACTGTGTGGTGTCCTTACTAAGAAAGAAGCCTTGTATTTGGATCCCAGTGCATGTAGACGGCCGATCATTTACTTTCTTCCCAAGGTGCATAAAAACGCTCAAAATCCACTGGGGAGACCTATTGTAAACGGAATTGATTCCGTCACTGCACGCCTGGGCCAATACATAGACCACTTCCTTAAACCTTTGGTTTGTTCTACTACTGCCTATCTCAAAGACACCAGGCATGCTATACAGGTAGTTGAGTCCACGCCTGCCAGTGCCAACAGCATATTGGTTACGGCAGACGTGGGCTCATTGTATACTATCATTGGCCATCAAGATGCCATCAGGGCAGTTAAATGGGCTTTGGATGCCTCGCATCTCCCTCCCTTATTGATTACATTTCTAGTGGATGCACTTTCTTTCTGTTTAGCCAGAAATTATTTCTGGTTTAATCATAGATTTTTTCTTCAAATCCTTGGTGTTGCCATGGGAGCACGTTTTGCCCCCAGTGTGGCAAACTTGTTCATGTCACTATGGGAAGAGGAAACTATTTTCAATAACAGACCAGTTCAATTAAAGTGCTATTATCGCTACATTGATGATCTGATCATCATTTGGGAGGGCAATATGACGAGTTTACAATTATTCATGTCCAGGCTAAATGGCAACACCCAAAATATCAGGCTGACCTGGAATGCGGATACCTCCAGTATCATATTTCTTGATCTGGAAATTTTTAAAGAGGGGCATGTTTTCAAAACCAAAAACCATTTTAAACAGACAGACAGAAACGGATACATCCCTCTTGATAGTTGCCATCACCATAATTGGCTATGTAACATACCTAGAGGCCAATCTATCTGTCTGAGGCGCAATTGTACGTCTGAAGTGGATTATCGTGCACAATGTGATCTTCTTGCCGATCGTTTCATACAAAAAGGATACAAAAAAGATGATATTTTCAGTGAAATCCAAAAAGTTGGCACCATGGAGAGAACATCATTAGTGGCCGGCTCCCGACCTAAGATAACATCTAATCCAGCCAACACTGAACTTAGAATCATTTTGGATTACAATATTCAACATAAAAAATTCGAAAAAATCATCATGAAGCACTGGGACATTCTGAAAAAAGATAGAGTCTTGGGAGCCACTATACCATCTCGTCCCATGTTCATCTATAGAAGGGCTCCCACACTCAGGGATGTTCTTGCCCCGAGTGTGGTTGACCCTCCAGTGGTAAAGGAGAATCATTTATTTCCCCTTATGACCGGCTTTTATGCCTGTGGCAGGTGTCCAGCATGTAAAAAATGTAAACGGAACATCAAACGGAGAAAAGATTTTACTGCCCCTACCACAGGAAAAACTTACACAATCAAAAGCCTTATTACCTGCAACACAGTGGGAGTGGCCTATGTCCTCGAATGTGATTGTGGTTTACATTACATTGGAAGGACCTCCAGACCTCTCCATGTGCGCATCGGTGAACATGTGAATAACATTATCAAAGGGATGGTAACCCATAATGTTTCCAAACATTTTCGCCTGTTTCATAATAGGGACCCTAAGTGCCTCAAGTTCTGGGGTTTAGAACGAGTAAGACCCCATTGGAGAGGGGGCAATTTTATCAGACAATTGAGCCAACGCGAGTCCTTCTGGATACACGAGACTCAGGTTCTCGTGCCAGGAGGCCTCAATGTTGACTTTGATCTCAACTGCTTCATTTCTGATAAATGATGCAGTTGCCTTTTTCTTCCACTAGGTGGCCTCACATTAGAGTGTATGTGTGTTTTTATTTCTACATTTTTATTTATTTGATATTTTTATTAGTGAGGTTTGTGAAGCGGAGGAAGTCCCCCTCCTTTTATCTCATTTATTTTATTTTTGCACATATGCCATATGTTATGGTATCTATTGCTGCATGACTAATTTTTTCTATATTAGATATGCATCATAAATAAGCGGTTTTCATCATATTTTTATATGCTGTATTGTATAGTGTGTTATTATCATTCAGGCGTGGAACAGCCGCGGGTGTCTGTCACTTTGAACTAAATCTTTCCAGCCCTTAGTACTGTGTGATTACACAGCTTTTTCCTGTGACTCCGTGTGGAGTCATAGGTTTTGCATATCCGGGACTGTCTATCGGCCGTCCCGCCCCTATTATGCTCACTATGGCAACGCTGGCTTTACTTAAGACGAGGGGTGACGTCGTAGCTCCACCCACCGCTGACGAAGTCCCATTGGACGCAACGTACGTACGGGGGAGGAGCTTGCCGTGACGTCACCCGCGTCTGTTTCTCATGCCTGAATTGCGGTCTATTACCGCTGTCCTCTCACTACCTGGACCTCTATAATATATATTTTGGGCTGCATCTATCTGCTTTCAATTTGTGCCAGCCTCTGCACATCATCACCTAGCAGGACTGCCAGTGTCTGAGCAGGCTGTACTTTACACACACTCTCCAGGGAAAGCTGTGTACGCCACTCAGCTACACCTTTGGATCAGCAGCTGCTTTATCATCTTACCTGAACTTGTCATAGTTTTCCAGCAGTCAGTGTTACTGCATCTTCGTTTTTATTTTTATTCATTCAATTTTTGTATTATGTTTTTGGAGCAATAAAAAGCAGTCTACACTTAGATTCCTCTTTTTTCTTCATTATATCTGCATCTGATGCTGAGCCTAATACATCTGTGGATCCTCTTCATTGGAAATCTTCTTCCCCTCATGGTGGAAACAAGCACTTTTGACCTTTTGTTCACTCAATAGGTCCAACATTTCTGGTAAGCAGATTATCCTTACTTTGGGTGGACAAGTCATCTATTGCATGAAGATTTCCTTATTATGCATCTTTAGTTCATCCATATATGGACATTGGTTGCGCTGCACCGTTATTTTTTACAGTAGTTTAATTCTGCTTACCAGAATTAAATGACCTCTTTCGCCAAAAAGTAGGTCATTAAGGCTTGCGCAGGATTGTGCCTGCTCACATGGATGATAATGGAGACGTACAATAACCTTCCTCCTCACAAAGTTATGGCCGGATAATATGTGGAAATGATGAAAAAAATCCCCATAGTGTAAAACCGTTTATTAAATAAAATGTTTATAAAACAGAGAGCCAAATGGCTTACTCACATTAAAATGTGCCCATTCCCGGCACTGGGGCTGCTGGTTTTCAGATTCGTGTGCTGGCGGGGAACTATTCTAACGCGGCCACCTCCGTCTGCGCCGTGCGTTCCACCTCCTAGCTTCCGGCAAAGCACTCAGTCCGGAAATGACGCACGAACGTGACCAGGTACCGCCTTGACGTACGTTTCGTTGTGAACGTCCTCAGGAAGCTGCACTCTGCAGCTATGGGTGTCGTGGGCTTCACCTGTGGCTTAATATATTCTTCCTTCCTGCTACTTCCTGTCCAGCCTCCCATGTGCCTCACTATTTAAATTGCACTCAGACCAGTTTCTGGTTGCTTGAGCAACACTTTTTTCAGAGCTCCCTGCCTGTAACCTACTTAACCAGACTTCTTGTGTACCTAGTCCTCCTGTTTATGCTGTCTGCTGCCCGCCCCTACCTTGGCTCGATATCCGGCTCTCCTTTTGCTTTATCCATCCATCCATCCCTCTGTGTCTTCTGGTACTTTCCTCGCAAGCAGGGTGAACCTGGGGGTCATGACCTGGTGTCAGCACGCAGCTAAGCCCAAACCCTCATGAGGGGGTCCCTGGCGGAATACCGGCTGGCCCTTAGATTCCACGCCCTGGGGGATCCCGTGTCACCTGCTCGCCTGTGGGCTCACTTCAGTACCATTGCGACAGGTGTTTTATTCGCATTAAACTGCCTTTCCTCAAAATCCTTGTTGGTTATAAAACTTTTAAGATATTTAGTCCTATTATGTCTAAGGTCATTGTCACCGCTGATGCCTTACCTCTATTCCAGATGGTACGTTTCAGACAGCTGTTGCCTCAGGCAGACCTGATAGGACATCACTGCCCAAGTCATCTTTGGGATCTGATTTAAATCCTGTCTTTTTGGCTATTAAGAATTTGATCACTACTAAAACATGGACTGATTACTCAGTTGCATGGAATAAATGGTTGAGTTTCAATTCTGAGTTGGGTTCTCCTAGTTTACCTCCCACTGAGAGTTCAATCTTGGCATTCCTTTGTTCATTAATACAGTTGGAATTTTCGTTTAGTCATATAAATAACATTTTAGCAGGGGTTTCCTTTTTCTTTAAGCTTCATAACTTCCCAGCTTGCAACAGCTTCTTCTCCGTTAGGCAAGCATTAATAGGTTTAAGGAAGGTCAGGTTTGCGCCAGATTTGCGTAGGCCAATTACATTGGATTTATTAGCCAGGCTGTGTTTGGCCACTCCTTTTGTCTGCATTTCAGCTTACGAGGCTTTATTATTTCATGCAGCTTTCGTTTTGATGTTTTTTGCTGACCTGCGTATTTCTGAAATGTTGCCAAATAACAAACACAGTTTAGGAGGTCTTCTTTTATCAGATGTTTCAATTCTTGATGACAAGGTTCTTATTTTTATTAAAAGATCGAAAACAGATCGAACAGGTAAGGGCCGGTGGCTTAGTCTATTTGCTTATGGCGACTCCATCCTGTGTCCTTTGATAATTCTTAAACAATATTCTTTGGTTAGACCAGTTTCTGGTCGTCAATTTTTTGTCCATATTGATTCATCCCCTATGACGAAATTCCAGTTTTCTGCAGTACCTAAATGATGTTTGGATAATTTAGGTCTCTCAAATTTAAAATTCTCTACCCATTCATTCAGGATTGGAGCCGCCACTGAACCGGCTAGATTAGGTCTAAGTGATTCGGTCATTAGGAAATTAGGTAGATGGGAGTCTAGTAGATTTAACATTTACATTCGACCTAACTTGTCTCTTTAATTTATAGGTGTCAAATATTACATATGGATAGTTGGCCATTCATATATTCACTGGGCTCATAAAAGAGCTTCACAACGTTGCTACGGTTCCAACCTATCGTTACCTTCAGATAAGTTTGTTATTCTTTGGAAAGGCATTCAAGGTCTACAATGGACTGATCTTTTCTTTCATCTTTCTGA
Organism: Rana muscosa; assembly: GCA_029206835.1. Lineage (NCBI taxonomy): Eukaryota > Metazoa > Chordata > Amphibia > Anura > Ranidae > Rana > Rana muscosa. Next base: position 221,432,196 of record CM055122.1, read on the forward strand.
TTTATTTCATTCTTGGCCTTATCCCTCTACTATAATTTTGCACCTGGGAGGTAACAATGTTGGCAGATTGAAAACGTTAGATTTTATGTTTTTAATGAAAAATTATCTACATCGTTTGAAATTATCTTTTCCTAATACAGGTATTATTTTTTCTGAAATGGTTTCTCGTTTACCTTGGTTATATGCTGAAGGTGGCAAGCCGCTTGAAAAAATTACACGGAGGATTAACCACTCAATGGAATTTTTTTTACCAATGATCGGGGGGATCTCTTTCTGTAACGTTGATCTGGAAGGGGGTTTCCCCGGACTATTTAGACAGGATGGTGTTCATCTTTTGGATGTTGGTTTGGTTATCTTTAATTTAGGTCTTCAAAACTGCATCGAACAGGCAGTGGTGCTGGGGTAGCCGTTTTGTTTACAACAAATCTGGCTGGTGGGGACTTTGGTTTCATAAATTGATTATTTACAGCTCGAGTCTTATGACTGAGCGGATTTAGAATTTGTTTGAAAGTTTTTATTATAATTTATTTATTATACACTGAATTCATTTTGAATAAAGTTATTTGATTTATTATTATTTAAACACCAATAAAGGTGCCGCGGCCATTAAAACACCACCTGGTTGTAGCGTGTTTTCTTTATTAAGTGATAGAAGGTGCGGCCTACAGTCCCATGAACAGTGGGCACAATAAAGTGCCCACAACATGGGATTGTGGCCGCCATAATGTTTTATAAAAAAAAAAAGTAATAATTTTGAGCCGGCTTGTCAGGAGGCTAGTGAGCGGGAGAAACGTTTTTACAGGTGAGAGGAGGTTATAAATAGCCTGCCTGACTGACCCGCTCACAGTTGCCCTGAGGCGGCATAAGATTGAGCTTCCCTTCTCTCCCACCCTTGTCGCTGGCACCATTATGTAGTTATGTCACCCTTGGATCAAGGGGGGACTTTTGTTTCATAAATTGATTATTTACAGCTTGAGTCCTATGACTGAGCGGATTTTGAATTTGTTTGAAAGTTTTTATTATAATTTATTTATTATACACTGAATTAATTTTGAATAAAGTTATTTGATTAATTATTATTTAAACACCAATAAAGGTGCCGCAGCCATTAAAACACCACCTGGTTGTAGCGTGTTTTCTTTATTAAAGCGGAGGTTCTGTGGTCCATACATTTTTTTTTTTATAGGCATTCTATGCAAAAACGTATGCATTTTAATAACTCACGTCTCCGGCGCTTTAAAACATCCCCCGTCCGTTTTGTGATAAAAAAAGAGTTTATAAAACTCTTCCTGTTATTCCCATTTTGCTTGTGGGCATCTTGAAGCCCACAAGCATATTCTTCCGGGTAGCGATGAATGCTTGTCTCCCGGCATTCATCGCTGTATCTCGCGCATGCGCAGTGTTGACGGCGAGCAGCGCCGTCAACACTTCCTGGTTGCCATCACAACGGGCAAAATACAACTGCATGCCCTTATTTAAAATGGCGGAATTAGATCCGCCCTCGTCACGTGACCGGGTAGACGAGTCACGTGACGATTAAATTTGCAAGGAAGGCGTTACTATATTACTCCTGGGAAGCAGGCCAGTTTGCTCCCAGGAGACATTGCAGCACTAATGCACAGCAAAGGACACGCCTACTCCCGCGGGAGGAAATCCCAGAAGTAGGAACGAAGAAATAAGAATAAATGAAAACTGCACATAACAAAAAAAAAGGTTAGTCTTTTATTTATCTTCATGGTAATAGGGACTGTTGACAGCAAACTTTCAAATGAGGGTGAACCTCCGCTTTAAGTGATAGAAGGTGCGACCTAGAGTCCCATGCATCATACATAATACGAGGATTACAACTGAGGGGTTTCTTAATGGAGAAGGATCTGGGGGTTTTGGTAGATCATAAGCTCAATAATAATCTGCTATGCCAAGCTGCGATTTCCAAAGCGAGCAAAGTCCTTTCTTGTATTAAGAGAGGTCTGGACTCCAGAGAGAGAGATAACATTTTGCCCCCGTACAAATCATTAGTTAGGCCTCATCTGGAATATGCAGTTCAGTTTTGGGCACCAGTTCTCAAAAAGGATATCGGAGAACTGGAGAAAGTGCAGAGAAGGGCAACCAAACTGATAAGAGGCATGGAGGAACTCAGCTATGAGGAAAGATTAGAGGAACTGAATTTATTCTCTCTTGAGAAGAGGAGATAAGGGGGAATTGATCACATATATAAGGGGTCCATATAGTGAACTTGGTCTTGAGTTATTCTTTTTACGGTCAACACAGAGGACAAGGGGGCACTCTTTACACCTAGAGGAAAATAGATTTAATCTCCAAATACGGAAAGGTTTCTTCACAGTGAGAACTGTGAAAATGTGGAATAGACTCCCTCCAGAGGCCAGCTCAGTAGATTACTTTAAGAAAGGCCTGGATTCTTTGCTAAGTGCACACAATATAACTGGGTACTGACATTTATAGGTAAAGTTGATCCAGGGAAAATCTGATTGCCTTTTGGGGGTCAGGAAGGAATTTTTTCCCCTGCTGCAGCAAATTGGATCATGCTTTGCTGGGGTTTTTCGCCTTCCTCTGAATAGGTTTGGGTATATGGGATTGTTTGATATTATTTTTTATTTATTTTTATGGATGGACTTGTATCTTTTTTCAACCTGACAAACTATGTAACTATGAACCTTTCCATAATGCTGGTACTGTCCCTAACAGATAGGGTACCTTTCCTTACTCTGCCCACTCACAAAAAGGGCACCAAGCATCCAATTGGCTTCTTTCCCAGTGACCCAGGAATCCATAGAGGAACTTTGTTCTTCTCAACTTATTTTCCAGCTCCGTGAATGCCACCTCAGTGGTATCCAGCAGTATAACACGGTCAACTAGGAGACTGCATCAAAAATAGAACTGTCATACAAATCAATCAGGCTCTTTATATATCTGTGCCACTTCACAGTCCGTTATAGAAAACCCATTCTCCATTAAATTTACTGCAAGAATATGTTTGGGCACCCATAGGAATTGAAGTAGATGTACTGTATACCATAACATTTGGTTTGCTAAAACAATGTGTATTGCCTTTACAAAAAAAAAAAAAAAATACTGCTTTCACGTGTTTTCATTCTTTGCTGCTGATCTCTTTTACAGTTACTTCCTGTCTACCTGCATAAAACACTACAGCAATGACTGCATGGCATGCAAACAGTGAACCCTGACTGCAGAATGGGTATTGAAATGGTCACTGCATTGCAAACATTGCATGCCAGTGTGACTGAGTTACAAGCCAAGAATACCACTGGGAGACAGGGACAAAGCATTGTTATTTTACAACAGGAGGTGGCTGAACGAGGACCATCATGGCAGGATCAGTCTAAGCAGGGCTTTTTTTCTCATAGAATAGGTGCTGGAACTCCCCCTTCTGAGTCACTTCTTGTTTCCGCCCTCTACCCACCTCCGAGCACCGCCTCATTTAAAAAATACAGAGCCAAGTATCATTATGTTAAGCTAAGTAATTTGGAGGCATTTGGTATGACACCAAGCAGTAAAATAGATAAACTAGATCCCCTGCAGCCAGGAGACAATAGACCCCTCCCCCAGTAACAATAGATCCCCCACAGCAAAAACAGACCTCCCCAGCAACAATAGGGCACCACACAAAAATAGATCCCCTCCAGCAACAATAGATCCCCCAGCAGCAAGCATTAGTAGACCCTCCATCACACCCCAGCACCCCTTGCCATTACATACATTGAGCATTGGAGGTGCCGGAACTGCGTTCCCCCGCTTTCCCACTGAAAAAATGTCTAAGTCATGCAAAGCACATGCAGGGAAAAAGTACATTAGGATATAAAAACTGATCTGAAGGTGCACTTTTTAACTTGTACCTACAGGTAAGCCTATAATAAGGCTTACCTGTAGGTACAGTGAACATGCACTGTTTAGAAAATATTCACACAGCATGCAGTCAGTGTCCTCACCAGTGAATGCACGCTAAAGGGACGGCATACCAGTGCTGTCCCTTCAGAGCTTTGTGCCAAAGTACGATGCCAAAGCACGAAAGTCACTGTGTTTCACTACATTGATGACATCATGATCTCTGGGACAAAGGAAGATGTAACTGAAGCACTGCACCTGCTGATACAGCACTTGGAGAACAGAGGGTGGGCTATCAACAGAGACAAAGTCCACAGAGGTGAAATTCCTAGGAATGATGTGGACTGGGCCACAGAGGAAAATTCCAGAGACAGTTGTGCAAACTATCCAGGCGCTGTCGCCCCCTACTAGGAGGCACAGAAGTTCATTGGAGTTGTGGGATTCTGGAGATCGTTCATCCCACATCTTGGACTGATTCTGAGGCCTATATAAAATGTTACCAGGAAGAAGAGAGTTCTCATGGTGTTCAGAACAGCGGACCGCATTCCTTTCTGCTAAAGAAGCCATTTTGCAGCATCAGGGTGTGGGACCCGTGAGACAAGGAGTACCATTTCAGCTGGATGTAGTGGAGCAGGATGGTACCATATCTTGGAGTCTGTGGCAGCCAAATAAAAAGAAAGGACTGAGAGCAATACCCATTGGATTTTGGTCCAAGCAACTGATGGGCACAGAAGAGGTACACCCCCTTAGAGAAGTACCTGTTTGGGGCCTACACAGCACTTCAACATGTAGAGACCATTACAAGAAAAGGACACAGTCACCATCCATACTGCACTGCCAATAGCAGGATGGGTGAGAGATAATGGACTGACCACTAGGGCAGCTGTAGCCCAGAACCAAACACTGATGAAATGGAAGTGGTACCTTCAAGAAAGAGGGGGAATTGCAGCTGGGGATCTTAGAGACATTTCAAAACAGTTGGCAGGGCTTGTTACTTTTACCAGCACCCAGCCAGAAGAAGAAATTCCTGGGCTGCTGTCATCCCCCATTTAGGAGGCTCAACCCTTTGAGTTTCTGTCAGAAGACATGAAGGAGTCAGCGTGGTTCACTGATGGTACAGCCATAGTTGCTTTGTCTGGGCGTAAATGGACAGAAGCAGCTTACAACCCAAGTACAGACACAGTCCTGCAGGAGACCGGAATTGGAGGGTCCTGTCAGTATGTGATGACTCTTCAGGAGGATCCTTCTTCCCATGTCACTATCTACACTGACAGCTGAGCGGTTTTTAAAGGACTGACAACTTGGATGCCCACGTGGAAGTCCAATGAATGGATGATTCATGGAAAGGTGGTGTGGGGAGGCAAGGAAGTCTGGGACTACATCTGGAAGGAAGCTCACTCCAGCACCATAAAAGTGGGGCATGTTGACGCACATGTGCCCCTAGTTCCAGACTTTGAGAACTATAACAGAGTTGCAGATGAAATTGCCAAAGTGAAGGCAGTTGTGGCAATTGATCCGGTCTCAATGAACTTGGCCAACTGGGCCCACAAGCAATCTGGACATTTGGGGCAGAAAGCAACATATGAATGGGCACAGCAGAGAGGATTGCCTATATCCATGGACATGATAAAGACTGTAATAGGGAACTGTACAGTGTGTGGAGAAGTGCGACAATGGCCATTGCAAAAGTACTCCACCGGGTCGATTAAGAGGTGTGAGAGGCCTGCAGAGATCTGACAGATTGACTTCATCTGTACCCTGCCCCAGGGAAACAATGGACTGAGATATTGTTGCACTGCAGTGGACACCTATTCAGGACTTTTGCTTGCTCATCTTTGCAAACGTGCAGATCAAGCTGCAATGCTTCAACTGCTCCAGAAACTTGTCGTTGCTTATGGTTGTTCCAAACAAGTCCAAAGTGATAACGGCTCACACTTCACCGGATCAACAGTACAGCAATGGGCCAAAGATTCTGGAGTGTACTGGTTGTGCCACATCCCATATCATCCACAGGCAGCTGGTTTGATTGAAAGATACAACGGCTATTGAAGGACCAGATATGCAAACTTACACCCACACATACACTAAGGGGGTGGGATCGGGTCCTCCCACAAGCAGTCATGTTGTTAAATTCTAGGCCAATATCCAAAAGCACACCATATGAGAGGATGGTAGGGTCTGGGGCACAGATTCCACAACTGGAGTGCAGAGTTCAGTATTTATGTAAGGCTTCTGAAAGAACAGGGCTTAACAGATACCATGTTACTGCTTCGCATGACATAGAAACCAAGAGTGACGTACTGTATCTGAAGCCGAAGCCTATCTAGGAATGAGAGGGAATCTGGCAGGAAGGTTTGAAGTTATATTTGCATTGGCAGATGAGCTTCAAGACAGTGGCTGGGACTCTAACTGGTTAGTGGATATTGCTTCTAAGCAAGAATGGAAAGTGAGGCTACAAAACATCAAGCCTTCCAAAATAAACAGCAGTGATCTTCTGGGAAATATCAGTATATTTCCTCTCCTTCCTATTGATGTTCTTTGGGAGGGTGAGAAGTGAATACAGGCAGGTGGCAAAGTGTTGGTCAGATATCCAGGCAAGAAGCCAGTTAGAGGAGAGATTGTAGCTGAAGGGCCGGGATCTACGGTTTATGTATTATTAGAAGGAACAGATAATCCGCTTTGTTTTCCACCTCACAGGCTGTCTCCGATTTGATCCATAGGAAGACCAGAGAAAAGTGTTTTCATGATGGACAGAATAATGGAAGATCGCAAGAGCCTTTGATGTGTTACAAGCCTGGACTTGTTTCTAAAAAACTTTAGAATGGACTTTTATCCAAAGACTGAAACACCTTCTCAGTGACAGAAATATGGGATGGGGTTGCATTCAAGGAAAATTAATTAATTTAATATATATATATATATATTGTGACAGCAGGAAGGTAAAGTCACCTGGTTGCATCCAGGGGGGTAGATATATTTCGCCCAGATTCAGGCTTTACGCCGACTTATACAACTAGGTGGAGAGTTGTATAAGGCTAGTGGGCTCATGGATGACTCATACCTCTAGGGAGAGGGCTGGGCGTCGTGCAGACAGGGAGTTGATGAGACCAGCTGAAGCTTGTCAGCTCATTTAGGCCTCTATAAGAACTCCCAGCTTCATTAGATGTTAGCTCATGCCTGGAACCAGACCTGTGTGGACTGTCTAGGGAGAGTGAACCCCTGTGCGGTGAGACAAAGCCTGTGTGGCTATTTGCTTGGACATTTAAAACCAGGGACTTAGGGACTAGGACAGCACTAGGCTGATCCCAGTTGTTAGTTAGGAAACCTGTATGTTTAGTCAGAGGTCAACTTGACCAGGATTTATTTTGGTTATGTTTCTTTTGCTTTGCTGTGTTTTGTCACTGTAAATAGAAAATAAACCGCACCTTTTTGATTTTGAAAACCACAACCTCCGTTTGCTGGGCCTGTTTTGTGTGGGGAGCCCATCCCGGGGGTCACACACACCCGCTGCCGAGCTAACCCCCTCACAGTTGGTGGAGAATGCAGGCAGTTTTTTTTTTAAGCCAGCATGGAGGAGATACTGAAACAGCTGGCTCTAGCAAATGCCAATCAACAGCAGACAAATGCAGGTTTGCAAAGGAGCCTTGCAGCCCAGCAGCAAGCTCATCAACAGAGCCTTGCAGCCCAGCAGCAAGCTCACCAACAGAGTCTGGAAGCTCAGCAACAAGCCCAGCAGCAATCTGAGGCCCGCTTCATAGACCTGTTACAGAAGCAAGAGCAGAGACTACAACAAATGGAAGCAGTAATGCAGCAACGTCCGCAGACCAGTGAGGAAAGCCGTCCCACTAATACCGCGTCCTTTGGGGTGAGTCGTTTATTGACAAAAATGACTGGAGAGGATGATCCAGAGGTATTTTTGACCACATTTGAAAGGACCGCTGAAAGAGAAAAGTGGCCTGAGGAGCAGTGGGCTGGACTGGTGGCTCCTCTGTTAACTGGTGAATCGCAGAAAGCTTACTATGACCTAGAGCCTAACCAAGCAAAAGACTATGTGATGCTAAAAGCTGAAATTTTGGCAAGGCTGGGTGTCACCCAGGCTGTCCGGGCTCAGCGTGTGCATAACTGGACTTTCCAGCTTGGAAAACCCCCCCAGGTCTCAAATGTATGATCTCATTCACCTGAGCAGAAAGTGGCTACAGCCAGAGACTTTGTCTGCACCAAAGATTGTGGAACGTGTTGTAATGGATCGGTTTTTGAGAGCTCTTCCTACTGCCGTCCAAAAGTAGGTAAGCCATGGAGACCCAGAGACGGCCGATGGTCTTGTGGATCGTGTGGAGAAATATCTGGCTACAGAGAACCTGACGGCCTCTTCCAGAGACACTCGGACTTTCCACCCTAAGACCAGACCATCCCCAGGGGCGGATAAGAGGATTCCAAGGGGTGAGGGTGGAGAGAATGAGAGGGTGGGAGCTCTACCCCAAGTTTGGCGAGAACAGCCTGGGAAATCAGCGGCTCAAGAGGCGGCAAGAAGGATCGTTTGCTACCGCTGCCGGCAAGCGGGACATATTGCAGCCAATTGCCCGGTTGTGGAGGAACCCATGCAGTGTGACTTTCTGACGGGCAGACGTCAGTCGCTGTGTGCGACAGTCGCATGCACTGCCATTCGAGGAACTGAGAAACATTTATGCAAAATGTGTGTTAATGGTAGAAATGTTGTGGTATTGCTGGATTCAGGTAGCCTTGTGACCCTGATAAAGGCTGAGTTAGTTAAAACAGAGGTCTCTGGGAATAGCAAGGTAGCTGTTATTTGTGTGCATGGGGACACCCGAGAGTATCCAGTGACTACAGTGTGTTTCGAGACCCCCAAAGGTACCCTCTCTCATCCAGTGGGCTTAGTATCTCAGTTACCGCATGACGCCATTGTGGGAAGGGATTTTCCGAAGTTCTGGGAACTGTGGGATGATCCTGAGCCCCTCACTGGTGCCCCTATGTACCAGGAATGTGATAGCCAGAACTCCCCTGAGAGTGGTGAGGACTCTCCGGAATTTCCCTTATCAGTATTGGCAGGGGAGACTCAAGAAACTGGAGAGGAGCCCACCTCCTCAGACGAAAACCTACCGTCTGTGGAGTTTTCTGATCTTGAGGTTCACAGGGAAAACTTTGCCACAGAACAGTTGAAAGACCCCGCCCTAATAAAGGCACGGGAAAACGTAGTGAAAATAGATGGCGAGTTAGTGAACCCAGATAATACCTGCACTTACCCATACTTCAGCGTAGAGAAGGACCTACTGTATCGGGTGGCAAAAAGGGCAGAAGAAACCGTTGAGCAGCTTGTGGTGCCCAAACCTTACAGGAAGTTGGTGTTGGAGTTGGCCCATGGGCACATTCTTGGAGGTCATCTGGGGACAGAGAAAACCCGAGAGAGGGTATTACAGAGATTCTATTGGCCGGGGGTGATGAAGGACGTAGAAAATTATTGTTCCTCCTGCCCTGTGTGTCAGAGGTTGGCCCCGATGCCACATTTCCGTAGCCCGCTGGTCCCTCTACCCATCATTGAGGTCCCGTTTGAGAGGATCGCCATGGATTTGGTAGGTCCTATAATCAAGTCCGCTAGGGGGCACCAGTACATATTAGTTATAATGGACTATGCCACCCGTTATCCAGAAGCGATCCCTCTCCGAAATACCTCGGCCAAAACCATAGCCAAAGAGCTATCTCTTGTTTTTAGCCGGGTGGGTATTTGTAAAGAACTGCTTACGGACCAAGGTACGCCCTTTATGTCCCGGGTTATGAAAGAGCTGTGTAAATTGTTCAAAGTGACGCAATTGCGTACGTCTGTGTATCACCCCCAAACCGATGGGCTGGTTGAAAGATTCAACAAAACCCTAAAACAAATGTTGAAGAAAGTGGTGGATAGAGATGGAAAGGATTGGGACTGTTTACTTCCTTATTTGATGTTTGCTATTAGGGAGGTGCCCCAATCCTCTACGGGATTCTCCCCCTTTGAGTTACTGTATGGGAGACACCCAAGAGGGCTGTTGGATATTGCCAAGGAAACTTGGGAAAGTGAGAGTTCTCCCCACAGGAGTGTGATTGAGCATGTCGCCCTGATGCAAGATCGAATTGCACAGGTAATGCCCATCGTGAAGGAACATTTGGCCCAAGCGCAGTTGGCACAGCAGAGAGTGTACAACCGTGGAGCCAAGACCCGTACCTTTTCCCCGGGGGATAGGATATTGGTACTTGTCCCTACGGTTGAAAGTAAATTCCTTGCCAAATGGCAAGGCCCCTACGAGATAATGGAAAAAGTGAGCGAAGTGAATTACAAGGTCAGACAACCAGGAAGGCGAAAGCCCGAACAGATCTATCACGTTAATCTGTTGAAAGCCTGGAGGGATAGAGAGTCCCTAGTCGCAGACACTTGGTCACCAGCTCAAACTGGTTGCGTGATTCCTGAGGTTGGAATAGCAGCCACCTTGTCACAACCCCAACAACAGGAGGTTAAGGAGTTTGTGCTTCGCAACAAGGAGGTATTCTCTGAGCTGCCGGGACAAACATCTGGGGTAGAGCATGACATCATTACCCCGCCCGGTGAAAGGGTGAAGTTAAAACCCTATCGGATCCCAGAGGCTCGACGGGAGGCAATACGGGAGGAAGTACAGAAAATGCTGAACTTAGGGGTGATAGAGGAGTCCCAAAGTGATTGGTCTAGTCCCATCGTGTTGGTGCCTAAACCGGATGGGAGCTGGCGATTTTGTAACGATTTTCGTCAGTTGAACAAAGTTACAAAATTTGACACCTACCCCATGCCACGTATAGATGAGTTGATCGACCGGCTGGGAACAGCCCGATACATGACGACTCTTGACCTCACAAAAGGGTATTGGCAAATCCCCCTGGCCAAGTCGGCCAAAGAGAAAACCGCATTTGTAACCCCAGACGGGGCGTTCCAATATAAAAGAATGCCGTTCGGGTTACAGAATGCACCGGCCACATTCCAGCGGAAAATGGACCAGATGCTGAGGCCCCATCGGAAGTATGCTGCGGCTTACCTGGATGACGTAATTGTCCATAGCACAGATTGGGCCTCACATCTGCCAAAAGTGCAAGCAGTCCTGGACTCTGTTCGGGAAGCGGGGTTTACGGCTAACCCCAAGAAGTGTACCATTGGGCAGGAGGAGGCCAAATATCTTGGGTACACCATTGGGAGGGGAGTAATAAAACCCCAACTCAACAAAGTCGAGGCCATCCAGAGTTGGCCATGTCCCAACAGCAAGAAGCAGGTACGAGCCTTTCTGGGAATCGCTGGGTATTATCGGCGATTCATTCCCCACTTTGCTTCTAAGGCTGTGCCCCTAACCAACCTGACGAAGGGGAAAGGGTCGGTCATGATTAAATGGACCCCCGAGGCTGAGGCAGCATTCCAATTCTTGAAACAAGCCTTATGTAGCCAGCCAGTGTTGTACTCACCCGACTTCTCTAAAGACTTTGTCGTACAAAGTGATGCGTCAGATGTGGGGTTAGGAGCAGTATTGTCCCAGGTCTGGAACGGGGAAGAGCACCCAGTCATTTACCTCAGCAGGAAGTTGAAGTCCCATGAGGTAAATTACGCCACCGTTGAAAAGGAGTGTTTAGCGGTGAAGTGGGCTCTAGATTCCCTTCGGTACTACCTGCTAGGTAGGCACTTTGACATGGTTACGGATCACGCTCCGTTAAAGTGGATGGCTCAAAACAAGGAAACAAATAGAAGAGTGAATAGGTGGTTCCTGGCCCTCCAGGAATTCAACTTCACAGTAAAGCATTGCCCTGGCGTTCAAATGGGGAATGTGGATTCTTTGTCTCGAGTACATGAATGCCTGATTGCTGGTGTTCCAACCCCGAGGTTAAAACAAGAGGGGGGGGTATGTGACAGCAGGAAGGTAAAGTCACCTGGTTGCATCCAGGGGGGTAGATATATTTCGCCCAGATTCAGGCTTTACGCCGACTTATACAACTAGGTGGAGAGTTGTATAAGGCTAGTGGGCTCATGGATGACTCATACCTCTAGGGAGAGGGCTGGGCGTCGTGCAGACAGGGAGTTGATGAGACCAGCTGAAGCTTGTCAGCTCATTTAGGCCTCTATAAGAACTCCCAGCTTCATTAGATGTTAGCTCATGCCTGGAACCAGACCTGTGTGGACTGTCTAGGGAGAGTGAACCCCTGTGCGGTGAGACAAAGCCTGTGTGGCTATTTGCTTGGACATTTAAAACCAGGGACTTAGGGACTAGGACAGCACTAGGCTGATCCCAGTTGTTAGTTAGGAAACCTGTATGTTTAGTCAGAGGTCAACTTGACCAGGATTTATTTTGGTTATGTTTCTTTTGCTTTGCTGTGTTTTGTCACTGTAAATAGAAAATAAACCGCACCTTTTTGATTTTGAAAACCACAACCTCCGTTTGCTGGGCCTGTTTTGTGTGGGGAGCCCATCCCGGGGGTCACACACACCCGCTGCCGAGCTAACCCCCTCACAATATATATATATATATATATATATATATATATACAGTATATATATAACACTCATATCAAACGCAACACAATAATGTAGTAGTATGCGGTGAAGTGCATACTAGTACAATATGACATAAACAAACAGGGAGGCACAATTATTTTTTTTCCAGCGGTTTACTACCTCTTTAAAAAGTTTGAAACTGTCTGCTGTGCATGTGAGCTTTTGATTTCATCATCAGGTGAATGGACACTTCCAGAAGAGTGAACTAAACCATGGCTTTTGTTACTGACATTTATAGCACATACTTTATTATTATGACAAATGTTCTATTAAAGAAAGCTTATACTCTGGAAGCTGTACTCAAACAAAGTGTAACTGAAGGCCAAGGACCAATCACCATCATTGCCTATAGGCTTTCTGTAGCTAATCTTTTCTACAGGGCCATCTTACCATTTCTTGTTCTACACTGGGACGCCATATGGCAGTAGTCGTATTGGTAGAAGAGATTTGCTTCCTCATGTCAGACCCACCACCCCCTCTGTAACTGGTGATCTAATGAACTGATGAATGGAGAATGAAGATTGGGTCAAGGGAGATTGATAGGCAGCAAGTAATATGGGCGATCCACAGATAGGTTGTGTTTCAATGAGCAAACATAGTTGGCTTTTGGGTACATTGAGTATGCATTTGACACTCTTTTTGCAATCATTCAGAATGAATTAACAGGTGCATTCTACCTCCAGTTGACCTCCTTCTGACCTGAATTTGCCCTACTTCTAAGCTGCTATGACCTGCTTTAAGCTGCTTTTTCATGCCTGTAGACTTTTATAGGGAAAAAGCAGTTATGACAAAAAGAAATGTCTGTCAACACAGGTCCAGATACAGATTAGTTATATCCGCTCCTAAAACAGTAAACTGGCAACACTAAAAATATCTGACAAGACAGCCAAGAAGGCACAAACTTTATAATGGTACTCAGTACCCTGTATGCTCAGTTAGAACTGATAGAACTGATCAATGAAAAAGCAGGGCAAACTGCAAAACTATTATGATAGCAGTTAGGTTCTACCTGGATGGACTCAGAACGTGAACATTTTTGTGTAGAATAAGTAATGGACAACATGGGGCAAATCCAGATTTACCCCCTTGACGCCGACGTAACGCAAATATGCGGCTCTTAGCTTCAAGGGGTTGTACTGGGGTGATGCCTGCAGCTGCACGCTTTACCTCGGTACCATTTGTTAGGGCGGACAGGCGGCTTTCTTGTAATAACAACTGATACGGACAGTGTAAAAAAATAAGTAAAAAAATAAATTAGGATTTTTTTTTTTTTAAAGTGCCCCATCCTTCAGTGCTCGGGCACAGAAGTGAATGCATACGTAAGTCACGTCCACAAATGTAAACAAATGTAACAAATGTTGAACAATGTGTTCAAACCACAACTGTGAGGTATCGTCACGATCGTTAAAGCGAGAGCAATAATTCTAGTGCAAGAGCTCATCTGTGACTCTAAACAGGTAACCTGTAGAAATTTTTAAATCCTCACCTATCGAGATTTTTATGTACTGTAGTTTGTCACCATTCTGCCATTGTGCGCAATTTTAAAGCATGACATTTTAGGTATCTAAATACTCGGCGTAACATCATCTTTCACATAATACAAACAATTGGGCTAACTTTAATGCTGTGTTTCTATTTATTCATGAAAGTGTATTGCTTCCAAAAAAAATTGCATTTGAAAGACCGCTGCGCAAATACAGTGTGACATAAAATATTGCAATGATCGCCATTTTATTCTCTAGCGTCTATGCTAATATATATATATATATATACACACAGTATATTGTTTGAGCTTTTAAGTAATTTTCTAGCAAAAAATACAGATGTTTTACTTGTATGCAACAAGTGTCAGAAAAAGGCTTAGGCATGAAGGGGTTAAAAAAGTGGCTAATTGCCCGACAGTGTTCAGTGGTGAAGAAGGAGATGCTTATAGTGGAAAGGGGACTGGGATAATAAGTTTTCAGTGAGCTATTTCTCATCCCAGCTCCTACTCAGCCAACATAAATACTCTCGCTGCAATTCCTCAGAAAATCCAAAACTTTTCTACATTCACAAAAGGTTAAATCAATTTTTTTTTTAACTACTTTTTTAAGTAGTTTCTTAATGAAAGAAATTAATATTTTACAAAAAATAATGAAGTTTATCTTCTTAATGCAGGATGGTGCAATATAAAATAAAAATTGTTGGGAATTTACATAAATCAGTTTCTTCAATTAAAAATATTTGACCTTCTCCATCTGCTGAAAGAAAACCGCCTGCAGAATATGGAGAGGATACAATACAATCATGTACACAACATGGAATTCTGAATGATGTTTATACTGTGTTAACAGATGTTACTGCCCCCAGCAAAAAAAATATCATATTTAATAAGAAAGTATGTCTGCTGAAGCCATGAACATCATGGTATATTAAAAGGAACCTCTACCATCCACAAAGACATTGTTATTCAAATGACCCCCACTGCAATGATCAGAAATACCAAAGAGATATAAAAAAATACCCTAATTCTTAAATTGTTACTAAACCCACAACAGTAAACTCAGTCTATATATCCAGTAAAGCATGCCTGTTATTAGTTAACAGTGGAACCTAAGGGGTTAATCCTTTGCATTGTGTAATCCTGTCTTCTCTGATCCTCCATTTCTTCTACTGTCTCCAAAAAAATAACCTGATATTTACAGAGCCAGGAACAGGTTGCACATGCTCAGTTTGGTGTGTATTGCTAGAGAGTTTTTTTTTTCTTCTTGGGAGAGTGCATGTGATCAGCACAGAGCCAATCAGCACTGTCCAGACAGAAGAGAGGGTCAGGGGTCTTGCATACTCATAGGACAATCATGGGAGAATGAAAACTCCTCTTACAAGCTTTAACCAGACACTGCTCTACCTGCTGATGAGAAAATGTATTTACCATATATACTCGAGTATAAGCCGTGTTTTTCAGCCCTTTTTTTAGGGCTGAAAATACCCCCCTCGACTTAGACTCGAGTCAGTACCTGAATTCTTGCCAGGCGTCCATTTTTTTAAAAGTCGCGGCTTCCTCCTGGCGTTCCGTTCCGTGATAGGCATTTGACACTGTGTTCCGCCTATCACGGAGGTCCTCTCATTCTTGGACAGTTTCCCAGCAGACACTGTGTTCAGTGTTCCGCCAATCGCGGACGTCCTCTTGTTCGAGGATGAAAGAATGTCCGTGATTGGCGGAACACTGAACACAGTGTCTGCTGGGAAACTGAGTCCGAGGATGAGCGGACCTTCGTGATAGGCGGAACACAGTGTCAAATGCCTATCACGGAACGGAACGCCAGGAGAAAGCCGCGACTTTTAAAAAATGGACGCCTGTCAAGAATGCAGGCACTCGGGCACAGTGAGACTGCAATGGGCACAGTGAGTACAGTATGGCACAGTGAGACTGCAATGGGCACAGTGGGGTATGGCACAGTGAGACTGCAAATGGGCATTGTTGACCCTCTTTTCCGCTTACAGTAGCTGCTGCATTCTCACCCTAGGCTTATACTCGAGTCAGTAAGTTTTCCCAGTTTTTTGTGGTAAAATTAGGTACCTCAGCTTAAACTCGGGTCGGCTTATACTTGTAGCAGTTTATATTTACTAAAATAATTGCATTTCCATGTTCTGTGTACTGTGGGAGACCAGATAAAGTAAATGCAGGGTCCTGGGTTTAGTAACACTTTAAATATTCCCAATTCTGTGATGTTAGATGGTTTAAACTATTAAATCAGTATAGCTGTTACTCCTGTACCCTTGCACATAATCCCATGTTGGTTCCACCATGGTGCACACACACATTTTTTTCTTAAAGCAGAGCTTCAGGCAAAATCAAATTACTCCCCCAGCTATGTGGTTGATTTCTATCTAAAACAAAACAAAATAAAAATGATAAATCATTACAGTACTGAAGACTAACTCTATGTTTACTTTCACTTTAAATAGTTTGCTTGAGCCAAGGTGGTCCCAAGGAACCATTTGCTTTACTAATAAATGGGCCTGCTGTCAGCGCTGTATAAACGGTTTATAGCATCAGCTACATACAGTATACAGTGCCGTGTCCTTGTAGAGGCACAGGGACTTCCTGTCCCATTCCTGGAACAAAATCAAGTTGGGTGGAGCACTGTTGAGCCATTCACAATTATCAAGGAATGCAAGGCTTCTTCTAATTGGCTGAGGTAGAAAAGAGGGCAGATGACATCATTATCTCCACCTCAGCCAATTAGGGGAAGCCTTATATTAACTGATAAAATACAAATCTGCCTGTGAATGGCTGAGCAATGTTCTGCCTGACTCGATTTGTTCTGGCAGCAGATGGGAAGTCCTCATACTACTGCCAGAACACAGCTCTGTATACTCTGTATGTAGCTAATGCTACAGGCACAGGGACTCAGACAGCAATAAAAATCTGACAGCTGTTCCAATCAATGGCGTCCCTAGGGGGGGACCAGAGGGGGCCCTGGCCCCCCCAACATTATGCTGTGCCCCACCATGTGCCCCCCCAAAAAAAAAATTTTTTTTTTTTTGCATTTTTATTTTCGCTCGGGCTGCTGCTGGGGTAACATAGTCTCTCCTGAGAGGGAGAGCGTCGCCAGTCAGCTCCTGCAGGGGATTCCTCCCCCTCCCTCTGCTCTCTGACACTGCATAATGCGAGCGCTCACACAACCACAGCCGCCCGATCTGCTCCTTTCCCTGCATTATCTCCATCCCTTCTCTCCCCCATCTGTCTCCCTCCCCCTCTCCTGTTCTTTCAAGACCTTCACAATTTACTTTCAGTTAGGCAGGTAATAGACGGTGCACATTTCTTTCCTGCATCCACAGATTGCAGGAAAGAAACTTGCATGATTCCCCCATCAACACAGACAATGGTGACAGGGGAATATCCCTCATGCCCAGCAATTGTATTCTCCTGACAAACAGTGATTATCACTAGTGGCCATAGCAATCACTAGTGATAATCATAAGAGAATCTGCTCATTAATGGCTCAAATCTCAGCCAGTTCCTGCTGAACCAGCTGAGATTTAAACTGTCTATGGCTGGTCTTAGCTCTTAGGCAGCCCATACATTGATCACTTTTTTTCATTCAACTATTAGGTTGAATGAAAAAAAAAGGAAATGATCCAATTCCCCGATCTACACATTATAGGTGGATGGGGGAATCCTCCCAGTGTGGACCAGTGCTAGAACAACCAGAGTTGCTGTCCTGTCCCGGCTATTCACAGCGCTGGTCTCTGTCTCCATGGCAGCGTCGGCAGCACATTGGAACCCAGTGCTGGTTACTTTATGGGGCTGATGTACAGGAGGGCCAGCACAATTTGTTGTTAGAGATGGGCTGAGCATGTTCAAAATTCCACATGCCAGAGCCTGCCAGGAAGCCCACACTGCACAGCGCTAATCACAGGCAATGAGACATTTCCTGGTCCGCAGCTCCACAGATCAGGAAATGTCTCACTGGCTGTGATTAGCACTGTGGAGTGTCGGCTTCCTGGCAGGATCGGGCATGTGGGATTTCAAACACACCCGGGCCCATCTCTATTGGTTGTAGACAGTTGAGCTCCCTGCAGGTTGCTTAGCAGCAGTGGAGCCTTCTCTGATATGCTGATCGGGATGCAATCCAGGTGATGCTCCTAGTCAAATCCTAGTGTTAAATATCAGTGATTTTATTGCTCAAAGCCCACACTTTACAGGTATAGAGCCCACATGGCTGCTGAACATACGGTTGATTATATATATGTGGTTGTACTCTTGATGCTAATAAATACTGTGTTAATTAGATCTGACTGGGAGCATCACCAGGATCACATCCCGATCAGCATGTCAACAGAGGAGGTAATACAGCATTACTGCTGCTAGGTGACCAGCTGGGGGCTCGGCTCTCTATAACCAATAGTGCCAGCCTTCCCCTACATGCACGCATAATGTCACCAGCACAAAGTCCTAATAGACTGCCGCCGGTGCCAAGGAGACTGATGCCAGACCAGCGCTGTCAATAACAGGGACAGGACAGCTGGGGAACCCCACAGTGGCAGAACACCAGGGCCCGGTGGCAAGACAACCTTTGCAACCCTGATAGTTCTCCCACTGCTTTGGACCCTTATATTTTCTTGGTGTGCTGGTGACATATATCTCTTGTTTTCTGCCACCCTGGTGGGGCCCCAGTATAGTAGGAAGGGAGCTCACTGCAGAACATGTGAAAGGGCCCATTGTGGGATCGTAGTAAAGGGCCCCAGGATATATATATATATATATATATATATATATATATAAAATTGCATTTTATAGTTGGCCCCCCTACTTTTGTCCCTGTCCCCCCATGTGCCCCCCTAAATATGAAAGCTGGAGACGCCACTGGTTCCAATCCCTTTCCACTCTATTCAAAATTAAGAAAAAAAGGATTTGCCTTTAGTTATAGTTTAATGGGACATACAGTTAGATCCTGACCAAGCTATCCTAGTAGACATTTAGGGGTTGATTTACCAAAGGAAAATCCACTTTGCACTTGAAAGTGCACTGAAAGTGCACATGGAAGTGCAGATGCTGTAGATCCAAGGGGGACATGCAAGGAAAATAAAAAACAGCATTTTAGCTTGCACATGATTGGATGATAAAATCAGCAGAGCTTCCCCTAATTTCAGAGCGTCCCCTCAGATTTACAGCGATCTACAGCGACTGCACTTCCATGTGCACTTTCAAGTGCAAAGTGGATTTTCCTTTAGTAACTCAACCCCTTAGTTTCTTGCTTTTTATACCAATTAATGAGCATCTCCTTTTTGCTCCATTTGGTCAGTTAAATATATCCCTGAAAGCATTTTGTTAAAGCCAGTCAATAAGTGCAAATAAAAACCTGTTGGCCCTGCCTGAAATCTAGTAATTTGATCTTTAGTTCTTGATAACCTGTGCTCCCTCCATCTGCTGCACTTTTACCACCTAATAATTCCTGGCTATCTCTGTGGGCTACAGAACACATCACCCATATATTATGGAAATTGGGGGGGGGGTGTTCTTTAGTCCTAACACATGTCCTAACTAGGGTCAGGGCTGCTGTTAGAAACCAAGGAGCCTCATACAGACAACCTGACACGGCGCCCCATATAGACAACCTGACCGAGGGCCCTATACAGACAATACTTCAGTTATGAATGAACAAAGTGAGGGATTACCGATCACTCAATGTGTACATTCAGTAAAGGAAGGGGCTGGTAAATATGACATACAGTGGATATAAAAAGGCTACACACCCCTGTTAAAATGTCAGGTTTCTGTGATGTAAAAAAATGAGACAAAGTTAAACCTTTTCAGAACTTTTTCCACCTTTAATGTGACCTATAAATTGTACAACTCAGTAGAACAATAAACTGAAATCTTTTAGGTGGAGAGAAGCGAAAATAAAAATATAAAATAATATGGTTGCATAAGTGTGTACACCCTCAGGCCTCGTACACACGACCGATTTTCTCGTCGTAAAAAACACGTCGTTTTTTTCGACAAGATTTTTGTTAAGCTTGTCGATTTTCTCGTCAAGCTTTCTATGCGTACACACTGACATTTCCCAATTTCCTCGTTGTTCTCCGCGCTCACGTCCAGCACGTACGACGGCACTATAAAGGGGAAGATCTTTTTTCTTGGCGCCACCCCTTGGGCTGCTTTTGCTGATCTCGTGTTACCGCGTGTGAAGTAAAAGTTTGGGAAGAGACGATTCGCGCTTTTCAGTCTTCGTACTTTTCAGATCGTTTTCTGCGGTTCAGTTTGTTATCTTGACTTTCAGGGCGTCTAGGCAGGTCGTATCTGTTTTACAGTGCGTTCTTGCCTGTTCGTTTCTGATTTTCAGTTCGTTAGTCATAGGCCTTGCTGTTCTAAAGTGCGTTCTGTTCTGTACGTTCTGATAAGACGACCGTTTCTTATTAGCCATGTTGCCTGGACGTTCTCGTCGTCGAGTTCGTGCTGTGCGTGCGCTTGGTGTTGGTCTGCTTGTTTTGGACCAAGACCAGTCCATGAATGGTGTGAGGAGGAGTTCATGGACCAAGAATTGGTTGCTCCAGCGGGACCAATTCTGCCATATGCCTCTGCTGCAGGAGATCGTCGAGAATAATCCTGAGGACTACAGGAATTTTCTGCGGATGTCTGACCCCGTTTTTCAGGAACTGTTGGCTTTGGTGTCCCCCTATATTACCAGGAAGGACACCGTTATGCGAGAAGCCATCAGTGCTGAGCAGAGGCTCATCGCCATGTTACGTTATCTGGTGACAGGGAGAAGTCTTCAGGACTTGAAGTTCACCACAGGCATCTCCCCCCAGGCTCAGGGCCTCATAATCCCAGACACCTGTTCTGCCATTATACAAGTCCTGCAGGAGGACTATATTAGGGTAAGTTTTCTCCCTTAACATCACATTTTATGTATTACATGTATGCTAATGTATTGTATTTCTTTCATCCTTCCCTAATTACCATGATTGTAATATGCTGAGAATGTCCCCTTTGTCCCCATGCATGCTGGAAGCTTTAGATTGCCCCTTTTTTCTCCTCCATAAATATTTCCCTTCACTAACTTTTCCAGCAGGGGCGCCTGTTGCTCCAAATGTTTGGGGGTTCAAACACCAATTTAGGAAATAAACTTCCTCCTTTTTTGCTCTGGTGCCTATTAAATGCCCCCAGTTGTCCCCTCTAATGCAGCCATTTTGTTCACTCCAATGCAGCCATTTAGTCCCCTCTAATGCAGCCAGTTTCCCCCAGCCCTGCACTTACCTTCTTGTGGTCAGCGCCATCCATCTTCTGTCCTTGATGTCTTCTCCTTCCCTTGATGTTGCATCAGCCAATCATGTTACCATTAAACAGACTTGGTGAACATGATTGGCAGAGCAGCCTGCCAGTGTTTCCCCAAGGAATGCCCCCCCCCCCCCCCTGCGTCCCCTATTTTACTTTTAGGAAGCCAATTACATCCCTCAGGTTGTAATGTGCAAGACTATTTTACTACCTGTTTCTGCTATGCAATTTGAACCCCCTTAAATGCCGCAATTATTCATATGTCGGTCGCTTTACAAGAGGCCATCCACCTGAATAGTGGGCGGCATAGACAATACATAGGTTAATGCAACGCATGAACCTATGTATTGTTCTGAGTGATGGGCACAGGAGAGAGGGGGCAGTGCTCCAGCGCCCACTCTGGACGCACCGCCACTGCAATGCTATCCTGTGGCCAAACACATCTCCCCCCCCCCAAAATAATTTAGTAATGGCCCATCAGAGGGGGTGATGAATATGATAAATGAGCCTTCCATTATACTTATTTTAAACACCTTATTAAACGTAGAATTTGATTGATGTTGGCCTCTAATTTTTTTTTATAGAATTTCCTTGTAATGTATGACTTTGGTATTCTAATATTATTTCATCTTGTTTCACTCCACAGCTTCCTTCCACGCCACAGGAATGGCAGACTGTGGCATCGGAGTTTGCCACGCGGTGGGACTTCCCCAACTGCGGTGGTGCCATAGACGGGAAGCACGTCCGCATCGTGCCGCCACCCCGTTCTGGGTCCTACTACTACAATTACAAGGGGTTTCATAGCATTGTGCTGATGGTGGTGGTGTCAGCACGGTATGAATTCCTCTATGTTGATGTAGGGAAGAATGGCCGGATGTCCGATGGAGGATCCTTCATCCAGACGGAGTTTGCCCTCTGTCTCCAGAGTGACGACCTTGCATTGCCACCGGATGCAGGGAATATTGAAGGACTCCCCTTTGTTTTCTTGGCTGATGAAGCCTTCGGACTCGGACGGCATCTTATGAGGCCATTTCCTCAGAGGACCCTGACCCCAGAGAAGAGGGTGTTCAATTACCGGCTGGCCAGGGGCCGAAGAGTTGTCGAAAATGCCTTTGGCATAATGGCCAGCCGGTTCCGCCTTTTTATGACTTCAATACACTTGGCGGACTACAAAATAAACTATGTCGTATTATGCTGCTGTGTGCTACACAACTTTCTGAGCCAAAAATCTAATTCCTATATGGCCTCAGTTTTGCCAGAGGCTGGACTTTCCCCTGCAAATCCCCTGCCGGGCCTGGAATCTGCCCGTCCTGGCTTGCCCTCCCAAAATGCCCGTGAGGTTCGGGACAAATACATGGAGTATTTCACGGGTAGGGGGGCAATTCCTATGCCAGCCTATGTCTAAGGATCCCAATAAAAAGCTTGTTTAAACCTTTAATTATTTGTTCTTTCATGTCTCCTAGTTTGTCTTTGTGCATTTGTAGTGCCAAGTGTATTTTACTTTAGTAAATAACAACCATTTCACTATGTAACCTTACAAAATAACCAAATACGCTTAGAGGGTATTATAAAAAGAAGCTACACGTTGTTTGTGGTCAAATATTTTACTCTGTGCACATTCTCACCATTTTTAGTTTTTTCTGGTTTTTTGGGTTGGCCTGGCCCCAACCCGGCAATTTTTTGCTTATGAAAATACAAAAATAACAGTTGCATTCCAAAAATTCCAACATTGGATACCTCTGAGCAATCTGAGACATTCACTTACACAAACTATGTCTCTATGTGCCCGTCCTAATATGGGGTCCTGCCACCCCTTGCCCAGCCAAAAATTGAATATGCACACATTTGGGATTTTTTTCATCTAGGAAGTTTACAATCCTGATCCCTATTGTCAACATGTGCTATCTGCCATCAGGGGTGATCAATGGACGTGTTTTGGGGGTGCAACCCCTTCCTCAGTTCACCGACTTTAGATACGAGGAAGGGGTTGCACCCACAAAAGACGTACATGGATATCCCCTGATGGCAGATAGCACATGTTGACACACTGTGTGCAGATTAAATTTTTGGCTGGTTTGATTGTCAAAAAAATTCGAAAAGTTGCAAAAACAAACATGTAAAAACAAATGTGTTTGGATGGCTTATTGAATTCTCCCCAAAACATCGAGAATGTCTTTAAATGTTTGTTCCATCACATGGATTCTTTGTTTAATAAGGTCCAGTTCCGTGCTACATTCCATCACTTGCTGGATGAGGCGGAGGGCACTGTCAGCAGAGAACCGTGTACTATCCTTCACAACATTTATATCCCCTAAAAACAAAAAAAAAGGTATTATAACTCTGCAGGCCTACATCTCTTACCTGAAGCTGTGGTGACAGATACTGACCTGTTGTGGTGACCAGATCCACAACGTCATCCACCTCTCCTTCCTGCACTTCTCCTTCCTCCACCTCAACTTCCTGCACATCTTTCGGTTGTGGGTCTTTGGGAGTTTGGGGTTGCTTTGAAGTTGTGGGGTGCATGTGCTCCCTGGAGTGTCCTCCTCCCAGTCTTCTCTCCCCTATGAGAATCAAACAAAAGGTCTATTTATCACACTGTAAATCTCAATGTTAACATAAATACAGGCTAAATTGCTTGGAAGTGTGGTACAAGTGTGTGTTTGGGCGGAATTTAAAGAAGAATGCATTATTTATGACCAAGAATATGTTTAGTATTCACCTTTGGATGTAATTTATTTGACATGGAGGCACCACAAAAATTCTCTGATGCACCTGTGTGGGACACCCAAAAAAGGCGGGTCTGGTGGCCCACACTATAGTGCTCCAAAGTACAGATGTGGAAGCAGCTGCTGAGTGTCCTCTCCTTTACACTGATAAAAGTTTGCATTTCATTCTCTTTACAAACACATCATCTAGACGAAAAAATTTGCCACAATATTGGAGCAAAAATGGCAGATGTCTAATTACTTTTGTGGCTCTAAAATAAGCCAAAACCGCGGATAGTGGCCGAACGAAGTGTCGGTAACGTAACGAACGATTACTGTGCCCAACCAAGTTCAAAATATTACATTTTGGAAGGGAGTCCAATATGAGAAACCAAAATAAAGAGCAACATGTCAGTTTAGAAAAAGATTAATAGCAGAAAAGTCTACTTTTTACTTACTTTTAGCGAGCATTCTCTTTATGCTCCTCAACTAATCTGGCTCCCTCAGTTTGAGGTCTGACCACCTCTTTCTGAGCTGCTCATTTGAGCGTTTCACCCCGAAATTCGCCTTCAGACTCTTCACGACTTTAGTGAGGATTTTGGCCTTCCTTCTATTTGGTTTGCTATACGGCCCATGCTTGGCATCATAATCAGCCTTGAGCAAGATGTCCACCATCTCCGCCATCTCCGCCAAAGACATATTCGATGCCTTGAATCTCCTCCTTGATCGTGACGTTTCCTCGGTCTCCGGGCTTGTCTCCTCCTCGTTAGTTGCGGAATTATCAGACACCTGCTGTAACTCCGCCATATCTGTCTGCGCGCCGAAAGAGAAGGGGCGGGGAAAAGATGTTAGTTAGAACGTCATGGGCGGGCGACGTGTGCGGAGCGACGTGTTCGTATTTTGATGCATGCGTGGTGTGTATATAGCAAACACACATGTGACTATAGTACGTTCGGTGTGCGGAGAGAGGAGTTCAAGTGACGGACGTGCGAACGAAGGTATGTGATTTTGTGACTTGTACAAATTTTTGGCCTATACTGTCTTGAGAATGTTGGAGGATATATATGGTGACTAGGATGTTAAGGAGGTTAGACTGTTTGCCTCACATTAGTTATATATAATTTATTTAACTTGCAGATACAATATGAATGTCTTTATTAGCGACAAAGAGTTCCTGGTGGAATTTATTGACCGGGTAAGGGAGCTGCCGGCTCTGTGGGAGACGAAAAACCCCATCCACAAAAAAAGAGGGGTGAGAAAAGCAGCGCTGGAGAAGCTGCTCCCATTTGGGCATACCAAGGTGCCCACAGCCACAGCAAAACAAGTGGACACTAAAATTGGGAGCTTAAGAGGTACCTACAGGACTGAACGCTCTAAGGTGCTGGCTTCTCAGAGGTCAGGAGCAGCAGCAGGTGATGTGTATGTCCCGATTTTGTGGTACTACAACAGGATGTCCTTCCTGGATGACCACATTGAGACAAGACCATCACTCTCCACTCTTCCCCCCAGACTTCCCTGCAGCCAACCTGAACCTTCTCTGGAGCAAGAGGAGGCAGCCATCCTGGATGATCCTGATTTGGCCATCTGGAGCCAGGTATAGTATTAAATGAAAATGTTTTGGGATAAACTTAATGTTTGACAAATATGTCAAGATGACAAACATAAAATATTTTGGATTCCACAAGTGAAATCAAGATCTGTAGACATTATTCTGCACTTAATTGGGTGCTAAATAGTCAATCTGATGTAGTGGTAAATTTAAAGCAAGGATTTATGGATTTACATTCTAATTGCTTCAATCAGGTTTACAAAGTTTGATGCAAAGATTAAACCAACATATTAAACTATGTCCCTTTTTCATACACAGGATGAAATCAGCCAGGAGGAGGGTCTGGAAACTGTCAGGCAGGAGGAGGAAGGGCCCAGTGGCAGCCAGGAGGTGGCAGGGCCCAGTGCCAGCCAGGAGGTGGCAGGGCCCAGTGGCAGACAGGAGGTGGCAGGGCCCAGTGGCAGACAGGAGGTGGCAGGGCAAAGGAGAAGCACTAGATCCCAGGTGCCTCCCATCCGGCTTCACAAAAGAGGCAGGAGGGACAGGAGCACGAGTGAGGCAGCAATGGCCCTTATTCGTGAGGCCCATTACACCCTCCAGGAGCCCACATCCCCTGAAGAGGCCATTGCCGGCCTAGTGGAGGCTAAGTTCAAGGTGATGAGCATGGAGCAACGCCTCCTATTTTAGCCCCTGCTCATCACCTTGCTCAACAAGGGGGTGATGGAGAAAATTACCCCCAATACCGCCATATGTGAGGTGGCACAACTGACCCAACCTCAACCTCCACCTCCCCCTTCTTCTTCTGCCCCACCCCCTTCTGCTACACCTCCCCCTTCTTCTTCTGCCCCACCCCCTTCCGCTACACCTCCACCTTCTTCTTCTGCCCCACCCCCTTCCGCTACACCTCCACCTTCTTCTTCTGCCCCACCCCCTTCTGCTACACCTCCACCTTCTTCTTCTGCCCCACCCCCTTCTGCTGCACCTCCCCCTTCTTCTTCTGCCCCACCCCCTTCTGCTACACCTCCCCCTTCTTCTTCTGCCCCACCCCCTTCTGCTACACCTCCACCTTCTGCCCCACCACCTTCTGCTACATCTCCTCCTCCTCCACCTGACAGGAGTACCCCTCCAGTGGCCCAGCCTCCAGCCAAATGAAGAAGGAAGGCTGCAGGGAAGGCTTCAGGGAAGGTTGCAGGGAAGGTTGCCAGGAAGAAGAGGAAGTGATGGCCTTGCTTCATTGTGGTCGGACAGAAGGCAGCCTGTTGTAGTACCACACACTTGGGACATATATCTCACCTGCTGCTGTTCCTGACCTCTGGGAGGCCAGCATCAGATTGTGTTCAGAAATGTTGGCCTTCTCAAGCTCCCAATTTTAGTGTCCACACAGGGTTGCTGTGTGCTCTGGGGTCCCTGGGATGCACAAATGGCAGCAGGTTCTCCAGCGCTGCCTTCTCTTTATTTTATTTCTAAACATGAATAAATGTGATTTTTGTTTAAGTTCATACTTGACTATGTGTATTTGTAAAAATTAAAAATCTAGATTTGGAGTAAGCAGATACATTTGACTGACAATAAAAGGGACAGATATCACCCCCCCAAAAGAATAACTAAATCTGATTAGCAAAAAAACATGGTGGGAAATTTAACTAATATAGATTCCAAAATTAAATGGGAGATCACTATCAAAACATTGCGAAATTATAATTAACATCATTTTGAAAAATATAACCATTTAAATTATTCCTAAAAACTTGCACGATATAATACACACAAATCTTCTTAAGAGCAGCATGAAAAAGGTTAAAAACAAAAGTCATAACTCTGTGTGAATATCAGCAGCAAAAGAAGGTCACTCGTTTTGATTAATGTAACATTCTAACGAAGATTTCAATGCAGAACATTTAAACGATGCAATATTTTTGAGCGTGACGAATGTGCTCTCTCCATTACGAAGGCTTGTTTTACCAGAAGATGCGCTCCCGTCTCATAGTTGCTTGTGAGCATGCGCGCTTTTGGAAGAGTCGTAAAAGCATACACACGAACCATTTTCCCGTCACAAAACAGCCCGACGAGAAACACGACGAGGAAATCTGGAATCCTGACGAGAAAATAGAGAGCAGGTTCTCTATTTTCTCGTCGAGATTCTCGGCAATTTTCTCGTCGTAAAACCATACACACGAACGTTTTTCTCGACAAAAAAGCTCTCGCGGCACTTTTCTTGACGGTTTTGGACGAGAAAATCGGTCGTGTGTACGAGGCTTTAAACGAATATTTTGTTGAAGCACCTTTTGTTTTTGTTACAGCTCTCAGTCTTTTTGGGTATGAGTCTATCAGCATGGCACATCTTCACTTGGCAATATTTGCCCACTCTTCTTTGCAAAAACACTCCAAATCTGTCAGATTCCGAGGGCATCTCCTGTGCACAACCCTCTTCAGATCACCCCACAGATTTTCAATGGCATTCAGGTCTGGGCTCTGGCTGTGCCATTCCAAAATGTTAATCTTCTTCTGGTGAAGCCATGCCTTTGTTGATTTGGATGTATGCTTCAGGTCGTTGTCATGCTGAAAGATGAAATTCCTCTTCATGTTCAGCTTTCTAGCAGAAGCCTGAAGGTTTTGTGCCAATATTGACTGGTATTTGGAACTGTTCATAATTCCCTCTTCCTGGACTAAGGTCCCTGTTCCAGCTGAAGAAAAACAGCCCCAAAGCATGATGCTGCCACCACCATGCTTCACTGTGGGTATGGTTATCTTTTGGTCATGTGCAGTGTTTTTGCGACAAAATATCTTTTGGAATTATGGCCAAAAAGTTCAACCTTGGTTTCACCAGAACACATTTTCCCACATGCTTTTAGGAGACTTCAGATGTATTTTTGCTAAATTTAGCCAGGCTTGGATGTTTTTCTTCATAAGAAAAGGCGTCTTGCCACTCTACCCCATAGCCCAGACATATGAAGAATACGGGAGATTGTTGTCACATGTATCACACAGCCAGTACTTGCCAGATATTCCTGCAGCTCCTTTAATGTTGCTGTAGGGCTCTTGGCAGCCACCCTGACCAGTTTTCTTCTCATCTTTTCATCAATTTTGGAGGGACGTCCAGTTCTTGGTAATGTCACTGTTGTGCCATATTTTCTCCACTTGATGATGACTGTCCTCACTGTGTTCCATGGTATATTTAATGCCTTGGAAATTCTTTTGTACCCTTCTCCTGACTGATGCCTTTTAACAATGAGATCCCTCTGATGCTTTGGAAGCTCTCTGTGGACCGTGGCTTTTGCTATAGGATGCGACTAAGAAAATGTCAGAAAAGAACTACTAGAGCAGCTGAACTTTATTTGGGGTTAATCAGAGGCACTTTAAATAATGACAGGTGTGTACTGACTCCTAGTTAACATAAGTTTAAATGTGAATTCTAAACACAGCTACAACCCCAGTTATAAGAGGGTGTGCAAACTTATATAACCACATTATTTTAGTGTTTTTTAAGTTTTTTATTTTTATTTCCCGAACCTTAAAGATTTCAGTTTGTTTTTCAATTGAGTTGTACAGTTTATAGGTCAAATTAAGGTGGAAAAATGTCTGAAATTATTTATCTTTGTCTAATTTTGTTACATGACAGAAACCTGACATTTTAACAGGGGTATGTAGCCTTTTTATATCCATTGTATTTACCAGACCCTTCCCCTCCTCTTAATCTTATCCTATTGTGTACTTGCAGCTGCCGGTGTTCTGTCAAGAAGTGACCCCCCATCGAATAATGTCCGGGACGAACGGCGCATGCGCCGTATGTCATAGCACAACTGTTGATTTGCCGATCATCGTAGGAGGCATCTCTCGATGGGAGATACCATTTCACAGACCTATAGAAACAGCGGGGAAACCGGACCATCAGCACACTGTAAAGCCGCCCCGCAACAGCGAGGCACAATGAGAGAACTACGGTCTCGCCCGTTGCTTGTATAGGTTTCAATTGTGGCTGTGAAATGGTATCTCCCATCAAGAGATACCTCCTACGATGTGCGCTTGCACCCTGGTAATTCACTCCAGCTGATCGGCAACTCAGCTGGAGTGCGGCTCCGTCCTGTGAATGCGCAGGTACTATTCGATGGGGGGCACTTCTCGACAGAACACTGGCAGGAAGAAGAGGAGGGTAAGAGGGTGTCAGGAACCATGAATCAGACTGTGACAGAAGTACAATTAAATCACACTTGTTTAATATTAAAAATAAAAAGGCGAACAGAGTAAGCGTAGTAAAACAAGCCAGGGTTCAGTAACCGGAGCGCTTAGTCAGCCAAGCCAATGTCCAAGAGCCAGGGATAAAAGTAGAATCCAGCAAGCAGGATCTGTAGCCAGAGGGAACTTAGTCAAGCAGGTCTTCAACTAAAACGCAGGAGAAAGTCTGTAGTGATGTTAACACAGGCGAAGGCGAAGAGCAAATGAACTGGAAGTCCTTGAGTAGGCAGCTGACGAGCGGATCATCAACAAGTGGATCACTGGAGAGATGGAAGCTGGCAATTAGCTGACAGCTGAGCTACCAGCACAGAGAAGGAAGGGTTGAACGCAGCCCTGACAGTACCCCCTCCTCAATGACCCCTCCCCCTCGGAGGACCACTGGGCTTGAGGGGAAAACATCTATGGAAATCACGGAGGAGGACAGGGGCATGTACGTCCGAGGATGGGACCCAAGAGCGTTTCTCCGGACCGTACCCCCTCCAATGCACCAGGTACTGTATGCGCCCACGGAACCTACGGGAGTCAGCAATGGACTGTACTTCATACTCCTCATGGTTCTCAACCTGTATAGGGTGAGGACGTGGCACCGAGGTGGTAAAATGGTTGCAGACCAAAGGTTTCAATAAGGAGACATGAAACACATAAGATATGCGCATACTAGAAGGAAGGTCCAACGCGTAAGCCACTGGATTTATCATGCGAAGGATACGGAAAGGCCCAATAAACTGAGGTGCAAACTTCAGAGAAGGAACACAAAGTCGGAGGTTGCGAGATGACAGCCAGACCCTGTCCCCGACCTGGTAGGAAGGCACAGGCAGACGTCTGCGGTCAGCATGGACTCTGTACTTCTCGTTAGCCTGTCGCAAAGCCTCCTGGACTTGTAACCAAGTGGAACGAAGACCACGGAGATGTTCCTCTAACGCAGGGATACTCTGAGGAACAAACGAGTCAGGCAACATGGAAGGTTGGAAACCATAATTCGCCATAAACGGGGACAAACGGGAAGCAGAATTTAGAGCGCAATTGTGAGCAAACTCCGCCCATGGTAAGAGGTCTGACCAGTTGTTGTGATGGTCAGAAATATAGCAACGCAGGAATTGCTCCAAGGACTGATTGGCTCGTTCTGCAGCCCCGTTAGACTGCGGGTGATACGCAGAGGAGAAAACAAGCTGAATTCCCAACTGTGCACAAAAAGCTCGCCAGAACCGGGACACAAACTGACTTCCCCTATCTAAGACAATGACCTTGGGTAGGCCATGTAAGCAAAAGATCTCCTGAGAAAAAATGGAAGCCAGTTCATTGAGGTAGGCAACTTCTTAAGTGGAATACAGTGGGACATTTTCAAGAACTGGTCTACCACCATAAGGATAACTGTGTTGCCCTGGGAGTTGGGTAACTCCACAATAAAATCCCTAGACAGGTGGGTCCAGGGCCTCTCTCCATTGGGTATGGGTTGTAGGAGGCCCACTAGAAGGTGTCGTGGTGTCTTACTCTGAGCACACACGGAACAGGCAGCTACGAAGGCGGTTACATCAGCACATAGACTAGGCCACCAGAATTGTTGGGAAATAGTCCAACAGAGTTGATTCTTCCCAGGGTGGCCAGCAGCCTTGGGAGAATGATAAGTCTGAAGCACGGCAGTAAGGAGACTCTCGGGTACAAAGCAGCAATCACAAGGTTTCTCAGGAGGAGCATCGACCTGAGCAGCAAGAATTTTTTCTCCCAAAGGAGAAGTGAGACTGGTGCGAACCGTAGCCAGAATATGATCAGGAGGAATCACAGGAACCGAATCCATCTTGGAAGTGGAGGAAAATTGTCGTGACAAGGCGTCAGCCCTTACATTCTTAGTACCGGGTAAGAATGAAACAATGTAATTGAAACTCGACAAGAAAAGAGCCAATCGTGCCCTTCTGGGAGAAAGGCGCTTAGCCTCAGACAAGAATGTGAGATTCTTATGGTCAGTAAGAATGAGCACCGCACCAGTGGTACCTTCGAGGAGATGTCTTCATTCTTTCAGGGCTAAAATGATCGCCAAAAGCTCCCTGTCACCAATCTCGTAATTGCACTCCGCAGGTGACAATTTCTTGGAAAAGTAGCCACACGGATGCATAGCACTGTCAGAGCTAGGACACTGAGAAAGAAGAGCGCCAACTCCAGTCTCAAAAGCATCTACCTCAAGGATAAAAGGCAACGTAGGATCAGGATGTGCCAACACAGGAGCAGAAACAAAGGTAGTTTTAAGACTCTCAAAAGCCTTAATGAACTCTGGAGACCAAGTCTGTGTGTTACCGTCCTTTCTGGTCATATCAGTCAGGGGCTTGACCAGAGACGAGAAGTTACGAATAAACTTCCAATAATAGTTGGCAAAGCCAAGAAAATGCTGCAGAGGACGTAAACCCACGGGTCGAGGCCACTATAGGACAGCAGAAAGTTTCTCTGGGTCCATCGAAAAACCAGCCGTGGAAATTACATAACCCAGGAATTTGACCTGTTCCCGATGGAATTCATACTTCTCCAGCTTACAATAGAGATTGTTCTCTCTTAGTTTTTGTAGCACTCGACAGACATCTGTGTGGTGGCTCTCCAGGGACTTGGAAAATATGAGGATACCATTGAGATAGACCACCACACATAATTGCAACAAATCTCGGAGGACATCGTTAATAAAGTCCTGGAAAACTGCCGGAGCATTACAGAGGCCAAAAGGCATTACGAGGTACTCATAATGACCTGTTCTGGTATTAAACACAGTTTTCTACTCGTCGCCCTGCTTAATCCTGATGAGATTGTATGCCCCTGTCAAATCAAGCTTCGTGAAGACCGTTGCTCCCTTGAGGCGGTCAAATAACTCCGTAATCAACGGGATCGGATAGGCATTCTTAATGGTGAAACGATTGAGACCCCTATAATCGATACAAGGTCTCAGTTCACCACTCTTCTTCTTTACAAAAAAGAAACCAGCACGGGCAGGAGATGAGGATTTGCGCATGAAACCTTGAGAAAGTGCGTCTGCAACATACTCCTCCATGGCTTTATCCTCCAAGACCGACAAATGGTAAACCCGGCCACGAGGGGGTATGGCACCAGGTTGAAGGTCAATTGCGCAATCATACGACCGGTGTGGAGGCAACGTACCGGCCTGACCCTTGTCAAAGACATCGCTAAAATCGCGATACTCCTCCGGCAGGGAGGAGAGTGAAGAGATGCACAGAGCCTTGGCTACCTTCTGGAAGCATCTCTCACTGCACTGTGGCGACCAGGACAGAACCTCAGCACGGAGCCAATCAAAAGACGGGTTCTGCCTCTGTAACCAAGGATAACCAATAACCAGCGGAAACTTAGGTGAGGAAATAACTTGGAATTGGATTATCTCATGGGGAAGAGCCCCTACGGCCATGAGCAATGGAACCGTCTCATGAGTCACATGGGCAGGCTGTAGAGATCTCCCGTAAAGAGACTCAATGGCAAGTGGAGTGTCACGCAGCTGCAGCGGAATCGAGTGCTTAGACACAAAGGAAGCATCAATGAACAGGCCTGCAGCCCCGGAGTCTATTAGAGCCTGTATCTCAACGGACGACCCAGCCCACGACAGGGTAACCGAAACCAGGGGCTTATCCTTCTGGGCAACTGGAGACGAAACAATGCCACCTAGGGTCTGTCCATGACAGGACCTCAAGGTTCGGGCATTCCCAGGAAGGGTAAGACAAGACTTCAAAAAGTGACCGGCCTGGCCACGATAAAGGTACAATTTCTCCCTCCTCCTAAGGGCTCTCTCATTCGCAGAGAGACGCGTGAAGCCCAAGTGCACAGACCGACTCGGTACCAGGAGGCATGGGAGGTGAGGGGGGCAAGGGTGTAACTGCAAAGCTCGGAGACAAACTTACAGGAGGCTTCCGCAAGTGCTCCTTAAGAGAGAGTCTCTCTCTGAGTCTGGAGTCAATGAAGATGGCAAATGTGATCAACCTCTCCAGCGGTATATCTCGGGCTGCTATCTCATCTTTGATGTTATCCGAGAGACCATGAGAAAACGCAGCCACGATGGCCTCATTGTTCCACGCAACCTCTGCTGCCAAAGTACAGAATTCAATGGCGTAATCGGCAACAGTTCTCGTACTCTGTTTGATGGACATGAGGCACTTGGCAGCAGAAGCGGAGAGTTGTGGGAACGTCAAATACCCTTTTGAAGGAAGCCACAAATTCTGGATAACTCAGAACCACAGGTTTTTGCGTCTCCCATAGAGTGTTTGCCCAGACCAAGGCTCTCTCAGAAAGCAAAGATATCACAAAACCTACCTTGCTTCTGTCCGTGGGAAACGCCTGGGGCAGCATCTCAAAATATATCTCAACCTGGTTGAGAAAACCTCTGCATTGGACTGGATCACCCCCAAATCGCTGGGGAAGTGGAGCGGAACCAGACATACCTCTTAAAGAGGAAATACTCGAGGCGGGTGCCTGCACAGAGGCTGGTGCCTGCACAGGGACTACCGGAGCGGCCACAGTGGGAGACTCTAGATGAGCCGTGCGACTTAGGAGCATCCTGTGGCAACCTGATCCATGCAGTGATCCAGGTCATCCAATCTGGAAAAAATATTATCAACAAGTGGATTGGCTGCACCTTCTGAAGTCATGGCCTTCGCCTACTGTCAGGAACCATGAATCAGACTGAGACAGAAGTACAGTTAAATCACACTTGTTTAATAATAAAAATAAATAGGCAAATAGAGTAAGCGTAGTAAAACAAGCCAGGGTTCAGTAACCAGAGCAGGTAGTCAGCCAAGCCAATGTCCAAGAGCCAGGGATAAAGGTAGAATCCAGCAAGCAGGATCTGTAGCCAGAGGGAACATAGTCAAGCAGGTCTTCAAATGAAACGCAGGAGAAAGTCTGTAGTGATGTTAACACAGGCGAAAGCGAAGAGCAAATCAACTGGAAGTCCTTAAGGAGGCTGCTGATGAGCAGATCATCAACAGGTGAATCACTGGAGAGATGGAAGCTGGCAATTAGCTGACAGCTGAGCTACCAGCACAGAGAAGGAAGGGCTGAACGCAGCCCTGACAGAGGGGCACACAGGGGAGCCTGGGCAGCAGGGGAGGAGAAGAAACCAGTATTTAGCTGCTGCAGAGAGAGCCATACAGGGGATTGCTTTCAGTAATTACCTCCCTGTTGCACTTACTGCCCTCCCTGCCTACATCTGATTTACCCTGTCACCTGGGCTACCCTGCTGTCCCGGGCCCCGTATAGGAGGACTGGTCATACCCCCTTATCCACAGCCCTGGGTGACAATGTTGCTCCGCTGTAGATACAGCACGGTGAATGAGCATTGTCACCTTAGCACAGGAAGTGTGTACCTGGCACTGGCAGGATTACCAGGTAAAAATGAATGCAGTAATCACATGTAAGGATTGGTAAGCTGCAAGAAATTATTATAATTTTAATAGAGAAGGGAGGAGCTATGTCTTATTACATCTCCGCACCTTTCCCCCAGTGAAGGCCTGGGCCTTATAATTGTAGCGATACCTCTATGTCTCTCCTCAGACAGTATGGGCCGCTGATTTCTTTCTCTTGGGTCCTGCAGTGAGTTACCTCTCTCCGTTGGAGTCTTCGCCCTAGTGTGTAGGAAGAAGTCTATTTTCTTTCTTTACTCTAAGAAGGCCAATGTCCATACAGTAGGTTAAACCCCAATAAAAAAGTTTATTTTTATACGTTGCTTGAGGAACTTGACAGGAAAGTTAGAATGAGAGAATATGAACAGGGAGGTAGGTTAAGGCATGCAACACTTAAGCAACACTCGTCGCCACTCAAGCCTGAGTGGGTTTTGCTCACCCGGATAGTCCCTCTTACAGTGGTCCTAGCAGCCGGTGTGGAGCACAAAACAACTACTTGCGATTTCCCTGGGATACGAACAGGAGATCCTCTACCTCAGAATCCTTAAGTCCCGAACTGCTCGGCCTAATATAAATAAGACCTTAGGTGCCAATGGGGCATGTTACAAGGCTTTTGGCGGATAGGAATCCTTCTCTCTGTCAGGTAGCCAGGCCTCTCCTGAGACAGCGAATCTTTCACTAATCCCCTTGGGATCGATCCTCCCCTGGCTTCCCCTCCTTCAGAGCGGGTTACCCCTCACTTGGGTACCCTGGGACTCCTCTTCGGGTGTAAGCCTCAGCCAAAGGTGCTGGGCCTACTTACAGCGATGCAGCCTCAGGCTAAAGGTGCCTGAGGCTGAAACACACGCACGCACCCCTGGCCTGGATGTCCGGGAGGCGCGAACTGCTCCCTCTTCTCCTCTCCTCTCCTCACGAATAAACGCGTCTGCTCCTTTTGTACCCTCTTCCAGCATGCACAGCGGGTTGACCACGCCCACTTCACAGCTGCCGAGAGAGGACACCCAATGGTGTAGCGATACTCCCTGTTATTCTACCTGAGCCGGAATTGACAGTGCCACCTACAGGCAACAGGGAACACTGCAGCCAGGCAATATCACACCAGAGCAGAAACAAGTTTTTAGGAAATTAACAGTCTGAACCCAACTATTGGCTCAGACTAACCCCTAAATTTGAACATAGCGCCCCCTAAATTAGGGAGGGCGCTACATAATGATAATAACAGAAATGCTACGGATGTTTTCAATCTTCTGGAGCAGTGTAGAGTGTTTTGTTGAAAACATGATTTATTATCAGAATTATCTAGAAGTCTGAAGAGGAGGCAATAAGCAAACGGGAGAGCTTTTATTAGAGATGGAAAAACACAAAACTGAAAAAGAAAGTTGGCATAATTTCAGTGTTATATAAATATTATTGTGTCATACAGACACTAACACGTATTTGATCCTCTTACTCCTCTTGCTAGTAGTTTCTTCCATACTTTCAACATTTATGGGTGGATAACACATTTTTTTTCTGCTAAGAAGGTTATGCATTGCTCATTATGTCCAGGCAAAACTCTGAGGCCTCGTACACACGACCGAGTTTCTCGGCAAGAACCAGCAAGAAACTTGCTGGCAGAGATGTCTTGCCGAGAAACTCGTTCGTGTGTATGGTTTCTCGTCGAGAAAACCGACAAGTAACCTCGACGAGAAAATAGAGAACCTGCTGGCCTCGTACACACGGCCGAGATTCTCGTCGAAAAAAACATGTCGTTTTTTTCCACGAGATTCTTGGACAAGAAAATTGTCCCGGCCGAGTGTACACACGCTCGATTCAAAGAACCCGCGGTTCTTTGAATGGAGCGTACGCGGTGACGTCATCGACTACGACGAGCATGCGCTCGTCACATTCGATGCCGTCGCCGCCATCTTGGTATACCCTATCTATGCCTAGGAAGCTACCGCGCATGCGTCGAATTCATTTCGAACATGCGCGGGCTTCCCGGCGGACAGGTAAGTGTACACACACTCACTTTTCTCGTTGAGAAACAGGCTGACGAGAATCTCAACGAGAAAATAGAGAGCAGGTTCTCTATTTTCTCGTCGAGGTTACTTGTCGGTTTTCTCGACGAGAAACCATACACACGAACAAATTTCTCGGCAAGACATCTCTGCCAGCAAGTTTCTTGCTGGTTCTTGCCGAGAAACTCGGTCGTGTGTACGAGGCCGCTCTCTATTTTCTCGTCGAGATTCTCGTCGGCATGTTTCTCGACGAGAAAAGTGAGTGTGTGTACACTTACCTGTCCTCCCGGAAGCCTGCGCATGTTCGAAATGAATTCGACGCATGCGCGGTAGCTTCCTAGGCATACGTAGGGTATACCAAGATGGCGGCGACGGCATCGAATGTGACGAGCGCATGCTCGTCGTAGTCGATGACGTCACCGCGTACGCTCCATTCAAAGAACCGCGGGTTCTTTGAATCAAGCGTGTGTAAACTCGGCCGGGACAATTTTCTTGTCCAAGAATCTTGTCGAAAAAAACGACATGTTTTTTTCGACGAGAATCTCGGCCGTGTGTGCGAGGCCTGAATCTGAATTTTTGGCACAAACATTTAAATTTGTAACCAAAATTTCCCTGAACTTTTATTTATTTTTATTTATATTTTATTTACATGTATCCCCAAAATCTTTTTTTGAGGAAGCTACTAAACATGTAACCATTCTGGGTGAAGTTTAAAGTGATTGTAAAAGCAGAACATTCCCTGCATTAACCACTTGACTCCCGGAAGACTTACCCCCCTTCATGACCAGGCAATACAGCACTACGTTATTTTAACTGACCATTGCGCGGTTATACAGCACTGTATCCAAATAAAATATATATCTTTTTTTCCCCACAAATAGAGCTTTCTTTTGGTGGTATTTAATCACCTCTGCATTTTTTATTTTTTGCGCTATAAACAAAAAATTTTGAAAAAAAACTATGTTTTACTTTTTGCTATAACACAGATCCAATAAAAAAAAAATCTTCATAAATGTAGGTCAATATGTATTCTGCTACATATATTTGCTCAAAAATCTCAATAAGCGTATATTGATAGGTTTGCGCAAAAGTTATAGCGTCTACAAACTATGGGATATTCTCATTAAATGTTTTATTTTTACTAGTAATCACGGTGATCAGCAACTTATAGCGGGACTGCGATACATTCTGACACTAACTGACACTTTTTGGGAACCACTGACACTAATACAGTGCTAAAAATATGCACTGTCACTGTACCAATGACACTGGCTGGGAAGGGGTTAAACAACTACAGTAGGGCAATCAAAGGGTTAAATGTGTGTCTAGCCAGTGTTTATGCATACCTTGTGTTGTGCTTTTACTAGGGGAAGTAATCAATTTCATTCCCTGCTTTACAGAGAAAAGAAAATCTATTACTTCTCCACTGACAGGACAGGGCTCTGCCTTGTTTACATAGGCAGAGGCCTGTCCTGTGTGTGTTCCGGGTGATCAGTGGGTGCCAGTGATAACCTATTGGCCGGCGCCAGCTGATCGACATCTGCTGTGTAAAATCACAGCAGAGCTGTATCACCGGCAACATTGCATAGAGAAGGTAAAAAAACAAGCCTTTAAAACCTCTCAACCTCTTTAAGGCTGGCCATAGATTATTTGTTTGTCCTTTTTCGATCAGCCAAAAGGCTGATTAAAAAACCAATATCAGATTCCCCCATCCACATAAGCAAGGTGGATGGAGGTTTTTTATTTAAAATGACAACCAAAAGCAAGGTGGATGGAGGAACCCTGCCTGCTGGGACAATGTACATAATGTAGAAATTGTGCCCAATTTGTGGGACTCCTTCTCTGTCCAGAATACACTAATCAGTTGTTGCAGCTAATTGGATGCAGCTGGCTGATCAAGAATAATTTTCCAACATTCCCGTTTAACAAAATTCAATCATAAGATCAACTTCTGTTGAGCGGGAACAGCCATAGATAGATTGAAATTTGTCTGGTCCCTTTTGAACCTGCTGAAAAAATCACATGTACATACAGTAAGTATTCACAGCCTTTGCTCAATACTTTGTTAAAGCATCTTTGGCACCAATTGATGCTACAAGCTTAGCACACCTATTTGTGGGCAGTTTGCAGAACCTTCTTCTTTGCAGGACCTCTCAAGCTCCATCAGGTTGGATGGGGAGTGTCGGAGCACAGCCATTTTCAGATCTCTCCAGAGATGTTTAATCAGGTTCAAGTCCGAGTCTGAGCTCTTTCTCGGCCACTCAAGGACATTGATAGAGTTGTCCCGTAGCCACTCTTTTGTTATCTTGGCTGTGTGCTTAGGGTCGTTGCCCTGTTGGAAGGTGAACCTTCACCCCAATCTGAGGTCCAGAGAGCCCTGGAGCAGGTTTTCATCAAGGATGTCTATATACATTGCTGTATTCATCTTCCCCTCGATCCTGGCTAGTCTCCCAGTTCCTGCCACTGAAAGACATCTCCACAGCATGATGCTGCCACCACCATGCTTCACTGTAGAGATGATATTGGCCAGGTGATGAGCGGTGCCTGGTTTCCTTCAGACATGATGCTTGCTATTCAGGCCAAAGAGTTCAATCTTTGTTTCATCCGGCCAGAACATTTTGTTTCTCATGGTCTGAGAGTCCTTCGGGTGCCTTTTGGCAATCTCCAGGTGGGCTGTCATGTGCATTTTACAGAGGAGAGGCTTCTGTCTGGCCACTCTACCATACAGGCCTGATTGGTTTAGTGTTGCAGAGATGGTTGTTCTTCTGGAAGGTTCTCCTTTCTCCACAGAGAAATGCTGGAGCTCTGTCAGAGTGACCACCTGGTTCTTGGTCACCTCCCTGACTATGGCTCCCCCGCTTGCTCAGTTTGGCCAGGTGGCCAAACTTCTTTCATTTACGGATAATGGAGGCTACTGTGCTCATTGGGACCTTCAATGCTGCAGAAATTTTCTGTACCCTTCCCCAGATCTGTGCCTCAATACAATCCTGTCTCAGAGGTCTACAGACAATCCCTTGGACTTCATGGCTTGGTTTGTACTCTGACATGCACTGTTAACTATGGGACCTTATATAGACAGGTGTGTGCCTTTCCAAATCATGTCCAATTAACTGAATTTACCATAGGTGGTCTCCAATCAAGTTGTAGAAAAATCTCCAGGATGATCAGTGGAAACAGGATGCACCTGAGCTCAATATTGAATGTCATGGAAAAGGCTGTGAATACTTATGTACATGTGATTTTTTTGTTTTCGTTCAGCTTCATTCAGAGGTCAAAAAATAAATAAATAAACTGTACGTTTTTATGAATAACAAGAAATGCCATTGATTTCTATTGTTACTATGTGAAAATCTTAATAAAAACTATTGTTAAAAAAATAAAAAAATAAAATAAAATAAATAAATAAAACATGTCTCTAGAAGCAGCATTTTTTTTTTACCTGTGTGCATTAGGCCCTAATGAGGCCATTTAGCAACCTTGACAAGCAAAATCTCTACGTTATACTGTATAAATAGCACAATCTGAAGAGATTTCTAATTATTGTTTTCAAACTTTTAAAAAGTTGCAGACTATGAATAACGCTCCTAATTTGCTAAACAGTGATGTGAGGAGTAATAATTTGAACCATTGCTAACTTTAATCACCCAATTGATTGCAAGAGTTCTGTGATTTAATTACTCTGCAAATGATAGGATGTTTGTGTCCACTTCATTTCTCTTAACTTCCATAAGCAAGTCAACAGTCTGCATGAATGCTACCTGTAATTCAAACACTGAGAACATTACAGCAATTCATACTCACTTTTCAGAGGCACCACCATTATTAGGACCAGGACATCAGTACTGCAGGGAGCTAGTTCTAGTGGGCTTTTGCAGCTTCTATTTGGTGCAAGAAAATACCAGTTAGGAAATAAGTAAAAGATAAGATAAAATAAGTCATAAGAATCGTTAAATAGCACTAGAATTTTCTACTTGAAAGAAAGTAAGCCTTATTTTTATCTAATATGTCCCATTAACAAAATACATCTGCGATGATCAACAACCCTTGTGAAAATAAGTTACTGTTTTTTTGTGTCTCTATGGTTCTAATAGTCACATAAATACTAGAAAATAAAAGATATCTAAACCCAAAAAAAAAATGTAATATACAGTATTAAAGTTTACCAATCCTTGGTGTGTTGGCTTCATTCGTTTTCACTTTTTAGGCTATAAACATTTACAGCAAGTACAGAAAATGCCTGTTGATCTTGCCAAAAATGCAGTGTAATTCCCACTTCACGTAGGTTAAAAAGAAAGCACAAAAAAAATGTATTTATTTGTGTAAACTACTAATCCCATAAATCCACCATGTACTGAAGATGAACAAAGTTGAGACAACCAGAGCTCCTAACATAGTTACAGTGAAATAAAATCACAGCCACCCAGGGACAGGAAGTGTGTGTAGCAAGATCACCAGGATAAAATTAAGGGAAAAAAGGCTGGAAAAAAGAAAACTGATGCAGGCACCCCATCTAAAGACAGGAAGGCTGCAATATACTGTAATATTTTATTTTTTTGGGGGTTGAGCTTAAGGCCTGATTCACACCTATTCATTTTTAGTGCTTTTTGCATTTTGCAGATTTGCACTACAGAACGTGTTCCATAGGAAACCATGGTAATTGGACTGTAGGGCAAATCTGCAAAATGCAAAAAGCACTAAAAATGCAATAGGTGTGAATCAGGCCTTAACGACAGAAAGTGATAGGAAATAATTTCTTGTCAAAGGTTTGTGAAGCTGTTTTAATTCTCCCAGGTTTGTAATGTTAGCTCGCTCTGGATAGTTTACTGCAGAAAACAGTTTTCTTTTAATGGGATGATGGAAGAAAAACACAATCTTTTTAACAAAACATTAACACAAAGTGCAACAACAAAGCTAAGAATAGCTAGAATAGTAAAAAATTTGGCCGGGCAATATGTTTCCCAGGGTTAGATATTTGCAGATCCACTGGCTTCTTAGATTTTTGTACAGTTTTATCTTATATTTTTTTTTGTTAAAGCCTGTATCTAGCCATAATTTTTTTGTCTTTTAGATAAAGAGAGGAGGAGTCTGCGCAGGATCGGCATCGGGCTCAGGTAAGTATAATTGGGAGTTGGGGGAGGAGCTGCACAAAGAAGATTGTTTACCCAAATGCATAGAATGCATTAAGGTTAAGGTAAAAACGAATTCTGCGTTTAGAACCACTTTAAAGTGTATTTCAAGCCAAAAGTTTTTGACTTGGCATACACTTTGGTGCTTATTTATGAAGCATTAAGTCTAACATTCAGCAAACATTTTCTGCAGGTGAATCTTCCAGTTCCCCATATTAAAGATGTATTGAATCTCCACCAGAGAATTTGTGATGAAAGTCACATTCACTGCTTTATAAATATACCCCTTTAAATGCAACAACAGTTCCTGTTGCATGTCAGAGAGACCCTCTCTTCATGGTGGACAAACTTTCATTCAAATGCAGTTTAAAACATGGAGAACTATTTTGTAATGGTAAGATGAGGGAGGAATGAAAGACAGTTGAAAATCCATCCATCGTTGGAGCACCCAGGAAAGGTAAAGTAGTCTCCTTACCCTATCGTGATGACATTATTAAATTGGTTAATGATATGGATAGAAATCAGATGCTTGCTAAATCAGGTAAGGTCAACTTAACCACAGACAACTGTTTTGGTTATTTAATGATAACGGGTTACTCTAACCAATATTTCTCTGTCAAAAAAATATTTACCAAACACTGGAACATTCTAAAAAATTATAGAATTCTGGGCCCAGTTATCTCAGACCATCCAGTAGTCATTTTTTGAGGAGCTCCTTCTTTGCGCCACAGGGTGGCTCCATATGTTGTTGACCCTCCCAAAATTATTTAATTTTTTCAAACAATGAAAGGCTTTTTCCCATGTCGTAAATGCATAATTTGTCAAGCCAGTTCATTTCAGGGACGTAGGTGTGACTCTTTTCAGTCCACCCAGACAAATAGGATCTATGATATTGATTCATTTATCACGTGCTCTAGTGAATGCGTAGCATATCTTATTCAGTGTCCGTGTTCCAAACAATACATTGGGCGGACTAAGAGAGCCCTCCATGTACGATTGGAAGAATGCATGGGGAATATCAGACGGGGTTTTCCCAAACACAATCTATCTAAACACTATGCCAAATACCACAATCAACAGGTTAAAGGGACTTTGTTTGTCCCTATTGAAAAGCTCAGTCCACACTGGAGGGGGACCAACAAGGTCCGTTCAATATCGAAACCTGAGACTAAGTGGATTTTTTTATATGAGATCTTACGTTCCTAATGGGTTAAATGTTGATTGGGATAATAACTGTTTTTTAAATAATGCCTAGCTTATATGTTCATCTAATTTTTTACCCATTTATCACTTTTAGACTTTTTAAAATGTAGTTCTATATTTGTTTTATCTAGATGTAATTATGTATTTCTTTTAATATCTATCTTACTGTACTTAAATTGTCATTTTCACAAATTGTCACACTGGTTTTCTATTTCGCCATAAGATGACAGTGTTTTTTCATCTAGTCATAGACTTCTGCTTTGCTCCATTCACAGTGTCCTACCATTAATATGGCGGCGCTGTGTGTCCTTATAGCCCTTCCGCTCCTTGCCCTTAGTCAATATGGCGCTGCGGTATTATATAAGGGCATGCGTGATGACGCGAGCCTAGCAGCCAATCCCAGACGACGTCCTTTGATGATGAAACGCGTAGGTCTGGCCTGCAGATCTTACGTCACCACGCTTCTCCATACGGAGATACACGAGACACGGAGCTTATCCAGCAGCAGAAGCCTTGAGGAGACGCCACGCTCTTCCATGACCCTTAACCGCACCAACTTATCAGCATTACTGTAAGTGTATTACTATTTGGTACATTAAATCTATATCCACAGTATTACGCTATGGACCTCTTTCTGTTTTCATCCCTTTGAGATACCAGCATTGTCACACTCTCAGCATCCAGTCATTCACAGTGGGTCTATAGGGAGACCTAAAACCCCTGTGCCTGATTTGACCACCGTCATAGCGGTCATCACGATAGGGTAAGGAGACTACATTACCTTTCCTGGGTGCTCCAACGGTGGATGGATTTTCAACTGTCTTTCATTCCTTCCTCTTCTTACTATCACGAAATAGTTCTATATGATTGATCATCTATTCTCAAGAGTTGTTTCACACATTTTGGGACTTTTTTTCCCCACTTTTGATCCTTTTTTAATACAGACACCTATCACTGCATGGGACTGTTTTTTGCGGTTCATATTCAATGTATTTTATGCACTGTCGTTATATGCACTTTTTTTCTAGTCATTGATTTGTCTGGTGTTTTGAAGGCAACTCATCAGTCCTTCCCATAATATGTGCACATGTTTATTTCATTATTCAATCACTTAGCGCTGTACTATATTTTACACTTTGTTTTTGGGTTTTGTATCTAGATTTTTGGTACTGGCAGCTTTGTACACTTTTCATTATTTATTATTTATCTAGCCCAGTGTTTTCCCCATTGTTTTTTTTTTTTTTTTCACTTTTTCAGTTTAAAACATGGACCTGTAGGACTTAAATATTATATTCAACAATGACTGGCAATATAATGTAGAGTGCACAGCATTGGTAAAATAAATCAGGGCTATTTTTCCTATCGTTACACGG
Organism: Rana muscosa; assembly: GCA_029206835.1. Taxonomy (NCBI): domain Eukaryota; kingdom Metazoa; phylum Chordata; class Amphibia; order Anura; family Ranidae; genus Rana; species Rana muscosa. The sequence continues at coordinate 221,476,945 of CM055122.1, forward strand.
GCAGAAAAGAATTTGATTATGAGTTTACATTTTGGCAGACCCATCGTTCACTGCACACTTTTCAAAGAGAGAGCTCATTTAAAAAATGTTTTGACTCTATACTGTGGCTGTCTAAGCAATGATGACTCTAAAGGATAACTAAATAAAGTTTATAAATGGAAATAACATATACCCAAATCTCTCCACTATCACATTCCCTCAGAGGTGTTTTAGACGTTACTGGAAAGAAAGTTACTGAATTATTTTGGAAGGTGAATACTTAAATCGGACTTCCACCCAAAAGGCAAAGCTCTGCTTGTCTGCCTCCCCCCCCCCTCCCTCTGGTGCCACTTTTGGCACCTTGTGGGAGGAAAGGGGGGGAGCGGGTACCGGGTTTTGAGAGTTACCTGCTCACACTTCCTGCTGAGTTCGCTGGTAGTTTGACCTTCAGCCAGCCCATTGACAAAGCGCAGCTTTATTCGCGCATGCGCAGTAGGAAACCGGTTGTGAAGCCTCAAGGCTTGACTGACGGTTTCCCTTACCCAAGATGGCGGCGCCAATACCCAAAAGACGATTCAGGAATCGGCTTGGGTGAGGACACTGTGGAATCCCTGGACTGGCAAGTGTCCTAATGGTAAAAGTCAGCAGCTACAGTATTTGTAGCTGTTGACTTTATATTTTTGGTGGAAAGCTGGAGCTCTGCTTTAAGGCCTATTGATAAGAAAGCAAATTGGTAAAGGATTTAAAGGACCTCTTTGGCAGTTCACTTACAGCTCATAGTTCCTAGCAGATACTTTGAAGTGCAACGTGGATTGGGTTCACCATACCGCTTACAAAATAAATCCTATTGAACTCACGCATCATTACATGCAGCTGAATTACTCAGAGGAGGGACCTACCACCTTCCCTGTCTGTTAGTTCATACAAGTCCATGAAGATTTTAATTTGGAAAATACAGTAAGTCAGCAAGGGAGCAGGCTGTATTTGACTTTTTTATTAAAAAGGTAAAAAACTTTATGGTTTTCCCTACTAAAACCTGGACCCTGCATTCACCTGATCCTTTGTCTGGACAATGCTAATTGGCCCTGTGCTGATCACATTCACCCTTCCAAGAAAAAAAACTCTAGCAATACACACCAAACTGAGCATGTGCAGAGTGACTCCAAAGGCTCTGTTTTATGAAGAGATGGATTGGGGACAGTGAAAGAAGGGAAGGATCAGAGGAGACAGGTTTAAATGTCCTTTTTCACAGTGCAGAGAATTAACTTAGCTTCCACAGTGAGTATAACAAGCATGCTTTACTGCATATACAGACTGTATTTACTGTTGTGGGTTCAGTAAAACTTTGAAGATGAATGAAATACATCAAGTGAAATTAATTATGGAACTATCCCTTGCTATTCACTAAAATATAGCTTTTCTGAAGTCAGGCATTCCTTGCGTATTGATACAGACCTCTCACGTCTTAAGACTCCATATACTTTCCACTACCTAAGCATACTAAACTATGCTACTACAAGGATAGAAACTTGGAACGAGTATAGAAACAGGAATGCAAAGAGAAGAAAGCTGAAAAGGCTACAGTAGATGCAAAATGTAGAAAGACAAAACGAAGAGCAGGATGAGGCAGAATAGGACAAGACTGAAGAAAGATTGCAACAATACTAGGCTAAAAGACAAAAGCCCAATAGCAGAATTCAGATGTGTTTTGGGCATTGACTAAGCTTCATCAAACCCTAAAATTGAAAATACTGCAACAAAGTGGGATCTCTAAACTCCATCCTCAAATGGTGGGTGGGGGTCATTTTCCACCAGAAACAACTCCTCTGTACATACTGAAAAATCCTTCTCCCCAGCACTAATCTGCATAGTTCACATTATAAAAAGATGGAAAAGCATTCATAGAGAGCCAATTTGAAGACAGAAACATAACCACTGTTTCCTTTAGACATGTCTACATTCAGACATTATTATCACCCACTGCTAAGGAAATAGCACTTCTACCTATTCCTGCTGCCAAAGGTAAATATCTGGATTTTTCAAACAACCCACCATACCCTCATCCATCCAACCATACTTCTTTCTGTGGGCTTTTTTGTTGGAGATACAACAAACTTTCAGCTTAGCTTATTTGACTGCAGTTCAGAAAAAGGACACAAGATGTCGCTAATGTTCAGTGATATGCTATGCCATGTATTTCTCTATGATGTGTTGTATTTCCTGTATACAGTGATGTACTTGTTGGTTCTTTTTCCTGTCTGTGATTCTTCTTACAATGTGAAGTGACATCTTTGATAGTGTGGTTATGTTCCAATAAAGAAGCCAGTTCCTGTTACTACACAACGTCTGATCTGAATTGACTCTGCTGCACCTATCAATCGTACTTTGCAACATTTTTGTGGTGTTTATACCTCTAGCCGGTAGATGTTACTAGCCTGAGGCTGAGCCTGAGGCTCTAATTGGCTTCAAAAAAGAGTGGGCTGACCCCGAGCCCACCCAGTCGTGTTACAATAGCAAATACATTTTTGATATTGTCTTCCTAATCTTCTTCTCGACCAATGAGGAAGCGGGTCCTGAGACCCGATTGGCCAGGGAGTTTTAGGACTCCGCTTCCTGTTCGGCTGGGAGGAGAGGCATTGTCTGTTTGGACGGGAGGAGAAGCCCTGGCTCATCCCTCGGCTGGAGCAAAGATCAGCAGCCCTACCCCTCATCCTCGATCCCCGACATCTCCTAAGGTAAGGCCGCCTTCCCGTCCGTCTCCAACTGGGGGGGTGTTTGCGTCTGTGCGAGTGGGGGGGTGGTTTGTTTGATGCTCCCCGCAAAATATTGAGCACCAGTCATTACTGCTGAAAAGCCTAAATGTGTAATATGAATGCAGGAACTAAAAAAAAGCATTCTGTAACAAGTCGCCCTGAGACTACAAGACAACAATTCTGACCTCCTATAAAAGACATTAGCAGGTCTAAGCCCATAACCAAGGCTTACAAAGAGACGGCCTTGCAGTTTCGCTCCTATTTAGTATGATGGTTTCTCCCATTCCACTCTGACCAAAGGGATTAAGCACTTTGGCAATAATAGTCTACATCCTATACTGCCCTTCCCAAAACCCAAGATTTATATGGCTTTTTAAAGACTTTTCTTGCTTAACTTGCTGTTTTGAAAGTGGAGCATGCTGATTAAATTGGGACTACTGATGTAAGAAGTCTAGTAGCTTGAATTTGGTCCAGCAGTACATTCTCTAAAACCATTCTGAGATTTTAAAGAGGGGTTCTACAAACACTGTAGCTGCTGACTTTTGATAAGGACGCTTACCTGTCCTACTCGCCCACAATGTCAGGATGTCAGCCCCCCCGAGGCCGATCCCTCGATCCTGGCAGCTCCCGGCGCCGCCATCCTCAGTAAGGGAAACAGGCAGTGAAGCCGTGTGGCTTCACTGCCCGTTTCATACTGTGCATGCGCGAGCCGCGTGGCACTTTGTGAATGGGCCAGCTGCTCTCTGGGATACACACAGTTCCCAGAAGGCAGCGCACTCCATTCACCAGAAGACACCGCGAGTAGGACAGAGGAAGAAGACCAACAGCGGACGATGAAGAGGTAGATTAGGGACTTCCGCATAGCAACCAGTATTTCTGGTGAGTAAAAATTGTATTTATTTTTTCTATTTTGTTTGCAGGTTTTTTGTGAATTATTATTTTTTTAGGGTGGAACTCCACTTTAAGGCGTTGAAAATTTCAAATGGAAATAAAGCAGTGATTTTGATGTATTAATCAGATTTATTGTAAGGCACAGTTTGTATTTTCTGCATTGGAGCAAAGTAAATGGTCAGGGCAGTATAAAAAGCCTGGCTTTGGCATGTGGATTAACTGGCTGAACAGAATAACATATTTTTGGCATGTAGGACAGTTTATAAATATGTATTTTACCTGTGTACATAGCTGCTGGTCTAAGCTTCCTATCAACCATAACATGCAAAAAAAAAGCATAGGAAATGCTTGCAAAATTAACAAACATTTGAAAGAATATGCTATAGAACTAATCCGCATTGTGCCATATGTGCTCAAAAAATACATTCACAGCAAACACCTAAATGATTACAGAAATATATATACAGACTCAGCTGCAGCCAGCAAATTATCTGCAGATGTAAAGATATCAGATAAACAATGGCAGCATATACAGAATAAATGGTGATGGGTAAGTATTGCATTTCAGTTTAATACAGCAGCTGTGATGCAAGTTATGTGGCCACTGTTTGTACCTAGATAAATTAGAGTTAAATCTGAGTGACCTCAGACCTTAGTTTACAAATTGCTTAAGGAGAGGATCCATTCTGGCTTCTAATGAAATTATAAAACTTGCTGCATGAAACATATGATCTGACTCTTGTCCCAGTTCTGAGCTGTCTTTAGTTTCTTTCCACAAGCTTATTCAGTAAGGTAATTCAGAGAGTAAAACTAATGCAAAGAACAGTATCAAATAGCAACCCAGCTGATTCCAATTAACTGAATTCAGATCACTGAAAAGGGTGTGCTAATTGGTTGCAATGGGCTACCACACTTGCATTTCATCCTATTTAATAATCTTTTTAGTCTTATACTGTTATAACTCATTCTATGTTCATCGCCCCATCTTTATGAAGTGGGAAAGGGGAAAATGTTTCATGACTGAACTTCTTACTTTAGACATATACCCAATACATAAAAAATTTCTTTTTATGAACTTACAGACTCCTATGTTACAAAAATGAACACGAAAAATTTAAACTTTAGCCCTGGTTCACATTGATGCGATTTGGCATGCGATTTGACATGTAGCCTCAACATCAAGAACTGAGCGATCAATGGCCGCCAATGGCTCATTTCTCGGTCTTTAGTGAGCAGAGAGTGATGCCGTGTACACACGGTCGGAATTTGCGATGGAAAAAGTCCGATGGGAGCTTTTCATCAGATTTTCCGACCGTGTGTATGCCCCATCTGACTTTTCCCGTCTGAATTTCCGACGGACTTAGATAGAGAGCAGGTTCTCTATTTTTCTGTCGGAAATTCCAACAGAGTTTTGCCCGGTCAAAAGTCCGGCCGTGTGTACGCGGCATTAGTCACTGTCAGTCACTGGATCTCTGCTCTGCCCTCCAGCGATCACTGGTGCACCAGGCTATTGAGAGGGTGGCTCGCTGAGAGGCTCAGGCAGCTACTGGTCCAGGCATCTGGGCGATCCCGACATTAAAGTCGAGATCTCCCCAGAGTCTGGACTGGCTGAGTTATGTCAGCCGACGTCACCATACCTGATTTTTTATTTAAAGAAACACCAGATTTGAACACCTCTCCACATTTTTCAGAATGTCTTCTTTTTGAAGATCCCAACATTAATAAAACATTGAAATACAAACTTTAAAAAATCTCTGAAGACACTTCTTCAGAACTTACAGAACTTAAATAATTAATACGAAAGTCCAACTCTAGCAAAATATTATTAAAAATATATAATATATTCATAAAAAACAACAATCAACCCTAACATTACCTGCTTGGAGTTTGCATGTTCTCCCTGTGATTGTGTGGGTTGTGTGGGACCAAAGATTCTAAGCTGGACTGATCTGAATTTATAATATATGTAAAGCGCTGTGTAAATTGTCAACACTATATAAATACCTCAAATAAATCAATAAATGAACATCAGGAACTTGAGTATAAAATTATGCATAGATTGTAAGGAACAGAAAATTTGAATTGCTCAGGAGGAGCAAAGCAGAGGTCGGACTTTACAGGCAACACACAAATGGAATAAAAAAATGCTTTAATATCAAAAATACGATGTTGACAAGAATTAAAAACCATACAATATATAAGACAATGTGGTTAAAGTCCCTTGAACGTCAAACGTTGATGCGTTTCGCCGTGAGGCTTCGTCAGGATGGACAGACAGGGGGCGGGGGTTTTACACACTTGGGACAAATCTCACTATCTCAGAAAAGGATCCAGACAGAAAAAATTTGCTCAGAAGTGACAAAATCCCATGTACTTTGCATATTATTGTAAAGGCAGGTATATGTGGTGGGCACGGATTGCTGCCACTGGTGGGCACTGATTGCTGCCACTGGTGGGCAATGGTGGGCACTGATTGGTGACACCATTTTTTTATACAGTAATCAGGGCACTGATGATCAGTGCCCTGATTACATTCCTAGATGTCCAACTGTGTGGAGATGCCGTTGATCGGCTCTTCTCGTCTCACACTCTGTCAGATTTCCAGTATCTCCATGTTTACATGTGACCGGCTGTGATTGGACACAGCCGATCACATGGTTAAAGAGCCACGAACATGCTATAGATATAGCAAATAGCCTTTACCAAAAGAAAAATGTTGAATTAGGCTTTGATAGTGGCTAAAACCTTAGAAATACAGAAAGGAGTGCCAGACCAAATCCTGCTAAGAGCCAAGATAATTTAAATTGTTGGTAAAACCTGATATGAGCCAAGATCATTTTAATTGTTGGTAAAATAGTCATATTAAAACATCCAAAGTGTTTTGGGGGCAACACCACTCATCCCCATTGCTGCTCAGCAGTTAGATATTTTTATATTACTTGTCACGGTCTGGAGTCAGGCTTGGAGGCCAGAAGCTATAGCAGTGGAGCAGCACCCACTGACAAGTGGGACAGGTATACAAGCAGGTCACCCTGGCTGATGATACGGGTTCATCTGGGGTGTGGAGTCTAAGTACTAACTGTTTTTTACCAGAGCTCCTGATGGTGGAGATGGGTTTTGCTGCTCTTTAGTACCAGGTCGTGGGCCTCAGGATCACCCCACAAGGAGGTGAGCAAGCTGGGTCCAGTAGCATATATAGCAGGCAAAGATCAAGCAGAAGCATTGTCAGCAAACACGCCAAAGATCAGTAACGAATAGTTGCAGGTTGGGATTAGGCAGAAGCGTAGTCGAGGAGCAAGCCAAAGGAGGTCAGTAACGAATGGTAGCGAAGATACTGACGGCAGCAGGAGAGACAAAAGCGAGATTTTGGCTGGAGAGAGCACAATAATCTGGCAAATAGGAAGAGACATGGCTTAAACCAAGAAGTTAATGGGAGTTCAAGAGTTCAAGGGTAAAAACAAAATAAGGTTTAAGGCAGGATCATTTAAGGAATTGTCCAGGGAACTATCCAGCATTCCAGGTGGCTCAGAAAGAAGAATCATTGCGCTAGACACAGCAGAAGTCCCAGGGTCAAATGCAGATCCTGACATTACTTTTTTTCCAATACTTCTAATGATTTTTTACTCTTTTATCTGGTTTTGGTCTGGTGCTTCTTTTTGTATTTCTGAGGTTTAAGCTACTGTTAGGTGCCCATCCAGGGATGCCTTGCTGTATAAGAGCTGTCTTGCCAGAGTTATTGACCTTGAATTTGTTTAAAGTTTTCCTTCAAGAGCAAGTAAACCTCCCTCTATTATTTGTACCTATAGGCAAGTCTATAATAAGGCTTACATATAGGCACTGTAAATATCTCCTTAACTTGCACCATTTAAGAGATATTTACTCTATATGCCACCGATTACGTCATCGGCGCATACGCTCTGAAGGAACAGCCGCCCGTGGCGTTTCTTCAGAGGCTGTGCTGTGAGCGGCAGCTCTCACTCGCATGCGCGGAAGTGACTACATCGCTGTTTCGGCCAGTCACAGTGCCGGAGCCCGGAAGAACACCAGTAAGATGTCAGCCGTATCAGCGTTGTGCAGGGGTCGCTGAAAGGCTTTGTTCTAAGGTAAGTATTTTATAATGAGCTATTGTGGGATGCATACTAGCTTATTATGCCTTTGTCTTACATTATGCCTTTTTTTTGTCTAGGGTTTACAACCTCTTTTATCTGGCCACATATGCAATTTTAAAGTTCCCAGTGCCTCTTTGAGTATATAAACATACTATATTGTGGTGCAAGCTATCAAACATTACCTCCTCTAAAATAGTGAGGGGCAAAATGAATGCCTAAACATTTTTTACGTTAATGCAATTCCATGCATAAACAAAATTGTTCTCCTCCCGGTACTTTTTCTATTATCAATGGTGCCTTGTTAGCTTTGGAGTAACAAAGCAAGTGAAGTGCAATGAACATGTAGGCAGGTGCATTCTGTTTTCTCCACTGCAGCTGGTGCTCATCTGTAAAGGCAGTGCAGAGGGAGGGGAAGGCAGGAGGAATATGGTTCCTCTATGGTTTCCTGGGTCACTGGGGCAGTGATCCAGTTGGATGCTGACAGCTCATGTGACCCTGGTGGCCATCTTGGGTTAGGCATTTATGACCTCCTGGGTTTGGCTCACATTCAGCGTGTGGCTGGTATAGGGACAGGTCACCCATCTGTCAGGGACAATATTGGTGGTATGGAAAGGCTCCAGAAGAGTAGGGAAAGCTTGGGGATTTGCTTCTCTCCTTGGACACCTTCCCATTTGGGTTTGGACCGCCCAGGACACATTCCACCCCTCCAGACAGATGCTGTCTTTTTGGCTGAAACCTGCTCTTCTACACGCTGTGTCATCCGTGACTGTTCCTGGTTGGGCTTCCTTCCGTTGGGCTTGTTGTGAACAGTTTTTAATTTACATTAAATCAAGTTCCATTATTTGCACCAAAACTGAGTGTGTGGTATTGTCACAGAAACATGCTGCACATACCCACACATTTTTAAAGTACAGCAAGTATGCCTATCCAAAAACCAACCTTCGAAACATTGCCCTTGCCTGGGAAATTTAAGAGGCTCAAGTAGCACTAAGGCTATACCAATATGGTATTGCTATGATTTGGCACCCTCTTTTGACTGCTATCTTACTGTAGCCCATTCCCTAGTACTTATTTATGCTGTTTTCATGGCATCTGATATTTTATCTATTCTGTTGTTTCTGATCCAGAGGAAGTGAAATTGTGGTCATAAAATTAAAGGGATTGTGTACTGTTTATGTACATATTTTCTATCATCAGATTACAAAGGACTGTTGGTATTCAGAGAGAAGAGGAAAGGAAAGGAACAATATACTTGATTATTCAAGTGATTAAATGCAGTAATTATTTTAGTACAATTTACAGGGATGTCATTATATTGTGTGTTTGTAACGCCAGTTATAATTATTATTATTTTTTTCCTTTTATTAATATTTATGAGTGAGAGCTGCCTTTCAATATGTTAAAGCCATATGCAAAGAAGCTGACAGCATCGTGCAAAAAAGGCACACCACAAGGCCTGAAGTGTCTACAGGGGAGCTGACCACAAAAAATAGCACTCAAACTTTGACAACAAAGCTGAGATAAAAGGACACGTTACTCCTAAATCTGTCAGTATTCACATTCATTCTATAATACAAAGATCAATCTTAGATGTATACTATATTGTCAAAAGTATTGGGACACCTGCGTTTACACGCAGATGAACTTTAACTTTCCTAGCGGTAATCCAGGCAAAGTTACTTACCTTGACCCCAGGATCCTGTGATGTCCTCCCGCTGTGTGTGCGAGCTGTGTCCTCTGCTCTATTCATTACAGTGCCGGGCTCCATTCCCTGCGAGCATCACGACGCACAGGGATGGAACCTGGCGCCAATCTCAAAAAGTTAAAAACACAGTATACAAACAGTACACTGTAATCTTACAGAATACATTACTGTATCAAATAATTTCACCTCCCTTTTGTCCCTAATGCTTTGTCCAGTGCCCTGCATGCAGTTTTATATTATATATACTGTTCTTTCTGCCTGGAAACTTGAGATTGTCCATAGCAACCAAAAAGTGTCCCTTTATGTCAAAAGCAGTTTTAGACCAGCTAGAAAACAGCGATAATAAATTAGAATCACTTGCAGAATTGAGAGATAGTGATTTGTGGGGAAATTCGTCATCAAACATCAAGCAACTGAGCAAATTTCAGTGTTTTTGATTTGATTACATTATTGAATAAATGTTATTATTATTATATTATTATTTGTTATAATTATTTAAAGTTATTTATTATATTATAATTTATGAGTTCTTGTTTCAAACTTTATCATACCCGAGATGTCTACTAGACTCTTGTTTGGACAGATTTTGATTTCTTATTCCTAAGAATTACAGGCCTACAATATAAAATTTTCCATGCGAAACAATGTACCGCTTTCAGCATCAAAAATCTGACATAATCATACCGCCAGGGAGGTTAATGGCATCTTAGTCTTAGTCCGTAGGGTTCAATATTGAGTTGGCCCACCCTTTGTAGCTATAACAGCATCAACTCTTCCGGGAAGGCCTTCTCGTCCAAAATCAGTTCCTGATGTCACAAATGCGCTTGTGGAAGAATGGTCAAATATTCCCATAGACACACTCATAAACCTTGTAGACAGCCTTCCCCGAAGAGTTGAAGCTGTTATAGCTGCAAAGGGTGGGCCAACTCAATATTGAACCCTACTGACTGAGACTGGGGTGCCATTAAAGTTAATGTGCGTGTAAAGGCAGGTGTCCCAATACTTTTGACAATATAGTGTAGTCGTAAAGCTGTAGTCTTGCCTTACCATGACCAAGCATACACATACACAAGCTGTAAATATATAAATTACAGCCATGTGATGTGCACATGTACATTGGAGTCCCAAAGCAAGCAGAGTGATATTCAAAAGAAAAAAAAGAACAGGAACAGAGCTGGTGTTCTCCCGAAAACTCCAACTCACCAAAACCTCCAACCACGTCACTTCCGGTGACTCTGCAGCACCAATAATTTGACATTTCAACGAGTTGCCTGTTTTGACAGCGGCAGCGTATACAGTACAGTACTCCATATAATGAGTGGACATTGTAAGTCCGCTCGATACTAAACAACAACATGGCTTCCTCCAAGCTGGTGACAACTTTTTTCCTCCTTAACCGGTGTTCTGTCAAATCAGCCAGCTCGTCGTGTACCGTACTGTATATGCTGCCGCTGTTCTGTCCAAACAGGCAACTCATGGAAATCTACAATTATTTTTGCTGGAGAGTCACCGAAAGTGACATGGTCGGAGATTTTGGCGAGCTGGAGTTTTCAGCAGAACAATGGGTCACTTGATCTGTCAGCAGACAAGCATTATGCCAGCCTTTCTCAACCTTTTTAAACTAAAGGAACTTGTTAAAATACATTTCAGGTCACAGAAAACACCTGCTAAAAATGTTATCCACAGTTCACAGTATATTATCAATACCTATATATCTATAATAATAAATATAATATAATATAATAATATAGGCTATGGCATACCTAGAGTATTTGACACTGGTAGAGGATAATTTTTAACACTAAAATGCTCTAAAAATAAGTTTCAGTGAGTGCCGGTTCATACAGGAGTTGCTTCAAAGCCATCTGACTCTGAAGCCGCCCCGTACAGCACGACTTCAGCTCGGCTTGCAAAACAACTTCTGTATAGAAGCCAATGCAAGCTGCTCCGAAGTCACCTCAAAGTAGTACAGGAACCTTTTTCTAAGTCGGAGCGGCTTGAGTCACTCCTATTAGAACGGTTCCATTGCAATGCATGTAGTGCGACTTGTCAGGTGGGTAAGTCGCCTGACAGGGTGCCCCTGTGTGAACCAGCACTTTTAATTACAATAGAGGAAAAAAAGACCAATAATAGTAACAAAATAAAATGAAAAGTAATAATAAAGAATGTCTAGAAAATAAATACACTAGAACAACATACTCAAAGAGGTCCTGGGAACTTTTAGACTTGCAAATGTAATCAGATGAAAAAAGACTTCAAATATGCTCAATTGCTCTGAAGGGGCGATTCCCTGACAAGCAAGGCCTCCCTTAATGGGCACCTGACAGAGAATCAAAGCAAAGAAATGTAGAAAGGAGCACCAGACCTAAACTGAATAAAAGAGTCCCAGAATTTTCTTAATTTTAATTGCTGATAAAAAAAAATAATATAAAAAGCTCTAACCTGTTTCGGAAGCAACACCATTACCCCTTCATCAGGGCTACAAAAAATAGGAAAAAACATAGTTATAATGATGAAAAATTAAATCTAGATATGCATATGAATATATTCCACAAAATCTTCTAGATTAATATCTAGAACATCCCATATTAACAGCGTTGTCATATAGACTTCAGTTGTTTTGATTGAATTACAGAATGTTAAAAGATATAAGCGATTTACAAAGTAAAACATCCAATAAAAAAGTGGGCATTTATTATAAACAGTATACATCAACTTTCTTTATCCACTTGCCGACCGGCTCACGCCAAAATACATTGGCAGAATGGCACGGCTGGGCATATCAACGTACCTGTACGTCGCCTTTAAGACTCGGCATTGTGAGCGCGCGCGCCCGCTGCGAGCTCCGTGAGTGTGACCGCGGGTCCCGCGGACTCGATGTCCGCCGGGAGTCCCGCAATCGTCTCATGGAGAGGAAGAACGGGTAAATGCTGATGTAAACAAGCATTTCCCCATTCTTCCTAGTGACAGGAAACTGATCACAGCTCCCTGTGATCGAGAGCAGTAATCAGTGTCCTGACACACGTAGCCCAGCCCGCCTACAGGTAAAACACATCCCTAGGACACACTTAACCCCTTCAGCGCCCCCTACTGGTTAACCCCTTCACTGCCAGTCAGATTTATATAGTAATCAGTGCATTTTTATAGCACTGATCGCTGTATAAATGTGAATGGTCCCAAAATAGCTGCAAAAGTGTCCGATGTGTCCGCCATAATGTCGCAGTCACGATAAAAATCGCTGATCGCCGCCATTACTAGTAAAAAAAAAGATATTAATAAAAATGCCATAAAACTCGCAATAAGCGTTTATTAATATTATTTTGGTTTGTGCAAAAGTTGTAGCGTCTACAAAATATTTTGTAGACGCTATAACTTTTGCGCAAACCAATCAATAAACGCTTATTGATATTTTTTTACCAAAAATATGTAGAAGAATACGTATCAGCCTAAACTGAGGACATTATATATATATATATATATTTTGGGGATATTTATTATAGCAAAAAGTAAAAAATATTGCTTTTTTTCTGAATTGTCGCTCTTTTTTTGTTTATAGCGCAAAAAATAAAAACCGCAGAGGTGATCAAATACCACCAAAAGAAAGCTCTATTTGTGTGAAAAAAGGACGTCAATTGTGTTAGGGAGCCACGTCGCACGACCGCACAATTGTCAGTTAAAGTGACGCAGTGCCGAATCGCAAAAAGTGTCCTGGTCTTTGGGCAGCCAAATGGTTTGGGGCTGAAGTGGTCATTGAATATTTTATTTACTTCCTCTTGTGCCCAAGCAGGGAACAATATGATGTCAGCATTAGAAATAAAGACGCAAAAGCTGCTGATTTGCAATAGCTGTATACTTAGCAGCAGCAATGTGAATGTCAAAAGTAAAAATACAGTTTACCGGTATGTTATATAAATGAATTTAGAACTAAGTTCATGTATAACAGAACTATGTGTGCTAAACAACTGCAGAGTTCTGAAGCACTTTCTCAGCATTTTTATTCCAAGTGTTATAGCACAGTAGAGGATGAGAGAGGATCTTACAATAAGTGTAAATTGTTTCTCTGGCAAAGGCTCAGATCCATATGTCTCACATTACTTTTTTCCATACACTTCAATTGGGTTTTGACTTTGCCTCTCATTTAATTACTTTGATGCAGTACTGAGACGTCTTCCATAATCCCTCTTCTCCAAACTAAATAGAAAGTCACCAAGCAGTTTACTTTTGGACCTAGAAGATATTGTTCAATTCAGAAGGTTATACTGAACATGCAGAAGGTAGTCATATAACTGCTACTGTCGACCTTATGATAACCAGCAGTTATCCACTCTCTTCCAGGAAATCAGATGAACTTACTCTGTTACCACTAAGCAATAAAGCAACCATATTATAAATCAAGCAGGGAGTCCAAGTTGTTGCTAAGACCTTGCCCTCTGACGTAAGACTTTGTCTAGAGCTCAGCTTGGAGGGGGTCCAGTTTCCAACTCTTGAAGTGTAAAATGTTTTAATGGCTTTATTCAACCTTCTCACTCTGTGTAATATGCTTAGGCAATAGGCTTCCAAACAAAACTGTTAAACATTTTAAAACAAGAAGGGAAAATTAGACATAAATATTGCTGCCCAAGTTAGAATATATTTATACATTTATCTTAGAAGATAAGTCCTCTGTGCCGCAGCATATTTTTTAATTTACAATGTTCTAGGTTATGTTACGTTAGTGGACCTACGTCAGTGTATTTACCGGTAGTTTTTTACATTGCTTAATTTGTTTCTGATAATATCCATCACAGGAAAAATAGTTTTCTAGAAAAGCTTGCAAGAGGACAAGCTGTTGACGATTTGCTATGTCAGAACTATTACTTGGAAAAATACTTTCCAGTTTTCCAAAATCTAAACTATACATATAGTACCCTCATACATGTTGAATGGTTCTATACCCAAGTAGCGTAGCTATTAATATGGACATATTTAACCCTTCCAACCCACAATCTGTATATTACCGTGTTTACCCGAAAATAAGCCAAGGTCTTATATTAATTTTTGCAACAAAAGACACAGTAGGCCTTATTTTCGGGGTAGGTCTTACCATGTAATGTGCCGTCTTCTCTCCCCCTCTCTCTCTCTGCCTGACAGGAATCCTGAGTGTGAAGTGAGGTAAAATACTTGTAAAATCCTAACATCCACTCTATTACAGTATTATATAATTTACAATGTGTGTGTTTCTGTAATATAATTGTGCCAAATACCTTCATTATAGCACCGCTCTGCGCTTTTGTGACCCGCCGGAGCTCTCTTCCCCGCAATTACATTACAGAAACGCACATATTGTACAATATATACTACTGTATTAGAATGGATTATAGGATTTTACAAGCATTTTAAACTAGGGCTTATTTTCGGGGTAGGGCTTATATTGCAGCCCTCCTGGAAAATAACGCTAGGTCTTATTTTTGGGGTAGGTCTTATTTTTGGGGAAACACAGTAACATACTCCTGGCTAGTTAAACTGTAAGTCAAACTCAAGGCAATTATAAAAGACACACAGTTCTGTGTTTATTAAATGTAAGTACCTGAATTGGACCTGATTTAAAAATCTTGGGATTTCTTATACAGCAGCACTCAAACTTGGAGAGGGAGGAATAGGACTGGGACCCAATCAGGTGTGCTAATGAAAATAAACCAATACTGATTGGAGGAGATTGTAGACTAAACAGAGGGATGTCCTCTGCATCTGCTTTTTTAAAGCGGAGGTCCGCCCCAAAAAAAAAGTCAAAGCCAGCAGCTACACATGTTGCAGCTGCTGGCTTTTAATAATCGGACACTTACCTGTCCTGGTGTCCAGCGATGTTGGCACCGCAGCTGATGTTTCCATCAGCTGTCGGGTGCTGCCGCCGCCATTATGGATAAGGGAACCTGGCAATGTAGTCCTACGGCTTCACGTCGGGAACCCTACTGCGCATGCGCGAGGCCCTGCTTCTCTCTCCTACTGGCCCGGCGACAGGGGGAGGAGGAGGGAGCCCCGCGGTGATGTAATAGGCCGCGGCCTCCCGAAGATGTTTCATCCTCTGCTCCCTCTGCGACAGCAAGATAAGGTCTGCAACCTTACCCTTGTAACGTTGATCAAGGAGGGTTGCCAGCCAGTAATGATCCCTCTCCTTGGTCACACGAATACAAGGATTCTTCCGCAGGCTTTGCAGGATCAGGGAGGCCATGCAGCGTAGGTTTGCTGAGGCATTCGGTCCGGAGTCCTCTGGGTCACTCAGGACGACATGATCCGCAGCCACCTCCTCCCAGCCACGTACAAGTCCATGGGTTTCTTGGAACTGTAATTGATCCCTTGAATACTGCTGCTGATGCTGAGTGCTAGACTCCACCTCCATGCTGACACAATCCTCCTCCTCCTCGTCCTCGTCCTCGTCCTGTGTGATAGGCGGGCCAGCAGGAACACTGTCTGGATAAAGGGGGCCTTGAGAGGTAAGGAAGTCCTCCTCTTTCTCCCTCTGTTCTGCCTAAAGTGCCCTGTCCATTATTCCACGCAGCGTGTGCTCCAAAAGGTGGACAAGAGGGACAGTGTCACTGATGCATGCACTGTCACTGCTCACCATCCTCGTGGCCTCCTCAAATGGTGCCAGGACAGTGCATGCATCCCTGATCATGACCCACTGGCGTGGCAAAAAAAAACCAAGCTCCCCTGACCCTGTCCTTGTGTCATATTGGCACAGATACTCATTGATGGCCCTCTGCTGCGTGTGCAGCCGCTGCAGCATGGCCAACGTTTTGTTACACCTGGTAGGCATGTCACAGATTAGGCGGTTCTTGTGCAGGTTGTATTCCTTTTGGAGGTCAGCCAGCCGAGCACTGGCATTATATGACCGGCGGAAATGCACACAGACTTTCCTGGCCTGCTTCAGGACATCCTGTAAGCCCGGGTACCTGCCCAAGAACCGCTGCACCACCAAGTTAAGAACTTGAGCCAAACAGGGCACATGGGTCAGGTGTTCCTGTCAGAGGGCGGAGAGGAGGTCGGTGCCATTGTCGGAAACCACCATTCCTGGCGTAAGCTGGTGTGGCGTCAACCACCTCTGAGCCTGCCCCTGCAGAGCTGACAGAATCTCTGCCCCAGTGTGGCTCCTGTCCTCCAAGCACACCAGCTCAAGCACCACATGGCATCTCTTTGCCTGCGTACTTGTATAGCCCCTTGAACGCCTACGGAGCAACGCTGATTCCAAGGACAAAGCACAGGAAGAGGCCATGGAGGAAAAAGAAGAGGGGGTGGAGGAGAGAGGTGTGTCAGAATCACCAGTAGTAGCATTTTGGAGGCGTGGTGGCGGAACAACCTCCAACACTACTGCACCTTGTCCTGCATCCTTCCCAGCTGCCAGCAGAGTCACCCAATGCGCAGTGAAAGATAGGTAACGTCCCTGTCCATACCTGCTGGACCATGAGTCAGCGGTAATATGCACCTTACCGCTAACCGCCCTGTCCAGCGAGGCCATGACTTTGCCTTCCCCATTCCGGTAGAGAGCCGGAATCGCCTTCCGTGAGAAAAAGTGGCGTTTGGGAACCTGCCACTGAGGAACCGCACATTCCACAAACTCACGGAAGGGGGCAGAGTCTACCAACTGAAAAGGCAACAGTTGAAGTGCTAGCAATTTAGCCAAGCTAGCATTCAAACGCTGGGCATGTGGATGGCTGGGAGCAAACTTCTTTCGGCGGTGCAGCAGCTGGGGCAGGGAAATTTGACTGGTACAATCTGACGTTCGACACAGTACACAAAATGAAAATACTGCAGCTCCCTGCCTGTATTAGTATGAGAACACCAGCAATTGTATTCAGGTATCTTTAGGTGCACACTGTGCAAAGGACACAGTGCACTAAATGAAAGTACTGCAGCTCCCTGCCTGTATTAGTATGAGAACACCAGCAGCTGTATTCAGGTAACTTTAGGTGCACACTGTGCAAAGGACACAGTACACTAAATGAAAGTACTGCAGCTCCCTGCCTGTATTAGTATGAGAACACCAGCAATTGTATTCAGCTAGATTTAGGTGCACACTGTGCAAAGGACACAGTACACTTAATGAAAATACTGCAGCTAGCACAATCACCTGCCTGCCTGTCAGTATATTATGAAGAAAATAACAGGAACGGATCTAGCTAAACTGAATACAGTGTGTGTATATATATATATATATATATATATATATATATACACACACAACACCTAGGATGCATATATATCCTCTACACACTGTAACTGCAGCTAACTGACTCGCCTCTCTTCATGTGGGT
This sequence comes from Rana muscosa, assembly GCA_029206835.1. Lineage (NCBI taxonomy): Eukaryota > Metazoa > Chordata > Amphibia > Anura > Ranidae > Rana > Rana muscosa. The sequence goes on from CM055122.1 coordinate 221,494,670, forward strand.
TTATTAAATGTAAAAGGTTTTACACTATGCGAGTTTATTCATTCTTTCATGTGGCGTGACTCCGACCGAGACCCTTATCCCTACATGCTGTTTGCGGTGCAGAGCTGAGGTGTTCATTGAGGTCTGCACTCCTATATGCTGTATGCTGTATGCTGTATAAGAAGATAAGGTGTTCCCTAAAGAACCCCAGGCTGGGTCATTAGCCTATGCTGTTTTTGATCTCCTGTCATAAGAGATCACGACCATTTGGTAAGCGGCAGTGTTTACTTATGGTGGAGGTGCTTTGCTATCATCACAATCTTTCAAGTATTTCGGAGCAAGTTTGGCACAGTGGATTTCCTTTATTATTTAATTAATTTGGACACTTCTTGTGGTATTTTTTTCATCTCTGTACACGGACTGAGTCTTATACAATGCACCATTCATTTTTAGTTCACTCTTTTTATAATATTATTTATGCGTGGTTTAGTGTTATCTCACATATAATCCAGTTTGGTTTAGCGCAACTTATTTTTTTATTATATTAGCTTGTGTTGTATATCACCTTTGTTGCTGCTTGCCCATTTTTAGTTAATTTTTGAATAGCGCAATTTTCTTTTTTCCATTTGCTTGTTCTTATACTCATTATTGCAGCTTTTCATTATTGGGGTCTTTACATTTAAGATCACTTTATTCATTTGTAACTTATTTCCATATATATCTATACTTACTTCAATGGATGTGTTTGAATTCAGAGCCACCCGTGTGGTTAACACGGATGGGGTTTTTGAATCCTTTAGGGAGGGAGATGGAGATTTGGGTGGCCTCTTTATGAGGCTAAAAAATCTTACCGTCTCCGAGATTCACACACAGTGGGACATAGCTTTTTTGGAGACATATATAAAACATCATATGGTACCTCGCAGTTTAAGGTGGGAGGTGTGTCCCCAGAAGGGAGAAGTGGACCTCGAGGGATGGTATAAATATTTCAATGAGGCGGGTTTGAATTTCCTTAAATTTTTAGGGGAGAGGAAAGCCAACAAACTCAAACGACTCGACGATGAGATTAAACTTATTAAAGAAAAAATTGCTCCCTTCATGTCAAGTGATGAATACAGTGAAAGATCAAAATATTTACTCAAATTACTTGAAAAAGAGAAGAAAGAGCAAAAAATCAAAAAGAAAAAGAAGTTTAATCGAGATATTGGCGATTATAACTCTAATACAGTCTTTGAGTGGCAAAAAAAATTGCTGGCCGAACAGTTGGCTGCAGTCGATCCTATTATGGATACTACTATACCAGCCACTGTTCCGCCACCTGTTAGACCTCAGGCTGTACCTAAACGTCGGGCCTCACCCAACAGAGGACGGGGCCGTTCACCGCTAAGAGGCCCCCCCCACTGGTGGGCAATTAAGTGGTAAATGCCCCTTTGTACCCTATGGAGGAAATACGGGAAGGGGTGGTGGTAATCACCAAGGCAACCCCCAACCCTCTTTTCATCCGCATGGACGAGGCCAATATCCTCAGGGTAATTCAGGCCCTTCACGAGGACAAGGGCGAAATTGGGCTTATGGCCCACCACCCCCTCTCCCCCAAAACCGGAGTTCCGGTAACAACAGTGGAGCGTATTATCAGGACCAACGACCATTGGTTCCATTCCAGTTTCGGGGTCAGGGTCGGCCTTATGGATATGGTGACAATCAGGTTGTTCACTGTGACACTGGCCCTGAATTGGATTACAATATTGCTACACAAAATAGCTTTTTTCCTTTAAGCGATTTGGGTAGTCTTGTTGACAACGTCTATCCTACAAGTTCTGGTGTCAACAGTAATGATGGACCAGGAAACAATCATTATGGCCCTAATTTTGCAGATTATCGTGAGTCTAATCAAAATGCCAACTATGGTAACCAAAACTGGGGTTTTCCCAAGGTCGGCCAAGGAATCAAAAGGGTGGTCGAACTAAGAGAGGAATTAGAGGGGGGAGGTACGCTCAGTCCAAAAAGACCAAGAACATAGTGGGGACTGGCATTTTCAATCTAAGTTCCCACCAGTTGTCGACTTCAGAACTGGCTGTTCTTGATAAAGGTTTGAAATACGCTCCACCTAGGAATATCAGTAAATTCCAAACTTATATGGACATCCATAAATATGTCCGTAAATTAAATATCCAGAGGTATATGGTTTCCAACCCAGTTTCATCTTCCAGGGTGGCTCCCTCTGGATATTTACATTCAGGCCTCACTAATGCCTCCGTGTTTAACCCGCCTGGACATCTTTCCCCTTCATTGAAGGTCTTTAGAGATTTAGCTTTAAAAGATCTGGACGAGATGCAAATTAAGTTGTTTAAAAGTAAAAAGGACATAGAATTGGGAATTGAATCTCTGTGTGCCAATAAAGATTTGGTCATCCGCCCCGCCGATAAGGGGGGCGGTATAGTGATTTTAGATAAAGAGGACTATATGCAGGAGATGTGTCGAATCTTGGGAGATACTACCACATATACCCCATTAACATCCAACCCTGGAGTGAGATATAAAAAGATCTTGGAGGAGATAGTTGGGAGGGGGTTCGACCAACATATTCTAAACAAAAAGGAGTTTGCGTTTTTGGTGCCTAAAGCGCCCAGGACTCCGATTATTTACTATTTACCAAAGGTCCATAAGAGTCTTACTTGCCCCCCGGGACGTGCCATCGTTAGTGGGATAGACTCTGTCACGTCCCGGGTGGGCAAGTATATAGACTTTTTTCTCTAACCTGTTGTACGTGGAATGCCATCTTATGTAAAGGACACCCGTCACGTCATCAACCTTCTGTCCACCTTTAAGCCGTGTGACAATTTGTGGTTGGTGACTGCAGACGTTACGTCACTGTACACGGTGATACCCCATCAGTTGGGTTTGTATGCAGTTGCTCATTTTTTGGATAAGGATTCAGGGCTGCCCTGGGAACAAATTGATTTTATTTTGGAGCTTTTGGAGTATGCGGCCACGCATAATTTTTTCTGGTTTAATGGCCAATTTTACAGACAGGACAGAGGGGTCGCCATGGGGGCTAAATATGCCCCCAGTCTGGCGAACCTCTTTATGGCCAAATGGGAGGAGGATGTCGTCTGTGTCCCTACTAGGCCGCAGATCGTTCTGTGGGCCAGGTACATAGACGACATCCTCCTCCTGTGGAAAGGCAGCAGGGAGGAGCTTTCAGCCTTTGTAGATTCATTAAATATTAATGATAGAGGTATTCATCTCAGCTATGAAGCAAGCCAGGAGAAAATTAACTTTTTAGACCTGACCATTTCTGTCGGTGTGGGTGGTTTTATCACTTCCACCTATTTTAAACCCACCGACAGAAATGCTTTCATCCCCAACAGTAGTTGCCATCATGCTTCGTGGCTCAGGTCTGTGCCTAAAAGCCAGTACCTGAGACTAAAGCGAAACTGTACAGAACATACAACTTTTCTGGAACAGGCACAGGTTCTGACGCAGAGATTTGTCGATAAGGGTTACTCTTTAGAATCCCTTTCTGGCACTCTTGAACATGTAAAAAATGTGGACAGAGCTGGTCTGTTGCAAGAAAGAGGTGATAGAACTAAAAAAGAAGGTTTTTGTAACCCTTTTATTACCAACTATTCCTGTCAGCACACTAAGGTTAAACACATAGTTAACAAACACTGGCATATTTTGAGGAATGATAGGGTGTTAAAGACCATCCTACCCGATAGGCCGCAGGTGGTTTTTTGGGGAGCCCCTTCCTTCAAGGACAAATTGGCTCCTAACATTTTAAATCCTCCAACTACAAGATCGATGTTTTTTCCTAACCTCACTGGTTATTACCAGTGTAGGAAATGCCAAGTTTGTTCTTTGAATGGGTGTACATCGAGGAGGACTATAAGTTTTAGTTCTACCTGTACCTCTAAGACTTATGACATTGAACCTTTCATTACGTGTTCCACATTGGGAGTAGTATACATGCTCCAATGTCCATGCGGCTTGCAATACGTGGGCAGAACCAAGCGCCCTCTGCAAGTACGTTTGAATGAACACATCAATAACATTAGGAGAGGATTTACAAAACACTCTGTGTCAAAACACTATCTTGCAGTGCATAATAGGGATCCCACCAATACCATATTTTTAGGTATTGATAAATATACCCCCCATTGGAGGGGTAGCCATCTAGTCAGGAGTATATCCAGACTAGAGATGGCATGGGTGCATAAACTAAAGAGTTATACCCCTTTCGGCCTAAATATAGAGGTGGATGTCAATTGCTTTACAGATAACTCTTGAGATCCCCCTCTCCTTTTTATGTTTCTTTTTTATTTTATGTTTGTGACCATTATAGGTTTTATAATTTAATTTATATTTAGTTTTAGGTTTATTCATCTATTCAATTTTAATGTGTATTTTTTGGTAGCGCAGTGGTGTTCCTGTGATCGCCATGGGTAAAAACAATTTGTTTAACAATATAGGTCACAAGCTGTCAATTTACTCTGTAAACTTGATGTGACTCACGAGGCGGCTGCAACAACTGTCTATCATATCTTTTCCATCAAGTAATTTGCCATTATTCAAGCCTTTCTGTAAAGGTTAATTCATTTTTACCTTTACAACTATCAGCCTAGATGATAAGACTGGTATTTGTTATGGCTGACAGTAGGGAGATATTTGGTGTGGAGGCCCTTAGTGGACCCCCACCATGCAGGAACCTGTAGTCTGGCCTACCCTTATAGGGACAGTATGGATATGTCCGTGCAGGTTGGCATCCATACACGCATCCCCTTTTTATTGATAATTAACCTTTCAGTGTTTCTGCCGTTGTAGGTGTAGTAGTGTGAATTTGGGGTTTTTCAGTTCTAATTTTTACACTACATGTTTTGCACGTCTTGCACGTTTGCTTCACATGCTAAGTGTTGTTTATATACGGTGGTATCTCTCAACAGTTTCCGTGCTAATTCCCAGATTGATCGTTTTATGTGTTTTCCACTTATTATGTTTTGCCCTTACTATTACAAAGCATTTAGTGGGTATGTGTACAAGTTTTTCCATCAGTCAAGATGGCGTTTTTAAGCGGCCGCCCGGGACTCACAGCGAGGCTGTATTTGTTTTGTACTATTCAAGCGGTGAATCAGAGCGCCGCCCGTATCCCGTGACCAAGTCCCTTTTGTGACGAAACGTAGGGAGGTACGACGTTCTGACGTCACCGTGTTTTATCACAGACCCGGAAGATACGGGCTGTTCTATCGAGGAGCCGGCCGGCTCGTTATTTATGCTGATATTAACTACATAACTGTAAGTGTCTCTTCATGTGGGTTTATTAAATGTAAAAGGTTTTACACTATGCGAGTTTATTCATTCTTTCATGTGGCGTGACTCCGACCAAGACCCTTATCCCTACATGCTGTTTGCGGTGCAGAGCTGAGGTGTTCATTGAGGTCTGCACTCCTATATGCTGTATGCTGTATGCTGTGTAAGAAGATAAGGTGTTCCCTAAAGAACCCCAGGCTGGGTCATTAGCTTATGCTGTTTTTGATCTCCTGTCATAAGAGATCATGACCATTTGGTAAGCGGCAGTGTTTACTTATGGTGGAGGTGCTTTGCTATCATCACAATCTTTCAAGTATTTCGGAGCAAGTTTGGCACAGTGGATTTCCTTTATTATTTAATTAATTTGGACACTTCTTGTGGTATTTTTTTTCATCTCTGTACACGGACTGAGTCTTATACAATGCACCATTAATTTTTAGTTCACTCTTTTTATAATATTATTTATGCGTGGTTTAGTGTTATCTCACATATAATCCAGTTTGGTTTAGCGCAACTTATTTTTTTATTATATTAGCTTGTGTTGTATACCACCTTTGTTGCTGCTTGCCCATTTTTAGTTAATTTTTGAATAGCGCAATTTTCTTTTTTCCATTAACTGACTCGCCTGCCTGCTCTATCTAACTCAAATGAAATGACACTATCTCTCTCTCTCTCTCTGTGTCTTTCTTTCACCGCCGCCGCAACACACTACACAAGGCCGCCACGCAAGCGGCCTTATATAGTGTGGGGCGTGTACTAAATCCCCTGAGACATAATTGGCCAAAGCCACCCTGGCTTTGGCCAATTATGGCTCTCCGTTCTTACTGCGCTGTGATTGGCCAAAGCATGCGGGTTATAGTGCATGCTTGGCCAATCATCAGCCAGCAATGCACTGCGATGCCGCAGTGAGTTATGAGCCGTGACGCGCCACTCGAATTTGGCGCGAACGCCCCATAATGTTCGAAATTCGATGAACGGTCGAACAGCCGATGTTCGAGATGAACATTAGTTCGACTCAAACTCGAAGCTCGTCCCTACTCCCTGCCTGTGGTATGAGTATGAGAACACCAGCAATTGTATTCCGGTAGCTTTGGGTGCACACTGTGCAAAGGACACAGTACACTAACTGAAAATACTGCAGCTCCCTGCCTGTGGTATTAATATGAGAACACCAGCAATTGTATTAAGGTAGCTTTAGGTGCACACTGTGCAAAGGACACAGTACACTAACTGAAAATACTGCAGCTTCCTGCCTGTGGTATTAATATGAGAACACCAGCAATTGTATTCAGGTAGTTTTAAATGCACACTGTGCAAAGGACACAGTACACTAACTGAAAATACCGCAGCTTCCTGCCTGTGGTATGAGTATGAGAACTGTCAGGAAAGGCTTCACCCGCTGGTGGTGCTGCTGGTCCTTTGGACTGCAGTGCTAGTGTCTGCCAGCAGGTGTCCTCCTGCAGCCAATACCTCTGTTGGAGGATCTCACCTGCTGGTGGTAACACGCGATACATGGACTGCAGTACCGGCATCCACCAGCGGGGGTATTCTGGCAGTGTGGGACAGGCAGCACTTCCTGTGGTCAACTGTGACCTGAAGCCTGATTACAAGACTTCTTTATATACCCGGCAAGTGCAAACACTCGTTGCCCTGGTATCTCTCTCCCTGACCTAGGACCTGTGAACCTGTATCCGACCCGATCCCTAACCTGCACCCTGCTCGACCCGATCCCTACCTGGAACCTGCATCCTGCTTTACCCGATCCTACCTGATCCCTACCTTGTGCCCATCCTGCAGCTTTCCCTACTGTTACCCGGATCCCTGCTCTGCAGCCTATCCATCCGTCCCCTCCCTGTTCCTGCTTCCTCCCATCCATACCCATCTGCTTGATTCCTAGACATGTGCAAAAGGAAAAAATTAGTTTAGTTTCGTTTCGTTTTAATTCGTTAATTAATTAATTTCGTTTAGTTAGATTCGTTAAATTTGTTAAATTCGTTTTCGGATTTCGTTTTGTTTTCGACCGAATTCGAAAATCGGTTGCATTCGAAAATATTTCAACTGAATTCGAAAATATTTCTACCGGATTCTAAATTATTTCAACATGATTCGAAATTATTTCAACCGCATTTGAAACTATTTCAACCGGATTCGAAAATATTTTGCGACCCGACTTTAGGTCCACGTATCTCAGGGTCACTTAGTAATAGAAACCCCAAATTTGGAGATGTTATAGTGCTAGTTCTACTGTGTCTGCATATTAAATTTGGGGTTTCTAGCTACAAGTGGCCCCGAGATATGTGGCCCAAAATTCGGGTCGCAAAATGTCATTCTCTGCTGCAGAAAAGTGTTTGACATTTTGCGACCCGATTTTGGGTCCACGTTTCTCGGGGTCACTTAGTGATAGAAACCCCAAAATTGGTATGCAAACACAGGAGAACTAGCACTACAACATCCCCAAATTTGGGGTTTCTATCGCCAACTAACCCCGAGATACGTGGACCCAAAGTCGGGTCGCAAAATATTTTTGAATCCGGTTGAAATAGTTTCAAATGCGGTTGAAATAGTTTTAAATGCGGTTGAAATAATTTCGAATCATGTTGATACTATTTAAAGCAGATTCGAAAATATTTTGCGACCCGACTTTGAAAAAAAAATGAAATTGATTCTAACAGTCTGCAGGAGATCTGCAAAAAAAAAAAGAAGTGAAATGGCTGTTAATAGTCTACAGGAGATCTGCTAAAAAATAAAATAAATGCTAATAGTCTGCAGGAGATCTTAGGTAAAAAATAGTAATCTGCAAAAAAAATTAAACATGAAATAGATAGTATCTATATTCTATTCTATTCTATTGTTTTTCTAGTGTATTCTCTATTTCTATTCTAATCTATTCTTTCCAAAGTTAAAATTAATTAATTACATTTTTTTTAATTCCTACTGTTCGAAATTAAAATGTATTCTATTCGAAATTCGAATTTCATAAGATGGTTGCATATTCTTTCTATTTTATTCTATTAAATTATATTTTTTTTCTATTCTGTTCTAATCTTTTCTATTTGAATTATAAATTTTGAAAGATGGTTAGTTACTTACTTATATACATCTGTCACATAAAAAAAAGATGTGAAATGGCTGTCATGGATGTCGATCGCAAGGCAAGTACATATGCTGTATGTCATTGTCCGAGTGCCACGTGACCGGCCACGAGTGCCACGTGACCAAGTTGTGGATTGTCCACTTGCCACGTCACCTGCCACAAGTTATGGGGTTCCTAGCACCAAGTTACCCCCAGATATGGGCGATCTGTCAAGTGCTTTTCTGCAGCAGAGAATTAAATTTTGTGACCCGACTTTGAGGCCACGTATCTCGGGGCCACTTATAGCTAGAAATTCCAAAATATTTGGTATGCAAACACATTACAACTGGCACTACAGTAACCCCAAATTTGGGGTTTCTATCACCAAGTAACCCCGTTGTAATGCTAGTTCTACTGTGTTTGCATACCAAATTTGGGGTTTCTAGCTATAAGTGGCCCCGAGATACGTGGCCCCAAAGTCAGGTCACAAAATGTCATTCTCTGCTGCAGAAAATTACTTGACATATCGCCCATATCTGGGGGTCACTTGGTGCTAGGAACCCCATAACTTGTGGCAGGTGACGTGGCAAGTAGACAATCCACAACTAGGTCACGTGGCAGGTCACGTGGCACTCGTGGCCATTCACGTGGCACTCGTGGCAGGTCACGTGGCACTCGTGGCCGGTGTCGTGGCACTCGTGGCAGGTGTTGTGGTAAGTGGACAATGACATACAGCATATGTACTTGCCTTGCGATCGACATCCGTGACAGCCATTTCACATCTTTTTTTTTATGTGACAGATGTATATAAGTAAGTAAATAACCTTCTTCCAAAATTTATAATTCAAATAGAAAAGATTAGAACAGAATAGAAAAAAAATATAATTTAGAAGAATAAAATAGAAAGAATATACAACCATCTTCTGAAATTCGAATTTCGAATAGAATAAATTTGAATTTCGAATAGTATGAATTCAAATTTTTTAATTAATTAATTAATTTTAACTTTGGATAGAAAAGATTATAATAAAATAGAAAATAGACTAGAAAAACAATAACCCCAAATTTGGGGTTTCTATCACCAAGTAACCCCGAGATACATGGACCCAAATTCGGGTCACAAAATATTTTCTAATCCGGTTGAAATAGTTTCAAATGCAGTTGAAATAATTTCGAATCATGTTGATACTATTTCAACCGGATTCGAAAATATTTTGCGACCCGACTTTGGGTCCATGTATTTTGGGGTTACTTGGTGATAGAAACCCAAAATTTGGAGATGTTGTAGTGCTAGTTCTACTGTGTTTGCATACCAAATTTGGGGTTTCTAGCTACAAGTGGCCCCGAGATATGTGGCCCCAAAATCGGGTCGCAAAATGTCATTCTCTGCTCCAGTAAAGTGCTTGACATTTTGCGACCCGACTTTGGGTCCACGTATCTCGGGGTCACTTAGTTATAGAAACCCCATATTTGGTATGCAAACACAGAAGAACTAGCACTACAACATCTCCAAATTTGGGGTTTCTATCACCAAGTAACCCCGAGATACATGGACCCAAAGTCGGGTCAAAAATATTTTTAGATTCGAAAAAATTCGGATTCGGTTAAATTCGTTAGTATTGTAATTCGGTAATTCGGATGCATCCGAATGTCCGAATAATGAAAAATTCGTCCGAATTTCGATTCGGAACGAAACGAAATGCACATGTCTATTGATTCCCTTGTGTATGACCTCGGCCTGGCTTCCACTACGATTCTGGTATTTCCCATACTTGTATATACTGTTTGTAGTCACTGTTGATTTATTGCACTGCATTCTATTGGTTGTTGTATGTTGGTCACTCACCATAATAAACTATATGTTTTCACCTACACCCGTTTGGTTTCCTTTTATGAGGTCACACAGTCTGGTCAATTAACAATCCTTGACAGTATACCAGGGCCATTCCTGATCAGACGTGACTTAATTGAGGAACCATCCTGTGGTGTGTTTGGCTGATATGGATCACGATGAGATCCTGTACTATTCTCTGCTGGCGTCAGAGGATGGTGAATATTGTCGCCAGATGTTAAAGGGATGGACGAGTGACCAACTGAGGGAAATGATCCGATCAGCTAATTTCTGGGTGGATCAGGGTTACATGCAGCCTGAGGATGTACTGCCGCTGACCCGGTTATGTGTAGAACCAGCCCTGTCATTTGTTCCCGAAGGAAGGGATGACTTCTCTCCCCCTTTCAGTAGTGATCAGGTTGAGTCCCTGGTTTGGCTATTAGAGGATGATCCAGCTTTTTTTGATGAGCATTATTCCCTCTGTTCCCAGCAGGTATTATCTGAATGTGTTAGTTCTGTGCAGTGTCTGATTAGACAGGGTGTGTGCGAATCAGCTTTTGTTCAGCCTTTGCTGCAGGCATGGTCGGATCTCCTCCCGAATTCAGCCAAGCCACAACATCCCGGCCCCTCCATCAAACACCTGCCTTCCCAAGGATATATCCGTCCATTGCCTATGGCAACCCCAGCTACCGTCCAGTGTGTTCAGCCCCCCAAATACTACTACCCCGTCTCTACCTGTTGCACCTACCCTGCCTTCAATCCACCTGCTTCTTCCCTCCTATCCGTAGCCAATCCACAAGAACCTGCTCCAGCCATTGTCCCTGCACCTCTGTCATTGTCTTCCATTTGTCCAATCCCAACCTTTTCATATATTCCCCCCGTTACTTGCAAACCTGCAGCGACTAAATCTAAGAAAAAGCGGAAGTACTTCCCAACCCACACAATCCAACCTACCTCCACACCCACCAACCTGCTCCAGCCTGCAGTTCCCGAACCAGCCTTCCAGCCTGCAGTTCCCGAGCCAGCCTTCCAGCCTGCGCCTCCCAAGCCAGCCTTCCAGCCTGCGGCTCCCAAGCAAGCCTTCCAGCCTGCAGTTCCCGAGCCAGCCTTCCAGCCTGCAATTCCCGAGCCAGCCTTCCAGCCTGCAGTTCTCGAGCCAGCCTTCCAGCCTGCAGTTCTTAAACCAGCCTTCCAGTCTGCAGTTCTCAAGCCAGCCTTCCAGCCTGCAGTCCCAGAGCCAGCCTTCAAGCCAGCCTTCCAGCCTGCGGTTCTCGAGCCAGCCTTCCAGCCTGCGGTTCCCGAACCAGCCTTCCCGCCTGCAGTTCTCGAGTCAGCCTTCCAGCCTGCGCTTCCCAAGCCAGCCTTCCAGCCTGCGGTTCTCGAACCAGCCTTCCAGCCTGCAGTTCTCGAACCAGCCTTCCAGCCTGCGGCTCCCAAGCCAGCCTTCCAGCCTGCAGTTCCCGAGCCAGCCTTCCAGCCTGCAATTCCCGAGCCAGCCTTCCAGCCTGCAGTTCTCAAGCCAGCCTTCCAGCCTGCAGTTCTCGAGCCAGCCTTCCAGCCTGCAGTTCTCGAGCCAGCCTTCCAGCCTGCGGTTCTCGAGCCAGCCTTCCAGCCTGCGGTTCCCGAGCCAGCCTTCCAGCCTGCGGTTCTCGAGCCAGCCTTCCAGCCTGCAGTTCTCGAACCAGCCTTCCAGCCTGCAGTTCCTGTACCAGCCTGCCAGCCTGAAGACCCTGTACCAGCCTGCCAGCCTAAAGACCCTGTACCAGCCTGCCAGCCTGAAGACCCTGTACCAGCCTGCCAGCCTGAAGACCCTGTACCAGCCTGCCAGCCTGAAGACCCTGTGCCAGCCTGCCAGCTTGAAGTTCATGTACCTGCCTTCCAAACTGAAGTCCTGATGACAGTGTCCCAGTCGGAAGATCCGGTGCCCGTTTCCCGGCCTGTGGTTGTGGTGCCTGTTTCCCGGCCTGAGATTGTGGTACCCGTTTCCCGGCCTGAGGTTGTGGTGCCCGCTGCGGTGCCCGTTTCTCGGCTTGAGGTTGTGGTGCCGTTTCCCGGCTTGAGGTTTTGGTGCCCGTTTCCTGTCTTGAGGTTGTGGTGCCCGTTTCCCGGCTTGAGGGTATGATGCCCGTGTCCCAGTCGGTGGAGCCTACTACCCAGTCTGACATGTTCCTGTCTGCTGCCCAGCTCGATGACCCGGAGCCTGCTGTCCAGCTCAATGACCCGGAGCCTGCTGCCCAGCTCGATGACCCGGAGCCTGCTGCCCAGCTCGATGACCCGGAGCCTGCTGCCCAGCTCGATGACCCGGAGCCTGCTGCCCAGCTCGATGTGTTCCTGTCTGCCGCCCAGCTCGATGACCCAGAGCTTGCTGCCCAGCCTGAGATGATCCCGTCTGCTGCCCAGCCTGAGATGTGCCCGTCTGCTGCCCAGCCTGAGATGATCCCATCTGCTGCCCAGCCTGAGATGATCCCGTCTGCTGCCCAGCCTGAGATGATCCCGTCTGCTGCCCAGCCTGAGATGATCCCGTCTGCTGCCCAGCCTGAGATGATCCCATCTGCTGCCCAGCCTGAGATGATCCCGTCTGCTGCCCAGCCTGAGATGTTCCCGTCTGCTGCCCAGCCTGAGATGATCCCGTCTGCTGCCCAGCCTGAGATGATCCCGTCTGCTGCCCAGCCTGAGATGATCCCGTCTGCTGCCCAGCCTGAGATGATCCCGTCTGCTGCCCAGCCTGAGATGATCCCGTCTGCTGCCCAGCCTGAGATGTTCCCGTCTGCTGCCCAGCCTGAGATGATCCCGTCTGCTGCCCAGCCTGAGATGATCCCGTCTGCTGCCCAGCCTGAGATGATCCCGTCTGCTGCCCAGCCTGAGGTGTTCCCATCTGCTGCCCAGCCTGAGGTGTTCCCGTCTGCTGCCCAGCCTGAGGTGTTCCCGTCTGCTGCCCAGCCTGAGGTGTTCCCGTCTGCTGCCCAGCCTGAGGTGTTCCCGTCTGCTGCCCAGCCTGAGGTGTTCCCGTCTGCTGCCCAGCCTGAGATGATCCCGTCTGCTGCCCAGCCTGAGATGATCCTGTCTGCTGCCCAGCCTGAGATGATCCCGTCTGCTGCCCAGCCTGAGGTGTTCCTGTCTGCTGCCCAGCCTGAGGTGTTCCTGTCTGCTGCCTAGCCTGAGGTGTTCCTGTCTGCTGCCCAGCCTGAGGTGTTCCTGTCTGCTGCCCAGCCTGAGGTGTTCCTGTCTGCTTCCCAGCCTGAGGTGTTCCTGTCTGCTGCCCAGCCTGAGGTGTTCCTGTCTGCTGCCCAGCCTGAGGTGTTCCTGTCTGCTGCCCAGCCTGAGGTGTTCCTGTCTGCTGCCCAGCCTGAGGTGTTCCTGTCTGCTGCCCAGCTTGAGGTGTTCCTGTCTGCTTCCCAGCCTGAGGTGTTTCTGTCTGCTGCCCAGCCTGGTGTGCCCCTGTCCGTTGCCCAGCTTGATGTGACTATTTCCTGCCCGGATGTGCCTACTGTTTGCCCGGATGTGCCCGCTGTCTGCCCGGATGGGACCTTGCCTGTTGCCCAGCTTGTTGCTATGAACTTTCCCCAGCGGCAGGTCGTGGGAGCGTCTGGAGGCCGCTCCTTTGAGGGGGGGTACTGTCAGGAAAGGCTTCACCCGCTGGTGGTGCTGCTGGTCCTTTGGATTGCAGTGCTAGTGTCCGCCAGCAGGTGTCCTCCTGCAGCCAATACCTCTGTTGGATGATCTCACCTGCTGGTGGTAACACACGATACATGGACTGCAGTACCGGCATCCACCAGGGGGGGTATTCTGGCAGTGTGGGACAGGCAGCACTTCCTGTGGTCAGCTGTGACCTGAAGCCTGATTACAAGACTTCTTTATATACCCGGCAAGTGCAAACACTCGTTGCCCTGGTATCTCTCTCCCTGACCTAGGACCTGTGACCCTGTCTTGAGCCTGTATCCGACCCGATCCCTAACCTGCACCCTGCTCGACCCGATCCCTACCTGGAACCTGCATCCTGCTTTACCCGATCCTACCTTGTGCCCATCCTGCAGCTTTCCCTTCTGTTACCCGGATCCCTGCTCTGCAGCCTATCCATCCGTCCCCTCCCTGTTCCTGCTTCCTCCCATCCATACCCATCTGCTTGATTCCCTTGTGTATGACCTCGGCCTGGCTTCCACTACGATTCTGGTATTTCCCATACTTTGTATATACTGTTTGTAGTCACTGTTGATTTATTGCACTGCGTTCTATTGGTTGTTGTATGTTGGTCACTCACCATAATAAATTATATGTTTTCACCTACACCCGTTTTGGTTTCCTTTTATGAGGTCACACAGTCTGGTCAATTAACAATCCTTGACAAGAACACCAGCAATTGATTTCATGGAAACTTTAGATGCACTCTGTGCAAAGGACACAGTACACTAACTGAAAATACTTGCAGCTCCCAGCCTGTGGTAATAATATGAGAACACCAGCAATTGTATTCAGGTAGCTTTAGGTGCACACTGTGCAAAGGACACAGTACACTAACTGAAAATACTTGCAGCTCCCTGCCTGTGGTATTAATATGAGAACACCAGCAATTGTATTCAGGTATCTTTAGATGCACACTGTGCAAAGGACACAGTACACTAACTGGAAATACTGCAGCTCCTTGCCTGTGGTATTAATATGAGAACACCAGCAATTGTATTAGGGTAGCTTTAGATGCACACTGTGCGAAGGACACAGTACACTAACTGAAAATACTTGCAGCTCCCTGCCTGTGGTATGAAAATGAGAACACCAGCAATTGTATTCAGGTAGCTTTAGATGCACATTGTGCAAAGGATACAGTACACTAACTGAAAATACTTGCAGCTCCCTGCCTGTGGTATTAATATGAGAACACCAGCAATTGTATTACGGTAGCTTTAGATGCACACTGTGCAAAGGACACAGTACACTAACTGAAAATACTTGCAGCTCCCTGCCTGTGGTATGAAAATGAGAACACCAGCAATTGTATTCAGGTAGCTTTAGGTGCACACTGTGCAAAGGACACAGTACACTAACTGAAAATTCTGCAGCTACCACAATCGCCTGCCTGTCAGTATATTATGAAGAGAATAACAGGAATGGATCTAGCTAAACTGAATACAGTGTATATATATATATATATTTATACAACACCTGGGATGCATATATATCCTCTACACACTGTAACTGCAGCTAACTGACTCGCCTGCCTGCTCTATCTCCACCTTTCATGAACCTATAAAAAAGTTGGATCTGTCCAGATATGTTCACTGTGCGCGCACGTGCATGCATTTTTCGTTTTCACTAGATAGACTTGTAGCACCCTCTAGGGTGCTAGAAGTGTAGTGGCTAGCTTTTTGTTACAATGTGTAAATGTGTGTTTTGATCTGGGTTGGGAGTGACCCAGGGCAGAGCTGGGTGACTCACAGGCAGCATCATCAACACCTCCCACTTCTTTCCAGAATGTTCTGGTGTCTTCTGGAAAGGAAGGAAGAGAGGAAAGGTGGATCTGCCTGGGGTATTCTGAGGAGCACTGACCAATCTCCAACTTGGATTGGCAGGGGGAAGGCCTCCTTAAATACCCAGGGTCAGCCCAGCTGGGGAGGAGTTGTTCGGGAGGAAGCTGGAGATGGAGTGCTAGACTGTCATGGCCTTTGATGGAGCTCCCCAGTCTGGGGGGGATAACCTGGGGCCTGGGCTCAGGTGCAGACAGGACCCTCTTACAACCCACAGAGGTGTCCTGGACAGGAGGCACAGGAGGAGCAAGAGAGGACAGCGGGAGAGAGCACTGCTGGGCAAGTCTCCAGGGAGGAACAACAAGTCGCAGCCAAGAGGGCTGGTGAGTGACACACAGTCAGGAGAAAACTGGGGAGGCATGCCTGAGAAGACTGGGAGATTGCAGTCTGGCATGGGTGTAGAGCCAGTGGAGTGGACTGTGCTGGCACAGGCAGTGGAGAGGGGCAGCTGCAGCCAGGAGGGGTGACAGTGCCTGAAGAATTGTACTGGTAGCAGTAGCCACGTGGACAGCTAGCACCAAGGACTACCGTATCTTTGCTACACCATAGGGGTCCGTGCTCCCTGCCTGGAAAGGGCATTTGCCAAGGCCTGGCTGAGCCAGTGTCAGGTTTAAAACTCAGTGCTAGCTGGTCCGGGAAGTGCAAGTAAATGATGTGCTGGAGGTTTTGAAGAGAGATAGTCTGCAAGCAAGTGATGTACTGGAGAAAAGATAGGAGGCGTATATACTGGATTTTGATATAGTCTCAAGTCCCTGAATTGTCTAATAATCAACTGGGCATGTCATAATTTTCCTATGCCCATCCAAGTTTATTCTCCTCAAAAAAAACATACAAACAAGTGCAAGGCCTGTTTCATGCCTTTGGATGCTTGAAAAGTGTGTGCCTGGCTGGGCAGGGTGACAGATAGACTACAACACTCAGCAGCCCTTACGAGGGTACCGCTACAGACTCAAAGCCCGTTATTTGTTATTACCATTAGTTAACAAATTTACTTTAAGTCTGAAAACACAAGTTTAGAGGAACATTTATCATAGGATTATTATCTCATTAACAACACGCCTCAGAAAATCGTGCACCATTTTTAACTAATATATTTCATTTTAATTCATTTAAAATTGCTCACATTAGTTATTAGGATTACTCTTGATAGATTGTAACAGCATTTCCTGCCAAGGTACATTATGTTCCTTTGTGAAAATGGTAAGATGATCCAAACTATGGATTCATCTCTTTAGCTTGTTAATCATTTGTTGTTTTTTTTAAGCTTTGTTGTCAAATTTGGTACTTGGCATATTTGTGCAAAGTAAAATGTGTTGACTTAACAGCTTATAATTAATAGAACAGACATGCAGGCTCCTCTCTCATGCATTCCTGTGTATGGGTGGTAACAAGACTGGGCTGGCCTCTTCTATTAGACCCCTTTCACACTGGGGCGCAAAGCGCCCTGAAACAGCCGCTGCTGTCTCTCCAGTGTGAAAGCCCCGAGCAGCAGCATCTTTGGAGCGGTGAAGGAGCGGTGTGTATACCGCTCCTCCACTGCTCCTGCCCATTAAAATCAATGGGCACCACGGCTATACCGCCGGCAAAGCGCCTCTGCAGAGGCATTTTGCGGTGGTTTTAACCCTTTCTCTGCCGCTAGCGGGGGGGGTAAAAGCACCCCGCTAGCGGCCGAATAGCGCAGGGACTATAAGAGGAACTATAAGGATTAGAATTAAAATAAAACACAAAGGGAGGAGGGGGTCACATTAGAGGTGCAGAAGATACAGAGAAGTCATGTATTCAGAAATGTAAATTTAGAAATTCAAGTTAAATAATAATACAGAAGGATGTAAGAGAAATTCCCCTGGAAATGGATGGGAGAAGGAAGGGTTAGGAGATAGGTGAGGTGACAAAAAAAGAGGAGTAGAATGGGGCTGTACTAGAGGGTCAAATAAGGTAAGAATGAACTGGAGGGGTGGGGGGGAGCTCAGCCACTTATACCATTGTAGACCAATACCCCCAACTTCGGCATCTACGGGAAAATTAAATTTCTAAGTAGGAGCCGTTTAATAGTCCCTAGACCCTTTTTCCCTAGGTTTTTTTTTTTTTGGACCTCTGTGTTAGTTAGCCTCTAGGTTGGATGATGGACACAATACAGATTACGTCACTAAATGCTAGGGGGCTTAATATCCCCAAAAAGCGTAAGATGCTATTGAATGAGTTAAAACACTTAAAGACCGATGTAGGATTTATACAGGAGACTCACTTTAAGGAAGGTATCTTCCCCTATCTCCAAAATAGATATTTCCCAAACGTATATCAAGCTTCGAATCAAGAAGCTAAAACTAATGGAGTAGCGATTCTAATTTCAAATAGAATACCATGGACACTCACAGATAAATGTTTGGACTCTGGGGGAGGATATCTTTTTCTTAAAGGTGCTATAGGTCGGGGAGAAGGTAACTCTAGCCACTATGTATGTACCAAACGTACACCAAGATAATTTTATGGCTAAAGTACTTTTAAAATTTACGGAGTTTAAGGAGGGAAAGTTGATATGATATGAGATTTAAATATCCCCCTAGACCCAAAAGTAGATACATCCGAGGGGACCTCATCATTATCCAGTGGAACTAGAAGACGTATCTTGCAGAAACTACATGAACTTCAATTGGTAGATGGGTGGCGTATTATGCATCCAGAGGAGAGAGACTATACTCACATTTCGAATCCTCACCAAAAATACTCTCTAATAGATGTTTTTCTGCTACCCCATGAATTACTTCAGTCGGTACAAGATATATCAATAGGAAATATAACATGGACAGACCATGCACCAGTTACGATGGAGTTAACTTTAGGGGGGGACCCAACCAACAGATTGTAGATGGCGCTTAAATTAAAGCTTATTACAGATCCCCCAAATAACAGACCTTATCAATGAAATTAAGTGGTATTTCCAGATAAATGACAATGAAGAGAGTGACCCGGGTATAGTATGGGAGGCCCATAAAGCAGAAATGCGAGGTATTTTAATCAAACATGGATCCCTAGTGAAAAAGGCTAGAGAGGAACAAATAAAAGATTTATTAGAAAAGTTACAGGAACTTGAGACACAACACAAAAAAATAACATAAATCAATGTAGGAATAGAATTAGCACATTTGAGAAGACAAATAGCTGACCTCCTTCGATATAAGGCCGAAGCGACTCTACAGTACGGGAGGAGGATAGAGTATGACTCGGGAGACAAATGTGGTTAAATTTTAGCAAAAAAACTAAAAAAACAACAGACACGGTCATATATACCAATGATTAAAACAAAAGCAGACCAAAAACACTCACTTACAAAAGAAATAGCGCAAGAATTTGGGGAATATTATTCGTCATTATATAATTTGCCAGAGACATCGGTCTCCCCTCTGTCCCTTGAGAAATACGTGTCCTCCTCACGACTGTCTAGATTACCATCGCCAGTTCGAAGGGAAGTAGAGAGGCCAATTACTATAGAGGAAGTGCAAACAATAATGAAAACAATAAAACATGGTAAAGCACCAGGCCCGGACGGGTTAACCATACAATATTACAAACGTTTTATTACAGATCTGGGGCCATATATAGTAAGGTGTTTAATGAAGTTGGACAAACAATAATGCTACCGTCGGAGACTGTAACAGCGCATATCACAGTCATTCCAAAAGAGGGGAAGGATCCAGTGAGCTGTAGTAGCTATAGACCAATATCCTTGTTAAATGTGGATTTAAAAATCTTGACAAAGATTTTAGCATCCCGTATACAAACTCATCTCTCAGAAATAGTACATCTTGACCAGATAGGATTTATTCCGACAAGAGAGGCAAGAGACAGCACTATAAAAGTATTAAACCTGATCAATAGGGTAAATCATAAGAAGATACGAGTGTTTTTTTAAACACGGATGCAGAAAAAGCATTCGACAGAGTAAACTGGAAATTCATGCTGGAGGTCTTAAAACAGATGGGATGATCCAATGGATAGCAGGAGTATATACGGGTCCTCGTGCACTGGTAAAAGCAAATGGGATTTATTCCAGGCCCTTTACTATCACAAATGGAACCCGGCAGGGCTTTCCACTGTCGCCCCTTTTATTTGCCTTAACATTAGAACCACTCTTAAATAAGATCAGACAGAACCCGGATATTGCGGGGATTGATGTGGGGGGAAAGGAATATAAAGTATCAGCATATGCGGACGATATGCTCTTCCACTAGCAAGACCACAAATTTTGTTTAATTAATTTAATGAAAGAAGTAGAATTATAAGGGACTATGTCAAACTTAAAAATAAACTATGGTAAGTCAGAGGCGATGGGGGTGGCACTTCTAGATCCCATCAAAAGTGGACTAAAATATAGCTTCAAGTTTAGATGGACAACTAAAGCATTGAATTATTTAGGAACACGAATGCCCCCAAACCATTTGCCAAATGGGAGCGTGATTTAGGCCAAACTTTCTCTCCAGCACTATGCCAGAATATTATAGATCTGTCTTTAAAATCTTCAAGGTGTACGAAAATGCAGGAATCAAATTATAAAATTTTAACACGTTGTTATTATACGCCATCGGCCTTGAACAAATTTTTTCCAGAAACATCTGACAGGTGCTGGAGAGGATGTGATGAAAAAGGGACAATGTTACATATTTTCTGGGCATGCCCAGAAATTAGACAATTCTGGCAAATTGTACAGAGAATCACTCAAATATTCACAGAACACCAAATTGAAGAAGACCCAGCCTTCTTCTTGTTACACCACACACATATTCCACTGAAAAAATATACAAATTCAGTCCTGTGCCACCTAATAAATGCGGCAAAAAGTTGTATAGCGAGGAAATGGAAAGACCCTAATCCCCCTATGATCTCAATGTGGCTAAACAAAGTCAGAAGGGTGGGAATAATGGAGAAACTTCTACCTATAACGTTGGAGGGAAAAAAACAAACACAAGAAATATGGGCACCATGGGAGCAATTTGTAAAAACAGAAGAAGAAGAAGGGAAAAAGTTATTAGGAGAGTAAAGATAAAAATTAGGCTGACAGGTAAAAAGAGTAAGAAGGAGCTTTACGAGAGGATACACGTCCAGAATAGGGGGGAGGAAAGGATAGAAAAGAAGAGATACATTTATTTTAATTATTTTTTTTTGTCCGTTTGTTTGTTTTGTGGGTTTTGATGTTTGTCGAATGTTCTCCTGCAAAAAGTAGGGATAAAGAAGGGAGGAAACTGGGGTCGAGGGTAAGGGAGGGGGGAGGATAGGGGAAATAGGAAAGGGCAACAGGGATAAGGGAAGTAGGAGATGATGAGGGAGAGAAAAGGAAAAAAGAAGAGGAGTAATAGGAAGAAGAGGCCAGAAGAAGATAGTAAAATAATGAAAGTGAAAAAAAAATGGTTTAAATAAGGTTTTCTTTATATGCTCTCTCTAATTGACAATGTTATATCTGTATACCCTGCTTCAAGAAAATAAAGAATTTAAAAAAAAAAAATATATATATATATATATATATATAGAAAGTAAAAATGTATATAGCATATACAATTGCTAGACAAGCCATGTTGTAATTTAATTTTATGAGAATTACCTTATGATTTCAATCTACAATCTGTTATTTCATGGAAAATTCAAAGCAATACGGCAACTTGGGGGTCTTCTGTACACTGTACATTTTCAGAAGTCTGCAATAGAATGTCAAATATTAGGGACCCTAGGCATAGGTTTTTCAGTTATGATGAGATACTCCCCAAAGGCTAAATACTTCTAAAGGGATGCAGTGTGCAATCAGTCTGGAGAAACAAACAGTTATTTATTTAGAGCCATCAAAGGTTTGGATTCGCTACAAAGTTTAGTAAAATCCCTGAAATGTGGATTGGTCACAAAGAAGGGATTGTTTTTTTTTTCAACAAAAGGGAATTACCCTTTAACCTCCCTGGCGGTATTCCCGAGTGTGGCTCGGGGTGAATTTTCAGTACCAAAAGCAGTAACCCCGAGCCACACTCGGGATCGCATTGCAGGATCCATGTACAGGTTACTTACCTTGTCCCCTGGATCCTGCGATGTCTCCCCGCTGTGTCTGCAAGCTGTGTGTCCTCCGCTCGATTCACAGTGCCGAGTGCCAAGCTCCGTTCCCTGCGAGCGTTGCGACGCATGGGGGCGGAGTTCGGCGCCAAATTCTAAAAGTGAAAAACACAGTATACATACAGTACATTGTAATCTTACAGATTGCAGTACTGTATCAAATAACTACACATCCCCTTTGTCCCTAGTGGTCTGTCCAGTGCCCTGCATCCAGTTTTATATTATAAATACTGTTCTTTCTGCCTGGAAACTGGAGATTGTCCATAGCAACAAAAAAGTGTCCCTTTATGTCAAAAGTGGTTTTAGACCAGCTAGAAAACAGCGATAATAAATTAGAATCACTTGCAGGATTGAGCGATAGTGATTTGTGGGGAAATTCGTCATCAAACACTAAATCTAATTAAAGCGACAATTCTGCAACTGAGCAAATTTCAGTGTTTTTGATTTGATTACATTATTGAATAATTGTTATTATTATTATTTGTTATAATTATTTATAGTTATTTATTATATTATAATTTTTGATTTAGTGTTTCAAACTTTATCATACCCGGGATGTCTACTAGACTCTTGTTTGGACAGATTTAAGTGAGTTATTCCTAAGAATTACAGGCCTACAATATAAAACGCCAAATTTCCATGCAAAATAATGGTACCGCTTTCAGCATCAAAAATCTAACATAATCATTCTGCCAGGGAGGTTAAAGTGTATGTAAACCCAAATACTAAGGTTGTGTTAATAGCTTCCTTTTTACATCCCTTTTAGCCATGTAAGCTGTTTTATCTTGGTTTGAGTGGATGCTTAAAGTGGAGTTCCACCCTGATTTTTGTTTTGCCCAAAAATCTAAAAAAAAAATAGAAAAAAAAAATTCAACTCACCAGAAAGGGCGGTTGCTATGCAGAACTAGCTCTTCTGCCTCTTCCTCCACCGCGGTGGTCTTCTTCCTCGTCCTCTGTCGCGGTGTCTTCTGGTGAATGGGGTGCGCTGCCTTCTGGGAACTGTGTGTATCCCAGGAGGCAGCCGCCCATTCACAAAGCGCTGTGCGAGTCGCGCATGCGCAGTAGGAAACGGGCAGTAAAGCCGTAAGGCTTCACTGCCTGTTTCCCTTAATCAGGATGGAGGCGCCGGGACCTGCCAGGACCGAGCGATCGCCGTCGGGGGCCCGACATCACGGGCGAGTAGGACAGGTAAGTGTCCTTATTAAAAGTCAGCAGCTACAGTGTTAGTAGCTGCTGACTTTTAAAAATAAAAAAATCGCGGGTGGAATCCCGCTTTAATAAATAGCTGTTGATCCTGCTAGTTTCCGATCTCTGTGAGTCCTTTGCTAAATAGGGACACAGCCTTATCACACCAGGTCCTAAACCTGCAGAAGCATTGCGACCCTCCTGTTTGAGCAATAGGCAGCTGTGCTTGATGCCTCCCACAGCCCAGGGCCAGAATCAAAACCTAGAGAGTATTGACAAATGTTGTTGATTTATTGTGGTACACAGCATTTTGCACTCAGTTGTATATTCAGCTATTATTGCTACCAGTCATTTTTGTATTTCAGTACATATTTCTTAGTTATTTGTTATCGTGCAATTTTTTTTTTTCTGTGACACTGTTAGCATTGGTTTACTATTTTTAAGTGAGAGCTCAACACCATTTCTTATAATTAGAGGTTTCATTATTTACTTAATTTCATTTGATTTAAGAAACCGAGTTATAGACTATATTACCAAAAGTATTGGGATGTCTGCCTTTATACGCACATTAGCTTTAATGGCATCCCAGTCTTAGTCCGTAGGGTTCCATATTGAGTTGGTCAAACCTTTGCAGCTATAACAGCTTCAACGCTTCTGGTAAGGCTGTCCACAAGGTTTAGGAGTGTGTCTATGGGAATGTTTGACTATTCTTCCAGATGCGCATTTGTGAGGTCAGGTACTGATGTTGGACTCTGGTTCGCAGTCTCTGCACTAATTCATCCCAAAGGTGTTCTATCAAGTTGAGGTCAGGACTCTGTGCAGGCCAGTCAAGTTCCTCCACCCCAAACTTGCTCATCCATGTCTTTATGAACCTTGCTTTGTGTACTGTTGCGCAGTCATGTTGGAAGAGGGAGGGGCCATCCCCAAACTGTTTCCACAAAGTTGGGAGCATGAAATTGTCCAAAATGTCTTGGTATGCTGATGTCTTAAGAGTTCCCTTCACTGGAATTAAGGGGCCAAGCCCAACCCTGAAAAACAACCCCACACCATAATCCCCCTCCACCAAATTAATTGGACCAGTGCACAAAGCAAGGTCCATAAAGACATGGGTGAGCAGCAAGAGCAGGAGTAAGAGCTGGGAGGCCTATTTGCTGGTAATAGTTGGAGCTGGATCAAGGCGGATTCACTGAGAATCTGGCCTGGAGACTCACAAGAGAAATGCCTGGCCAATATTGGACGGAGGCATCCAAGTATACAGGGACATTGTGAGTATAGGCCTGGATGTAAGGTACTAGTGACTGTCTGCTGTTTATTTTAACCCCTTGAGAAATTGCATCAGTACTGCTGTATCCTGACCTTCTTATTGCTGGGGTCCCAGAAGTGTCTGCTCCCCTAGTGTCTGGCAAAAAGGGAAGTTGCCCTGTAGAGAGTAGACAGGGTAAAGAGTGTCCTACAACAAGCAATACAGTTCAACAAGCAATACAGCACAAAAAGACCCCCCCACCCCTGTTAATTGCATTAGGAGACTGTTGCGTGCCTAGCTGCCTGTATACCCGAACAGGAAGAGAACCTGGGGCAAATAAGCTGGGCCTGACTGGGGTCTGCGCTACATATCATTTTTAAAATATATATATAATTGCCTGCACTACGTACAGTAGATATTTTACCCATTTATCACATACCCTGATCATTTTATTTAGAGTTTCCTTTTAGAGTTATTGTTTTTGTGATATACACTGTGCCCTTTAAAAAGTGTACATATTCTTTTTTCTCTCTACTGCTGTTTCCAAGATACTGTAATAAAGGTTACCGTTATGTCTGGTTACTGTTTGTAGAGAAAATAATAATAAAAAAAAAAAACCAATTTATAGTGAGTTAGTGGATTATGACTATTATCTGTTATTTATGTGATGTAGTGCCATCATATTTCGTAGCACTTTACATCAGGGTATACATAAAACATATAGGCATTTTTAAGAATAAATAACTTAACCTCTTGCCGACCGCCGCCTGTACATATACGTCGGCAGAATGGCACCGCTGCGCAAAGTAACTTACCTGTACGTTGCTTTGTATTTGCCGCCGTGAAAGCGTGCACGCCGCCGGCGTTGCACTCCGTGAGCGTGCCTGCGCGTCCCACAGACTCTATGTCTGCCGGGTGCCCGCGATCGTCTCACGGAGAGGCAGAACGGGGAGATGCCTATGTAAACAAGGCATTTCCCTGTTCTGCCAAGTGACAGGACAGTGATCTACTGCTCCCTGTCATCGGGAGCAGTGATCACTGTCGCGTCACTTGTAGCTCAGCCCCCACACAGTTAGAACCACTCCCTAGGACACACTTAACCCCTTCATTGCCCCCTAATGTTTAACCCCTTCCCTGCCAGTGTCATTGACACAGTAATCAGTGCATTTTTATAGCTTTGATCGCTGTATAAATGACAATAGTCGCAAAATAGTGTCAAAAGTGTCCGATGTGTCCGCCATAATGTCGCAGTCACAATAAAAATCGCAGATCGCCACCATTACCAGTAAAAAAAATAGCAATACTGGAATAAAAATGCCATAAAACGATCCCCTATTTTGTAGATGCTATAACTTTTGCGCAAACCAATCAATATACGCTTATTGGGATTTTTTTACCAAAAATATGTATAAGAATACATATTGGCCTAAACTGAGTAAAAAAATGTGGGATATTTATTATAGCAAAAAGTAAAAGATAGTGTGTTATTTTCAAAATTGTCTCTCTCTTTGTTTATAGCGCAAAAAATAAAAACCGCAGAGGTGATCAAATACCACCAAAAGAAAGCTCTATTTGTGGGAAAAAAAGGACGTCAATTTTGTTTGGGTGCAACGTCGCACGACTGCGTCATTTTCAGTTAAAGCGACGCAGTGCCGAATCGCAAAAAGTGCTCTGGTCAGGAAGGGGGTAAATTCTTCCGGGGCTGAAGTGGTTAAACGGAAACATGATGGCTGCAATTGTGCTACAGTACATTTTTACTCTGCAATGATATGCTCTGCTTAGGCACCGTTCACATCTAGGCATTTTGGGCATATTTCTGCTCTAAGCCTCAGCTCTAAAAACGCAAAGACAAATCCCACTCATTTCAATGGCCTCTGTTCACATCTGAGCGTTCTGTCACCTAAAGCAAAACACTCGTCGCTCAAAAAAAAGTATATAAACGTATTTTTTGGCAGATTACAGGCGTTTTAATTCTTTTACATTGGTGACCTTTTAAACTTTAAAACACCTGTACAAAAACGCTGCAAAAACTCAGCAAAAACGCCAGAAAAAAAATAGCAAGGCTTAGATGTGAACGGAGCCTTATGGTATCAAGTCAAGGCAAGATGCAAAGGCAAATCCATTTTTAAAGTTTGAATGCCGGTAAATGCCACTTTCTTTTAGGCCCCTTTCACACTGGGGCATTTTTCAGGCATTTTGGCGCTAAAAATAGCGCCTGAAAACACCTGAAAAAATCCTGCCCTGCAGTCTTCAATGTGAAGGCCCGAAGGTTTTTTACACTGAAGCGGTGCGCTAGCAGGACCGCTCCAGGACCGAGCAGGACCGAGCGGTGAAGGAGCGGTGTGTTTACCGCTCCTTTCCATTAAAATCAATGGGACAGCGCGGCTATACCGCCCGCAATGCGCTGCTTCAGCAGCGCATTGCGGGCGGTATTAACCCTTTCTCGGCCGCTAGTGGGGGTTAAAACCACACCGCTAGCGGCCGAATATCGCGGCAAAAACTACGGTATAGCGGCGCTAAAAATAGCGCCGCTATACCACCAGCGCACCTCCTCGCCCCAGTGTGAAAGGGGCCTTAGTAAAATTGCTGCATTCCTACTCTAACAATTCAGTGCACTATATTGCCACAGCTAAATAAGTTACACCTCTCAGCAGTGTCTGCACACAGACTTGTATTACAGAGAAGGGGAGGGGGAATTTCAGACAGGTCTAAGCCCTGGTTCACATTGGTGCGATTTGACATGCGATTTGACATGTCAAATCGCATGTCAAATTGGCGATATTTGCAGCAAATTGCGGGCAATGGCACCGTCCTAATCGGTGCAACGCCGCATCTGCGGCGCTGCACCGATTTCAAAAAGTAATTTCTGTACTACTTTTTGCGATTTTGGCCGCGATTTACATTGACATCTGTGTCAGGTGTCTTTGTAATCGTGGCTGAAATCGGGACTGCCAGCGAGAGTGAAATCGTGCGAGTTCAGCTGAACTCGCACGGCTTCACTCCCGCAGCCCAGTGTGAACCTGGGCTAATACTGAGAGCTGATTACTGAAAGCCCTGGGTCTAGCTTTGGTGCATACTGAACCACACAATTATATCTATACACCCTGCATAACAAGAAAGTGGAGGCAAGACTATGAAAATGGAGATTGCTGATACAATGTAAATCTGGCTGCATATCTATTTCTGTGACTTTAATTGTGCTTCAAGACTGGAGAAGGTCAGCCCTATGTAATGTGATAGACATGAGATCTCTGCTTTCCTTGGGGTTAATTTACTAAAATTGTAGAGATTTTTTACTCATCATCGTAAAGCATGTGCAAAAAATCTTGTTTTTGTTTGTCTGGCACATGATAGTATATTCACATTGAGTGCAGTTTCATCTTTTTCAATAAGCAAAGCAAGCAGTCTCTGCTCTCCTAGGAAACCAACCCCTTGAGCCGAGAATGAACGTTCTGCAGGGCAGATACCAAATGCGGACTTCAAAGTTTTTAGTAGAGCCTAACAAAGAAGATGTTACGAGAAGATTTTAAAGAAATAAGCTAAAGGAGTCGCAATTTCATAGGGGTTGATATACTAAAGGCAAATAGGCTGTGCACTTTGCAAGTGCATTTGCTCCAGAACTTAGTAAATGAGGTGAAGCTTCACTTTGCAAAGAATTACCAATCACATGCAAGTTAAAGCGGAGCTCCACCTTAAAGTAGGGTGACCAGACATCCCCGGTTTCCGGGGACAGTCCCCGGATTGAGGACACTGTCCCCGGACCAAGTCCTTCCCAGTTTTGTCCCCGGATTGGATTTGAACAGATACTGGGGCAATATCAAAGACAGTCAGTGTAGAATAAAAAAATAAAAATTAATGAATTACACCCCCCCCCGGCTCCGCCGCTCATACTAGCTTAGGGGGGTGTATTTTTCCATTATCTGTGCCCCTTTCTGATGATCATGTGCTGCTCGGAGCGGAGGGAATATTTCTACAGTTTTGCCCATTCAGCTCCACTCGCATGTTCTGCCTTGGCTTAAGTCCCAGCCAGCCGCCTGCCTGCTTATCTCCTTGCCTTCCCTGGTGGAGTGATCTTCCTCCACTCCCCACCCAGTAGTAGCCGGGGCCCGGAGAGTGAGACTTGACAGGCTGTGAGGCGGGCGACGGCAGTGACGGGCAGAGAGTCGCTGATTGCCACCATTACTAGTAAAAAAAAAAAATATGTCCCCAGATTTCATTTTATAAATCTGGTCACCTTACCTTAAAGTGCAACTTCCGCTCATCGGATTCCCCCCCCCCTCCGGTGCCACAATTGTCACCTTTCAGGGGGGAGGGGGGTGCAGATACCTGTATAATACAGGTATTTGCACCCATTTCCGGGCATAGATATTCGCAGAATGTCCGCAGAATACAATCCCCCCCATTGTGTTCTGGGAAACACACAGTTCCCAGAACACAATGGGGACCAGTGAAGACGCGCAGAGCGAGTCGCGCATGCGCAGTAGGGAACCGGGCAGTGAAGCCGCAATGCTTCACTTCCTGATTCCCTCACAGAGGATGGCAGCAGGGGCTATTTGTCTTTAGTAAATCAACCCCAGAGTGTCTAGATTGTAGGAGACTGATGAGATAATGATGCTCAGGGGACCTATACTCTAAACTTTTCTGTGTGCTTATTAGAGGTAATGAAGTATATATTATTGTGCATCTGAAGAACTGAAAAATTGAATTGGGGAGTAAAGATGAGAAAAGTCCTGCCTGCAAGCACAGGGCTGGAAACCCACTGTTCCCAGTGACAGTATCTACCACAATATTAAAATGGTTGTAAACCCTCTGATACTACTTGCACCTACAGGTAAGCCTACATTAAGGCATACCTGTAGGTGCTTGCAATATCTCCTTAACCTACACGGTTAAGGAGATATTTGCAGAAAATCGGGCACCGATGTCTACGGCGCATGTGCGCATGTGCGCGGGAGTGACGTCATCGCCGCTCCGGCCAGTCACAGCGCCGGAGCGGCGATACCCGGAAGTCACTCCGGGTATCATGGCGGCGGAGGAGAGGAACGAGGGTCGCTGCGGGGGCTTCGATCTCAGGTAAGTAATACATAATGAGCTAGTATGCTGTGCATACTAGCTCATTATGCCTTTGTCTTGCAGGGTGATTTTAATTTTTTAGAGAGGGTTTACTTCCTCTTTAAGTCCTTATATGATCACTTTACATATTAGTGAGCAGAAAAGGGAGCTAGGTTTGTCATTCGGAGTCCTGTGTATTTGTTAGGTCTCATTGTATAATTAATGAATATAGCCAAACGTATCCAAAGTCCACAGGGAATGTCAAATAATTGGTGATTCACACATCATTTAGCACTGATAAAAGTTGTCTATTTTCCACTGTCTCATAGTCACAAGTTGCTATTCTTAGCTGTAACAAAATGGCCGTATTTGGATTCATTCTAAATGACTAAAGTATTAGGTCTTTTATTTCCATCAGGTCTGGTAGACTTAGTGTACACAACCACTGCACTTAATGAAAAATGTGACCTAGAAACTTTGTGTATCAGTGTACTTTATTCTATAGTACCGCTTCTTGTACCTATTAATTCCATACATAGTTTAGGCACTAGAAGTCTACAGGGAACAGCAGTGGGAAGGAGTCAGAGGATGGAGTCACAGTTTTGTAGTGTGGGGACCCAGGCAACTTACATACCCAGGAGTGTTGAATACTGAAAAGTTTGGTGGTGACTGTAGGTCTGGAACGTATAATACTCCTTCTATTTCAAGGAGCTGCCATTTAGGTTTTTTACAGACTGAAAAATTCTCCTAAACTCCAACCCTCTCCTTAACCCTAATGCTAAAACAATGTGCGAAATTTAATGTTTAACACTTACCTAGCTACCTCCTAGCACTTAATGCTTAACCTAACCACTTAACACTTGACCTCATCCTAACCCATAACCTAACATTTGGAAGTATCCCTTAACAGCTAAAGAGTATACATTTTAGGTTGACAGTTTATATTCGACCTTTAATAAATATACAATATTTGTTTTATAAAAAAACAGTTAATACATGACAAGGGATTCCCACAGCACTATGGATTAACTAAAGAGACAGCACAGCCTTCTTGTTAAAAAAAATAAAAGAGACAGCACAGCAGAAGTATCTCCATTTCAGACACAAGTTTCTCTTATTGCATCTTTGTAATGAGCCTCTGAATGGAGGAGGTATTGTTCTGACTCATTGGGGAAGATGTACTAAAGCTGGTGCACTCAGAATCTGGTGCAGCTGTGCATATTAACCAATCAACTTCTAGATGTTATTGTCAAAGCTTATTTGAACAAGTTGAAGTTAGAAGCTGACTGGTTACTATGTACTATGGCAACTACACCAGATTCTTTGTGCTCCAGTTTTAGTAAATCTCCCACAATAAGTTCTGTCTAAACGCCATTTTAAAGTGTATGCAAACAACAAATTTCTCTTATTTGCTCTCTTTTAGTCTATTTTAATATAGTGTTGGAAGCATTTTATTATATCTGTTTGACAAGTGCAAAGAAGATAACCTGATCTTGCTAGAAATTCAGAGCTGTTCTGTGTCCTCTGCCCCTTTTTTTTAGCCATCTCAAAGAATCCGTCTAGCTCCTATCTTGGACCATAGAGCGATTAGCCTTTCTGATATAGAGATCTTAACGTTTTTAAAAAAAAATAACAAACATGTTATACTTACCTCCACTGTGCAGTTTGTTTTGTACAATGTGGCCCCAATCCACGTCTTCTGGGGTCCCTCGGCGGCTGTCTCGGCTCCTCCCCGCATCAGCTAACAACCGTTCTGGGAAGCTCTCTCCCAAGGGGGTTAGCTTACGAGCGCGCTCCCGTGATACATTGATACAGTCGGTGGCTAAAGCCGCCGACTGTATCACTCAGCCATTGATTTGATTGACAGCAGCGGGAGCCAATGTCTGTGCTGCTATCAATCATCCAATGAATGAGCCGAGAAGAGCCGAAAAGCCCGGTCGAGAAGCATGCGCGTTCATGACGCGGGACCTTCCAGGGCTCAGGTAAGTAAACAGGGGGGCTGGGGGGCCGGAAACATCTGATGTTTTTTCACCTTAATGCATAGAATACATTAAGGTGGAAAAACATGAACCTTTACAACCCCTTTAAAGTGGGAGTGGTTGAGTAGTTTAGCAAAAGATACTGGGCATGGGAGACATCACTCGGTCCACAAAAATGCTGTGTGTGTTCTAGGTGTTAAGTATTCAAAGGGAAGTCAATGCTAGAGATGCGAAAAGGGCAGCTTGCAAAATAGGTTAATATACCAACCTAGCAGAATCAATAAACTTAAAATGTGCAGCGCCAAAGGATATTAAGTGCAAATCATAAAGTGCAAAAAAATAAAGGTTACATAAATAAACATATGTGTGTTATCAATGGATTCAAATGCAATAGTTAAATTAATGTAACAGTAAAGCCCTGTACACACGATCGGATTTCCTATGGTTTTTAAACCGATGGATTTTTCCATTGGAAAACCGATGAAGCTGACTGCCATCAGTCTTGCCTACACACCATCAGTCAAAAAAACTGCTATTTCGATAGAAGAATACACCATATGTAAATGCAATATTTCATATTTACCAGACTAGAAAAGAAGACTAAAAGGAAAAACATTTTTCCAATTTTTTTTTTTTTTTAGACCAGACCAAACCAAATAAAAAAATATGTACTGAAGCTCTTTACAATTTCTTTAACCCATCCAACTCCCTCCTACTGTTGAACCACAAACCAACTCTTAGGAATAGCCTGACCCCAAAACTAACTATGACTTCCCCTTTAAGCTACTCCCTAATGTTAACTGATGCCCCATACACACGAGCGGAATTTCCACCAGCAAAAGTCTGATGTGAGCTTTTGGTCGGAAATTCCGACCGTGTGTATGCTCCATCAGACTTTTTCTGTCGGAATTTCTGCCAGAAAAAGATTGAGAGCAGGCTCTCTATTTTTCCGACGGAAAACGTTCTTATCGGAAATTCCGATCGTCTGTATGCAATTTCGTCAGGAAAAAAACACGCATGCTCGGAAACAATTCGACGCATGCTCGGAAGCATTGAACTTCTGTTTCTCGCCTCGTCGTAGTGTTGTACGTCACTGCGTTCTTAACTCTCAAAAGTTCAGAGAACTTTTGTGTG
Organism: Rana muscosa; assembly: GCA_029206835.1. Taxonomy (NCBI): domain Eukaryota; kingdom Metazoa; phylum Chordata; class Amphibia; order Anura; family Ranidae; genus Rana; species Rana muscosa. Next base: position 221,527,059 of record CM055122.1, read on the forward strand.
ACCGTGTGTATGCAAGCCAACCTTGAGCGGAATTCTGTCGGAAAAACCATCCACCTTTTTTCCGACGGAAATTCCGCTTGTGTGTACAGGGCATTAGGATTTATTCCATCCTTCCTTTCCACCTGGCTCCCACCACTCACATTTACTAAAAAACCCTTTCTAAACCCTTCATTGTAACATCACTGCACCACCACTGGAGCCTTCGGGACCTTGGAAGAACCCCAACATTGGATCAAATGGGAAGTGTCTATGTCACCAACTAGTGACATTGGCACCTGAATAAGGACCCTCTTACTTTGCAGTAAAGAAGAAAGCAAACTGAAAACCTGGCACATTATGTGACTCCAGATTTGGGTGAAAATTTGGATCAATTTGTTTATTTTTTCTTACTGGGGTTAGTGAGAGGGACATAAGGGACTTCACTGGCCAAACTTCAGCATTAACCACTAAAATCAAAAATATCAGTCCAAGAAATCTGTACTTTTTTGGTACCAGAGCATGGAGAAACACATGCAGCGAACTATCAGCAGTGAAAAAAAGGATCCAACGACGGGACTTGTGAGAAGTTTTAGCCTCCCAACAAATAGTAATACATTGGTGACACAAACCTGTTCTACCTAGCAAGGTCATTAGAAGGGAGTCTTATATGTGATCTGATTTTGAGAAAGAAGGGTGGTGATCTGGTAAAACAAAAATTGAACTCTGGCTATGATCACAAAGGTAAATTCGGAGAAACAAAATGAGACTACAGGAAGGAATTACTCTTTGCCTCCCCTCAGCAGCTTCAAATGTCAGCATGATGAGGGTATCTGCTCAAACTCCACTCCTTTCCTACACCTACTCATTACAATTCTGGCCATGGGTAATAAAGAACCAAAGTTGTAAGAGGAGAAAGAGGTGCCATGCTGTATGGGAGCCCCAAATGCACTGATGTGATGGGACTGAGTGTATTGAATATACACAAAACAGGTCTGCAAAGTTGCTTGTCTTTAGGAATCGATATTTTCTTCACCATTTCACAGTGCTTAGACCAGATGGCACCATAATCCCACCAGAATATTTTCAAAGGTATAAGAAGGGTAACTCTAGTTACAGTAATGTAGCCTAAAACTTTGACAAAACAAGGGAAGTAGGCCAGGAGAGGAAGAGTGCAGTGCCTGTGTGTATGTAACAGGCTCCTTCTTGAGCCCCCATACAAAGACGATTACCTCAAGAGGAGTGGGACTTTAAGGGCAATGAAAATGAATATAAAAAAAATATAAAGAAATAAAGAAAAATATAATTTATTACAAATATATAAAGAAACATGAAAACCACAGAGTGGTAATAGGATAAAAACAGTGGTACATAAAATGCATAATCATATCAATCACAACAGTAACTGTAAAAAACCCTAGGAGAAAACCAAAAGTTTAACCAAGCTGCTGGATCCGACGCGTTTCGATTAGGTGAGTTTAACAAAATCTTCCTCAGGGATAGCAGCATTTCTGGAATTGCAAATTGTATAATCAAAAAATTGCAAACTGTAATTACATTGTAAATCAACATGATAACATAATGTACATTGTAGAAAAACCAACAAACAATAACTTACATGTGTACGCATTTCAAGGAGAGAAAAGTAGTCCCCCACATAACCTAGGACACTCACAGTTAATTCATCAGTTCTATCGCAACATGAGGCAGTCCAAGAACCCAAAGGTTAAATTAAATTGCCAAACCACTTAGATCCACAAAATCTCCTAAAATTATGGAATAAGGGAGACATGGACCTTTAAGCCTCATGCCCACGGACGTTTTTACAGCCGCGTTTTTGAGCGTTTTTTACAGCTTAAAAACGCCTGTCCATGTTAGTCTATAAATTTTTCAAACTTATTTTTTTCGAAAAAAATAAAAAAATTAAGTTAGCCCAGATAAAAACGCCGGAGCTCAAATACGCTTTTTAATGCTTCGCTCTTTTATGCCTAACGCCGGCGCCGCGGAACGCACTGGTCCTGTTTTTTTTTTACGCCTATACCATTTGCAGCTCAAAAACGCCTAGGTGGGCATGAAGCTATAGACTAACATGTACAGGCGTTTTTAAGCTGTAAAAAACGCTCAAAAACGCGGCTGTAAAGACGTCCGTGGGCATGAGGCCTAAGGAGGAAAAAGGGATAAAAAGAGGGTCAGTACCTGTAAGACAAGGCCCCCCTCACACAGTGAAAAAAGAAAGAGGAAAGAAAACTTCCCATGTAAGCATAAAAATACTTACCAGAGTCCAACAGTAGGGGCAGACAATGGAAGCCAGGAAAGGGTCCAAAATAAATATGTTGGACAAAGAAAGTCAAAAAATCCCAAAGAGTCCCCAAAGGGAATAATAAGGAGAAAAACCTAAAAAAGAAGGAATAAGGGAATGAATGTCCATGGAATCAAAGCAGGACCGCTTCAATCATTGCAAGCGGTCGAGTATTGAGACACAAGGCAACTAACCATATGGACATAAAAACTCATCAAAAACCTCAAAGTCCCAGCATACATGGATAGCCTCAAAATGACAAAGAAGATCGTTGGACCTGAAAAGGAGCTAATTATTTCCTGATGTCCACAATGGTGTCCAGCGGGAACTGGCAACAATGGACTGCCGGCGTCATCCTTATAAGCCCCCAAATGCGCGGCAAACGTGACGTCAATGGGCGGAGCCCACGTGTCACGGTAGGCGGGCATGTCAACTGCCAACTGGAAGGCGCAATGCGCTGGGAACCGTCAGTGAGCCAGCCCCACCCGGAGATGCCGCTGATGAGAGGCTTGCACGTATCGGATACCATCCGGACATGACAACAGTTAACTTCACTGTCTTAGACCGAATTCACATCCCTCTACGGGGGGGGGGGTGACTGGAATAAGACACTGCATGGGCTGCCGTGGTGTGGTGGCGATGCCCTCCACCCTCCCTTGTGGAGGGTGGGGGATTCCCCGCCTCTCACGGGAACACCATGTATACTAATATATGTTTATGTCATGTGTACGCATTTGTTGGGGGATCACCCTTTCCACCTAGCTGGGTTGCTCTCTTCTCAGGCTTTATCATCATCGTGGCATGCGTGGCAGGCAGCCCATTTAATTGTGATAATATGATATTACCAAGCGCCGGTATCCATTGGCCTGGTTTGTTCATACCTTTTATATGTGTCAGGGTTTTTTTAGTTTATCCTTTGTCAGTTCAGGTGTTTTTAGTTAGCCCAGCCAGCTCTGTGTAATTTTTGCATTGTTCTGGGCCTCACCTGTTTCCATGGTTCCCTTCAGGAACTTTTGCCCCCTCCTTTTTCACTGCCCTTCTGTTCAATGATGTTTTGGGATTTTATCATTCTTTTTCTCCAGTTGACATTTTCCATCCAGGCTCCGTCGGTTGAGCAAGATCCTTTCCCGCTAGGTATGCACATCTGGTCGGACTACATCCGGTTCCTGGCGTTTCCGGCCACGTCATGTCCGTATTGTATCCGATACGTGCAAGCCGCTCATCAGCGTCATCTCCGGGTGGGGCTGGCTCACTGACGGTTCCCAGCGCATTGCGCCTTCCAGTTGGCAGTTGACATGCCCGCCTACCGTGACACGTGGGATCCGCCCATTGACGTCACGTTTTGCACGCATTTGGGGGCTTAAAAGGATGACGCCGGCAGTCCATTGTTGCCAGTTCCCGCTGGACACCATGGTGGACATTAGGAAATAATTAGCTCCTTTTCAGGTCCAACGATCTTCTTTGTCATTTTGCAGGATATCCAGGTATGCTGGGACTTTGAGGTTTTTGGTGAGTTTTTATGTCCATATGGTTAGTTGCCTTGTGTCTCAATCCTCGACCGCTTTCAATGATTGAAGCGGTCCTGCTTTGATTCCATGGACATTCATTCCCTTATTCCTTCTTTTTTAGGTTTTTCTCCTTATTATTTCCTTTGGGGACTCTTTGGGATTTTTTGACTTTCTTTGTCCAACAAATTTATTTTGGACCCTTTCCCGGCTTCCATTGTCTGCCCCTACTGTTGGACCCTGGTAAGTATTTTTATGCTTACATGGGAGGTTTTCTTTCCTCTTTCTTTTTTCACATTGTGAGGGGGGCCTTGTCATACAGGTACTGACCCCCCTTTTTATCCCTTTTTCCTCCTTAAAGGATCAGTAAGGGATTTTTTATTTATTTTTTAAAATAACAAACATGTTATACTTACCTCCACTGTGCAGCTCGTTTTGCACACAGTGGCCCCGATCCTGGTCTTCTGGGGTCCCTCGGCGGCTGTCTCAGCTCCTCCCCGCAAGGACTCCACACCTTTATACGAGCGAGCTCGCATGGTGTGGAGTTATTGCGGGCGCGCTCCCGTGATGTGATACAGCGGCGGCCATAGCGCGGCGTCATTGGATGTGATTGACAGCAGCGCCAGCCAATGGCTGCGCTGCTTTCAATCCATCCAGTGTAGCCAATCGACGGCCAGGCTGAGAACCGAGGAGGATGACGGGGACGAGCGCGGGACTTTCGAGGGGCCAGGTAAGTAAAACAGGGGCTTGGGGGGGCCGGTACTGTCGGATGTTTTTTCACCTTCATGCATAGGATGCATGAAGGTGAAAAAACATTTACCTTTACAACCCCTTTAAGGTCCGTGTCTCCCTTATTTCATTGTTTTAGGAGATTTTGTGGATCTAAGTGGTCTGGCAATTTAAGTTAACCTTTGGGTTCTTGGACTGCCTCATGTTGCGATAGAACTGATGAATTAACTGTGAGTGTCCTAGGTTATGTGGGGGACTACTTTTCTCTCCTTGAAATGGGTACACATGTAAGTTATTGTTTGTTGGTTTTTCTACAATGTACATTATGTTATCATGTTGATTTACAATGTATTTACGGTTTGCAATTTTTTGATTATACAATTTGCAATTCCAGAAATGCTGCTATCCCTGAGGAAGATTTTGTTAAACTCACCTAATCGAAATGCGTCGGATCCAGCAGCTTGGTTACCCTTTTGGTTTTCTCCTAGGGTTTCTTACAGTTACTGTTGTGATTGATATGATTATGCATTTTATGTACCACTGTTTTTATCCTATTACCACTCTGTGGTTTTCATGTTTCTTTATATATTTGTAATAAATTATATTTTTCTATTTTTCTATATTTCTTTGTATATTTTTTTATATTCATTTTCATTGCCCTTAAAGTCCCACTCCACTTGAGGTAATCTTCTTTGTATATTCATTGGGGATGGTGGCAATGTACATGACTTTCTATGGGAGTTAAATTTTTCCTTCTCGAGCCCCCTTCCGCCCTCTCTATTACACTGGGTTGCACTCATTATTTCTATTTTTTTTTCTATTTAATTTCTGATCTATCCCCCTAATCACTTCATAAACAGAATCATATTCATACACATAGGTGCAGTTTCTGTTTAATTATCATAATTTAAGCGACTCCCACTGTTAGGCGCAATGTTGCCCTACCTACTATTGACTGTGAAAAAAAATTCTATGTTCCATCCTGGACATTCCAGGTTTGTAACAATCCTAGCCTTGCTCACATTTTGTCATACAAGGGGCAATTCAATATAGTATTTGCCACGCATTTCTGGCAGTATGGTCTTTCTAAAATGGCCTTATTCCTAAAAAGCCTTGCAACAGTTTCCATAAGAGTGACACTCGTGACAGATTCAGGCAATTCCTAATTGCGCCATTTTAAGAATCTGTCAGTATGGCTGCAACAAATTTTAATGAAATTATGGGCTGTTCACAGATTAAGAAAGTGGAGGCTATTAGGAACAACTCCAAGTTGGTAGACATAGAGAAGTTAGTGCTCAGTTTGGGGCATGTGCTGGGAAGCTGTCATAAATGTGAATATGACCGCTTCCTTCTTAGGGTTCTGAAGTTGCTAGGAGGCCTGCTTCAATAATGCATCCCTGGCCCCATTCAGCTGTTGGCCAGGAGATTCCCGAGGCCAACAGCTCAATGTCAACAAAAAGGCCAAATATGCAAGATGTTGTGATTACCAGGGGCGTAGCTACAGGGGTCGCAAATGCGATCCGACCCCATGCCCCAGGCGGCCCTTGCGCCCTCCCCCATGTACACCCAGATAGGAGGGGTGGCAGCCTATAGAGGAACCAATCCCGCGGCTCTTGCGCCCTCCCCCATGTACACCCGGATAGGAGGGGCGGCAGCCTATAGAGGAACCAATCCCCTCATCTTCCTCCTGCAGTCACTGAATGCCTGATTATCCTCCTTTACCTTACTCAGGCATTTGAGGGGAAAGAGGATGTGTGCTGGGGGGTGATTTTTAGGGTGAGGGAAATGTTATGCTAGGAGGGGGGAATTGAGGGGGATTTAAACTAAGAGGTTGGATTCGGGAGCAAAGATTTGTGCTGAGAGGAGGAGTTTGGACTGGAAGAAGGGGAATTCTTGCATTAAGGATGGAGAGTGCGGAAGGGGCTTGTAAATGTGTCATTTACTGGCCCCTTTCTTGCCTGAATGAATCTGTACCAATCACTGACGGTCCATTCATAACGAAAGCATAGTAAACAGTGTTTACTGTGCTTCAGTTTGTGACTGAACCGGAAGCTCTGTACAGAGCTATTTCTGTCCATTCATTCTGTTCAGCTGAGGCTGCAGAGATGGAGATTGAGGGCTGTGTCCTCAATATTTTTACTCTGTCTCAAAGGTGGACCATCAGAGGTCTGTTTAGACCCCTGATATTTCACCAAAACCCCCCAACAGGGCTTCTGAAATCTTTTACAAAAATAATTTAAAAAAAATGTAAAAAAATTAATAATAATAAAATGGTAAAAAATAAAATAAAAATAAAAAACTACTGGCACCAGTGGCAGAACTACTAGGCTTGAAAAGGTCGCACTTCCAACCAGGCCCTGGCGTTCCGCCTCTGGGCTCGGAGGGAAGGGCCTCGGCTGGGGGTTAGGGGGGCCCTTCATGGTTTCTTGCACCGGGGCAATGAAGGTTCTAGTTACGCCTCTGGTGATTACCCAAATATGGGTTAATGATGGAAGTCAATGGTGGGAAACTCCCAGCTGACAGCTGAATAGGGGCATGACTCATTGGTTGCTATGACAGCATTTTACCAACCAATGATGCTGTACAGACAAAAGCGTCATAGCAATCAAGGCAACTGTGTGTCTCTGAAGGTGAAAGTATACTGAAAATGGACACCTTGGTCTCAGTGCTGCTCCCCTCCCATGTCTGCTAATATATGTTTATGTCATGTGTGCGCATTTGTTGGGGGATCACCCTTTCCACCTAGCTGGGTTGCTCTCTTCTCAGGCTTTATCATCATCGTGGCATGCGTGGCAGGCAGCCCATTTAATTGGGATAATATGATATTACCAAGCGCCGGTATCCATTGGCCTGGTTTGTTCATACCTTTTATATGTGTCAGGGTTTTTTTAGTTTATCCTTTGTCAGTTCAGGTGTTTTTAGTTAGCCCAGCCAGCTCTGTGTAATTTTTGCATTGTTCTGGGCCTCACCTGTTTCCATGGTTCCCTTCAGGAACTTTTGCCCCCTCCTTTTTCACTGCCCTTCTGTTCAATGATGTTTTGGGATTTTACCATTCTTTTTCTCCAGTTGACATTTTCCATCCAGGCTCCGTCGGTTGAGCAAGATCCTTTCCCGCTAGGTATGCACATCTGGTCGGACTACATCCGGTTCCTGGCGTTTCCGGCCACGTCATGTCTGTATTGTATCCTATACGTGCAAGCCGCTCATCAGCGTCATCTCCGGGTGGGGCTGGCTCACTGACGGTTCCCAGCGCATTGCGCCTTCCAGTTGGCAGTTGACATGCCCGCCTACCGTGACACGTGGGCTCCGCCCATTGACGTCACGTTTGGCACGCATTTGGGGGCTTAAAAGGATGACGCCGGCAGTCCATTGTTGCCAGTTCCCGCTGGACACCATGGTGGACATTAGGAAATAATTAGCTCCTTTTCAGGTCCAACGATCTTCTTTGTCATTTTGCAGGCTATCCATGTATGCTGGGACTTTGAGGTTTTTGGTGAGTTTTTATGTCCATATGGTTAGTTGCCTTGTGTCTCAATCCTCGACCGCTTTCAATGATTGAAGCGGTCCTGCTTTGATTCCATGGACATTCATTCCCTTATTCCTTCTTTTTTAGGTTTTTCTCCTTATTATTTCCTTTGGGGACTCTTTGGGATTTTTTGACTTTCTTTGTCCAACAAATTTATTTTGGACCCTTTCCCGGCTTCCATTGTCTGCCCCTACTGTTGGACCCTGGTAAGTATTTTTATGCTTACATGGGAGGTTTTCTTTCCTCTTTCTTTTTTCACATTGTGAGGGGGGCCTTGTCATACAGGTACTGACCCCCCTTTTTATCCCTTTTTCCTCCTTAAAGGATCAGTAATGGATTTTTTATTTATTTTTTTAAAATAACAAACATGTTATACTTACCTCCACTGTGCAGCTCATTTTGCACACAGTGGCCCCGATCCTGGTCTTCTGGGGTCCCTCGGCGGCTGTCTCAGCTCCTCCCCGCAAGGACTCCACACCTTTATACGAGCGAGCTCGCATGGTGTGGAGTTATTGCGGGCGCGCTCCCGTGATGTGATACAGCGGCGGCCATAGCGCGGCATCATTGGATGTGATTGACAGCAGCGCCAGCCAATGGCTGCGCTGCTTTCAATCCATCCAGTGTAGCCAATCGACGGCCAGGCTGAGAACCGAGGAGGATGACGGGGACGAGCGCGGGACTTTCGAGGGGCCAGGTAAGTAAAACGGGGGCTTGGGGGGGCCGGTACTGTCGGATGTTTTTTCACCTTAATGCATAGGATGCATTAAGGTGAAAAAACATTTACCTTTACAACCCCTTTAAGGTCCGTGTCTCCCTTATTCCATTGTTTTAGGAGATTTTGTGGATCTAAGTGGTCTGGCAATTTAAGTTAACCTTTGGGTTCTTGGACTGCCTCATGTTGCGATAGAACTGATGAATTAACTGTGAGTGTCCTAGGTTATGTGGGGGACTACTTTTCTCTCCTTGAAATGGGTACACATGTAAGTTATTGTTTGTTGGTTTTTCTACAATGTACATTATGTTATCATGTTGATTTACAATGTATTTACGGTTTGCAATTTTTTGATTATACAATTTGCAATTCCAGAAATGCTGCTATCCCTGAGGAAGATTTTGTTAAACTCACCTAATCGAAATGCGTCGGATCCAACAGCTTGGTTACCCTTTTGGTTTTCTCCTAGGGTTTCTTACAGTTACTGTTGTGATTGATATGATTATGCATTTTATGTACCACTGTTTTTATCCTATTACCACTCTGTGGTTTTCATGTTTCTTTATATATTTGTAATAAATTATATTTTTCTATTTTTCTATATTTCTTTGTATATTTTTAATATTCATTTTCATTGCCCTTAAAGTCCCACTCCACTTGAGGTAATCTTCTTTGTATATTCATTGGGGATGGTGGCAATGTACATGACTTTCTATGGGAGTTAAATTTTTCCTTCTCGAGCCCCCTTCCGCCCTCTCTATTACACTGGGTTGCACTCATTATTTCTATTTTTTTTTCTATTTAAGTTCTGATCTATCCCCCTAATCACTTCATAAACAGAATCATATTCATACACATAGGTGCAGTTTCTGTTTAATTATCATAATTTAAGCGACTCCCACTGTTAGGCGCAATGTTGCCCTACCTACTATTGACTGTAAAAAAAAATTCTATGTTCCATCCTGGACATTCCAGGTTTGTAACAATCCTAGCCTTGCTCACATTTTGTCATACAAGGGGCAATTCAATATAGTATTTGCCACGCATTTCTGGCAGTATGGTCTTTCTAAAATGGCCTTATTCCTAAAAAGCCTTGCAACAGTTTCCATAAGAGTGACACTCGTGACACATTCAGGCAAATCTTAATTGCGCCATTTTAAGAATCTGTCAGTATGGCTGCAACAAATTTAAATGAAATTATGGGCTGTTCACAGATTAAGAAAGTGGAGGCTATTAGGAACAACTCCAAGTTGGTAGACATAGAGAAGTTAGTGCTCAGTTTGGGGCATGTGCTGGGAAGCTGTCATAAATGTGAATATGACCGTTTCCTTCTTAGGGTTCTGAAGTTGCTAGGAGGCCTGCTTCAATAATGCATCCCTGGCCCCATTCAGCTGTTGGCCAGGAGATTCCCGAGGCCAACAGCTCAATGTCAACAAAAAGGCCAAATATGCAAGATGTTGTGATTACCAGGGGCGTAGCTACAGGGGTCGCAAATGCGATCCGACCCCATGCCCCAGGCGGCCCTTGCGCCCTCCCCCATGTACACCCAGATAGGAGGGGTGGCAGACTATAGAGGAACCAATCCCGCAGCTCTTGCGCCCTCCCCCATGTACACCCGGATAGGAGGGGCGGCAGCCTATAGAGGAACCAATCCCCTCATCTTCCTCCTGCAGTCGCTGAATGCCTGATTATCCTCCTTTACCTTACTCAGGCATTTGAGGGGAAAGAGGATGTGTGCTGGGGGGTGATTTTTAGGGTGAGGGAAATGTTATGCTAGGAGGCGGGAATTGAGGGGGATTTGAGCTAAGAGGTTGGATTCGGGAGCAAAGATTTGTGCTGAGAGGAGGAGTTTGGACTGGAAGTAGGGGAATTCTTGCATTAAGGATGGAGAGTGCGGAAGGGGCTTGTAAATGTGTCATTTACTGGCCCCTTTCTTGCCTGAATGAATCTGTACCGATCACTGACGGTCCATTCATAACGAAAGCATAGTAAACAGTGTTTACTGTGCTTCAGTTTGTGACTGAACCGGAAGCTCTGTACAGAGCTATTTCTGTCCATTCATTCTGTTCAGCTGAGGCTGCAGAGATGGAGATTGAGGGCTGTGTCCTCAATATTTTTACTCTGTCTCAAAGGTGGACCATCAGAGGTCTGTTTAGACCCCTGATATTTCACCAAAAACCCCCAACAGGGCTTCTGAAATCTTTTACAAAAATAATAAAAAAAAAATGTAAAAAAATAAATAAATAATAAAATGGTAAAAAATAAAATAAAAATAAAAAACTACTGGCACCAGTGGCAGAACTACTAGGCTTGAAAAGGTCGCATTTCCAACCAGGGCCTGGTGTTCCGCCTCTGGGCTCGAAGGGAAGGGCCTCGGTTGGGGGTTAGGGGGGCCCTTCATGGTTTCTTGCACCGGGGCCATGAAGGTTCTAGTTACGCCTCTGGTGATTACCCAAATATGGGTTAATGATGGAAGTCAATGGTGGGAAACTCCCAGCTGACAGCTGAATAGGGGCATGACTCATTGGTTGCTATGACAGCATTTTACCAACCAATGATGCTGTACAGACAAAAGCTTCATAGCAATCAAGGCAACTGTGTGTCTCTGAAGGTGAAAGTATACTAAAAATGGACACCTTGGTCTCAGTGCTGCTCCCCTCCCATGTCTCCATGTGTTAAATTCATGTACTGTACCTGTTTCCGACACAGAGACACAACACAAATAAAGAGCATCTATGCTACTCTTGAATTCCAGGGACTTTTGACCTTTTAACTGCAAAGCTAGGCAGATTACTTGTCACAGGTATTTTTAAAGTTTACATGTGATTTATACTGTTTAAATATATATATATATATATATATATATATATATGTGAAAGAAGAGAACAAAAAGGGCGGGACTTTAAATGAAGTATGTGCGGGATAAGGGTTGAATTGTTATAAGGTAACCAACATATCTATGGTACATTGTATATTTTCTAACTTCACATAATTGTTTCATACATAACTATATTATATTGATAAGAAAATTCATGAATATACACATTTATAGATACCTATATGGTTAGACTTATTCAATTTCATGACGACAAGAAGGGCAGGAGAATAGCAAAATTAAAATTCAACAACTTTAATGTATAAAATACTGCATAGTGCAGAGCAGTCCATACAATGGATACACATTAAGGTATTTTTGTCTAGTTTCAGGTAATATGCCATAGATATATTGGTTACCTTATAACAATTCAACCCTTATCCCGCACATACTTCATTTAAAGTCCCGCCCTTTTTGTTCTTCTCTTTCATGACCATATTCATATTTGAACTTTTTGTTAGAGAAAAAAAAGGTCATGTGACATGACTATTTTTTTATATTAGAATTTTTTCTCAGTTAGAAAAAAAAGGTCAGGTGACATGACCATATTCATATTTGACTTTTTTTGTCTTTTAGAAAAAAAAGGTCATGTGACATGACCATATTCATATTTGATTTTTTTGTCAGTTAGAGAAAAAAAGGTCATGTGACATGACTATATTCATATTTTAATTTTTTTGTCAGTTAGAAAAAAAGGTCATGTGACATGACCATATTCATATTTGAAGTTTTTTTGTCAGTTAACCACTTAAGCCCCGGACCATTTTGTAGCTAAAGGACCAGAGGTGTTTTCAGAATTTGGCACTGCGCTGCTTTAACTGGAAATTGTGCGGACATGCAATGTTGTACCCAAACAAAATTTGCGTCCTTTTCTTCTCACAAATAGAGCTTTCTTTTAATGGTATTTGATTGCCTCTGCGATTTTTATTTTTTGCGATATAAACGGAAAAAGACTGAAAATTTTGAAAAAATAAAAAGACTGAAAATTTTGAAAAAATATTTATTTTCTAGTTTTTGTTATAAGAAAAATCGAATAAACTCAATTTTAGTCATACATTTAGGCCAAAATGTATTCAGCCACATGTCTTTAGTAAAAAAAATGTCAATAAGCGTATATTTATTGGTTTGCGCAAAAGTTATAGCGTCTACAAACTAGGGTACATTTTCTGGAATTTACACAGCTTTTAATTTATGACTGCCTATCTCATTTCTTGAGGTGCTAAAATGGCAGGGCAGTACAAAACCCCCCCAAATGACCCCATTTTGGAAAGCAGACATCCCAAGGAAATTGCTGAGAGGCATGTTGAGCCCATTGAATATTTTTTTTTTTTGTCTCAAGTGATTGAATAATGACAAAAAAAATAAAAAATTACAAAAAGTTGTCACTAAATGATATATTGCTCACACATGCCATAGTTATATGTGAAATTGTACCCCAAAATACATTCTGCTGCTTCTCCTGAGTACAGGGATACCACATGTGTGGGACTTTTTAGGAGCCTAGCCGCGTACGGGACCCCGAAAACCAAGCACCGCCTTCAGGATTTCTAAGGGCGCAAATTTTTGATTTCACTCCTCACTACCTATCACAGTTTCGAAGGCCATAAAAAGCCAAAATAGCACAAACCCCCCCCCAAATGACCCCATTTTGGAAAGAAGACACCCCAAGCTATTTGCTGAGAGGCATGGTGAGTATTTTACAGCTCTCATTTGTTTTTGAAAATGAAGAAAGAAAAAACATTTTTTAATTTTTTTTCAATTTTCAAAACTTTGTGACAAAAAGCGAGATCTGCAAAATACTCACCATACCTCTCAGCAAATAGCTTGGGGTGTCTACTTTCCAAAATGGGGTCATTTGGTGGGGTTTTGTGCCATCTGGGCATTCCATGGCCTCCGAAACTGTGATAGGCAGTGAGGAGTGAAATCAAAAATTTACACCCATAGTTTCTGGGGTCCCGTACGCGGCTCCCAAAAAGTCTCACACATGTGGTATCCCCGTACTCAGGTGAAGCAACAGAATGTATTTTGGGGTGTAATTCCACATATTCCCATGGCATGTTTGAGAAATATATCATTTAGTGACAACTTTGTGCAAAAAAATAAATAAATAAATAAAATAAAAATTTTATTTTTTCCGCAACTTGTGTCAACATATAAAATATTCAATGGACTCGACATGCCTCTCAGTATATAGCTTGGGGTGTCTACTTTCCAAAATGGGGTCATTTGGGGGGGTTTTGAACTGTCCTGGCATTTTATACACAACATTAGGAAGCTTACATCCACTCTTCTAACCACTTGAAGACAAAGCCCTTTCTGACACTTTTTGTTTACATGAAAACATTTTTTTTTTTTGCAAGAAAATTATGTTGAACCCCCAAACATTATATATTTTTTTAAAGCAAAGGCCCTACAGATTAAAATGGGGGGTGTTGCATTTTTTTTTCCACACAGTATTTGCGCAGCGATTTTTCAAACGCATTTTTTGGGGAAAAAATACACTTTTTTTATTTTAATGCACTAAAACACACTATATTGCCCAAATGTTTGATGAAATAAAAAAGATGATCTTAGGCCGAGTACATAGATACCAAACACGACATGCTTTAAAATTTTGCACAAACGCGCATTGGCGACAAACTACATACATTTTTAAAAGCCTTTAAAAGCCTTTACAGGTTACCACGTTAGATTTACAGAGGAGGTCTACTGCTCAAATGACTGCCCTCGATCTGGCCTTCGCGGTGATACCTCACATGCATGGTGCAATTGCTGTTTACATATGACGCCAGACCGACGCTTGCGTTCTCCATTGCGCAAGAGCAGGGCAGGACAGGGGTGCTTTTTTTTTTTTTTTTTATTAATTTAGATTTGTTATTTAATTTGTAAACTGTTCCTTCCATTTTTTTTTTTTTTATCATTTTTATTGTTATCTCAGGGAATGTAAATATCCCCTATCATAGCAATAGGTAGTGACAGGTACTCTTTTTTTGAAAAAACTGGGGTCTATTAGACCCTAGATCTTTCCTCTGCCCTCAAAGCATCTCACCACACCAAGATCGGTGTGATAAAATGCTTTCCCAATTTCCCAATGGCGCTTTTTATATCCGGGGGGGACATTCCCTCCCACTGCTTGTAAAAGCAGTCCAAAGGCTAATTAGCCACTAGGATTGCTTTTACATGAAAGCCGGCCGCTGGCTGAAAATAATGATACCAAGATGATACCTAAACCCGCAGGCATCATTCTGGTATAAACATTCAAAGTCCAGCAACATACCAGTACGTTGCTGGTCCTTGTTGGACATGTATTGTAATCTTTTTTTTCATGCAGCCTGTTGGCTGAACGAAAAAAAGAGATTGATCGGTGGGTATGCCCACAATTAGAATACCGCCCTTCATCCACCCACTTCTAATGATGGGCATACATGCACCATTTATATATGCCGAAGCATGGGGGCATCCTCCCGCAAAAGTTATGCTGCACACACATGGTCAGACTTTTCCACGGGCAAGCCTCCGTCGGAATTTCGACCGTATGTACGCGGCATTAGGAGCAAAATCGCTCCTCCGCTCCTGCTGCCCCAATGCTTCGGCATATTTGCTTTTTTTTTTTTTAACTGTGGTGGTGAAATCACCTCCTACAGCACTGGAGTCGCAGGGATCAGGCCTGTCTCTGCGAACGCTGCAGTTATGTGTGTTTTTATTTTGTAAGTGACAGTGATCGATCGATACTGCACTTGGGTGGCCTGGGCTGGACGGAGGGGCAAAACGCAGGTGCTAGCAGGTATCTGGGCTGATCCCGCTAACACTGCGTTTTTGGGAACCCTAAACTGCTGGGGACGCTAGTATAGATCTGATCAGATCAGATATTGATCTGTTCAGATACTATACCACTAAGGGAGGTGTATGCTTCACGCGTGGGTGTTAGCATTACTGGCACTAACCTGACACTGCCTGGGGTGTGAAGCAGACACTCTCTGACGCTAAAACCTAATTGATATCACCTGCCGGGCGATCAGGGGGTTAAACCTTTATTGGGTTATATACGGCGGGTGCCCTGACACTATGAAAAGCAAACTAACTAACCAGCGTCACCAGTAACACTTATATGGTGATCACTGGTGAAAGGGTTAACTAGGGGCAATTAGGGGGTTAAAACCTTTATTAGATAATATATGGGGGTACCTGACACTATAAAAACCTGCAGCGAACCTAAAAAAAATAACTGGCTACCTATCGGCACCAGCATAACTAATACAGCGATCAGAAAAACTATCGCTTAGTGACACTGGCAAAAGGGGGTGAAAGGGTTACCTGGGGGGGCGATCAAGGGGTTAAACCTTTATTAGGTAATATATGGGGGTACCTGACGCTATAAAAACCTGCGGCAAACCTAAAAAAAATTACTGGCTACCGATCGGCATCACCGACACTAATACAGCGATCAGAAAAACGATTGCTTAGTGACAGTGGTGATAGGGGGTGAAAGAGTTACCTGGGGGGGGGGCGATCAAGGGGTTAAACCTTTATTAGATAATTTATGGGGGTACCTGACGCTATTAAAGCCTGCGGCGAACCTAAAAAAAATAACTGGCTACCAATCAGCACCACTGACACTAATGCAGCGATCAGAAAAACGATTGATTAGTGACAGCGGTGTTAGGGGGTGAAAGGGTTACCTGCGGGCGATCAAGGGGTTAAACCTTTATTAGGGGGGATTAGGGGGCTACACTGGACCTAAAACACTCTGCCCTGACACTTTTACAGTCACAAATGTCACTGATTGCAGTGATCAGTAAATAAATGGTCACTGCAATCAGTGACACTGTGACTGGGGGCTGGGAGGTGATCTGGGGGGTGATCTGGGGGGTCTGGGGGGGCCTGGGGGGCGATTTATGTGCCTATGTGTCCTGGTGTCAGTGTAGTGTTAGTGCACTAACCTGTGTGTCTTCTCTCGTACGACGCTCGGTATATGTGAGCGCTGCATGAGAGATGACATCACTTCCTCTGCCTGTGTTTACATTACACAGGCAGAGGAAGCTTTCTCATTCGCCGGGAGCGATCGCGAGGGGGTGGCCGGAATCGAACGCCCGTCCCCTCATCCCCGATCGCTCCCGAACAACTAACGACCGCTCACTGTATAGAAGGGGGGTCCGATGGGACCCCCCAACTATACAAAGGCAGTCACGTACAGGTACGTGACTTTGCCTGTCGGTGCCATTCTGCCGACGTATATATACAGTGAGCGGTCGTTAAGTGGTTAAAAAAAAAGGTCATGTGACATGACTATATTCATATTTAAATTTTTTGTCAGTTAGAAAAAAAAGGTCATGTGACATGACCATATTCAGATTTGAATTTTTTGTCAGAGAAAAAAAGGTCATGTCACATGACCATATTCATATTTGATTTTTTGTATCAATTAAACAGGGTCTATTGGGCTGCTTAGAGTGGATGATGTCACAGCTAGAGCACAGAGCCTTAAAAAAATTATCTTAGTTCCTTCTCTATAAATTGCTCTCACGCCCAAGATCTACTTATCATACACAATTTATACATCAAAACGTAGGTATTTTTGTCTAGTTTCAGGCAATGTGCTCAGTAAACGTACGGAAATCAAAAAACGAATAACAAAAAAATAACCAAAATTTTTTGGAAAAAAATATGTTTTTGAAAAAAAAAATTGAAAAAAAAATAATTTTTTTTAAAATATTTTTTGCAAAAAAAAAAACATTTTTGAAAAAAATAATATTTTTTTATTTTTTATTTTAATTAATAATTTTAAAAAAAAATTGAATTTTTTTTTTTTTTTGTGAAAAAACATTTTTGGGAAAAAAACATTTTTGAAAAAAAAAATTTTTGGGAAAAAATGATTCTAGTCATATTTGAATTTTTTGTCAGAAAAAAAAGGTCATGTGACATGACTATATTTATATTTGAATTTTTTGTCAGTTAGAAAAAAGGTCATGTGACATGACCATATTCATATTTGACTTTTTGTCAGTTAGAAAAAAAGGTCATGTGACATGACTATATTCATGTTTGATTTTTTTGTCAGTTAGAAAGAAAAGGTCATGTGACATGACCATATTCAGATTTGAATTTTTTTTCAGTTAGAGAAAAAAAGGTCATGTCACATGACTATATTTATATTTGATTTTTTTTTTGTCAGGTAGAAAAAAAGATCATGTGACATGACTATATTCATATTTCAATTTTTTTGTCAGTTAGAGAAAAAAAGGTCATGTGACATGACTATATTCATATTTGAATTTTTTTGTCAGTTAGAAAACAAAGGTCATGTGACATGACCATATTCATATTTGAATTTTTTGGTCAGTTAGAAAAAAAGGTCATGTGACATGACCATATTCATATTTGATTTTTTGTATCAATTAAACAGGGTCTATTGGGCTGCTTAGAGTGGGTAATGTCACAGCTAGAGCACAGAGCCTTAAAAAAATTATCTTAGTTCCTTCTCTATAAATTGCTCTCACGCCCAAGATCTACTTGTCATACACAATTTATCCACTTGTCCCCCGCCCACTGTCAATTGACGGCGGGTGGAGGATACTCTTGTTCTGGGAGGACGTCATATGACGTCCTCCCTTTAAAACGAGCTAGGAGGCGCGCGCTTGCCGCCAGCGGTGCGCGCACGCGCCCGCCGCGTTCACAAGGCCCCGGTGCGCGTGCCCGGCGGCCGCGATTGCCCGGGAAACGAGCAGGAAAGTGGATCTCTGTGTGTAAACACAGAGATCCACGTCCTGTGAGGGGGAGGGGGCCGATGGTGTGTCCCTTGTACATAGGGACAACCATCGGTCACCTCCCCCAGTCAGTCCCCTCCCCCCACAGTAAGAACACATTGAGGGAACATATTTAACCCCTTCCCTCCCCCTAGTGGTTAACCCCTTCCCTGCCAATCACATTTATACAGTAATCAATGCATTTTTATAGCAGGGATCGCTGTATAAACGTGAATGGTCCCAAAAATGTGTCAAAAGTGTCCGATGTGTCCGCCGCAATATCGCAGTCACAATAAAAAAAATCGCAGATCGCCGCCATTACTAATAAAAAAATAAAAAAATTAAAATGCTATAAATCTATCCCCTATTTTGTACACGCTATAACTTTTGCGCAAACCAATCAATACGCGCTTATTGCGATTTTTTTTTTACCAAAAATATGTAGAAGAATACGTATCGGCCTAAACTGAGGAAAATTTTATTTAAAAAAAAAAATGGGTATTTATTATAGCAAAAATTAAAAAATAATGTTTTTTTTCCAAACTGGCCGCTCTTCTTTTGTTTATAGCGCAAAAAATAAAAACCGCAGAGGTGATCAAATACCACCAAAAGAAAGCTCTATTTGTGGGAAAAAAAGGACGCAAATTTCGTTTGGGAACCACGTCGCACGACCGCGCAATTGTCATTCAAAGTGTGACAGCGCTGAAAGCTGAAAAATGGCTTGGGCAGGAAGGGGGTTTTCGTGCACAGTAGAGAAGTGGTTATACATCAAAACGTAAGTATTTTTGTCTAGTTTCAGGCAATGTGCTCAGTAAACGTACGGAAATCAAAAAACGAATAACAAAAAAATAACCAAAATTTTTTGGAAAAAAATATGTTTTTGAAAAAAAATTGAAAAAAAAATAATTTTTTTAAAATATTTTTTGCAAAAAAAACATTTTTGAACAAAATAATATATTTTTTTTTAATTAATAATTTTTTTTAAAAAAATGAAAAAACTATTTTTTGTGAAAAGAAATTTTTAAAAAAAAAAAATTTTTGTAAAAAAAATTTTTTTTGAAAAAGTGATTCTAGTCATATTTGATTTTTTTCAGAAAAAAAGGTCATGTGACATGACTATATTTATATTTGAATTTTTTGTCAGTTAGAAAAAAGGTCATGTGACATGACCATATTCATATTTGACTTTTTTGTCAGTTAGAGAAAAAAAGGTCATGTGACATGACTATATTCATGTTTGAATTTTTTGTCAGTTAGAAAAAAAAAGGTCATGTGACATGACCATATTCATATTTGAAGTTTTTTTGTCAGTTAAAAAAAAGGTCATGTGACATGACCATATTCATATTTGATTTTTTTGTCAGTTAGAGAAAAAAGGTCATGTGACATGACTATATTCATATTCGAATTTTTTTGTCAGTTAGAAAAAAAAGGTCATGTGACATGACCATATTCATATTTGAATTTTTTGGTCAGTTAGAAAAAAAGGTCATGTGACATGACCATATTCATATTTGATTTTTTGTATCAATTAAACAGGGTCTATTGGGCTGCTTAGAGTGGATGATGTCACAGCTAGAGCACAGAGCCTTAAAACACTTATCTTAGTTCCTTCTCTATAAATTGCTCTCACGCCCAAGATCTACTTGTCATACACAATTTATACATCAAAACGTAGGTATTTTTGTCTAGTTTCAGGCAATGTGCTCAGTAAACGTACGGAAATCAAAAAACAAATAACCAAAAAATAACAAAAACATTTTTGAAAAAATAATTTTTGAAAAAAAAACATTTTTGAAAAATATATATATATATATATATATATATATATATATATATATTTTTTTTTTTAATTAATAATTTTGGAAAAAAATTAGAAAAAGAAATTAGAAAAAATAAATATTTTTTTGTTATTCGTTTTTTTTTTAAATTTTAGAAAAAAATAATTAAATATATATATATATATATATATATATATATATATATATATGTATATATATATATATATATATATATATATATATATTGAAAAAAAATAACATTTTGAAAAAAAAATAAAAAATTTTTTTTTTGGAAAAATTTATAATTTTGAAAAAAAAATTGAAAATAAAAATCTTTTTTGGAAAAAACATTTTTTTTTTAGAAAATAAATATTTTTTTTAAAAAAAGATCATCTTTGAAAAAAAATGATTTTTGTAAAAAAAATCATTTTTGAAAAAATTATTCTAGTCATATTTGAATTTTTTGTCAGAAAAAAAAGGTCATGTGACATGACCATTATTCATATTTGATTTTTTTTGTCAGAAAAAAAAGGTCATGTGACATGACCATATTCATAATTGAATTTTTTCTCAGAGAAAAAAAAGGTCATGTGACATGACTATATTTATATTTGAATTTTTTTGTCAGTTAGAAAAAAAAGGTCATGTGACATGACTATATTCATGTTTGAATTTTTTTGTCAGTTAGAAAAAAAGGTCATGTGACATGACTATAGTAGACATGGACAGAGAATTTCCCGTGGGATTTTTTAGCAGCAAAAAACTATGAAGAAATCCAAATTAGTATAAAAAAGATTTTATTGATGAAAAAGGAGGTGCTTAGCACATTGTTGAAATAAAAAAGAATCAATTCATGAACATATGAGCTCCGGTATTTACAAAAGCCAAACACAGTACATACAAGGGCAAATGTTCATGTACGGATATTGAATACAGTATAAATGATCATACATAATTGAGCCATAGGATGCATTCAAAAAAGCCCTGATGCATTTCGACCCATTCAGGTCTTCCTCAGGGGGTCTTACATTCTATAAGGTATTAATAAACAACAGCATGTTAAAGTTAGAAAATATTACAAGCGTCTCTCATGAGATAAGACAAGTAATTTAAATTGTAGTTTTAGGGGCGTGGCTTACCGCATGGAGCAGTGAGCTGTGTTTCCTCACGGCTCCCTGGTCTTTTGGCTCCACGGGACTTGAAACTTCTGGAAACTTACCTAAACTTGGCACATGGGGAAGGGTAAGACCCGGGCACAGAAGGGCACCTCTGGGAACCGAAAAAAGGGCGATTTGGAGGACTTTTTCGCCCGATCCCGGGCCGCATCACAGCGCCATTCCGAATCCAAGATGGCGCTGGCACCTCCGTCTCCTGCCCGCTCTGAATCATCCCTGCATTCCCAGGTGAGCTCCCGCAACCGTTGCCCCCCCCTTGAGGACTCTGATTATGTGCTCACCAGAAGCCGTTCTAATGCATCCCTGGGCTCTGGTGACGGATGGGACATGGAGGCACAGATTCGCTCGCTGCACAGCTACATTAGATCCCTGCCCACTAAATCTGATCTTGAGCAATGTGTCCACAGAACTGAGAAAGCATACAGGAAAGAGGTCTCCGACCTCAAGAGAGACATGGGTGCGTGCTTTGAACATCTGGACGCTACCACTGACAGTCTCAGCACCACCGTGAAGTCGCACGACAAAATACTTAATACCCATACCGTCATGCTGCAGCAACTCGCGTATCAGCAGGACGACATTGAAAATCGCAATCGCCGCAATAATATACGCATACGCGGGATCCCCGAGTCTGTAGAGGCCAAACATCTGCCTGCGGCTGTGGCCGCCATTTTTAACCAACTGCTGCAACGCCCCAAAGATGACCCTATTGAGCTGGACCGCGTTCACAGAACCTCAGGCCCGCGGGCCCCGGACCCCTCCTTTGTGCGGGACACGCTGTGCCGGGTTCATTTCTACAAGATTAAGGAAGACATCATGAGAGCTGCTAGCTCGCAGGACACCATACTCTTTCATGACACCCCCGTGATGCTTCTCCCAGACCTATCCCGTCAGACGCTGGCGAAGAGAAAAGCACTTAAGCCGCTAACACAGCTTTTGCAATCCAAACAGATGAAATATCAATGGCGGTTTCCATTCCATCTCAGAGTACACCATGAGGGTAAAACCGCAATCTTCCGCACGCTGGGAGACCTGCCGTCCTTCCTCGGCACGCTGAATCTTCCGCAGGTGTCTATCCCGGATTGGCCGTTCACACCGACTACTCCTGGCCTGCCTTTTGCACCACAATGGCAATCGCAAGGTCGCAGACGTAATCCCAAACCCCAGCCTCAACGGGACACTAATGATTGAACCAGACTTGATCGCAGTTGTTCCTTCACTTGCAATGACTTTCCTGGGGCCCCTTCTGGGATACAGCAGGACTGACTCGTATGTGATCCTGTTGCCGTCTGCCCCCCATGTTTATGGACCACCGCCATCATTGTTTCCCTTTTGCCTCTCTTTTTTTTTTTTTTTTTTTTTTGAGGCCTGCTTTGACCCCCTCTTCTCCTTGTTGCTTCCCCATTGTGGTCCTACTACCTTGAGCACTGGACTATAGTGTCTGTTGTATTTTTGTTAACCACATTATATTTCTTCCAGGTTGCTTCGGATATTTGACTCAGACTGCCTACCCATTGAAATGTGTTAATATGTGTTATCTCCTTGCCTCCCGTGTTACTATTTGGATGCCACCTCTCATGCCACCTCTCACCTATGGTTTCTCTACGGTGGTTGCCTTAAGCGAGGTTGCCTGCCTTCTTGAATCCTGAAGTTTCCCTATTATGTGTTTGGGACCAATTTTATGCGTAACTATTTTCATGTTGTGACTTTTGTATGTTGGTCCTGTTAGTTGACTGATTTCCCGTGGAGACCGCCCTGCCCAGCAAGTTTCCACTGCAACCCCCCCCCCCCCAAGGGGGTTTTTCTTTTTTTTATCAGTGTCATTATGGACACTGGTTGGTATGCGGCTGTATGCCATGCTGTAAGTTTTTTTTTTTATTCTACTTACAGTCTTTTGGAGCCACCTTGTGGCCTTTTTTGTTTATGTTTATTTTCTTTTTTTATTTTCTTTTTTTTTCTCATTACTCCAGCTATGTTGGTCTTCCTCCACTTTGCCCCGCTATGAGTATGCTCTGATGTTTATGCTTTTTCTCATGGGCTGGGGGGACGACGACCATGTCCAACCAAATTTTTTACATACCCACATGGTCCTACGGACCTGCTCCACCCCCCCTCTTTTTTCCCTTTGTCTCTTCTTTCCTCTCTTCACCTCCCCTCCTCTGCCTTCATCTTTGTTCTTCCCACCTTTAGGCCTCCTATGGCGCTGTTTTCTTCTTCAAGAGCTACTGAACTATGAACCACCTACCGTGACTTACTTCCTCCCCCACCCCCGCTCCCCACATCTGAATATGTTATGGCTTCTGCTTGCCCAATATCTTTAGCGTCCTTCAACTGCAGGGGTTTCAACACACCAGAGAAGCGGAGCCAGATTCTCTATCACTTCCATAAAAGACGCTCCAGTATCTTGTTGTTACAAGAAACCCACTTCCGTACGGATTCTGTACCTGTTCTACGTAACAGGTACTACTCACAATGGTACCACAGTACTAACCCCCAAGCCAAATCGAAAGGTGTATCAATTGCCTTCCATAAATCTTTTAAACCTGAGGTTCTAGACTCTTTTGTTGATGTTAATGGTCGCTTCATTTTTCTTAAACTGAAACTAAACGATTTTCTCTTCACAGTGTACGTATATGTACCTAATGTGGATCAGGCTCGGTTCCTCTCGTCAGTTCTCACCAGACTGTCCTCCTTTGGGGGTCCCTGCTTCATCATCGGAGGGGATCTAAATTTCGTTATGTGCCCGTCTGTAGACTCATCCTCGGGTAAGTCCTCTGTTCCATCCTCCGCACTTGCACACATCAAATCCCTACTACATTCCTCTCACCTGGTGGATGTCTGGCATGTCCAGCACCCTACGGAGAGGGACTACAGCCACTATTCAGCGGCACACAATTCATATAGTAGACTTGACCATTTCCTGATATCCCAATCTCTACTAGATACCCCCATCCAGGCGTCGTTGGGCCACCTTCTCTGGTCTGACCACGCCCCGGCCTACCTGACCCTGTCACACCCCCCAAAATCTCGTAGAGGTACGCAATGGAGGCTCAATGACAATTTACTGCGGGACTCTGTTTGTGTAGCGGATGTCTCCAAAACCATTCGGAACTTTGTTTCCGATCACTCCTCGGATACCACCTCCCCCCTCATTCAGTGGGAGGCTCTGAAGTGTGTGGTTCGGGGCATACTTATACAACATGGCTCGCGCCTCAAGAAGATACGTTCAGATGATATCCGCCGTCTCCTCTCTACTATAGCAGAACTCGATCCTCTGCACAAACGAGATTTGGACCCGGCCATTTTTGTCCGTTTGTCGAATGCACGTAGGGACCTACTTCAACTTCTAGATGCGCATTCTTTAATAGCCCGTGACAGGGCCCGCAATTTCCATTACTCCTTAGCAAATAAATGTGGCAAACACTTAGCACGGGTCCTCCACCCCAGACCACCCCGATACTCCATTCCCTCTATTGCGCATCCCGATCAAACCACAAAGTTCCCCCCTGAAGGGCGTATCTTCTGCATTTCGGGAGTACTATTCCCAACTTTATAATCTACAGCCCACCGGTCCAAACGCACGCACTGCCTCCTCGAACGACGACATGCGAGATTATATTTTGGAAACAGCATTACCCAATATCAATGAGCCTGATGCTGATGAACTAGAAAAACCTCTGGTCGCGCCCGAATTTCTGGGCGCCATCAAGGATTTGAAGATGGGCAAATGTCCCGGCCTGGATGGGTACACCCCCCGCTTTTACAAAACTTTCGCCACCCTCCTCACCCCACTTATGGCTAGGGCGTTCAATGCCGTGGATGACTCTCATATGCCACCTAAAGGCCTCTTATCCGCCAATATCTCCGTATTACCCAAACCAGGAAAAGACCCTTCCCAATGTAGCAGCTACCGGCCAATATCCCTGCTCAACATAGATCTCAAATTGTTCGCAAAGGTACTGGCCACATGCCTGTCCCCTCTCCTCCCTGGAGTGATCCATAATGATCAGGTGGGTTTTGTCCTGGGCCGCGAGGCGAGGGACAATACGACCAAAATTATTCACCTCATCTCCTATATCCAACGCAAGGACCTAAAAGCCTGTCTCCTTTCCTTCGGCGCTGAAAAGGCGTTCGATAGGGTCAGTTGGAGATTTCTCCGACTTTCCCTAGAACAGTTAGGATTAGGGACATCCTTTATCTCTAAGGTGATGTCCTTATACTCTCAACCTTCGGCCTCGGTGTTGGTCAATGGCACTGCCTCTGAGCCGTTCGATATTTCCAATGGCACTCGACAGGGCTGTCCCCTTTCGCCTCTCCTATTTGTGATTGTTATTGAACATCTGGCCTGTGCCGTTAGACAAAACTCTTCCATACACGGTATTCAGACGCCCTCCTCCCACTACAAACTATCCCTTTATGCCGATGATCTACTGGTCTACGTGCAACACCCCCATATCTCCTTGCCATCTCTTTTCTCAGAATTTCAACGATTTGGATCTTTTAGCAATTTTAAACTTAATCTTTCCAAGACTGAAGCCCTCAATATTTCCCTCTCCTCCACTACGATGTCCGCTCTTAGATCAAACTTCTCTTTTCGGTGGCAGAAGAAGGGGATTTCGTACCTGGGGGTTGTTATACCCTCTGACCTTTCTAATCTTTTCTCCTTGAACTACGTTCCTTTGCTCTCCCGCATTCGGAAGGACCTCGAGGAGTAGGGGGGATCTTCCTTGCCTTGGTTTGGACGAATCAATACCCTAAAAATGGATACCCTACCCAAACTTCTGTACCTTCTCCAAACAATACCCATCTTGATCCCCAAGTCTTTCTTTACATCCTTGCGTACTATCGCTATCAGATTCATGTGGAGCCGTGGGCTGCCTAGGGTTAAATATAATTTGCTCTCCCGTCCGAAACTTCAGGGCGGAGCGGGCCTCCCCGATTTTGAACTCTATTACAAGGCCACCCATGTGGCACGCACTCTGGAATGGTTCCCTCGCCCTTTCTTAAAGGCTTCTGTTGCCATTGAGCAGGACCTGGCTCCGGTCCATCTCCGAGCACTGCTTTGGGGATATAAATCCTATCTCACCCGTATACCCGCTTCCTCTCCCCTGACGCTGGCCTCTCTTAGACTGTGGTATAACAGGGGCTTGTGTTCCATTCTGTCCTCTGATCCCTCTCCAATATCCTCTCTATTTGACAACCCTGCCTTCCCTCAGGGTGTAGGAACGTCAACGTTGGGTCCCTTCAAGAGGACTGACTGGCCCCAGGTGCACTCCTTCGTACACCCCACGCGCGGAACACCTATCACGCCGACGGGATCCTCTGATTGGCTCACCACGCTGCATTTATCTACACTCGCGAAGCACTTGCACTCTTTCTCCCAAATACACCGCTCTAAAACCGAGTTTGAACGGCTGTGCTCCCTCTCTGAGACACCCAGACACCTACTCTCGACCATTTACTGTCTCTTACAAAATCCTACACATGCTGCCTTACCTTCTTACACCAGGGCATGGTCTACAGATATGGGTGAGGACATCCCAGGTTCAGATTGGCAGACTTTGTTTCATTTCACTCATAAATCTACGATATCCTGCTATTCACAGGAAAAAAATTACAAGATTCTGTCAAGATGGTACAGGGACCCCTATACATTGCACAAAATCTTTCCGTCCACTCCGGCATCCTGCTGGCGATGTTCGACCTCTACGGGGACCTACTTACATGTCTGGTAGGAATGCGAGAGGATCCGCCCCTTCTGGACTCAGGTATTTGATTGTTACGACAAACTCTATGATGATACGCTCACGCCCTCCCCTAAGATTGCCCTTCTCTCTATTCTCCCGGGTTCAATATCCTCCCAGAAACAGAACCTCCTCCGTTTCTTTATGTCGTCAGCTAGACAACTCATCCCCTCCTACTGGAAGTCGACCACCGTTCCTCCCTTGTCACACTGGGTCTCGATTATGAATGACACTATGAGAATGGAGGAGATGCTGGCCCTTGACAACGATACTTTTGACAAATATAAAGCACTATGGTTCGTCTGGCTCCGCTTCTCCTCTTCTGACACTCTGGCGAGTATGTTGTCGAACCCAAATTGATTATCCTTGCACCTAAAGTGACAGTGGGACGAACGGGACATGTATCTGAGGGTCCCCCTCTCACCACGGCTACTTACTTATCTCTCCCTGTTCCCCGACTCAGTAGCTCTGACACTCTTCTACGATTTCTCCTTGCCTACTTTTCTTTCTCTTTTCTGTCCTTCCTTCTCTTTTCTCATCTCTCTCTCCCTTCCTCTCCTCCCCTCCCCTCTTCCTCTCCCCCTGTACCCCTCCCCACTCCCACCACCTGACCCCCACTACCACTCCTTTTTGTTCCCCCCTTTTTTTTGTTTTTTGGTTTTAATCTTAATCCCTAACGTATCTGTTTACAATCCTGTCATACATGACGACGGGGCTCTTCTAGCTGTACCCGTTTTCTATTCCAAATACCGGTCACCAAATCTGATATTGTATAACTATGTATTATGAGTTATGCTGTGGGCGATAGCCATTTGGCTGACTCTTTGCACAAACTTATATGTGACTACTTACGGATTGTGACTTCATATATATTTTCATGTACTCACTGTTAAAATTCCAATAAATATATTTTCAACCCTAAATTGTAGTTTTATATATATTATTATTTTTAGAGTAGTTGATGTCAGTCAGCAGAGAGACAGCTATATGAAGAGAAAGATGCCATACATCCATTTACTTCAAAATAAAATAAAATAAATCTAATGCATATTTACCCTCTTTGCCACATGGTATGGCTCAACCGGAGATTAAAAAGTACACTTGGACTCCTCAAGGTCCCACCGAATTTCCAGATGGAGAGAGGGGGGGAGAAAGTTAGGTTACCGCGCTTCTTGGGTGTCCGCCCTGTACCCAGCGGCGGGTCCGCTCTGCATAAGTGTCTGCTCACAAGGGGTCACACACTTGTGTGGGGACTCCACATGCGGACAAGAAAGCAGCTGGGGTGGGTCGGTAACTAAGTACCAATTGCCGGGCATCTACAAATTTATAATAGTAGTAAGCATTTTCAGTATAATACTTATGTTGAATTAATTGAATCTATATGCATAAGAGCTAGATAAAGATGAGCTTTGTGTATAGTTCACTGGGATAGAAAAGGCAGATCCTGCAAACTCTGCTGGTGTTGCTTGTATTTTTAAATAATATAGCTGAATGTATGCCCTAAGGCATCAGCATTGATTTAATAGCCAAAATGCTGGCAAGCATTGTTTGCATATATGTTAAAATAATATTGTATTATGTGGGGAAATAGATTAAATTGCTATTGGAACCCTGGTGAGCTGCGTGAGAAAGTGAATGTGATAAAATATGAAGTGGTGAATATGATATTGAGATGTCAATAATGATTGATATGTGTGAAGAAAAAGTAGGGAATGTGAATCAAAATTGGAAAAATGAATAAAATGAAATAAATTAAAATAAAATAGAATAAATAAATAAAATAAAATAAAATGAATAAAAAAATATATAAATATATAATAAATGTAAAGAGTGAAAAAAGAGAAAAGAAAGTGAAGAAAAGAAAAGTAGCGAAATACTAAGAATAAAGACAGGAAAAGGTGGATAAGTGAGCCAAGGAAAGAGGGAAAAAAGAAAAGGGAAGAAAAGAAAAGAAAAAAGAGAAAAAAAGGGGAGGGGAGGAGAAAAAATAAAAATGAAAAGGGGTGGTGATTGGGTTTAAATAAGATAAAGTGGAAGTGATAAACATGGATTAAAAGGGTGATGCATGTGTATGGTGACAGTGGACACTGGATGGAGTGCTGTGAAGTGTGCTAAAAGGAATTATATCAAGTAGACTTAATATAGTTTATACTCACATTGCCTAGCTTGTGAGTCTCTGAGTGCTGGTGGAAACAATATAGAAAGGAAACCCTTTGGGGAGATAATAGTATAATGCTTCAGTTAAAAAAGATCAAAAAGTATTCATAGTTTAAAGCCCAGGCTTGCAGGTTGCATGCTTACCTCCCAGAGTGGATAATCAGGAATGGTGTGCTTGGCCCCTTCCCCTGCCGTCCGCAGTGTTTCCCCGTGAGTGGCCCCCTCGTCATCCCAGTGGACAAGGTCCTGGCACAGCCTCCATCGCCGCGTAAGACATGGCGTCCCCGAGGGCGAGGTGCGCGCGCACGGGAACACAGCGGCGCCGCAATGGCGTCATGCGTCCCCGCGCTCACACACCGCGTCACCTCAGGGCGCCCGACGATGGACATGGGATGGCATGGCACTAGAACAGTGCCATCTAGCGGTGCAAGCACCCACTGTGTGACATGACCATATTCATATTTGAAATTTTTGTCAAAAAAGGTCATGTGACATGACTATATTTATATTTGAATATTTATAAATGTCCTTTTAACATGGTTTGCAACAACATGTCATTACAGAGACACAATACACGCTTGCTCCTGATGAGCGATATTTAAGTCGCGAAACGCGTAGAGCCACCAAATATCGTGTTTCCATCATGTGTCACTACAGCAATTTCTTATTGTACCAATCATTTCTTGTTTGTGTATTCTGGTCTTTGTTAACAAAAAATAATAATTTTTTAGTGTGTATCAATTGTATATGCAGTATTTTATACATTAAAGTTGTTGAATTTTAATTTTGCTATTCTCCTGCCCTTCTTGTCGTCATGAAATTGAATAAGTCTAACCATATAGGTATCTATAAATGTGTGTAGCGGGGTCCTAAATTTAGGGGAAGTGTTTGAGTGGTAGTTATATTCAAACACCCTGATTGTCAGGATTCTTTCAACCATTTTTGTCCGCAGGGAGAGTATCGGTGTGTAGTTCCCTGTGGCCTGCAGGTGGCGCTGCCATGGTAGGCCAGGGTTGAACCGCTAATACAGTGCTGTGCCTTGTGTGTCCCCTCTCAGCAGCCGTACAGTGGGTGTGGTAGGCCTGCTGTGCATGCTGGGAGAGGATATAAAAGGGGCAGACGCTGCCTGTTAGAGGTTCGTCTGTCATGGTCGGGGGTCCTACCCCAAGGAGTGTGTTCCAGTCCGCCCTGGGCACCTTTGGGGGAGGAACTGTTCCGAGGGACTGGTGAGAAGTCACGGTGAAGAAAGGGGCCCGGTAACTCTCTGGAGGGATGTATTTTCCTTACAAAGAGGTCAAGCTTTGAAACACCAAGTTCACCAGGTCTGTGGCAGAGACCAAGTTCACCAGGTCTGTGGCAGAGACCAAGTTCACCAGGTCTGTGGCAGAGACCAAGTTCACCAGGTCTGTGGCAGAGACTGGGATGAGTTAGGGCACCATTCTGGCTGCTAGTCCCTATCTAGGGAGACTATTCAAATGGGCTAAGTTTGCTTAAGAAGCTAGGCAGTGAAGTGATTACGTTTGTGCCTGGACCTCTTCGCACTTTTTGCTGTCCTGTTCTTTCTCCAACCTTTTCCTATCAGAGTCTGTTATTTACGAGAAATAAACTCTACGTTGGAGTTACAGCTGGTGTGGGCATTCAAGTCACTGGGGGAAACAAGGACTTTTCTTTATTAACTATAAAGGTGAGAACCATTCTCTGTAAGATTTTGGTTTTCTGGCTGTGGAGACCCACCAACAACACCGCTCAACCTCTTCATACAGGAGGGTACAGGCATATAGAGCTGGGTGTGCCTTTTCTTCCTACGAGGAGCTATTAGACAAGGAAGAGAAGGTGGTGAGCGCTATACGTGTATATTCATGAATTGTCTTATCAATATAATATAGTTATGTATTCACAATTATGTGAAGTTAGAAAATATACAATGTACCATAGATATGTTGGTTACCTTATAACAATTCAACCCTTATCCGGCACATACTTCATTTAAAGTCCCGCCCTTTTTGTTCTCTTCTTTCATATACAAATACAGGGATGGAGGTAAATGACTACGTCAGTACCTCATTTAAAATCCCATCAAACCCTCTCCTTTAATATATATATATATATATATATATATATATATATATATATTAGTTTTTTTTTAGTTTATAGGAGTTTGTCTGTTTTCAGATTGTCAGTAAAAAATTAGCTTTTTTTTGTTTTGTCATTAAAAAAAGTCATGGGGGGGCTGCCAATCCTGGACAGAGGTTCAAATACTTCTCTACTCTGTCCAAAAAAGTTTGAGCCAAATTGTTGTAAAGTATAACTCACTTTTTTTTTTTTTTTAAACCCAAGGTGATAGTGTTGCCAAATCCTACCTTTTTTTCTGTTCTGAAGAAATAGCTGTTTGTTTCACCATGTCTCTTGCAGACTGAATTCTTAATGGGAAGGTTTGAACCACCAGTTAAAATCTCAGTGTTCTGATAAGGAAAGCTGCAGTGTCTGCATCTCTCAGGAAGTAGTTAAACCTTAGGAGTGTCTCATTAAAATTGAAATTTCTATTGGAGGGGATACTTATTTGAGCTGCATCTCGCTGCAGCTGTTTGAGAAAATTCATAAACCAATAACAGAAGCAGAAAATGATATTTCTGTACAGAACGCCATTGACTTTTTAGCCATATTTAGAAAATGACAGCAACTGCAGATTGAAATAGAGGGTTATTTTTAATAACTTTAAATTATAAAATGGCTTGTTTGGCAATTGTATATGCCATTTTAATATTGTAACAATAGTGGTGTTCAGTGTACATACTGTATCTTCATGGGTTTTTCTGAATAGTTTCTTGAAAAAGCCCAGAGAATTCCCTGAGCTGTAAAGATGTATGCTCCATACTAAAGATATTAAAGGATATTTACCTTTTTTTAGAATAAAGATATGTGACGTCGCAAAGAATAATAGAATAATATGATCCCATATTACAGAAGAGATGTGGTGATAATGGCCCTATTATTTTCTATCTAGTGTTTTTCAGACTTTAAGATTGCTCTAAGTGGGAATATTTTTACATCCTGAATTATACTGCCATTGATTTATTTACAAGCACAAAAATTGAGCACTGGAGCTATGTTTCCCATAATGCCCTGGGATATCTCTTACTGTAATAGATTTTTATACTGTCACAGAAGAATAATTGTACTTTTATATAAACTTTATATATCCTCTATTACCGGTTGCAGTTCAGTTCTTTTGCAAACCGCTAAACTTAATGCTTTAAAGATTATGTCACATAAATTAATATTAATCTGCAAGTTGAAGCTTTTCTAAGACTATACTAACAGAGTTAGTGCCAGTGGGAGCCAAATGTTAGTTACTCAGAATTTGTTTGACCATTCCATCTATAAAGTAAGGAAAATTGTTGATCGAACTACAATAAAGATAGGAGAGAAAGCATCACTGACTTTCAAGGCTTACAAGACAGTGCAAAGTACAATGTTAAAAAGGTAGGCAATGCAAAGAAGCCAATCTGAAAAGATCTGACTTTGGCATAGTTGCCAACACTTAAAAGAAAAAAATTCCAGAGACACTTTATTTTTTTGCTGAGCATCCAGCAAGCCATTAAAGGCGAGTAATGTACTTTAGTTATGGGCGGGGCATTCATTTTAAATGGATGTGGTTCTAGAAGAGGTATAAAATTAACCTAGTGTACAATTTACATTTGTACAATTTACAATGTCCAGTGTAGCACTAACCCCCCCCCCCCCCCCCCAGGGGCTGCTGATAACTGATTCCCATTTTCCACATTTCCAACTTGCATCCAGACACAAGAATTAAGTCTGTGGACTTGTCTTTTTTGTTTTATTGGGGAACAACTTGGATAGGGTATAGGGACTATGGGATGCCCAACTTGACATGAAAACAACAGATGAGGACTACTTCCTATCTATGTACAGAGAAAGGGGCCTGGACTGCTCTCCTTGCCAGTCTCTTGGATCAGTGGCAAAATCCCTTACAGACCAGCAGCTCTCAGCCCCCTTTGGAAAGTAGCACAACATGTTGCAGAACTGCTTGCAGGAGTATTCCCTCTCCTCCTGTAAAACTGCTCCCAGCTCCACCGCCTGTAGATACTAGCAGCCCTCCTGGCTGCACGTCTACCAGCCCGCCCGGCTGCTCCGAAGATCTCCCAGGACAAGGGATAAAGGATTAAGCACAGCGCTGTCCTTTGAAAGCTTGCTACATGTGACAGTCTCTTACCTTGTGAATCCCTGGTTGTGCTGATGTACTCACTGTGTCCTCCTTACTCCCTGCTGCTCTTTGGCAAGATTCCTTCTCAAACCGGATGCTGAAATAATTTTTCCAAGGCAGCCTGATCCCCACCCTGGAGGAAGAGCCCCGGGGTCCCCTCCTAGGCAACCGACAGACTCCTCAGCACACAATATTCCACCCCACTCCCCTGCTAGCATGGCTCTTCAATATTTAGGAGCTGACCCAGCCACCCTGCTAGGTTCTCTGCCTGAGGATTGGCCAAGCTCCCTCAAGTATACAGATCAGCCCTCCTGTTCTCCACCCACTAATTTTTGGAAGCTTTTCCAAGCCTCTAGACCCAGGGGTAGGTACCAGAGACATGCACTATGGAGCCATCCAGCCTGACCTAGTAACCCAACCTGAATACAAACTCACACAGTTACCATGAGTCAAAAAAATAAATTTCCCTACACTTACAGGGGTGCTACAACAGAAAGGCTAAAACCAGCCATACATGGATCGAAATTCAACCAGGGACATCCTAAAATATTTCATGTGAAAATGGCTTAATGCAGCTTAATGTGTAACAAAGTGCCTAAACCTCAACCTTCAAACTGTGCACAAACTAAGTTTTCACCTTACCACATAAGATGTGCAAATTTTCAAGGCAATTGAATTTGGAATAGGCACTTTTTTACACATTTTTTACTCATTAGGCTATTTTTACATTAAGTTGTTCACATTAAATGTTTTAGGATTGTAAAAAAATTGCTTAATGTGAATAACTTTTGGTATGATTCACCAAATGGTCTGAAATTTTGTTGGCATAGACCCGCTGGTTGAGGAAAAAAAAAAACTGTACAATGTAGCCCATAAAGCCAATCTATGGTAAAATTTAGAAGCACTGTATTGAAGAGGAACTGCAGTCTGCTCACATAATTTGTATTAAAAACATCTTTGCCATTCTGAAGCTTCCCTTCAAC
The DNA here is from genome assembly GCA_029206835.1 of Rana muscosa. Classification (NCBI taxonomy): domain Eukaryota; kingdom Metazoa; phylum Chordata; class Amphibia; order Anura; family Ranidae; genus Rana; species Rana muscosa. The sequence continues at coordinate 221,561,489 of CM055122.1, forward strand.
CACTTTGCATATTTATTTTATATATTAGTTAGTGCCAGTGGGAGCCAAATGTTAGTTACTCAATATTTGTTTGACCATTCCATTTATAAAGTAAAGAAAATTGTTGATCGAACTACAATAAAGATAGAAATGGAAAAGGGAATATACCGCGCTTAGATAATAGTAAAAAAATAAATAAAATGTAATTAACCACTTAAGCCCCGGACCATTTGGTAGCTAAAGGACCAGAGGTGAATTCAGAATTTTGCACTGCGCTGCTTTAACTGTAAATTGTGCGGACATGCAATGTTGTACCCAAACGAAATTTGCGTCCTTTTCTTCCCACAAATAGAGCTTTCTTTTAATGGTATTTGATTGCCTCTGCGATTTTTATTTTTTGCGATATAAACGGAAAAAGACCGAAAATTTTGAAAAAAAATGATATTTTCTACTTTTTGTTATAAGAAAAATCGAATAAACTCAATTTTAGTCATACATTTAGGCCAAAATGTATTCAGCCACATGTCTTTAGTAAAAAAAATGTCAATAAGCGTATATTTATTGGTTTGCGCAAAAGTTATAGCGTTTACAAACTAGGGTACATTTTCTGGAATTTACACAGCTTTAAATTTATGACTGCCTATCTCATTTCTTGAGGTGCTAAAATGGCAGGGCAGTACAAAACCCCCCCAAATGACCCCATTTTAGAAAGTAGACACCCCAAGGAAATTGCTGAGAGGCATGTTGAGCCCATTGAATATTTTTTTTTTTTTTGTCCCAAGTGATTGAATAATGACAAAAAAAAAAAAAATTACAAAAAGTTGTCACTAAATTATATATTGCTCACACATGCCATGGTTATATGTGGAATTGCACCCCAAAATACATTCTGCTGCTTCTCCTGAGTACGGGGATACCACATGTGTGGGACTTTTTAGGAGCCTAGCCACGTACGGGACCCCGGAAACCAAGCACCGCCTTCAGGATTTCTAAGGGTGTAAATTTTTGATTTCACTCCTCACTACCTATCACAGTTTTGAAGGCCATAAAATGCCAAAATAGCACAAAACCCCCCCAAATGACCCCATTTTAGAAAGTAGACACCCCAAGGAAATTGCTGAGAGGCCTGTTGAGCCCATTGAATATTTTTTTTTTGTCCCCATTTTGGAACGTAGACACCCCAAGCTGTTTGCTGAGAGGCATGGTGAGTATTTTACAGCTCTCATTTGTTTTTGAAAATGAAGAAAGAACATTTTTTTTTTTTTCTTTTTTTTTTTTCAATTTTCAAAACTTTGTGACAAAAAGCGAGATCTGCAAAATACTCACAATACCTCTCAGCAAATAGCTTGGGGTGTCTACTTTCCAAAATGGGGTCATTTGGGGGGGGGGTTTGTGCCATCTGGGCATTCCATGGCCTCCGAAACTGTGATAGGCAGTGAGAAGTGAAATCAAAAATTTACACCCTTAGAAAGCCTGAAGGCGGTGATTGGTTTTTGGGGTCCCGTACGCGGCTAGGCTCCCAAAAAGTCTCACACATGTGGTATCCCCGTACTCAGGAGAAGCAACAGAATGTATTTTGGGGTGTAATTCCACATATGCCCATGGCATGTTTGAGCAATATATCATTTAGTGACAACTTTGTGCAAAAAAAAAAAAAAAAATTGTCTTTTTTCCGCAACTTGTGTCAACATATAAAATATTCCATGGACTCGACATGCCTCTCAGTATATAGCTTGGGGTGTCTACTTTCCAAAATGGGGTCATTTAGGGGGGGTTTTGAACTGTTCTGGCATTTTATACACAACATTAGGAAGCTTACATCCACTCTTCTAACCACTTGAAGACAAAGCCCTTTTTGACACTTTTTGTTTACATGAAAACATATTTTTTTTTGCAAGAAAATTATGTTGAACCCCCAAACATTATATATATTTTTAAAGCAAAGGCCCTACAGAATAAAATGGTGGGTGTTGCATTTTTTTTTTCTACACAGTATTTGCGCAGCGATTTTTCAAACGCATTTTTTGGGGAAAAAATACACTTTTTTTAATTTTAATGCACTAAAACACACTATATTGCCCAAATGTTTGATGAAATAAAAAAGATGATCTTAGGCCGAGTACATAGATACCAAACACGACATGCTTTAAAATTTCGCACAAACGCGCATTGGCGACAAACTACATACATTTTTAAAAGCCTTTAAAAGCCTTTACAGGTTACCCCGTTAGATTTACAGAGGAGGTCTACTGCTAAAATTACTGCCCTCAATCTGACCTTCGCGGTGATACCTCACATGCATGGTGCAATTGCTGTTTACATATGACGCCAGACCGACGCTTGCGTTCGCCATTGGGCAAGAGCAGGGCAGGACAGGGGTGCTTTTTTATTTTTATTTATTTTTTTATTATTAATTTTGCTTTTTTATTTTATTTTTAAACTGTTGCTTCCATATTTATTAATTTTTTTATCATTTTTATTGTTATCTCAGGGAATGTAAATATCCCCTATGATAGCTATAGGTAATGACAGGTACTCTTTTTTGAAAAAACTGGGGTCTATTGGACCTTAGATCTTTCCTCTGCCCTCAAAGCATCTGACCACACCAAGATCGGTGTGATAAAATGCTTTCCCAATTTCCCAATGGCGCTTTTTATATCCGGGGGGGTCATTCCCTCCCACTGCTTGTAAAAGCAGTCCAGAGGCTAATTAGCCACTAGGATTGCTTTTACATGAAAGCCGGCCGCTGGCTGAAAAGAATGATACCAAGATGATACCTAAACCCGCAGGCATTATTCTGGTATAAACATTCAAAGTCCAGCAACATACCAGTACGTTGCTGGTCCTTGTTGGACATGTATTGTAATCTTTTTTTTCATGCAGCCTGTTGGCTGAACGAAAAAAAAAGATTGATCGGTGGGTATGCCCACCATTAGAATACCGCCCTTCATCCACCCACTTCTAATGATGGGCATACATGCACCATTTATATATGCCGAAGCATGGGGGCATCTTCCCGCAAAAGTTATGCCGCGTACACATGGTCAGACTTTTCCACGGGCAAGCCTCCGTCGGAATTTTGACTGTATGTACGCGGCATTAGGAGCAAAATCGGTCCTACGCCCCTGCTGCCCCAATGCTTCGGCATATATGCTTTTTTTTTTTTAACTGTGGTGGCGAAATCACCTCCTACAGCACTGGAGTCGCAGGGATCAGGCCTGTCTCTGCGAACGCTGCAGTTATGTGTGTTGTGTTTTGCAAGTGACAGTGATCGATCGATACTGCACTTGGGTGGCCTGGGCTGGACGGAGGGGCAAAACGCAGGTGCTAGCAGGTATCTGGGCTGATCCCGCTAACACTGCGTTTTTGGGAACCCTAAACTGCTGGGGACGCTAGTATAGATCTGATCAGATCAGATATTGATCTGTTCAGATACTATACCACTAAGGGGGTGTATGCTTCACGCGTGGGTGTTAGCGTTACTGGCACTAACCTGACGCTGCCTGGGGTGTGACGCAGACCCTCTCTGACGCTAAAACCTAATTGATATCACCCGCCGGGCGATCAGGGGGTTAAACCTTTATTGGGTTATAAACGGCGGGTGCCCTGACACTATAAAAAGAAAACGAACTAACCAGTGTCACCCGTAACACTTATATGATGATCACTGGTGAAAGGGTTAACTAGGGGCAATTAGGGGGTTAAAACCTTTATTAGGTAATATATGGGGGTACCTGACGCTATATAAAAACCTGACGGCGAACCTAAAAAAAAATTACTGGCTACCGATCTGCATCACCGACGCTAAGACAGCGATCAGAAAAATTATCGCTTAGTGACAGTGGTGATAGGGGGTGAAAGGGTTACCTGGGGGGCGATCAAGGGGGTTAAACCTTTATTAGGTAATATATTGGGGTACCTGACGCTATAAAAACCTGCGGCGAACCTAAAAAAAATTACTGGCTACCGATCTGCATCACCGACGCTAAGACAGCGATCAGAAAAATTATCGCTTAGTGACAGTGGTGATAGGGGGTGAAAGGGTTACCTGGGGGGCGATCAAGGGGGTTAAACCTTTATTAGGTAATATATGGGGGTACCCGACGCTATAAAAACCTGCGGCGAACCTAAAAAAAATTACTGGCTACCGATCAGCATCACCGACGCTAAGACATCGATCAGAAAAATGATTGCTTAGTGACGGCGGTGCTAGGGGGTGAAAGGGTTACCTGGGGGGTGATCAAGGGGGTTAAACCTTTATTAGATAATTTATGGGGGTACCCGACGCTATAAAAACCTGCGGCGAACCTAAAAAAAATTACTGGCTACCGATCAGCATCGCCGACGCTAAAACATCGATCAGAAAAATTATCGCTTAGTGACCGTGGTGATAGGGGGTGAAAGGGTTACCTGGGGGGCGATGAAGGGGGTTAAACCTTTATTAGGTAATATATGGGGGTACCCGACGCTATAAAAACCTGCGGCGAACCTAAAAAAAATTACTGGCTACCGATCAGCATCACCGACGCTAAGACATCGATCAGAAAAATGATCGCTTAGCGACGGCGGGTACTAGGGGGTGAAAGGGTTATCTGGGGGGTGATCAGGGGGTTAAACCTTTATTAGGGGGGGTTAGAGGGCTACACTGGACCTAAAACTAAATGTACTGACACTTTTACAGTCACAAATGTCACTGATTGCAGTGATCACTAAATAAATGGTCACTGCAATCAGTGACACTGTGACTGGGGGCTGGGGGGTGATCTGGGGGGTGATCTGGGGGGGTCTGGGGGGGCCTGGGGGGGGCGATTTATGTACCTATGTGTCCTGGTGTCAGTGTAGTGTTGTGTGCACTAACCTGCATCTTCTCCTGTACGGCGCTCGGTATATGTGAGCGCCGCAGGAGAGATGACATCACTTCCTCCAGCCTGTGTAAACAAGTACACAGGCAGGGGAAGCTCTCATTCGCCGGGAGCGATCGAGAGGGGGTGGCCGGAATCTAACGGCCGTCCCCTCATGCCGGATCGCTCCCGAAGGTAAAACGACCGCTCACTGTAAAGAAGGGGGGTCCGATCGGACCCCCCAACTATACAAAGTCAATCACGTACATATACGTGATTCTGCCTGTCGGTGCCATTCTGCCGACGTATATTTACAGTGGGCGGTCGTTAAGTGGTTAAATAACCCTAAATATGCAGCAAACTAATACGTGTAGACCAAACACTAATATCACAGAAAAAAGGAGGGGAAAAGAGCTGCGCAAACCTGTATATAATGAAAACATACAAAATAATGTGACAAATATAACTAATAAAATATGGTAAACCAACATATCAGTGGAGATTGACCCCAAAAATTCTTGTTGGTAACGGTAAGTCAATATAAATGTCCATGTAAATGTCCATATAAATCCTAAACAGTAGACAATTGCAGTGTAGGATAGCGGAAGAAAAGGTGAACTCCTAGATCACACCAAAATGCACACATGCACCACCACCAGGATATTGTGCTTACCAGAGGCAAGCATATAAATGCCAAACTGTGAATAGCTCGCTTACTTGCGGTAAATGTACCTCCAGGGATGGAACTCCTGCGATATTTGGAACTCGGTATTCGCCAGTCTTAGAAATGAAAAGGGGAAACCACATGGTGTGTATCGTCCAAACAGCATTTATTAAAATAGAAAGATGGTAACTTACATCAAGTAGGTAAAATCAGGCATAAAACCATGGGAAGAGCCGGCCGGCTTGCAGTCTCCCGTTCAGCGATGACGTCAGCGCGTCAGCCTCCCGACGTACGTTTCGCTATAGATAGCGCCGTCTGGGGAACGGGCGACGCACTGACTCATCGCAATATTTATGCAATAGGAACCACGCCTCGGTCTGAGTCACGGGCAGCCTCGCCACCTGGAACCGGAACTAACAGGTCGCAGAGTGGGACCATAACAAATAGAATACAAAGCACACAAAAATTTATTTGAATGCTAATATAAATTGAAAACTAATATCTATTATAAAAAACCATTTAAATTAAAAATATATATAAATAAAAGACACTTCTTGAAAAGGAAGTGTCCCGAGGACAGAGAACTAATTATCAGGATAGAAACAGCGCCATCAAGTGGCCAAAAAATAGACAGCCATCGATTAAATTAAACTGTCACTAACCCCATCTCGCTCACAATAAGAGACAAAAGAGGTGTACAAAAACAAAAATGTCATGGGCTCAGTCTTTAAGACACAAAGCGTAAAAATTACAAATACCCTATGTGCTGCCCGGGACTCAGATCAATTGATCAAAATCTTAAATGACAATACTGACATTGCTCTCATGGATATAAGTGTGGGCTAAATCTGGTTCATGGATAAACCAGCAAACAGAAATAGCCCCCAAACAACTAACTAGTAGGGGACACAAAATCAAGAATTGTCTATGAAAGCATTTAAATCTGTATCCACGTTTAACCCAAAAGGGGCATAGCATTTTAATCTATGTATCCAAGACATCTCTAACCTAGAGATACTCCGCACTAGGGAATCCCCCCTCCACTGAGGGGTGTACCTATCAATGCCAAGAAAGAGAGTCTTGGCAGGGTTTTTGTTGTGTACCTCTAAATAATGCAGAGACACGGGATGTTTGGAGCACCCGGTCAAAATGTTCGTGATGTGTTCATTGAGTCTCACTTTTAGGGGTCGCTTAGTCCTGCCCACATATTGGACCCCACATGGGCACTGCAGGAGATAAACGACCCCCTCAGTAAAACAGGTCACGAAAGGCTTGATGGTAAATTCGGATCCAGTGCTGGTAGAGGTAAAAGTATGGGTGCATCTATGTAAACAGCCACTCAGAGAGCACACCCTGCATTTCCTGCGCTGATAAAAACCTACCAGACATTCAAAGAAACCTCTCCTAATGGGGGGGGGGTCAAGAATATTGGGAGCCACTCTCCCTCTGAGCGATAGCGCCCCCTTATAAATGACCCGATGTCTCTCAGGAATGGTAGAACCCAGCACTAAGTCATTTGTAAGAATATGCCAATGTTCGGCTATAAGATTCTTAACATCCTGGTGCTGGATAGAAAAAGTTGTAATGAACGGGATAGAAGGGGGCCCACCAACTCTGGGTGGCCTGTCCTTAAGAAGCTCACTTCTATCAAGGCCAGCCACACTGTTAAGAGTTTGTTTTAGGGAGGTATGCGTATATCCCTTATGCAAAAAACGTTGGGTCAAAATCTCAGCCTGGGATAGGAATTCTCTGTTGTCTGAGCAGTTTCTTTTCAGGCGGAGATACTGGCTCTTGGGTACTGAATCGAGCCAGTTTTTGTGATGACAACTACCGACAGGAATATAGGAGTTCCTGTCGGTACGTTTAAAGAAAGTAGAGGTAGTAAACTGGTTATCTCTGATGCCAATACATAGAACTAAGAAATGTATCTTTGTCTGGCTAGCCTCAAAATTAAGAAAATACCTCTGGTGTTCTGGTTAAGCCCAGCAATGAATCTATCGAGATCACCACGATCACCATCCCATAGGAGGAGGATGTCGTCTATGTACCTTGCCCACAGCACCACCTGGGGTCGCTGTTGGGCATAGATGACATCCTCCTCCCATAGGGCCATAAACAAGTTCGCCAGACTGGGGGCATACTTGGCCCCCATGGCGACCCCTCTGTCTTGTCTATAGAACTGTTGGTCAAACCAAAAATAGCTATGTGAAGCCACGAAAGACAACAGCTCTAAGATAAACACAATCTTCTCATCAACCAAACCGGAGTCTCGTCTCAGGTAATACTCGATGGCAAAGAGGCCTAAGTCATGTGGTATGACCGTATATAGTGATGTGACATCAGCTGTCACTAGCCACATCCCAGAAGTTGGGGTATGCTCGGCCAATGTGTTGATCACTTGACGTGAATCCCTAATGTGTGATGGCATTTTGAAAACTAGGGGTTGTAAATAAAAATCAATATACCTGCCCACACAGGACGTGACAGAATCTATGCCACTGATGATGGGGCGTCCCGGGGGGCAGGTGGGGTGTTTATGGACCTTGGGAAGATAATAAATGATAGGGGTGCGGGGTGCTAAGGGTACTAAATAGTCCCTCTTATTTTTATTAAGGATCCCCTGTTCAAATCCCCTTTGAACAATACCATCCAAAATCCTCTGATATTTAAATTTGGGGTCAGATGGTAGTGGTGTGTAGGTATCTCGGTCATCCAAGATCCTATACATTTCGGCTAGATAGTCTTTTTTGTCTAGTATGATGATACCCCTGCCCTTATCAGCCGGCCTTATTATAATCTTCTTTTCACAAAGAGAGTTAAGGCCAGTTACCATATCATGATCCGATCTGGTCCTTTTGTTGGGCATCAGATCTAGGTCATGCAAGACTACATCTTTAAAGGTCTTAATGGCTGGGGCTAACGCCCCCGGGGGATTGAATAAAGAAGCATCGTGTAATCCAGAATGACTGAATCCCTGAGGGATATCAGAATCTGTTTGTATGGGGTTTAATAACATATGGCGTTTGATGCTCAATCTCCGGACAAATTTATGGACATCAATATATGTCTGAAACCTATTGAGTCCACGTCGGGGTGCATATTTGAGACCCCTATCTAATACCGACTTCTCGGCGGTGGTAAGAACAACTGTACTTAGATTGAATATCCCTGATCCCATTAAAGTTTTTTTCTTTTTGGATCATACTCGCTTCCCTCCTCTAGATCCTCTCTTTGACCTACAGAATGTTTGGTGCCCTGATTGGTTTTGTGAAAACCCCAGTGCTGGCTGTTAGAAGGCCCAGAGTTGGACTCATCGGGAGGTCCATTTCTCTCATACAATGGAAAGAAATTATTAGAAGTACTAACATTGTAATCAAACTCATTCCCTCGATCGCAAGAATCAGAGGGTTCAAAGTGTTGAGGTTTAAAACCCAATTGTTCAAATTGGTTGGGCCTAAGGCCCAAAAGTGGACCCTGACTATATTGTGGAGGGCCCCCTTGACCATATCCATGGTGTAAGGGAGGACCGCCATAATATATATTGGCTGGTGGGCCATAATTATAATTATAATTAGGCCGATTGGGTTGTGGTCCAAGAAATTGGTAATTCCCACCTCTGCCCCTCCCTGAACCAGGGTGCTGGTTGGACCCACAAGGGGGTCGCTGTGGCAGAGGAGGATATGGTGGGCCACCAGAGGTATTACCTCTACCACCACCAGATCTAATTGGTGATGAATAGGATCCCCGTCTAGGTTTGGGAGGGAAGGGGGCCCTAGGTGCACCCTTATGAGGGACTTTGGTAGAGGGAAGATCCGCTGAGAGAGCTATATTGGCTGATAGTTCCATATCAGAATTATTGCCATTTGATTGTTCAGCCAAAAGCTTATTTTGCCACTCAAAGACCACACCCCCTTGGTAATCTGTAAGATCTCTATTATATTTATTTTTATTTTTTACTCTCTGTTCTCTCTATCCTCTTTTTCTAAAACCTTAAGGAGGGATAGTGACTTCCCCTTATATTCGCCACTTTCACTGAATGGACTAATTTTGTCTTTGATGACTTTAATTTCATCATCCAGACGTGAAAGTTTAGTATTTTTTCTTCCAATCAAAAACTGAAGGAAGTTAACACCAGCGGTGTTGAAATACTTAAACCACTCGTCCAACTGGACGTCACCTTGTTGGGGACTAACCTCCCACCTCAGACTCCGGGGTACCATCCAATTCTTGACATATGTCTCAAGGTAGGCTATGTCCCATTGTGTATGTATTTCTGATATCGTAAGGATTATTTAGCCTCATGAATAGGCCATTTAAATCACCCTCATCACTGTTTAAATATGTTTCGAATACCCCATCGGTGTTGACCACCCTGGTAGCACGATACTCAAAAATGTCCATGACTGGAAAAAAGCAAGCAGTAAAAAAGTCAAGAATACAAATGGAAAAGGGAATATACCGCGCTTAGATAATAGTAAAAAATAAAAAATAAATGTAATTAAATAACCCTAAATATGCAGCAAACTCATACGTGTAGACCAAACACTAATATCACAGAAAAAAGGAGGGGAAAAGAGCTGCGCAAACCTGTATATAATGAAAACATACAAAATAATGTGACAAATATAACTAATAAAATATGGTAAACCAACATATCAGTGGAGATTGACCCCAAAAATTATTGTTGGTAACGGTAAGACAATATAAATGTCCATGTAGATGTCCATATAAATCCTAAACAGTGGACAATTGCAGTGCAGGATAGCGGAAGAAAAGGTGAACTCCTAGATCACACCAAAATGCACACATGCACCACCACCAAGATATTGTGCTTACCAGAGGCAAGCATATAAATGCCAAACTGTGAATAGCTCGCTTCCTTGCGGTAAATGTACCTCCAGGGATGGAACTCCTGCGATATTTGGAACTCGGTATTCACCAGTCATAGAAATGAAAAGGGGAAACCACATGGTGTGTATCATCCAAACAGCATTTATTAAAATAGAAAGATGGTAACTTACATCAAGTAGGTAAAATCAGGCATAAAACCATGGGAAGAGCCGGCCGGCTTGCAGTCTCCCGTTCAGCGATGACGTCAGCGCGTCAGCCTCCCGACGTACGTTTCGCTATAGATAGCGTCGTCTTGGGAACGGGCGACGCACTGACCCATCGCAATATTTATACAATGGGAACTACGCCTTGGTCTGAGTCACGGGCAGCCCCGCCACCCGGAACCGGAACTAACAGGTCGCGGAGTGGGACCATAACAAATAGAATACAAAGCACACAAAAATTGATTTGAATGCTAATATAAATTGAATACTAATATCTATTATAAATAAAAAAATTAAATTAAAAATATATATAAATAAAAGACATTTCTTGAAAAGGAGACAGAGAACTAATTATCAGGATAGAAACAGCGCCATCAAGTGGCCAAAAAATAGACAGCCATCGATTAAATTAAACTGTCACTAACACCATCTCGCTCACAATAAGAGACAAAAGAGGTGTACAAAAACAAAAATGTCATGGGCTCAGTCTTTAAGACACAAAGCGTAAAAATTACAAATACCCTATGTGCTGCCCGGGACTCAGATCAATTGATCAAAATCTTAAATGGCAATACTGACATTGCTCTCATGGATATAAGTGTGGGCTAAATCTGGTTCATGGATAAACCAGCAAACAGAAATAGCCCCCACAACTAACTAGTAGGGGACACAAAATCAAGAATTGTCTATGAAAGCATTTAAATCTGTATCCACGTTTAACCCAAAAGGGGCATAGCATTTTAATCTATGTATCCAAGACATCTCTAACCTAGAGATACTCCGCACTAGGGAATCCCCCCTCCACTGAGGGGTGTACCTATCAATGCCAAGAAAGAGAGTCTTGGCAGGGTTTTTGTTGTGTACCTCTAAATAATGCAGAGACACTGGATGTTTGGGGAACCCTGTCAAAATGTTTGTGATGTGTTCATTGAGTCTCACTTTTAGGGGTCGCTTAGTCCTGCCCACATATTGGAGCCCACATTCACAAAACGCTAAAGGTTTACATAATAACACTTTAACCCAGTTGTTCTATTTTGGAGAGCAAAACTAAACACAAGTTTTATTATGTTTAGAGGATAATTTCTGCATCCCCGTGGGATTATTTTGCCATTAATCAATGATCACACAGGATTACTTACATAGTAAAATGTGTTTATCCTTAAATATTTTGTCTTTGTTCTGATGACATATTGGCACTGAAAATGCATTTGGATATGGAAAATGCAAGGAAAAAGACCTACTGTTGAGTTCCAATAAAAATAACTAAAAGGCTTTATACAACTTAAAGTGCTAAAAGACAAAAGGAAGCAGATGAAGAATACTTTTGGGATGAGCTAATAAACTAAAATAAAGACCACAACAGTTAAACATTCTTTATATCTAAATAGGATGATGCACTCTAAAAAATAGTTTGCTAGATTTACTTAAAAAAAAAAATAGGACAACATTTTGCATTCCCTTTTTTATTAATACAATATACACCATATTACCAAAAGCATTGGGGTGTCTGCCTTTACACGCACATGAACTTTAATGGCATCCCAGTCTTAGTCCATAGGGTTCAATATTGAGTTGGCCCACCCTTTGCAGCCCTTTGCAGCTATAACAACTTCAACTCTTCTGGGAAGACTTATATATGATAGGTGGATTGCGCTAACTTTTTTATATGTATTACCACTCCTTATGATATCAAAAAAACAAACACAAATTGGTGTATGGGTTATGTGAGCTTTATGCTCTATAGCAGGGACATGCAATTAGCGGACCTCCAGCTGTTGCAGAACTACAAGTCCCATGAGGCATAGCAAGACTCTGACAGCCACAAGCATGACACCCAGAGGCACAGGCATGATGGGACTTGCAGTTTTGCAACAGCTGGAGGTCCGCTAATTGCATATCCCTGCTCTATAGGTATAGTATATCCAAACCTGTTATATGAGACCTGTTATATAAATACCAATGATCAAAGTGCTTGTGCCCAAAACAAAGTGGATATATTTAAGAAAATATATAAAATTATAAAATAGTGAAAATATCAAAAAATATAAAAAACCTGCCACTTCAAATTAAACTTTCTGCTTAATGTGCAGGGGGGGCTTTAATCTGTGTAATGTGCAGGGGGGGCTTTAATCTGTGTAATGTGCAGGGCGGCGCCTTGGTCTGTGTAATGTGCAGGGGGGGGCTTTGGTCTGTGTAATGTGCAGGGGGGATTTGGTCTGTGTAATGTGCAGGGGGGGCTTTGGCCTGTGTAATGTGCAGGGGGGGGCTTTGGAATGTAAAAGGGGCTGTTGAAAGTTTTTTTCCTTAAACTTCCCTCTTAAAATTAGGGTGCGTGTTATACGCCTGTAGGTGTTATACGCCGATAAATACGGTATTTACTCCAGCCAGTGGAGTTCTTGCATTGGGTGCATATTTGTCAGCCTCCCTGTCCCCCTTGTACCATCTGAGGGTCCTGCACTGACGGACCCCCATCTGGATCTTTTTTCCGGCTGTAGACGTTGGGTCGGGAGCACCCAGCTTATATCCATCTTCCTGGTTTTTAATATGCAACTAGCTTGCCTATGTAAGTATAACTTTGAATGCTATTAAAATCAATATACGTTTGATCATGCAACTTTATCGCTGAGAGAGAAATCATGAGAAAGTGATTTTGAGATATATCACATTTATTGTACGAATTTTGATTATTTATATTGTAGACTACTTTCTGACTCTTCTAATGACAGTAAGACTATGAGAAAGGACCATTTCAGTCCGAAACATGTCAGGCGTCATTTATGCTAACATGTACTCTCGCTAGCCCATCAACGCACCCAGGGTAGCTGAGAAACATGTTATATGTTTATATTAAGGCATTAATTCTTTGCTATTAACATTGGACACATGTGTGTCATATATTGTATATTTTTCTATACCATTTTATTGTCTATACAATTTTCATTGTGTAATCTTATTAAACTTAAATTTTAACTCATACCTGGTCCGCCTTCTAAAATCCTAAGGGGTCCCACTGTGCCTCGAGCACTAGGTTTTTTCTTGTTCACTGGAACAAAGGGGCCAAGTCCAAGCCCTGAAAAACAACCCCACTCCATAATTTCCCTTCCACCAAATGATTTGGACCAGTGCACAAAGCAAGGTCCATAAAGACGTGGATGAGCGAGTTTGGGGTGGAGGAACTTGACTGGCCTACACAAAGTCCTGACCTCAACCCGATAGAAAACCTTAGGGAGGAATTAGTGTGGAGACTGCGAGCCAGGCCTTCTCTCCAACATCAGTGCCTGACCTCACAAATGTTATAGCAAAGGGTGGGACAACTCAATATTGAACCTTACAGACTAAGCCTGGGATGCCATTAAAGTTCATGTGCGTGTAAAGGCAGACGTCACAATACTTTTGGTAATATAGCGCATTATTGCATTATTAGGATATATTACAATATAGAATATGCATTACCAAAACATACATTTTTTGCTATAAATATAATCACAGTAGTGATGTATTTTTATTGTTAGAAGTAAATTTGCTTATATATGGTAAGAAATGAAAAATTTAGGGTAGCAATGCTGTTCTGTCAAAAAAAAAATTCCTGCATCCACATTACATTACACACTAGACTTGCTAAGGAAATCGAAGGCTAAGCGGCTTAGTGGTTAGTAATTCTGTCTTGTAGCAGTGGGGTCCTTCGTTTGCATCCTGGCCAGACCACGGTGTGAAGCTCAGTTTAAATTCCGGCGCACTACCTGTGTGCTGGGATGTCTGCACCCTTGTGGAGTGACATCATTCCACTCCAGCCAATCAAGACAGCCAAAGATCAGCACCCAGAAGAGGCTAGGAAGAAGATGCCGGTGATGAAGAGGGGACTCACAGGTACAGATTGTTGGAGCGTAGCTAAGTATTTGTGCCTTTAATTCTGCTTTAATTAGTGCATGCCTCAAAGATAGAATCCTTGGATTGTCGCTAATGTGAAAGTGTGTAAGGCGCTGTGTAAAGAGGGGGAATCTCTCTGACGGGAGCACAGACCACAATAAAACCTTGTGTTCTAATTCCTCTCCACTCTATCCAAAACTAAAAAAAAATGTTTTGCCTTTAGTTACACTTTACGTTTTCCTAACTAAATATATTTAATCGGGAAAACAGAGAATATTAAAGCAGTAATATACCCAAAACCAAAAATGTAATATAATGCAGCTTACCAATCATTAGATGTGGTGGCTGCGTCCGTTTTCTTTTATTTGGCTTTTTCCCCTCTGTTTTGACCTGGCGATCTGGCCAATAACACACCTCCTGTATTAAAATGCCCCTATTCTGGATGAAGGAGCACAGGTAGCACATTTGGACAGCAACATTGACAGTCTGGAGGGGGGAGTGTTAGACTAGCAGATTTAAATACACTCACCAATTGAAGCCAAATTCCAGCTAATATTGTATATTTTTCTTTTGGTATAAACATTTTACATAAATAACAGCTGTAACGGATACATTCTGCAGGAGAGCTTGTTCTTTTGAAAAACAACAGCCTTACTGGCTGGATCATCAGATGAAAAATAGAAGGAAGAAAGCCTGAAAAATAAAACGAATGCAGCCATCACATCTAGGAAATGGTGAGCTGCAATATAACCCTTTCCCGCCGAGCGTACGCATATATGTGGCCTCGGCTTTCGGGGGTTATACCGGGATCATGCCTGCAGCTGCAGGCATGATCCCAGTACCGTTGTTTAGAGCGGGCGATTGGCTATCCAGGAATAACAACCGATACGGCTAAAAGCCGATCGGTTGTTATACCGGAGACCGGGAGGGGACATTCCCCCTCCTGCCACCTCCCACCGCTCTGACCGTGCCTCCCGTCCCACCGGGAGACCCAATCCACGACCCGTCATTTCCGGTGCCTTGTTTCAGACTGGCATGAAGCCGTAAACGGCTTCGTGCCAGTCTCCTGAATGTAAACACGAAAGCGACGTCACGACCTCACTTCCTGTTTACTCGGCTGCCAATGGCGCCAGATTTAAAAAAATATACAGTATTCAGAATCGCCATTTTCGGCGATCTGAATACTTTGAAGTCTAAAGGAGGGTGTGGGGTCTTTTAGACCGTGTGACATAAAATATTGCAACAATCGCCATTTTATTCTCTAGATTCTCTGCTAAAAAAATATATATAATGTTTGAGGGTTCTAAGTAATTTTCTAGCAAAAAATACGGATATTAACTTGTAAACACCAAATGTCAGAAATAGGCTTAGTCATGAAAGGGTTAATAAATGTTTGCTTTTGGGTTTAATACCGCTTTAAATACAAATAGCTTCCAATAAATTGTTGGTGTTAATTCTTTTTTTTTTTTCCAAGTACTATTTTTGACTTAAAACAGAAATGTAAGTTTCGGTAATGTATGTTTTATATTATAATTTAATTAAAAACCTGAATGCAATTTGTTGCCTTATTTTTTTAATGTAAATCCAACAAACCATTTTTAGAGTGTAGGGACAGCACATATTTTGTGCACTTTTCACCTTTATTTTATAGAGAGATTTTTAAAAAAAAAGTAAAGTATGAATCTGCTTTTGTTCCTGCCTTGCAATAACATGGTACCTCTCAACACACTATAGAAGCTGTACTTCAACTCAGTTTCCTTGAAAAGAAACCACCATAGCTGTTTAAGCGCAATCAAACACGATTCAGTTTAAATTAGCGAAATACATTACAAATGCATTACAAACAAAAGGTGCTTAAAGTGGTTCAAAAGCTTTTTTTTTATTAAAATAACAAACATGTTATACTTACCTACTCTGTGCAATGCTTTTGCACAGATCAACCCCGATCATCTTCAAGCCGCTTTCCATGGAGGCACCCCCGCGTGCTCGCTCCCCGAGTCCCACTGCTGCATTCATTGACACAGACAGGGGGACTCGGCCCCATCCCCCTCTCATGTGTCACAAGATTTGATTGACAGCAGCGGGATGAGTCCAGCTGCTATCGATCTTTCCAATGAAGAGAGAGACAGCGGCTGGAGCCGCTGCCCTCGTGCCCAGCGCTGGATCAGTTTGGGCTCAGGTAAGAAAAAGAGGGGGGTATGGGGGGGAGATGTAGCCCAGATGGTTTTTCACCTTAAAGTGATTGTAAAATCTCATTTTTTTTTTGTTAAAATTAACAAGTATGTCATACTTACCAGCCCTGTGTAATGGTTTTGCACAGGGCATCCCAGATCCTCCTCCTTCTCGGGTCCCTCTTCAGCTCTCCTGGCCCCTCCCTCCTGTTGAGTGCTTCCATAGCAAGCAGCTTGCTTTGGGGGCACCCGAGCCAAGTCACAGCTCCCTGTGTCCATCCCACCCCTTTTCTCTCCTCATTGGCTAACTGACTTTGATTGACAACAGTGGGAGCCAATGGTTCCACGCTGCTGTCTCAGCCAATGAGGATGGGATTCCTGGGCAAGCCGAGACACTCCTACAAAATCGCTGAATCTAAAGGGACCTCAGGTAAGTATTAGGGGGGCTGAGGGGGGGCTGAGGAGGGGTGCTACACACAGAAGGCTTTTTACTAAGAATCCGATGTTAGTACAGCGATCTCCCCTGTTGAGCTATTGTGTTCTGACTGGGGGACAGACGCCACCAGAACACACCGGTCAATGGATAATCGGGAGCTGGTTGGCTGTTGGTTTTCCAGCATGCAAGTCCAACAAAAGCCAGCTGAATGGCTGGGTTCTGTCAGACCGGCTTCCATACACACGGGCCGAATGTCGGCAGGTTTTTATTGACCTGGCCGATGTCACCCGTCATTCGGCCCATGTTGACTAAGCTTAAAGCTTAAGGATACCACTTTTATCCAAGCTTCCCTAGTCTGATTGCAATATCAAATCTTAGCCTTTGGCCAGAGAACCTCTTTAGTAACAACATAAGCCTGCTGGAATTTTTCAACTCAACAGCTGCGTAACGTTCGATCCATTACTTGGAATTAGTCTGTTTGTAGCAGCAGATTGTTCATGACATGACATGAATGCAATGCACCTGTGAGAACCTTCACATTAATGTCTCATTCTTATATAACTTTAATTCTATCCAAGGGGGAAACAGATAGGATGCTGTTTGGAACATTTCAGATATTTTGCTGGTGGAGCAGTACGCTGGTTTGTATCAAGCTCAGATCGTACTTCTCTAAAATAATTAAATATTCCTGGCAGGCAGCTGGAAATTTTTTACCCTAAAAATAAACGTAACTTTACTTTACTTTACTTAAGTTTACTTTAAGTAAAAGAAGGAAAGTCAAATAAGTTTTAGCAGAAGTTAAACAAATAAATCAGTAACTTTTACAGGATTCTCAAGTTGTTACAGCTGAAAATAGCAAAAATTCTCATAGTAACATCAACACAAGTATTGACTGATCTGTGTATCTGAGGTTAAAGGAAAACTCAATTTTCGTAAAAAAAAACAACCAAATAAATAAATATTATATAGAATTGCAACAAAAGTAATTTTGAAGGTTAATGAAGCCTTTCTCAACCTTTTTTCAGTAACGGCATTTAAAAGTACGCACACAACCACCTTGATAAAATTAACTTCACATGAGAATCTCCTTTCACATCAGAGTTCCCCCCTTTACATCACAGCCCCCCTTTACATTCAGCATTCCCCCTTAACATCAATGGCTCTGCATCATGTCAGAGGGCTCCCCTTCACATCAGTTGCCCTCTTTACATTAAAGGCCCCATCGTGTCAGAAGTCCCTGCTCACATCAGACCCCCCTACCCCATACACCCGAGGCCCTCCTATACATACGAGCCCCCTCATCACATCTGTGTCACCCCTATACATCACAGGCCCACTATATATAAGTCTGTCTATCACCACTGGCCCCCCAATCACACAGTCTCCTTCTCACAGCAGAGCCCCCTACCTTTTGACTCCAACAGCATGGCAAAAGGTGGGTCCTCCTGACCCTAGAGCATCATTGTTTTTTTTTGTGTTGATGGCTGGCCTGCCTGCACCATGGCAACTCATGATGCTCATCCAGGTCCGATTCTCTTGGTGCCTCAGAGGAACCCAGGCAGAACCCCACTGGGTGACCCCCATTGGGGAGATTTTTTCTTCACTTCTGGTCTCTGTGATGCCTAATGAAGGAATGGGAGTGATGCCATCACTGTGGTAAAGGAAACTGCATAAAACTATAAACCCATTGTCAGAAGTTCTACCCCTTCCCAACTCCAGAAAAAGTGTGTTTTAATTTTCTGTGTTTTTTGGCCATTAGATGGAGTTGACAATCATAGGTCGAATGTTTGTGACATTCACCAAATTAATGTTTTATAAATGGACCCCTTCTTAAAGGAAATTAACGAAAAGTCTCCCTAATTAGGGGAGACAAAGATGACAATAAGACCCCTTTCACACTGAGTTGCTTTGCAAGCGCTAGCGCCTGCAAACCGACCTAAAACAGCCGCTGCTGTCTCTCCAGTGTGAAAGCCCCGAGGGCTTTCACACTGGAACGGTGCGCTAGCAGGACGGTAAAAAAAGTCCTGCTAGCAGCATCTTTGGAGTGGTGAAGGAACAGTGTGTATACCGCTCCTCCACCACTCCTGCCCATTGAAATCAATGAGGTACCACGGCTATACCGCCGGCAAAGCGCTTCTGCAGAGGCGCTTTGCAGTCGTTTTTAACCCTTTCTCGGCCGCTAGTGGCTGAATAGCTCCGCAAAATTGACGGTAAAGCACCGCTAAAAATGGCGGCGCTTTACCGCCGACGCCACCCCCGCCCCAGTGTGAAATGGGCCTAAAGTAGCTACATATAATCTAATATTCGTCTGCTCTAATTAAAATGAAATAATATGTCATGCTGTGTTTAACAATATTTTGTTTACACATAACAGTGCATAAAATATATGTCAACAATTTTTTGACATCATTAACCCCTTCCCACCTGCCCCAGTATCCCCTCAGAATGCCTAGGGGGCAAGAACTATCAGCTATCACTTACAGTATGATCAGAAGCCTATCGCAATGATCAGAAACTGGTCCTGGAGGCTACTGATCTTCAGTCCTTGACAGCTCGGTCTTTGTGCTGGAAACACACAATTAGCACACGCACATGTGATGAGCGATCATAATACAGATACACATATTGTAAGCAGAACTACAATTTTACATAACATAGCTTCATAGGTCTCAAATGGGACATACAGTATTGACAATTACAATATTAAAAAAAATGGAACTGCAGTACAGAGGAATATACTGAGGAATGGTAAGACTCTTCCAGAATGGAGCTGAAGGGTACTTTATAGGCATGAAATCAAGAAAAGGAGCCAAAGGCTTTGAGCATTGACCCAAAGGTGGATGGTCCCCTCTGCTAACAGAGAGGGGGGGAATGTGTCCCATCTCTATAACTCAGTATTCTGTGTAATCTGACTTTCTTGCTTTACTGGTCTACACAATGGGGTTGTTTTACTAAAACTGGAGAGTGCAATATCTGGTACAGCTCTGCATGGTAGCCAACCAGCTTCTAACTTCAGCTTGTTCAATTAAGCTTTGAATAAAACCTGGAAGCTAATTGGTTTCTATGCAGCAGATTTTTGCACTCTCCAGTTTTAGTAAATCAACCCCAATGCCTCTAACCTGGATTTGAGTAAGCTACTTCACTTACTCCCCTACTATCTTCAAGTGGTAAATATAAAATGTTCATACGCAATGTTCCATATTTTACTGTTTGATTGTTTAAAATAATATTTTTTTATAGAAACATCATGCATGAATAAAATACAAAAGGAGGACGTGCAAATAGATATCATTTAAATGCTTTAGGGCCATTGTGAGATATTATCATATAATAAGTGTGTGTATTGATCCTATGTGAACTAAAATTCTACTTTGGCCTAAAAAAATATTTCTCTCCAGAACAGTTATAATAATTGCAGATTCAATGTTTCTCTTCTGTAGCAACTCAAAGACAACTTTCACACTGAGGTGCTTTGCAGGCGCTATAACGCTAAAAATAACGCCTGCAAAGCGCCCTGAAAGAGCCGCTCAATTCACTCCAGTGTGAAAGCCAGAGAGCTGGCAGGACGTTAAAAAATGTCCTGCAAGCAGCATCTTTGGAGCGGTGAAGGAGCGGTGTGTACACCGCTCCTTCACCGCTCTTGCCCATTGAAATAAATGGGCACCTCGGCTGAACCGCCGGCAAAGCGCTGCTGCAGTGGCACTTTGCGGGTGGTTTTAACCCTTTTTCGGCCACTAGCGGGGGTTAAAATTGCCCCACTAGCGGCCGAATACCTCCGCAAAAATTATGGTAAAACGCTACTAAAAATAGCGGCGCTTTACCGCTGACGCCGGCTGCGCCCCAGTGTGAAAGCAGCCACATGGGTCACTGTCCTTACTTTCCAAACAGACTGCTATGTGGGGTGATGTGCCTATGATAATCACATGACCAGTAGCATATCTAAGCTGGAGATGTCTAATATTTTACCTCAAGCTCTGGGCAGACTGCTGGGAGAAGCAGTGAGACAACCACCCAAGCATCAAATGAGATTCCTTGGGGCACTCTGTATACATAAAGATACAGAATGCCCCCATTGTCCCCATTATTACCAAGGTTGCAAAGAAACAAAGAGGTAGATTTACTAAAACTGGTGCACTCAGAATCTGGTGCCGCTGTGCATGGTAGCAAATCAGCTCCTTTCTCAGCTTGTTCAATTGGCAATAAAACCTGGAAACTGATTGGTTTCTATGCAGAGATTCACCAGATTTTGTACTCTTTAGTAGGGATGAGCTTCGAAAAGTCTATGGGAGAAATCTAAAGTGCTAATTATAAAGGCTTATATGCAAGTTATTGTCATAAAAAGTGTTTGGGGACCCGGGTCCTGCCCCAGGGGACATGTATCAATGCAAAAAAAAGTTTTAAAAACGGCCGTTTTTTTAGGAGCAGTGATTTTAATAATGCTTAAAGTGAAACAATAAAAGTGAAATATTCCTTTAAATTTCGTACCTGGGGGGTGTGTATAATATGCATGTAAAGTCGCGCATGTTTCCCGTGCTTAGAACTGTCCCTGAACAAAGTGTAATTTTTTAAGGAAAAAAAGTCATTTAAAACTCACTCGCGGCTATTAATGAATTGTCGGCTTTTATCAATACATAGAAAAGTCATTGATAAAAAAAAAAAAAAAAAAGCGTGGCGGTTCCCCTAAATTCAATTACCAGGCCCTTCAGGTCTGGAATGGATATTTAGGGGAACCCCGCCGCAAATAAAAAAAAAATGGCGTGCGGTTCCCCCTAAATATCCATACCAGGCCCTTCAGATCTGGCATGGATTTTAAGGGGAACTCCACCCCAAATTTAAAAAAATGGCGTGGAGTCCCCCCAAAAATCCATACCAGACCCTTATCCGAGCACGCAACCTGGCCGGCCGCAGGGGAAGAGGGGGGGACGAGAGAGCAGCCCCCCTCCCTCCTGAACCGTACCAGGCCACATGCCCTCAACATGGGGAGGATGTCCCCATGTTGATGGGGACAAGGGCCTCATCCCCACAACCCTTGCCCGGTGGCTGTGGGGGTCTGCGGGCGGGGGGCTTATCGGAATCTGGAAAACCCCTTTAACAAAGGGGACCCCCAGATCCCGCCCCCCCTATGTGAATTGGTAAGGGGTACATTGTACCCCTACCATTTCACGAAGAAAGTGTCAAAAAATGTAAAAAAAAACACACAAACACCTTGAAAAAGTCCTTTATTAAAAAAAAAACAAAAAAACATTCCAGCGGTGAAATCCAGTGTCCCGCGGTGATCCGATGTCCAGCGCTGTCCGTCATTGGCTGAGCATGAGCGGACCTGATGGGGAACTTCCTCCGCAGTCTATCACATGTATAGACCCGCCCCTTCTAAAGTTCCCCATCAGGTCCGCTCAGCCAATGACTCGGTGTAAGGCTGAGGACCTGATGCGGAACATGAGAAGGGGTGGGTCTATACATGTATTACAAAGTGAGAGAAGTTCCCCATCAGGTCCGCCGCCTCGGTATGTCAGACCCCGCCTACGTCATTGGCCTGAGCGGGAAACTTCCTTCACTGTGTAAATTTAAATTACACAGTGAAGGAAGTTCCTCGCTCAGGCCAATGACATAGGCGGGGTCGGACATACCGAGGGGGCGGACCTGATGGAGAACTTTGTTCGCTGTGTAATACATGAATAGACCCGCCCCTTCTCGCGTTCCGCATCTGGTCCGCTGAGCGGACCTGATGGGGAACTTTAGAAGGGGCGGGTCTATACATTTAAAACACTGCAGAGGAAGTTCCCCATCAGGTCCGCTCAGGCACAACCAATGACAGACAGCGCTGGACAGCGGATCGCCGCGGGACACTGGATTTCACCGCTGGAATGTTTTTTTGTTTTTTTTTACACTTTCTTCGTGAAATGGTAGGGGTACAATGTACCCCTTACCAATTCACATGGGGGGGCGGGATCTGGGGGTCCCCTTTGTTAAAGGGGTCTTCCAGATTCCGATAAGCTCCCCGCCCGCAGAACCCCACAACCACCGGGCAAGGGTTGTGGGGATGAGGCCCTTGTCCCCATCAACATGGGGACATCCTCCCCATGTTGAGGGCATGTGGCCTGGTACGGTTCAGGAGGGAGGGGGGGCGCTCTCTCGTCTCCCCCCCTCTTCCCCTGCGGCCAGCCAGCCAGGTTGCGTGCTCGGATAAGGGTCTGGTATGGATTTTTGGGGGGACTCCGCGCCATTTTTTTTTTAAGTTAGGGGTGGAGTTCCCCTTAAAATCCATGCCAGATCTGAAGGGCCTGGTATGGATATTTAGGGGGAACCGCACGCCATTTTTTTTTAATTTGTGGCGGGGTTCCCCTTAATATCCATTCCAGACCTGAAGGGCCTGGTAATTGAATTTGGGGTAACCCCCACGCTTTTTTTTATTTTTTATCAATGACTTTTCTATGTATTGATAAAAGCCCACAATTCATTAATAGCCGCGAGTGAGTTTTAAATGACTTTTTTTCCTTCAAAAATGACACTTTGTGCAGGGACAGTTCTAAGCACGGGAAACATGCGCCACTTTACATGCATATTATACACACCCCCCATGTACGAAATTTTAAGGAAAATTTCACTTTAATTTTTTAATTTTAACCACTTAACGACCACTCACTGTATATATACGTCGGCACAATGGCACCGACAGGCACAATCACGTAGAGCATACGTGATTGCCTTTGTACAGTTGGGGGGTCCAATCGGACCCCCCTTCTGTACAGTGAGCAGTCGGAATTCGTCTGGGAGCATTCCGAGATGGGGGGGCGGCCGTTCGATTCCGGCCACCCCCCGCGATCGCTCCCGGCGAATAGAAATGCCCCCTCTGTCTGTGTAATGTTTACACAGACAGAGAAAGCAGGAGGAAGTAATGTCATCTCCTGTGCGGCGCTCACATATACCGAGCGCCGTACAAGAGAAGACACACAGGTCAGTGCACTAACACTACACTAACACCAGCACACATAGGCACATAAATCGCCCCCCCAGATCACCCCCAAGCCCCCAGTCACAGTGTCACTGATTGCAGTGACCATTTATTTACTGATCACTGCAATCAGTGACATTTGTGACTGTAAAAGTGGCACTACATTTAGTTTTAGGTCCAGTGTAGCCCCCTAACCCCCCCTAATAAAGGTTTAACCCCTTGATCACCCCCCAGATAACCCTTTCACCCCCTAGCACCGCCGTCGCTAAGCGATCATTTTTCTGATCGCTGTCTTGGCGTCGGTGATGCAGATCGGTAGCCAGTAATTTTTTTTAGGTTCGCCGCAGGTTTTTATAGCGTCGGGTACCCCCATAAATTATCTAATAAAGGTTTAACCCCCTTGATCGCCCCCCAGGTAACCCTTTCACCCCCTATCACCACTGTCGCTAAGCGATCATTTTTCTGATCGATGTCTTAGCGTCGGTGATGCAGATCGGTAGCCAGTATTTTTTTTTTAGGTTCGCCGCAGGTTTTTATAGCGTCGGGTACCCCCATAAATTATCTAATAAAGGTTTAACCCCCTTGATCGCCCCCCAGGTAACCCTTTCACCCCCTATCACCACTGTCACTAAGCGATCATTTTTCTGATCGATGTCTTAGCGTCAGTGATGCAGATCGGTAGCCAGTATTTTTTTTTTTAGGTTTGCCGCAGGTTTTTATAGCGTCGGGTACCCCCATAAATTATATAATAAAGGTTTAACCCCCTTGATCGCCCCCCAGGTAACCCTTTCACCCCCTAGCACCGCCGTCGCTAAGCGGTAATTTTTCTGATCGCTGTCTTAGCGTCGGTGATGCAGATCGGTACCCAGTAATTTTTTTTAGGTTCCCCGCAGGTTTTTATAGCGTCGGGTACCCCCATAAATTATCTAATAAAGGTTTAACCCCCTTGATCGCCCCCAGGTAACCCTTTCACCCCCTATCACCACTGTCGCTAAGCGATCATTTTTCTGATCGATGTCTTAGCGTCGGTGATGCAGATCGGTAGCCAGTAATTTTTTTTAGGTTCGCCGCAGGTTTTTATAGCGTCAGGTACCCCCATATATTATCTAATAAAGGTTTTAACCCCCTAATTGCCCCTAGTTAACTCTTTCACCAGTAATCATCATATAAGTGTTACGGGTGACGCTGGTTAGTTAGTTTGCTTTTTATAGTGTCAGGGCACCCGCCGTATATAACCCAATAAAGGTTTAACCCCCTGATCGCCCGGCGGGTGATATCAATTAGGTTTTAGCATCAGAGAGGGTCTGCGTCACACCCCAGGCAGCGTCAGGTTAGTGCCAGTAACGCTAACACTCACGCGTGAAGCATACACCTCCCTTAGTGGTATAGTATCTGAACAGATCAATATCTGATCTGATCAGATCTATACTAGCGTCCCCAGCAGTTTAGGGTTCCCAAAAACGCAGTGTTAGCGGGATCAGCCCAGATACCTGCTAGCACCTGCGTTTTGCCCCTCCGTCCAGCCCAGGCCACCCAAGTGCAGTATCGATCGATCACTGTCACTTGCAAAACACAACACACATAACTGCAGCGTTCGCAGAGACAGGCCTGATCCCTGCGACTCCAGTGCTATAGGAGGTGATTTCACCACCACAGTTAAAAAAAAAAGCAAATATGCCGAAGCATTGGGGCAGCAGGGGCGGAGGAGTGATTTTGCTCCTAATGCCGCGTACATACGGTCGAAATTCCGACGGAGGCTTGCCCGTGGAAAAGTCCGACCATGTGTGTGCGGCATAACTTTTTTGCGGGAGGATGCCCCCATACTTCGGCATATATAAATGGTGCATGTATGCCCATCATTAGAAGTGGGTGGATGAAGGGCGGTATTCTAATGGTGGGCATACCCACGATCAATCTCTTTTTTCGTTCAGCCACCTGGCTGCATGAAAAAAAAAGATTACAATACATGTCCAACAAGGACCAGCAACGTACTGGTATGTTGCTGGACTTTGAATGGTTATACCAGATTGATGCCTGCGGGTTTAGGTATCATCTTGGTATCATTCTTTTCAGCCAGCGGCCGGCTTTCATGTAAAAGCAATCCTAGTGGCTAATTAGCCTCTGGACTGCTTTTACAAGCAGTGGGAGGGAATGTCCCCCCCCCCGGATATAAAAAGCGCCATTGGGAAATTGGGAAAGCATTTTATCACACCGATCTTGGTGTGGTCAGATGCTTTGAGGGCAGAGGAAAGACCTGGGGTCTAGACCCCAGTTTTTTCAAAAAAAAGAGTACCTGTCACTACCTATTACTATCATAGGGGATATTTACATTCCCTGAGATAACAATAAAAATGATAAAAAAAAAAAATATGGAAGGAACAATTTAAAAATAAAAGAAAAAAGCAAAATTAATAATAAAAAAAAAAGCACCCCTGTCCTGCCCTGCTCTTGCCCAATGGCGAACGCAAGCGTCGGTCTGGCGTCATATGTAAACAGCAATTGCACCATGCATTTGAGGTATCACCACGAAGGTCAGATCGAGGGCAGTAATTTTAGCAGTAGACCTCCTCTGTAAATCTAACGGGGTAACCTGTAAAGGCTTTTAAAGGCTTTTAAAAATGTATGTAGTTTGTCGCCAATGCGCGTCTGAGCGAAATTTTAAAGCATGTCGTGTTTGGTATCTATGTACTCGGCCTAAGATCATCTTTTTTATTTCATCAAACATTTGGGCAATATAGTGTGTTTTAGTGCATTAAAATTAAAAAAAGTGTATTTTTTCCCCAAAAAATGCGTTTGAAAAATCGCTGCGCAAATACTGTGTAGAAAAAAAAAATGCAACACCCACCATTTTATTCTGTAGGGCCTTTGCTTTAAAAATATATATAATGTTTGGGGGTTGAACATAATTTTCTTGCAAAAAAAAAAAATGTTTTCATGTAAACAAAAAGTGTCAAAAAGGGCTTTGTCTTCAAGTGGTTAGAAGAGTGGATGTAAGCTTCCTAATGTTGTGTATAAAATGCCAGAACAGTTCAAAACCCCCCCCAAATGACCCCATTTTGGAAAGTAGACACCCCAAGCTATATACTGAGAGGCATGTCGAGTCCATGGAATATTTTATATGTTGACACAAGTTGCGGAAAAAAGACAATTTTTTTATTTTTTTTTGCACAAAGTTGTCACTAAATGATATATTGCTCAAACATGCCATGGGCATATGTGGAATTACACCCCAAAATACATTCTGTTGCTTCTCCTGAGTACGGGAATACCACATGTGTGAGACTTTTTGGGAGCCTAGCCGCGTACGGGACCCCAAAAACCAATCACCGCCTTCAGGCTTTCTAAGGGTGTAAATTTTTGATTTCACTTCTCACTGCCTATCACAGTTTCGGAGGCCATGGAATGCCCAGATGGCACTAAACCCCCCCCCCCCAAATGACCCCATTTTGGAAAGTAGACACCCCAAGCTATTTGCTGAGAGGTATTGTGAGTATTTTGCAGATCTCGCTTTTTGTCACAAAGTTTTGAAAATTGAAAAAAAAAAAAAATGTCTTTCTTCATTTTCAAAAACAAATGAGAGCTGTAAAATACTCACCATGCCTCTCAGCAAACAGCTTGGGGTGTCTACTTTCCAAAATGGGGTCATTTGGGGGGGTTTTGTGCTATTTTGGCATTTTATGGCCTTCGAAACTGTGATAGGTAGTGAGGAGTCAAATCAAAAATTTGTGCCTAGAAATCCTGAAGGCGGTGATTGGTTTTCGGGGTCCCGTACGCGGCTAGGCTCCTAAAAAGTCCCACACATGTGGTATCCCCGTACTCAGGAGAAGCAGCAAAATTTATTTTGGGGTGCAATTCCACATATAACAATGGCATGTGTGAGCAATATATCATTTAGTGACAACTTTTTGTAATTTTTTTTTTTTTTTTGTCATTATTCAATCACTTGGGACAAAAAAAAAAAATATTCAATGGGCTCAACAGGCCTCTCAGCAATTTCCTTGGGGTGTCTACTTTCTAAAATGGGGTCATTTGGGGGGGTTTTGTGCTATTTTGGCATTTTATGGCCTTCAAAACTGTGATAGGTAGTGAGGAGTGAAATCAAAAATTTACACCCTTAGAAATCCTGAAGGCGGTGCTTGGTTTCCGGGGTCCCGTACGTGGCTAGGCTCCTAAAAAGTCCCACACATGTGGTATCCCCGTACTCAGGAGAAGCAGCAGAATGTATTTTGGGGTGCAATTCCACATATAACCATGGCATGTGTGAGCAATATATCATTTAGTGACAACTTTTAGTAATTTTTTTTTTTTTTTTGTCATTATTCAATCACTTGGGACAAAAAAAAAATATTCAATGGGCTCAACAGACCTCTCAGCAATTTCCTTGGGGTGTCTACTTTCTAAAATGGGGTCATTTGGGGGGGTTTTGTGCTATTTTGGCATTTTATGGCCTTCAAAACTGTGATAGGTAGTGAGGAGTGAAATCAAAAATTTGCGCCCTTAGAAATCCTGAAGGCGGTGCTTGGTTTCCGGGGTCCCGTACGTGGCTAGGCTCCTAAAAAGTCCCACACATGTGGTATCCCCGTACTCAGGAGAAGCAGCAGAATGTATTTTGGGGTGCAATTCCACATATAACCATGGCATGTGTGAGCAATATATCATTTAGTGACAAAAATTTTTTTTTTTGTTTTTTTTTTTGTCATTATTCAATCACTTGGGACAAAAAAAAAAAAAATATTCAATGGGCTCAACATGCCTCTCAGCAATTTCCTTGGGGTGTCTACTTTCCAAAATGGGGTCATTTGGGGGGGTTTTGTACTGCCCTGCCATTTTAGCACCTCAAGAAATGAGATAGGCAGTCATAAATTTAAAGCTGTGTAAATTCCAGAAAATGTACCCTAGTTTGTAAACGCTATAACTTTTGCGCAAACCAATAAATATACGCTTATTGACATTTTTTTTACTAAAGACATGTGGCTGAATACATTTCGGCCTAAATGTATGACTAAAATTGAGTTTATTCGATTTTTCTTATAACAAAAAGTAGAAAATATCATTTTTTTCAAATTTTTCGGTCTTTTTCCGTTTATATCGCAAAAAATAAAAATCGCAGAGGCAATCAAATACCATTAAAAGAAAGCTCTATTTGTGGGAAGAAAAGGACGCAAATTTCGTTTGGGTACAACATTGCATGTCCGCACAATTTACAGTTAAAGCAGCGCAGTGCAAAATTCTGAATTCACCTCTGGTCCTTTAGCTACCAAATGGTCCGGGGCTTAAGTGGTTAAGCATTATTAAAATCACTGCTCTGTAAAAACGTCTATTTTTTAAACCTTTTTTTGCATTGATACATGTCCCCTGGGGCAGGACCCGGGTCCCCAAACACTTTTTAGGACAATAAATTGCATATTAGCCGTTATAATTAGCACTTTAGATTTCGAACGTTCGAGTCCATTGTATTTAATAGGGTTCTAAAGTTCACGCGAACATTCTGTCTGTTCGCAGGTTCTGGTGCGAACCGAACAGGGGGGTGTTCGGCTCATCCCTGCTCTTTCGTTTTAGTAAATAAACCCCATAGTATGCATATGAAGAGGGCATATATAACTGGTCTCTCCTTCTACACTTCACTTGCTGTGTCTCTTCTATGGCATTTCACCTAATGTTTGTTCAGGAAATCAGTGACTTCTGCAAATGTAATTACTATAAATTACAAAATGGTCTCTTTAGTAATGCTACAGTATATATTATTTCTAGAACTTCAAAGTTGAAGTTCAGGCAAACGGCTAAATACACAATTGAAATACATACTGTATAAATGAGCCATTTTACTTTTCAGGGCATTTGTATTTCTGCCAATTAAAGTGTTTCTAAACAACCCAAAACTAAAAATGTAATACAGTATACTGCAGCTCACTAGTCTTTAGTGTGGTGGCTGCATTCGTTTTTCTATTTCAAGCTTCTTTTGCTTTATTATCACCTGGTAATTGCAAATAATGCACTTCTTGACCCTGGGTGGCTACGTCACTCCTCCATGGTAGTTATGGAGGGAGTCATGGTTGTCACCCTAGGCTGCTCTTCTGATATGTACTACAAACATATCTCTTCATCTCCATTACATAGGAATCAGAGCAACTGGTGGTTATCCAGAAGATAGCTGGGAAGGAAGATCATTTTTAGTGCAGCTCACAGGAAGTGACAAGGACACAGCATGTCAGACTTGCCTAGAATTTCTAGTATTTGCTGTATTTGCTGAAAATGTCTTAGCTCGGCCACCACAGCTAAGGACTGTACATTGCAATAAATAGATTTTTGTTCTTGGATTTATTTATCCTTTAAGTTATGAAATTTACACAGCTCTGCCTGACATGGCAGGCCCAAAAAACTGGGTTTATTCTCTGCTGCTCTTACAGGGCCTTTCCCCTCCCCCAGCCTGTGATTTGACATTGAAAGTAGAAATCAGCAGACTGATGAGTTCATCACTCTGCCCAACGCTGTATCCTGGCCTAGGCCAACAAGGCCCAGGCCTAGGGCAGCACTTTGCAGGGGGGCAGCATGGAAAGAGTCTCCGCCGGCTAGCGCTATACTATTAGTGTAGCGCCAGTTTTATGGGGCAGACTGGGCTGAGAGGCAAATTAGTCTAGCACCCCCATAAGGGGCAAATTAGTCTAGTGCCCCCACTGCTTCTGGTATGCGGGCGGCCAGCATTCCGCAACTGTGGGGGGGCTCTGCCTAAAATTATCAGAAATTTGTGCTTAAAGTAGAACTATAGGCAACATTTTTTTTTTCCATTTTGGATAGAGTAAGGGAGGGTTATAGCCCCTGTCAGTTTATTTTTTACCATCCCTGTCCCATTGCAGAGATTTCCCTTAATTTTCTGCCCTATAGCCAAACAGGAAGTGAGAGGAAATCTATGCAAATTAAGGGAATCCATTGCCCCCCCGCCCCAGGCCCTCAGAACTAGTGTCCCCACTCGAAAATTTCAGGGCGGGTCTTAAACAGCAAGGGGTGTGGCCTTGACAGGATGGGGTGGGTCATATTTAAATTAAGGTGTGCACGAGTTTAGTCAGGCCTAGTGCAGCACAAAACCTAAATACACTACTGACTCTGCCCGTGTGATCTCTCCTGTTAGCACATGAGCACTGCAGCACAATTGATTGGCTGCTTGTGTTGCTTCTCTCTCTCCCAATCTGAGCTCTGCTGCACAGGGAATTGCAAGCTGATACAAAGTCAAGTCCAGCCGTAGGCACTGCTTGCATTTAAAAAAATACATTAAATTGGGACTAAACACTTTTCAACCAAGAAAGCTGCCATTTTAGCCTCTGTTTGATCTGCAACTGCCATGGTGCTATACATGTGATCAGTTATGACCCCAGCCATTGGATGGTTTGAAAGTTTAGTTGAGGGCACAAGCAAATGTGACAGATAGAATTCCCAGCATGCCAGAAATGTCACAGGTTTTTGAAAATGTTAAATCGATGGGTTTAGTTCCACTTTAACCACTTAGCCCCGGAAGATTTGGCTGCTCAATGACCGGGCCATTTTTTGCGATACGGCACTTCGTTGTTTTAACTGACAATTGCGCGGTCATGCGCCGTTGCACCCAAACTAAATTGACGTCCTTTTTTTCCAACAAATAGAGCTTTCTTTTGGTGGTATTTGATCATCTCTGCGTTTTTTATTTTTTGCGCTATAAACAAAGAAAGAGCAACTATTTTGAAAAAAACACAATATTTTGTACTTTTTGCTATAATAAATATCCCCATTTTTTTTTTCAAAAAAATGTTTTTTTTCTCAGTTTAGGACGATATGTATTTTTATACATATTTTTGGTAATAAAAATCGCAATAAGCATATATTGATTGGTTTGCGCAAAAGTTATAGCGTCTACAAAATAGGGGATAGATTAATGGCATTTTTATTATTATTTTATTTTTTTACTAGTAATGGTGGCGATCTGTGATTTTTATCGGTACTGCAACATTGCGGCGGACACCTCGGACACTTTTGACACATTTTTAGGACCATTGGCATTTACACAGCGATTAGTGCTATAAAAATGCACTGATTACTGTGTAAATGTCACTGGCAGGGGCGATCAAGGGGTTAATTGTGTTCCCTGACTGTGTGTTCTAACTGTATGGGGAGGGGACTCACTATAGGAGATGACAGATCGTGGTTCCCAGCTTATAGGAACTCACGATCTGCATCTCCTCTCAGAACAGAACAGGGATGTGTGTTTACACACACACGTCCCGGTTCTGCCTCTCGTGCCCGTGATCACTCATGGCCGGCGGTCATCGCGACCACCAGTTACGAGCATCTGCACCCCCCGCTGTGCAGCAGTATAATGACAGCGGCAGGTCGGCAAGTGGTTAAGGCTGAATTTACACTGTCTTGCAATAAAATACAGGGAAAATGGGATGAACAGTTCCAACGATTTGTTCCAACTGACAGTTCCAACAGTTCCAACGATGTTTTAATGCACGTTGACGTGTTGATCTGCATTTTAGCACATTTGTAAAATGCAGGTCACCACAGGGAGGTTGATCCACTAAAGGCAAATATACCGTGCACTATAAGTGCACTTGGATGTGCACTGCAGGTGTAGTTGCTCTAGATCCAAGGGGAAGCTCTGAAATGAGGGGAAGCTCTGGTGATTTCTATCATCCAATGTGCCAGCAGTTTTTATTTTCCTTGCATGTGACTGAGTATTCTTTGCAACGTGAAGCTCTTTCTCATTTACTAAGCTCTGGAGCCTGTGCACTTTCAGCGCACATTATAATTGCCCTTAGAAAATCAATCCCTTAGACACGTAAAAACAATTGTTTTCTATGTGTCCTGTTCACATTACAATGCTGTGTTGAGCTGCATTGCGTTAAAATGCATATGTGTTGCATTTTAACGCAACACAACATAAAACAGGTCAACACGCGACAAAAAAAACACATAAAATGGATGCAAATGTACATGAATTTTCCCTGCATTTTACCGCATGCCAGTGTGAATTCAGCCTAATGGATGTATGAATGAATAGAGAACAGTGTTCATTTGTTTCTTTAATATTTGCCTGGAGTCCAGCTTTAATTTAAAAAAAAAAATCATAATAAGTTTCATTTCATTTATGGAACCTGGGACCAATCGAGTGTCACAGTTTTAACATATACATGGAAAGTTTTACTTATTGCTGATTTGCTCACTAAGCTATGCTTTTCAGTCTCCATATGCCATTTACCTATAAATAATAATTTTGTTTAAGCTTCATTGGAACTAATTGGCTTATATGTTTAGTGGCGCGGTTATTTTTTAGCCCCCGGACCAATTACCTACAGATTTATCTTTAAATGACTCACATAATTTATTGCTGCAGCTGAGAAAACCTTACACACGTTTCATAAGGCTGTAAGTAAATGTACTATTTTATACAAAAGAAGTAAAGTGATCAGTCTTTTCATTCTAAGTTTTGCTTCTAAAGTTTAGTGTATCATACAGCAGCATTACAGGTAAAAAATAATGTTTAGAATTTTTTTTATTGGAAAAACTAAGTAGCCCGCAGGTCAGGAAGTCACCAAAACTTTTGCATTTGCATTATGATTTTATTCTTCTTTTTTTTTCTACATTTCATAAGCATTGTTGACACAGAAACACTATAGTGGTTTTGGCTCCATTTTATTTTACAATTTTTCATGTTTATAAGTTCTTAAATGCTATATATCTGTTTGTAGTAATAGTATATATAAAACACATAAACAAATATCTCAGTTTTACAAATAAACACTTAATACTGGGCGCAGAGGATACCCAGAGCATACAGGTTTTCTAAAGAGAGAGCACAGTAGAAGCTTTCTCTTTCTTTCAGATAAACTGTAACTGAAACCTTGAATCCAGTTATGTGAAGAAAAAAAAATTAAAACAAAAGATTTTTGCAGGGCTCCTCCATGCTGCTTATTAAGATGTAAGCTTTGCGGTTTTTATTTTAACAGTATATAGCTGGTTGCTAAGCAAGGGGCTGAATGTAAAAAATAAATAAAAAATTGTCAGCAAATAAAACAAAATGTGTGCCCCCCCCCCACCCCCAGAACCATACCAGGACCTTAAGGTCTAAGGTCCATACCAGACCTTATCCGAGCATGCAGCCTGGAGGTCAGGAAAGGGGGGAGACGAGCGAGCCCCCCCCGAACCATACCAGGCAGCATGACTTCCCACCCCAAAGCACCTTGGTCCCTATGTTAATGGGGACAAGGGCCTCTTCCCAAAACCCTGGCCTGGGCTGTGGTTGTCGGGGTCTGTGGGCAGGGGGCTTATCAGAATCTGGAAGCCCCCTCTAACAAGGGGCCCCCAGATCTTGCCCCCTATGTTAATGGGTATCGGGTAGCTCTGAGCTGTCTTCTCCCCGAGCCGTCTTTTTCGGTTTAGGGAGAGTAACCGGTGGCGAGGAAGAACACAGCAGCGGGAGAAGACGGCGGCTGGAGAAGATGGCAGCGGAAGAGACAGCACTGGGAGAGACAGCTGCAGGAGAAATTGGTGGCGAGAGAGACAGCAGCGGGAGAAGAGGGCGGCAGGAGAAGATGGCGGCGGGAGAGACGGCACTGGGAGAGACAGCGGCAGGAGAACATGGCGGCGGGAAAGATGGCACTGGGAGAGACAGCGGCAGGAGAAGATGGAGGCGGAATACATTAAATACCAGCTAGCTGCCATAACCCCAGTATATTTTTTCAGTCAGGCAGTCGGCTTTCATATAAAAGTGGTCCCAGCGGTGGACTTTTATATCACTTTTATAGACGGTGGGAGAGGTGCCCCCCCTCCCGCCACTTCCCGGTCGTCTACAAGCTTACCGAAACCATCGGTATGCCCAGAGCCAATCCAATCCTTCTGATGCCTGGGCAGGAAGCTGAGTGCCAGCAAAATAGCTCCTACTGGGCTTTATGCCCTTGGAGGACCGGAGCGACATCTGACATCACTTACGCCTCTCGGGCTTAAAGGGATTTTTTTTCAATTCTTAAAGTCAAAATTAATAGATAAAGAGAAAGACAGACAACTTCTCTACATGAAGTGGCATGTTTGGGATTCAAACCAGAAACCCCAGCACTGCTAGGCAGTGCTAACCTGTTACTCACTGTGCTGCCACATGTGAAACCCTCCTACACATAAATACTGCATTTCTTTGGACATATAGGTGGTGGAATTACATTAGTCATGAGTTATTCTTCTTGATTTTTTCTGTGATAATTGGTGGTTCTTGGTGTGTGAGTGTAGAATAGTGATGTTACCCTCCGATTTTTTGCTAGCTGCCATAACCCCAGTATCTTTTTTTCAGTCAGGCGGTCGGCTTTCATATAAAAGTGGTCCCAGCGGTGGACTTTTATTTCACTTTTATAGACGGCGGGAGAGGTGCCCCCCCTCCCGCCACTTCCCGGTCGTCTCCAAGCTTACCGAAACCGTCGATATGCCCGGTGCCGATCAAATCTTTCTGATGCCTGGGCAGGAAGCTGAGTGCGGGCAAAATAGCTCCTACTGGGCTTTATGCCCTTGGAGGACCGGAGCGACGTCTGACATCACTTACGCCTCTCGGGCTTAAAGGGATTTTTTTTCAATTCTTAAAGTCAAAATGAATAGATGAATAGATACAGAGAAAAATATATTTTACCAAAACCTGAAAACATTCCACATTCTAGCATTCCTCAAAACAAAATAGATGAAGAAGAAGCAACATTGTTGCAAGGTCAATTTTTTTGAGAGAAAGATACATTTCATCTCAACATGAAAAGTGTTTATTTGGGAAAGTTACAATTGTACCATAAGAAGCAATGGCTGAAACTTGCATTGGTCTACATAACTCTCATTTTCACTCTCAAAAAACGGCGCTCATTTTGGTATTTACTAAAGCGCCCTGTAAAAAAGGTCATGGGAGTTAAAATTAGAGTATTTTGCAGGTCTGAGCATGCTCAGTTGTTCTGGCACCTAGTTGTAAAGAGACGGGGAATTTATCTCTTCTCAGACTTTTAAAGTTATCAGTTCTAAAGCTATCTGTTGTCTGGGAGCTATAGCAAATTTGGTTTTGGGAGTATTTTTGCCCCAGCGCTATTGTGAATTCCGTTTGGGCACTAATTACCGCAATCATGGTAATTTAAGCGATAATTAGCCCAATGCGCTATAGTAAATGACCCCCACTGTATACATAAATGCTAAAGCATACTAAAACAAACTAGACAAGTCATCCAGACTTACAATGGATGCGGCAGCGTGACATCAGAACGTAGGCCGTTTGGGCACCCTGTAGGCAGCTGACCCCCTTGGTGACACTACCTATACAGGTAAACCTAAACCCTCATTTTTACAAACTGTGGTTGGAAATTTGTCTCCCAAGTAAATAAAAAAGCTTCCATAGTACCTTCAATTCTTTCCTTTAGTTCCAGGTCACATGACTAAATCTATTTGGAGCAGAATGACGCAAGCGGTGGGCGGGACCAGTCAGTTCTGCCGAGAAAGGTACACAGGAGTAGATGCTGTCAATCACTCGTAACATCCCTTCAGACACACTACGTCACCAGCAGCACCACCTGATGGGTCGGGTAAGAGTGTTTGATTGACAATGGCTCCTCTTGTCATACCTTTTCACAGCAGAGTAGACTGATCATGCCCACTGCTCAGGCTTTTTGGTCTGAATAGAGCAAAGGCAGAGTAATCCATAGACATGGAGTTTGGAGCATGCGCACATGAGGTTGCAACACTGCACAGGGTAGATAACCCTGCAGACCTTGCCAACAGCAAGAAGAGGTCACTGACAGGAACCGGTATTTTCATACAAAATCAAGGTACAAAAAAGAAATGGCACATACTGATATAGAAATGTATTACAAAGACTATATATATATTTTTTTTCTTAGACCATCCAAAAGCAAAAAAGATATACATTTCCATTAGGAAGAGGGTTATCACTGAAAATCTTAAAGATTGTTATTCCTGTTGAGCAGGGATGAGCCGAACACCCCTCTGTTCGGTTCGCACCAGAACCTGCGAACAGACAAAATGTTCGTGTGAACTTTAGAACCCTATTAAATACAATGGACTCGAACGTTCGAAATCTAATGTGCTAATTATAAAGGCTAATATGCAAGTTATTGTCCTAAAAAGTGTTTGGGGACCCGGGTCCTGCCCCAGGGGACATGTATCAATGCAAAAAAAAGTTTTAAAAAGGGCCGTTTTTTCGGGAGCAGTGATTTTAATAATGCTTAAAATGAAAAAATAAAAGTGAAATATTCCTTTAAATTTTGTACCTGGGGGGTGTGTATGATATGCATGTAAAGTAGTGCATGTTTCCTGTGCTTAGAACTGTCCCTGCAAAAAATTTCATTTTTGAAAGAAAAAAAGTCATTTAAAACTCACTCGCGGCTATTAATGAATTGTCGGCTCCCGGCAATACATACAAAAGTCATTGATAAAAAAAAAAAAAAAGCGTGGGGGTTCCCCAGAATTCAATTACCAGGCCCTTCAGGTCTGGAATGGATATTAAGGGGAACCCCGCCGCAAATAAAATAAAAAATTGACGTGGGGTTCCCCCAAATATCCATTCCAGGCCCTTCAGATTTGGCATGGATTTTAAGGGGAACTCCACCCCAATTTTTTAAAAAAATGGCGTGGAGTCCCCCTAAAAATCTATACCAGACCCCTTATCCGAGCACGCAACCTGGCTGGCCGCAGGGGAAGAGGGGAGGGATGAGAGAGCGGCCCCCCTCCCTCCTGAACCGTACCAGGCCACATGCCCTCAACATGGGGAGGATGTCCCCATGTTGATGGGGACAAGGGCCTCATCCCCACAACCCTTGCCCGGTGGTTGTGGGGGTCTGCAGGCGGGGGGCTTATCGGAATCTGGAAGACCCCTTTAACAAAGGGGACCCCCAGATCCCGGCCCCCCCTATGTGAATTGGTAAGGGGTACATTGTACCCCTACCATTTCACGAAGAAAGCGTAAAAAAATGTTTAAAAAAACACACAAACACCTTGAAAAAGTCCTTTATTAAAGAAAAAAAAACAAAAAACATTCCAGCGGTGAAATCCAGTGTCCTGCGGCGATCCCGATGTCCAGCGTTGTCCTTCATTGGTTGTGCCTGAGCGGACCTGATGGGGAACTCCCTCTCAGTGTTTTAAATGTATAGACCTGCCCCTTCTAAAGTTCCCCATCAGGTCCGCTCAGCGGACCAGATGCGGAACATGAAAAGGGGCGGGTCTATACATGTATTACCAAAGTGAGAGAAGTTCCCCATCAGGTCCGCCCCCTCGGTATGTCGGACCCGCCTACGTCATTGGCTTGAGCGGGGAACTTCCTTCACTGTGTAATTAAAATTTAATTACCCCGCCCGCAGACCCCCACAACCACCGGGCAAGGGTTGTGGGGATGAGGCCCTTGTCCCCATCAACATGGGGACATCCTCCCCATGTTGAGGGCATGTGGCCTGGTACGGTTCAGGAGGGAGGGGGGGCCGCTCTCTCGTCCCCCCCTCTTCCCCTGCGGCCGGCCAGGTTGCGTGCTCGGATAAGGGGTCTGGTATTGATTTTTAGGGGGACTCCACGCCATTTTTAAAAAAAATTGGGGTGGAGTTCCCCTTAAAATCCATGCCAGATCTGAAGGGCATGGAAAGGATATTTGGGGGAACCCCACGTCAATTTTTTTTTTAAATTTGCGGCGGGGTTCCCCTTAATATCCATTCCAGACCTGAAGGGCCTGGTAATTGAATTCTGGGGAACCCCCACGCTTTTTTTTTTTTTTTTATCAATGACTTTTGTATGTATTGCCGGGAGCCGACAATTCATTAATAGCCGCGAGTGAGTTTTAAATGACTTTTTTTCTTTCAAAAATGACATTTTTTGCAGGGACAGTTCTAAGCACGGGAAACATGCGCCACTTTACATGCATATCATACACACCCCCCAGGTACGAAATTTAAAGGAATATTTCACTTTTATTTTTTCATTTTAAGCATTATTAAAATCACTGCTCCCGAAAAAACGGCCGTTTTTAAAACTTCTTTTTGCATTGATACATGTCCCCTGGGGCAGGACCCGGGTCCCCAAACACTTTTTAGGACAATAACTTGCATATAAGCCTTTATAATTAGCACTTTAGATTTCTCCCATAGATTTTTCGAATTTGCCGCGAACACCCCAATTTGTTCGCTGTTCGGCGAACGGGCGAACAGGCAATGTTCGAGTCGAACATGAGTTCGACTCGAACTCAAAGCTCATCCCTACTGTTGAGTTATATTTGCATATAATTTATCATGCTGGATGTCACTCAGTTGTTATAATGTGCATTGAGCCCAACATTGTTGTTTATTTCAATCATTAGGGAAATTATGTTTATAGAGGTTTGAGTAAGATTCAATGAATACCTTTTCAATATCCTCTTGCAATGTCACTATCTGTCCCTGTTTATTTTTTACTCTAATGTTGCCATTGTTTTTTTAAAACATTTTTTTAAAGGAAAAAATAATCTAATTCATGAAAAAGTTTCCTTAGGTTTTGAGTGAAATTTACCTCTACCTTATGAGACATCCTCCACAGGTCAAATAAAGTCCAACTGCATGTAGAGCTGCCTCACTCTTTGTAGCACTTAGTCTAAGTTTAGAGTGGGTCCTTTCAATTCTCTTAAAGTATTTATCAAAAGATTGACGTATAATAAATAGCTTCCTAGTATTTTGGGTAAGGGTAGTGGAGGTAAACAAAGGAAACATTATAGGGTTAAAGAGAACCCTTAAACAAAATATGCAGGGATCCTCGTTCAGTTTAACATCTCCAGCATCGATCACTGGCTGTTGGGAGGATGGTTTGGAGGAGTTCTGGAATGTTATACCAGTTGCAAAGTATCTTAAACTGTATAGGTTTTCTTTGTAGAAAATAGATTTTTTTTTTTTTTAGCCACCTGGTACCATTTTGCCACACTTGCTTAGACAGTTCCTCCTCCAGAATTTTCTACCATATGTATGTAGGAATGTCCTCCTGTGTTTTGTAAGTCAAGTGTATTCAGTATTTTGTAGATTTCAGTATTTTGTAGATTAACCCTTTTCATGAAGGGTTTATGAGGATGATGCTTCCTTCAATTTTTCCATTTTCTTCAAGGCTGCACAGTGTCTTCAGTGTTGCAAGGAGAAATATGCCAGGACGTTGTCTTCCTCAAAACCGGCCAACCGAGGCAAGTAATTATATGACTAAGGACAATAAAAGGACAGTAAAGTCTCTGCAAACTTTTAAACCACACATGTACTAGGGATTGTCCTTTGAACCTTGAAAACTATAAATATGCTAAAATGAAATAGCAGTGCACCAAAATGGTATCTTCCTTTAGGTCCTTTACCTTAAATAGGTAGTTGTATTACCTGGAATTCAGCTTTAATGAAAAAAAAAAACAAAAAAAAAAAACAAACATTAACGCCTGCTCTGTTTTATACATCAGAGATAAAATATTTGGCTCATGTAGCATGTTTACAAATTTTCTCATCATTTAATTAAATGAGCGTTTGTAATTTGTACAGACTGCCATCATGCAGGGAATAGCAATTACATTGCCTGTATGGGAATTTTAGCAATGTAATCCCCAAATAACCAAAATAGATTTTAAATTACTTTATCTAATTTCTCAAAGGAATATTGTTTCTCCATTTTAAGATTGACTAAGGTTACTCATTTCACAAAAAAAAGGAAAGCGCAGCTATGATTAAAACGTATTCAACCATTAGTAGTAGATGTAAGCCTAATTGAATTACATTCAATTTGCTGAAACCACGTGCTTCATAAACAATTGCCATATTTGTTTGTATTTTTTTTGTAAAGATACATAATTTCACATTTTGTTCATCCTTCGATTCATTTTAGAGCTACTTATCTCCTTCAGCCTCTTTGGAGCCACATCCTAGCTACATGCACTAAAACAATGGCTTCATGGCATTTCTCAGGGCAAATTTCCTGATGGAGACAATAGTGGACCATGCGTTCGTAATATGTATTGAAACTACTTTTTGTATTTTC
Source organism: Rana muscosa (assembly GCA_029206835.1). Classification (NCBI taxonomy): domain Eukaryota; kingdom Metazoa; phylum Chordata; class Amphibia; order Anura; family Ranidae; genus Rana; species Rana muscosa. The sequence continues at coordinate 221,602,469 of CM055122.1, forward strand.
TATCTGAAGCCAATGAACAGAGCATTATCACACCATAACAAGACCTTCACAGCAGGATCACCACAAAGTATTTATTGGAAACTGTAAAATCTAAAAATATTGAAACTTTGGAATTATATTAACATGTAGAATTTATATGACGTTTTAATGGTTAGGTTTAAATCTACTTTGAGGGAAAAGGAAACTTTCCAACAACCGTTTCTTACACTTTTGCCCCTACCCCCACTGACTTCACCTAAATCTCTATACCTACCCGCTAAGTCTTTATACTTGTCACTAAGGTCCAAGACAGTTTTACATTCTGATGTATGTGTGTGCTCAATTGGATCTAATAGACTTCTATGGGGCCAGGAGAGGGATTGGCTCCTATGTGTCTACTGGCTGCAAGCCTCAGCAATGAGATCGAAGTGAGTGGCATTGAGTGGGGGTGCTTAGGGGTGTACAGGCCCGGATTTACTCCCTTTGCCGCCCCAAGGCCGGGTCCTTCAATGTCGCGCACCCCCCCCCACCATCAGATAGGGGGGGCGGGGGAGCGACGCACCGGGGGGGGGAGTAAGCGATTTTTCGCAGACAATGACTGGTGTTAGTGCTTCAATCATTCCGGCACCATGGTTGTTATGGTGTCAGGATGATTGAAATGCATTATTTCTATCATTACATTGTAATATAAAATTAAGTGGGAGCCCTGAGCGTGTCACTTGCCATTGTCGCTTGTCACCAGATGGGAATGTCACTTGTCACGCTGCCTGCCACCAGATAGGAATGTAATTTGCCATGCTGCCTGCCACCAGATGGGAATGTCACTTGCCACGCTGCCTGCCACCAGATGGGAATGTCACTTGCCACACTGCCTGCCACCAGATGGGAATGTCACTTGCCACGCTGCCTGCCACCAGATGGGAATGTCACTTGCCACGCTGTCTGCCACCAGATGGGAATGTCACTTGCCAAGCTGCCTGCCACTACACTGACCACTATACTATTTTTCCACTACACTACACTGACCACTATACTATTTTTCCATGACACTGACCACTATACTTTACTGACCACAATACTACACTGACCACTATACTGTCCTGCCTACTGTAACTCTCTCTCTGCCTCTCTCTCCCTCTCTCTGCCACTCTCCCTCTCTCTGCCTCTCTCTCCCTCTCTCTGCCACTCTCCCTCTCTCTGCCACTCTCCCTCTCTCTGCCACTCTCCCTCTCTCTGCCACTCTCTGCCCCCGTCTCTCACTTCACTCTCTGCCCCCATCTCTCACTCTCTGCCCCCGTCTCTCACTCTCTGCCCCCGTCTCTCACTCTCTGCCCCCGCCTCTCACTCTCTGCCCCCGCCTCTCACTCTGCCTCTGTCTCTCTCTCTCTCTCTATCTGCCTCTGTCTTTCTCTTTGCCTCTGTGTCTCTCTCTCTCTCTCCCTTTGCCTCTGTTTCTCTCTCTCTCTCTCTTTGCCTCTGTCTCTCTCTCTCTCTTTGTCTCTGTCTCTCTCTCTCTCTCTCTTTGCCTATGTCTCTCTCTCTCTCTCAGTGCCTCTGTCTCTCTCTCTCTCTCTCTCTCAGTGCCTCTCTCTCTCTTTGCCTCTCTCTCTCTTTGCCTCTGTCTCTCTCTCTCTCTCTTTGCCTCTGTCTCTCTCTCAGTGCCTCTCTCTCTCTCAGTGTCGCTGTCTCTCTCTCAGTGCCTCTGTTTCTCTCTCTCTCTCAGTGCCTCTGTCTCTCTCTCTCTCAGTGCCTCTGTCTCTCTCTCTCAGTGCCTCTGTCTCTCTCTCAGTGCCTCTGTCTCTCTCTTTGACTCTGTCTCTTTGCCTCACTCTCTCTTTGCCTCTGTCTCTGCCTCCGTTTCTCTCTCTGCCTCTCTCCCCAGTCTGTGTTCCTCCTCACCTGCTTGTCGGTCCGGAGGATAGGAGGAGGCGGCCGCCTTGTTTGTTCAGTGTCCGGCGCACTATGATTGGGCGTATGGAGGTCATGTGCAGAGGTGGGAGTTCAGGATCATGGACAGGCCAGCCCCACGCCGCACATGACCCCCATGGCCCAATCACAGGGCGCCGGACATTGAAAAATGGCGGCCAGAGCTTTAGGCGGCCGGGGACACAGGAATTGAATTTAGGAGGACTTGTCACCTCCACCGCGCGGCGCCGCCCCTGCACACAGTGCCGCCCCGAGGCCTGGCATTGTTGGCCTTGTGGGAAATCCGGCCCTGGGGGTGTAGGTGCAAAAGGGTAAGGAAACTGTATTTGAAAGTTACCTTACCCTTTAAAGAAATTCCTATTCTCTGGCTATCATGCTGATACAATGGCTTTGGTAATTTTGGATTCACTAACCCAGAATAGACACGTAAATCATAATTTTTACTTTATTCTGAATTTACTGCATTGTTTGCATTAGTAAGTGACTTTTACTTAAGGTAAGGAAATCAGGGACAGCCAGGTAAAAATCATTCAACTTGTTTATACTGTATTTCTCTCAATGCACGTTTCCTTTATAGTTTCTGAAATGGAGAAGAAACTACATGATAATACGAGGAATGACATATAGGGGAGGATTTACTAAAACTAACACTGGTGCACACAGAATCTGGTGCAGCTGTGCATAGTAGAGATGAGGCGAACACCCCCCGGTTCGGTTTGCACCAGAACATGCGAACAGGCAAAAAAATTGTACGAACACCATTAAAGTCTATGGGACACGAACATGAAAAATAAAAAGTGCTCATTTTAAAGATTTATATGCAAGTTATTGCCATAAAAAAGTGTATGGGGACCCAGTACTGCTACTAAAAATTTTTTTTTCAGGAGCAGTGATTTTAATAATGCTTAAAGTGAAACAATAAAAATGAAATATTCCTTTAAATATTGTACATGGGTGGTCCCCTTAGTCTACCTGTAAAGTGGCGCATCTTCCCGATGTTTATTACAGTACTGCAGCAAAATTAAATTTCTAAAGGAAAAAATGTCATTTAAAATTGCTCCCAGCTGTAATGTATTGCCATTGAAAAAAACAGCATGCCCCCCCCCCCAGTCCATACCAGGCCCTTCGGGTCTGGTATGGATATTAAGGGGAACTCCAACCCAAAAATGTTTTAAGAAATGGCGTTGCCCCCCCCCCCCCAAAATCCATACCAGGCCTTTCAAGTCTGGTATGGATTTTAAGGGGAACCCCACACCAAAATGTAAAAAAAATGGCGTGGGGTCCCCCCCCAAATCCATACCAGACCCTTACCCGAGCATGCAATTTGACAGGTCAGGATAGGGGGACGAGAGAGCGCCCCCCCTCCTGAACTGTACCAGGCCACATGCCCTCAACATGGGGCGTGCTTTGGGGTCCAACCCAAAGTACCTTGTTCACATGTTGATGGGGGCAAGGGCCCGGTGGTTGTGGGGGTCTGCGGATGGGGGGCTTATCGGAATATGGAAGCCCCATTTAACAAGGGGGCCCCAGATCCCTCCCCCCCCCTATGTGAATGGGTATGTGAATGGGTATGGGGCACATTGTGAATAATAAAAAACAATCGTGCCTAGGATAAACAGTGAACTAACAAAAAACTCTGTGCAGCAGCTGTTTCAATCTAGTGATAATGGCGAAAATGGTGTCTTTAGGAAACTAATCCTTCAAACAAACATCGCTAGCAAAGTGCCTAATAATGTATAAAGATAAATAGTGAAAAAATCCTCTGCAAAAAGGAAATAACAATTAACAATCCAAAGAAATATTGTGTATACAAGTGTAGGATATGCATCCAGTGAAAAAAAGGCCACTAAAAAGGATGTTGTAAGTAGCAAAAAAGGTAAAGTGAATGTCCTTGTTCAGATATAAACATGCTAATATATCCCACAGTGAAAGGAAACAGCACAGGTTGATACTCCCAGCCGGTTCATAAACAGATAAAATTCCTACTATCCCACAGTGAAAGAAACAACAAAGGTTGGTACTCCCTGCCGATTCATAAACAGATGGAATTCCTACTCACCAAATGGAGTTAACCCTCATTGCCTTACAGCTAGAGAGTAGGGATGAGCTTCGTGTTCGAGTCGAACATACGTTCGACACGAACATCGGCTGTTCGATCGTTCGACGAAGATCGAACGATTTGGGCCGTTCGCGCCAAATTCGAGTGACGCGAACGGCCCACAATGCACTACGCCATCGCAGTGTCATCCAGGCGCTGTGATTGGCCAAGCATGCACTGTGACCCCGCATGCTTGGCCAATCACAGCGCCGGCAGCGAGGAGAGCAATGATTGGCCACAGGCAGGATGCCTGTGGCCAATTATTCTTGAGGGGGTTTAGTACACGCCCCACACTATAAAAGGCCGCCAGCGCGGCAGCCTTGTGTAGTGTGTCCGGAGCAAGGAAAGAGAAGCATAGGCAGGGACAGTGTCATTTTTTTTCCTTTACTAATCCTGGATTCCTTGTGTTTAGGGACAAATAAGGATAGGTAGGGAGAGTGTCAGTGTGTTATTCTGTGCTAAACCTTGTTTGTAGGGACAGAGAGGTACAGTGAGGGAAAGTGTCAGTGTGCTATTCTGTTCTAAACCAATCTTGCTGAACCATATTTGAAATCCTTGAGTTTAGGGACAGAGAGGTACAGTGAGGGAAAGTGTCAGTGTGCTATTCTGTGCTAAATCTTGTTTGTAGGGACAGAGTAGGACAGTGAGTGAAACTGACAGTGTGCTATTCTGTTCTAAACCAATCTTGCTGAACCATATTTGAAATCCTTGAGTTTAGGGACTGAGAGGTACAGTGAGGGAAAGTGTCAGTGTGCTATTCTGTGCTAAATCTTGTTTGTAGGGACAGAGTAGGACAGTGAGTGAAACTGACAGTGTGCTATTCTGTTCTAAACCAATCTTGCTGAACCATATTTGAAATCCTTGAGTTTAGGGACAGAGAGGTACAGTGAGGGAAAGTGTCAGTGTGCTATTCTGTGCTAAATCTTGTTTGTAGGGACAGAGTAGGACAGTGAGTGAAACTGACAGTGTGCTATTCTGTTCTAAACCAATCTTGCTGAACCATATTTGAAATCCTTGAGTTTAGGGACAGAGAGGTACAGTGAGGGAAAGTGTCAGTGTGCTATTCTGTGCTAAATCTTGTTTGTAGGGACAGAGTAGGACAGTGAGTGAAACTGACAGTGTGCTATTCTGTTCTAAACCAATCTTGCTGAACCATATTTGAAATCCTTGAGTTTAGGGACTGAGAGGTACAGTGAGGGAAAGTGTCAGTGTGCTATTCTGTGCTAAATCTTCTTTGTAGGGACAGAGTAGGACAGTGAGTGAAACTGACAGTGTGCTATTCTGTGCTAAATCTAGTTTGTAGGGACAGAGTAGGACAGTGAGTGAAACTGACAGTGTGCTATTCTGTTCTAAACCAATCTTGCTGAACCATATTTGAAATCCTTGAGTTTAGGGACAGAGAGGTACAGTGAGGGAAAGTGTCAGTGTGCTATTCTGTTCTAAACCAATCTTGCTGAACCATATTTGAAATCCTTGAGTTTAGGGACAGAGAAGGACACTCGTGGAAACTATCAGTGTGCTATTCTGTGCTAAATCTATCTTGCTGAACCATATTTGAAATCCTTGAGTTTAGGGACAGAGAGGTACAGTGAGGGAAAGTGTCAGTGTGCTATTCTGTTCTAAACCAATCTTGCTGAACCATATTTGAAATCCTTGAGTTTAGGGACAGAGAAGGACACTCGTGGAAACTCTCAGTGTGCTATTCTGTGCTAAATCTTGTTTGTAGGGACAGAGTAGGACAGTGAGTGAAACTGACAGTGTAATATTCTGTTCTAAACCAATCTTGCTGAACCATATTTGAAATCCTTGAGTTTAGGGACAGAGAAGGACACTCGTGGAAACTATCAGTGTGCTATTCTGTGCTAAATCTTGTTTGTAGGGACAGAGTAGGACAGTGAGTGAAACTGACAGTGTGCTATTCTGTTCTAAACCAATCTTGCTGAACCATATTTGAAATCCTTGAGTTTAGGGACAGAGAAGGACACTCGTGGAAACTATTAGTGTGCTATTCTGTGCTAAATCTTGTTTGTAGGGACAGAGTAGGACAGTGAGTGAAACTGACAGTGTGCTATTCTGTTCTAAACCAATCTTGCTGAACCATATTTGAAATCCTTGAGTTTAGGGACAGAGAGGTACAGTGAGGGAAAGTGTCAGTGTGCTATTCTGTTCTAAACCAATCTTGCTGAACCATATTTGAAATCCTTGAGTTTAGGGACAGAGAAGGACACTCGTGGAAACTCTCAGTGTGCTATTCTGTGCTAAATCTAGTTTGTAGGGACACAGTAGGACAGTGAGTGAAACTGACAGTGTGCTATTCTGTTCTAAACCAATCTTGCTGAACCATATTTGAAATCCTTGAGTTTAGGGACAGAGAAGGACACTCGTGGAAACTATCAGTGTGCTATTCTGTGCTAAATCTTGTTTGTAGGGACAGAGTAGGATAGTGAGTGAAACTGACAGTGTGCTATTCTGTGCTAAATCTAGTTTGTAGGGACAGAGTAGGACAGTGAGTGAAACTGACAGTGTGCTATTCTGTTCTAAACCAATCTTGCCGAACCATATTTGAAATCCTTGAGTTTAGGGACAGAGAGGTACAGTGAGGGAAAGTGTCAGTGTGCTATTCTGTTCTAAACCAATCTTGCTGAACCATATTTGAAATCCTTGAGTTTAGGGACAGAGAAGGACACTCGTGGAAACTCTCAGTGTGCTATTCTGTGCTAAATCTAGTTTGTAGGGACAGAGTAGGACAGTGAGTGAAACTGACAGTGTGCTATTCTGTTCTAAACCAATCTTGCTAAACCATATTTGAAATCCTTGAGTTTAGGGACAGAGAAGGACACTCGTGGAAACTATCAGTGTGCTATTCTGTGCTAAATCTTGTTTGTAGGGACAGAGTAGGACAGTGAGTGAAACTGACAGTGTGCTATTCTGTGCTAAATCTAGTTTGTAGGGACAGAGTAGGACAGTGAGTGAAACTGACAGTGTGCTATTCTGTTCTAAACCAATATTGCTGAACCGTATTTGAAAACCTTGAGTTTAGGGACAGAGAGGTACAGTGAGGGAAAGTGTCAGTGTGCTATTCTGTTCTAAACCAATCTTGCTGAACCATATTTGAAATCCTTGAGTTTAGGGACAGAGAAGGACACTCGTGGAAACTATCAGTGTGCTATTCTGTGCTAAATCTATCTTGCTGAACCATATTTGAAATCCTTGAGTTTAGGGACAGAGAGGTACAGTGAGGGAAAGTGTCAGTGTGCTATTCTGTTCTAAACCAATCTTGCTGAACCATATTTGAAATGCTAGAGTTTAGGGACAGAGAAGGACACTCGTGGAAACTCTCAGTGTGCTATTCTGTGCTAAATCTAGTTTGTAGGGACAGAGTAGGACAGTGAGTGAAACTGACAGTGTGCTATTCTGTTCTAAACCAATCTTGCTGAACCATATTTGAAATCCTTGAGTTTAGGGACAGAGAGGTACAGTGAGGGAAAGTGTCAGTGTGCTATTCTGTTCTAAACCAATCTTGCTGAACCATATTTGAAATCCTTGAGTTTAGGGACAGAGAAGGACACTCGTGGAAACTATCAGTGTGCTATTCTGTGCTAAATCTATCTTGCTGAACCATATTTGAAATCCTTAAGTTTAGGGACAGAGAGGTACAGTGAGGGAAAGTGTCAGTGTGCTATTCTGTTCTAAACCAATCTTGCTGAACCATATTTGAAATCCTTGAGTTTAGGGACAGAGAAGGACACTCGTGGAAACTCTCAGTGTGCTATTCTGTGCTAAATCTAGTTTGTAGGGACAGAGTAGGACAGTGAGTGAAACTGACAGTGTGCTATTCTGTTCTAAACCAATCTTGCTGAACCATATTTGAAATCCTTGAGTTTAGGGACAGAGAAGGACACTCGTGGAAACTATCAGTGTGCTATTCTGTGCTAAATCTTGTTTGTAGGGACAGAGTAGGACAGTGAGTGAAACTGACAGTGTGCTATTCTGTTCTAAACCAATCTTGCTGAACCATATTTGAAATCCTTGAGTTTAGGGACAGAGAGGTACAGTGAGGGAAAGTGTCAGTGTGCTATTCTGTTCTAAACCAATCTTGCTGAACCATATTTGAAATCCTTGAGTTTAGGGACAGAGAAGGACACTCGTGGAAACTATCAGTGTGCTATTCTGTGCTAAATCTATCTTGCTGAACCATATTTGAAATCCTTGAGTTTAGGGACAGAGAGGTACAGTGAGGGAAAGTGTCAGTGTGCTATTCTGTTCTAAACCAATCTTGCTGAACCATATTTGAAATCCTTGAGTTTAGGGACAGAGAAGGACACTCGTGGAAACTCTCAGTGTGCTATTCTGTGCTAAATCTAGTTTGTAGGGACAGAGTAGGACAGTGAGTGAAACTGACAGTGTGCTATTCTGTTCTAAACCAATCTTGCTGAACCATATTTGAAATCCTTGAGTTTAGGGACAGAGAGGTACAGTGAGGGAAAGTGTCAGTGTGCTATTCTGTTCTAAACCAATCTTGCTGAACCATATTTGAAATCCTTGAGTTTAGGGACAGAGAAGGACACTCGTGGAAACTATCAGTGTGCTATTCTGTGCTAAATCTATCTTGCTGAACCATATTTGAAATCCTTGAGTTTAGGGACAGAGAGGTACAGTGAGGGAAAGTGTCAGTGTGCTATTCTGTTCTAAACCAATCTTGCTGAACCATATTTGAAATCCTTGAGTTTAGGGACAGAGAAGGACACTCGTGGAAACTCTCAGTGTGCTATTCTGTGCTAAATCTAGTTTGTAGGGACAGAGTAGGACAGTGAGTGAAACTGACAGTGTGCTATTCTGTTCTAAACCAATCTTGCTGAACCATATTTGAAATCCTTGAGTTTAGGGACAGAGAAGGACACTCGTGGAAACTATCAGTGTGCTATTCTGTGCTAAATCTTGTTTGTAGGAACAGAGTAGGACAGTGAGTGAAACTGACAGTGTGCTATTCTGTTCTAAACCAATCTTGCTGAACCATATTTGAAATCCTTGAGTTTAGGGACAGAGAAGGACACTCGTGGAAACTATCAGTGTGCTATTCTGTGCTAAATCTTGTTTGTAGGGACAGAGTAGGACAGTGAGTGAAACTGACAGTGTGCTATTCTGTGCTAAACCAATCTTGCTGAAGCATATTGCAAATCCTTGTGTTTAGGGACAGAGAAGGATAGGCAGGGGACAGTGTCAGTGTCATTGTTGCTAAGCCTCCTGCACAGTATACACCTGAAGGTAGCCCTTATTGCTGTTTTTCCCATCTCCCTGCAGGCCATCCATTAAAATGTCTGGAAGGCAAACAAGGAGAGGCAGACAGTCAGGAGGCAAAAAAAGATGGCAAGCAGGCTCTGTGTCTGGGGCAACAGTGCTGGTCGTGGACGCGGTGCATTGTCATCAGCACATGGCTATGGGACACGCTTGTCCTTCTTTTCGGCAGCTGGACATGTTGAGCCACATCATGCCGAAGACTTGGTAGAGTGGATGACCAAGCCCACCTCATCCTCCTCATCCTCTCTCACCCAGGCTCAGGGTACTGGCAAAGCAGCTGCCAAAGCGTCCTCTTCTCTGGTATCATTATCTTCATTAGTCAATCCTTCCCTAGACCCACCATGTCCTCCTCCTGAGGAGTCCCCCGAACTGTTTGAGCACAGTGTTGGGTACATGCTCCAGGAGGATGCCCAGCGTTTCGAAGGATCTGATGATGATACCCAGATAGAGGAAGGCAGTAGCGTGAGAGCAGAGAGAGGGGATGCTCAAGAAGGACACCAATCTGGCAGTCATGCTCCAGCAGCTGCAGCATACTGCCAGATTGGCTCCAGTGATGAGGAGGGAGGGGATGATGAGGTCACTGACTCCACGTGGGTGCCTAATAGGAGAGAGGAGGAGGAGGAGGATGAGGAGGAGGCACATCTCCAACGAGGCAGGATGCCCTTGGGTGGCCAGCGTATGGGCAGCACACCGACGGAATCACATCGCAGAGCTCCGCCTGTGCAGGGCGCTGCCTCTGCCCGTCATTCAAAAAGTTCTTTGGTGTGGGCCTTTTTTGAGGCGAGTGCATCAGATCGCACAGCTGCTGTTTGCAACATATGTCTCAAGCGTATATCGCGTGGCCAAAACATCAGCCGCTTGGGCACCACATGCTTGATCAGACATATGTTGACCTGCCATGCAGCTCGTTGGCAAGCCTACCTTAAAGACCCACACCAAAGAACAAAGCTGACCTCTTCTTGCACCGCATCAGCTGGGATCTCCAACCCCACTATACCTTTAGTCCTCTCTGAAACCTGCTCTGAGAGGAATGAAGGTGTAGAATTAGGTGTGTCACAGCCAAGTACTTGCGGGCACTCTGCTAGCAGTACACCGACGTCCGATTCTAGCAGGCAAATTTCCCTGCCCCAGCTGCTGGACCGTCGAAAGAAGTTCACTCCCAGCCATCCACATGCCCAGCGGTTGAATGCTAGCTTGGCTAAATTGCTAGCGCTTCAACTGCTGCCTTTTCAGTTGGTAGACTCGGCCCCCTTCCGTGAGTTTGTGCAATGTGCGGTTCCTCAGTGGCAGGTTCCCAAACGCCACTTTTTCTCACGGAAGGCGATTCCGGCTCTCTACAGGCATGTGGAAGGCAATGTCTTGGCCTCGCTGGACAGGGCGGTCAGCGGTAAGGTGCATATTACCGCTGACTCATGGTCCAGCAGGCATGGACAGGGACGTTACCTTTCTTTCACGGCCCATTGGGTCACTCTTTTGGCAGCTGGGAAGGATGCAGGACAAGGTGCAGTAGTGTTGGAGGTTGTTCCACCGCCACGCCTCCAAAATGCTACTACTGGTTGTGACACACCTCTCTCCTCCACCCCCTCCTCTTCTTCTTCCTCCATGGCCTCTTCCTGTGGTTTGTCCTCGGAACCAGCGGTGCTCCGTAGGCGTTCAAGGGGCTACGCAAGTACGCAGGCAAACAGATGCCATGCGGTGCTTGCGCTGGTGTGTTTGGGGGACAGGAGCCACACTGGGGCAGAGGTCCTGTCTGCTCTGCAGGGGCAGGCCGAGAGGTGGTTGACGCCACGCCAGCTTAAGCCAGGAATGGTGGTTTGCGACAATGGCACCAACCTCCTCTCCGCCCTACGACAGGGACAACTGACCCATGTGCCCTGTATGGCTCACGTCCTTAACCTGGTGGTGCAGCGGTTCTTGGGCAGGTACCCGGGCTTACAGGATGTCCTGAGGCAGGCCAGGAAAGTCTGTGTTCATTTCCACAGATCTTATAATGCCAGTGCTCGCCTGGCTGAGCTGCAAAAGGAGTTGAACCTGCCCAAGAACCGCCTTATATGTGACATGCCCACCAGGTGGAACTCAACGTTGGCCATGCTGCAGCGGCTGCACACGCAGCAGAGGGCCATCAATGAGTACCTGTGCGACTACGGCACCAGGACAGGGTCAGGGGAGCTCGGGTTTTTTTCACCACGCCAGTGGGGCATGATCAGGGATGCATGCACTGTCCTGGCACCATTTGAGGAGGCCACGAGGATGGTGAGCAGTGACAGTGCATGCATCAGTGACACTGTACCTCTTGTCCACCTGTTGGAGCACACGCTGCGTGGAATAATGGACAGGGCACTTGAGGCAGAACAGAGGCAGGAAGAGGAGGACTTCCTTGCCTCTCAAGGCCCCCTTTACCCTGACAGTGTTACTTCTGTCCCACCCATCGCACAGGAAGAGGAGGAGGAGGAGGAGGAGGATTGTGTCAGCATGGAGGTGGAGCCTGGCACTCAGCATCATCAGCAGCAGTCTTTTAGGGATGATTTACAGTCCCAAGAAACCAGTGGACTTGTACGTGGCTGGGAGGAGGTGGCTGCGGATCATGTCGTCCTTAGTGACCCAGAGGACTCCGGACTGAATGCCTCAGCTAACCTACGCTGCATGGCCTCCCTGATCCTGCAAAGTCTGCGGAAGGATCCTCGTATTCTTCGGATCAAGGAGAGGGACCATTACTGGCTGGCCACTCTCCTTGATCCACGGTACAAGGGTAAGGTTGCGGACCTTATGTTACCGTCGCAGAGGGAGCAGAGTATGAGACAACTCCGGGAGGCCTTGCAGAAAGGTCTGTGCAACGCGTTCCCAGAGACTGGGAGGTTACAAACTCCTGGTCCTGGACAACGAGTTGCTGAGGCTTCGGGCAGTCAAAGAAGGAGCGGTGGGGAAGGTGGCCGTCTGACCGATGCGTTCAGACAATTCTTTAGTCCGCAGCCCCAAAGTATGATCGTTTCCAGCAACCATCGCCAGCGTCTGATATACATGGTGCAGGAATACCTAGGGGCAAGGTCAGACTTGGACACCTTCCCCACCGAAAATCCTCTGGCTTACTGGGTCTTGAGGATGGATCACTGGCCAGAGCTTGCACAGTATGCAATTGAGCTACTGGCCTGTCCTGCATCCAGCGTTCTTTCAGAACGCACATTCAGTGCTGCTGGAGGATTTGTCACGGATCACAGGGTGCACCTGTCCACCGACTCGGTTGATCGACTGACTTTCATCAAGATGAACCAGTCTTGGATCACCACCAGCTACCACACACCTGATGCTGATATAACAGACTAATTGATTTTAAAATGTCACATCCCTTCAAGACTGATGCTGATGCTGAGTTCCTGTGCTGTTATGTTGACTAGCTATCCTCCTCCTCCTCCTCAATGATCCGATTAATGATGATAGCTTGGAAGGTCATTTTGGTTTATGGGTGCCGCCACCAGTGGCTAAGGCCCAATTTTTCAGCCCCTGTTTAACAGGGGCGTGTAATTACAATTTTTGATGCAATACTTTGCAACAGGCCTCATTGCTGTGCTCCAAGTACAGTATCTGTGAGGGGTTGCAGTGTTGTGCCACCAGTGCCTAAGGCCCAATTTTTCAGCCCCTGTTCAACAGGGGCATGCAATTATAATTATTGATCTAATAATTCACAGCAGGGCCCATTGCTGCGCCCACCAAGAGTAACTGTCAGGCCTTACAGTGTTGTGGCACCAGCACCACCATCAAAGGCCCAATTTTTACTACCACTGTTCAACAATTATATGTTATTACAATTCCTGATATAATAGTTGACAGCAGGGCGTTCCAGCACCCACCAAGAGTAACTGTGAGTGCTTACAGTGTTGTGCCAACACCAACACCTAAGGGGCCAATTTCTGCAGAGTATATACGGCAGGTCCCTACTTTCAAACATCCAACTTACAAACGACTACTACTTGCAAACGGAAGAAGACAACAGGAAGTGAGAGGAAATCTACCCCTTGGAAGGAAAATTCTCTCCTGTAAGAATTAATATGGGAGAAAGGTGTCTCCTCTCTACTGATGCTTTATCACCAATCCTTGTTTCAATAAAAACACCACATTTCAAAATGAGTTGTCATTGGGACGCAAAGTGAGGTGAAATGTTCTGAACAGGGGCACAGACAGCAAAACAAATGTTACAGGGGTGATAACCCTTCCCTATGTTTTCCAAAAAGCTTAAAAATAGGTATTTGGGCTGGAGCTACACTTAAACAATGTAGCTGTTCAAAATTACAAACAGATTCAACATAAGAACAAGCCTACAGTCCCTGTCTTGTATGCACCGCCTGTATACGGCTGTTCAGAGTATATAGGGCCTTTTTTATTTTGTGTACGGGGTTCCCCTTAATATCCATACAAGACCCAAAGGGGCTGGTAATGGGCTGGGGTAGGGGGGGGGGTGATGGGGTAGCTATGCCATTTTTCTTAAAGATTTTCATCCATATTACCGGGACCAGACATTACATTAAAGCCGCAAGCAGTTTTAAATGGCTTTTTTTTCCTTTAGAAATTTAATTTTGTGCAGGGACAGTTCTAAACACGGGAAACACGTGGCACTTCACAGGCATACTTTAGACACCCCCCAGGTACAATATTTAAAGGAATATTTGACTTTTTTTTTCACTTTATGCATCATTAAAATGACTGCTCCCGGAAAACGTCAGTTTTTAAAACTTCTTTTTGCATTGATACATGTCCCCTGGTGCAGAACCCGGGTTCCCAAACTCTGTTTAGGACAATAACATGGATAATAGTCTTTATAATTAGCACTTTAGAATCCGAACGTTCGCATCCATTGTATTTAATAGGGTTCTAATGTTCGTGCGAACTTTCGGTCCGTTCGCGGGTTCTGGTGCGAACCGAACCCGGGGGTGTTCGGCTCATCACTACTAGAGAGGTCAAATGCGCTTTGTGGTCTGAAAGACCCATGGAAACAGGAACTGGCTCCCAATGGTAATTGATGATCCGTCATCCCAATGGACAGCCCAGAAAGGAATCCTCCGCCCCCCTACACTCTGCGAGGTCCAACCATCTCAGCGATCACAGGCTCCATTCACGGACTCCAGCCGATAACTCCTTTCCACTATCCGTGCTCCAGATGGACAAATGGCATTTAAAAAAAAAAAAAAAAAACGGGCTCCACATAGCATAAACCAGCATGGTTTATTGAAAAACTTTAAAAGTGTTTAAAAAATCAGCAAAGATGATAGTAACAACAGCTTGCTATAATCACTGATGGAGCATTTAAAGTCCTCGCAGTTTCTCCAAACAACGATAAGCTTACTATATAACATATAATACTTGCTGTAAAGCATCTAAAACTTGCTCCAACATACCCGTGTGTTCTAGCTTGACTAGTTTCGCCATAGTAAATTACGTCATCAGAAGCTGGCACATTGTACCCCTACCCATTCACCAAAAAAAGTGTCAAAAAAGTAAAAACGACAGACAGTTTTGGAAAATTTCCTTATTAAAAAATAAAAAATAAAAAGTGTCCCGCGATGTCCATCCATCTTCAATCATGCCGCCCAATGGACCCGAAAAATAGAGGGGAAAAAAAAGCTCCGCCTCCATGGGAGGCCTTCCGGCGACTGCTGTCTCTTGGCTGTGACAGCTGTTATATAGGCAAGGGCGGAGGCCACCCAGTGACGTGAGCGGGTGACCCCGCCCCATCTGACATTGTGTGATGTCAGAAGGGGGTGGGGCCACCCGCTTACTTATGGGGATGGGGCCACCTGCTTACTTATGTTCGACTCAAACCACGGGATCATCCCTAGTGCATAGTAACCAATCAGCTTCTAACTTCAGCTTGTTTAATTAAACTTTGGCAATAAAACATGGACGCTGATTGGTTACATGTAGAACTGCAATAGATTCTGTGTGCGCCAGCTTTAGTAAATCTCCCTCATAGTACCTTTTCCATTACAAGACAACAGGTAGTGACCAAACTAATTCCTATTCAGTCAAAAGTGTGTTAATTTAATGTTAAATTACTTGCTACACTGTCACGTACCTGGTAGGAGACTCAATTGATGAGGTTGGCCTCTCTTGTATCTCCAGCCCAGGCCCCACTGAAGGTGGAACAGATGGTGCCAAGGGACAGGAGGAAAATTAGTGCTGGTAGGTGTTGATAGCAGAACTTGCAGTAGGAGATGCAGGCTTGAGAAGTCAGACAGAACATCAGGCCAG
Organism: Rana muscosa; assembly: GCA_029206835.1. Taxonomy (NCBI): domain Eukaryota; kingdom Metazoa; phylum Chordata; class Amphibia; order Anura; family Ranidae; genus Rana; species Rana muscosa. The sequence goes on from CM055122.1 coordinate 221,618,010, forward strand.
GAGCGGATGTGATGCACGCTAGACCAGCCAAGGCTAAAGGGGCACCCTGCATGTACTGAAGGTTCTGGAAGTGTGGTTTATCGCAGCTCTCAGCAGGTTTTAGGTGGGAACATACTGCAAAGACTGGAGAGGTTATGAAGGACAGCCGAAGCCGACACTCAGAAGTGGTATGAAGCCAAGTCGGAAGCAGGAGCGAGGTCACAGAGGTAGCCAAGGTCAGTAGCAGGCGGGCAATGAGGTACAGAAGCATAAGTGGAAGAGTGGTCAGGAATGAAGCTGAGGTCAGGAACAGGTGGCCAGAGGTACAAGCAGAATCCAGGATCAGGTCAGTAACAAGCCGGGTCATCAACGGAAATCAGATACAGGATACACTCAGGACACAGGAAAAGCAGAAGACCTGTTAGCACTGACAGTGAGCACAAGCATCCCTTAACCACCTGCCTACTGTGCACGAAAACCCCCTTCCTGCCCAAGCCATTTTTCAGCTTTCAGCGCTGTCACAATTTGAATGACAATTGCGCGGTCGTGCGACGTGGCTCCAAAACAAAATTGACGTCCTTTTTTTCCCACAAATAGAGCTTTCTTTTGGTGGTATTTGATCACCTCTGCGGTTTTTATTTTTTGCGCTATAAACAAAAGAAGAGCGTCAAGTTTTAAAAAAAAAAAACACAATCTTTTTTACTTTTTGTTATAATAAACATCCATTTTTTTTTTTTTTATTAAAATTTTCCTTAGTTTAGGCCTATACGTATTCGTCTACATTGTTTTGGTAAAAAAAAAATCGCAATACGCGTATATTGTTTGGTTTGCGCAAAAGTTATAGCAGATACAAAATAGGGGATAGATTTATAGCATTTTTTTTATTTTACTAGTAATGGCGGCGATCTGCGATTTTTATCGTGACTGCGATATTGCGGCGGACACATCGGACACTTTTGACACATTTTTGGGACCATTCACATTTATACAGTGATCCCTGCTATAAAAATGCATTGATTACTGTATAAATGTGACTGGCAGGGAAGGGGTTATCACTAGGGGGCGAGGAAGGGGTTAAATGTGTTTCCTAGATGTGTTCTAACTGTGGGGGGGAAGGGACTGACTGGGGGAGGTGACCGATGGTTGTCCCTATGTACAAGGGACACACTATCGGTCTCCTCTCCCTGACAGGACGTGGATCTGTGTGTTTACACACACAGATCCACGGTCCTGCTCGGTTACTGGGCAATCGCGGGTGCCCGGCAGCCATCGTGACCAGTGATGCGGCGGGCGCGCGAGCCCCTTAGTGGACTTTAAAGGCGCGACGTCATATGACGTCCGCCAAGGATAATAGTGTCTTCCTGCCGCCGTCAATTGACGGCGGCCGGTTGACAACTGGTTAAATAGCCTGTCTAGCACCAGAAACTTTGGACAGGCTCCGATTCCACCACATCCCAAAGGTGCTATTGGATTGAGATCTAGTGACTGTGGAGGCCATTGGAGTACAGTGAACTTATTGCCATGTTCAACTTCAAGAAACCAGTTTGAGATGATTTGAACTTTGTGACATGGTGCATTAACCTGCTGGAAGGAGCCATCAGAAGATGGGTACACTGCAGTCATAAAGGGATGGACATGGTCAGCAACAATACTCAGGTAGGTTGTGGTGTTAAAACGATGCTAAATTGTTACTAAGGTGCCCAAAGTGTGCCAAGAAAATATCCCCCACACCATTACACCACTAACCTGAATCATTGATACAAGGCAAAATGGATCCATGCTTTCATGTAGTTTATGCCAAATTATAACCCTGCCATCAGAATGTCGCAGCTGAATTCGAGACTCATCAGACCAGGCAACAATTTTCCACTTTTCTATTGTCCAATTTAGGTGAGCCTCAGTGAATTGTAGCCTCATTTTCCTGTTCTTAGCGGACAGGAGTGGCACCCAGTGTGGTCTTCTGCTGCTGTATCCAATCTGCTTCAAGGTTTGATGTGTTGTGCATTCAGAGATAGTATTCTACATACCTTGGTTGTAACAAGTGGTTATTTGAGTTCCTGTTACCTTTGTATCATCTCAAACCCGTCTGCCCATTCCTCTCTGACCTCTGACATAAACAAGGCATTTTCAACTGCCACTCACTGGATATTTCTCTTTTTTGGACCATTCTCTGTAAACCCTAGAGATTAAATGAAAATAACTCACCGCTCCAGGTGTAACTGATACCCACCAGAACACACACCTGAGTGCTAGCCCCAGCTCGCCTCCGTGGTAAATTGTCAAACTAAGAAACGGCTGCACCTCATGTTGGCTCCAAGTAAAGTAAACCCTAGAGATTGTTGTGCCCGTCTGGCACCAGCAACCATGCCACGTTCAAAGTCACTTAAAGCAGAGGTTCCGCGACCATTCGTTTTTTTTTTTTGTGTTAAATCAGTGGATTTATATATCGCAATTGAGTACACACTTTTTAGGTGTCTTGCAGCATCACCCGTCTGTTTTCATAGTAAAGATAAACTTATATTTTTTTATCTAGGCATTTGCCATTTTGCTTGTGGGCATTGTGAAGCCCACAAGCAATTGCTTCCTGGATGTGGTGAATGCTCAGCTCCCAGCATTCACCGCTCTATCTCAGGGATGCGCACTCTCTACGGCGACCTGCGCCGTAAGCATTATGGTTGTCATCGCAACGGGCGGCGTCATTCCCCAGTACACACTGCGGGAGCTCCCATAGATCACTCGCCGGGGAGACGCCTAATCCCGCAGGCGTCGGATTATTGAATACTAAGGAATTTTGATATTTTGATATATAAAAAAAAAGGCCGATTTTAGCTCCTACATGTACACTGATGCGGTGGAGACAGTGATGAGTTTTGGGTGAACCTCCGCTTTAAATCCCCTTTCTTCCCTATTCTGATTCTCAGGTTGAACTTCAGCAAGTTGTCTTCACCACATCTAGATGCCTAAATGCATTGAGTTTCTGCCATGTGATTGGCTGATAAGCAATTTGTGTAACCAAGCAATTAAGCTGGTCAATGAGTGTACATACATAGAGTATATCAGAAGTAACAATGGGTAAAAGTAAAACATTTGTATAAATGCTTAAAACACAGCTTAAAATGTTATTTAAATTTATTGCCCAACACTAGAAAAACAAATAAAACAGCTGTCACTGCAATGCTCACCCTCTCCCCGACACTGTCCCCCACAACCCCCACAGACTGGCGATCCACAACCAGTTCTCTTTCAGGTTAAGAAAATGTTTCTCAAACAAATGATTTACTAACAGCAAATGTGAATGTGATTTTTGTTTGGGAACAGTCCAGGAGAAGTCCATTCACTCCAAAATTGAATGTTAAAAGCAAATGTATTCGAAGAAGTTTTGAACGACATTTTTCATGTCATCGAATGTACTGATGAGAATTTTCATATGAATGTTCAGACAAACAAATATTTGAAAATCTACTAGTGTATGGCCAGTTTTAGTCTTTAACCACTTCACTACCGGGCACTTTAGCCCCTTCCTGCCCAGGACAATTTTCAGCTTTCAGTGCTGTCACACTTTGAATGACAATAGCGCAGTCATGCAACACTGTACCCAAACTAAATTTTTATCATTTTCTGCCCACAAATAGAGCTTTCTTTTGGTGGTATATTTGATCACCACTGGGGTTTTTATTTTTTGCCAAACAAACAAAAAAAAGACCGAAATTTTTGAGAAAAAAATATTTTCCTTCACTAACGGGCACTGATGAGGCGGCACTGAAGGGCACTGATAAGGCAGCACTGTTGGGCACTAATAAATTGGCACTGATAAGGTGGCACTGATGAGCACTGATTAGGAGGCACTGACATGTAGAATTGATGGGCACTGATAGGCGGCACTGATATGCAGCCCTGATGGTTACCAATAGGCGGCACTGATATGCAGCACTGATGGGCACTGATAGGCGGCACTGATATGCAGAACTGATAGGCCGCACTGATGGGCACTGATAGGTGGCACTGATGGGCACTGACAGGCGGCTCTGATGGGCACTGATAGGTGACACTGGTTGGCACTGACAGATGGCACTGATGGACACTAATAGATGGTACTGATGGGCAGCACTGATGATAGGTGACAGGTACAGGTACTGACAGGTGTTACTGCTGGGCACTGTGATGGGCACTGATTGGCAATGTGGTGGGCTCTGCTTGGCACTGCGGTGGGCACTGATTGGCACTTTGTCTGGCACTGAGAGACTTTATTTAGGGGGCACTGACTGGCAGATGTTGGACACTAATTGTCAGCTGATGGGCACATTTATTGGGGGCTGTGCTGATAATTAATGTGCTTATTATCAGCACAGACCCCCCGTCTGACAGGGAGAGCCGCCGATCGGCCCTCCCTGTCAGCGCGAAGCGAGGAAAGCCGTTTACCGGCACTTCCTGGTTCATGCAATGATCAGCTGTGATTGATCACCTGGTAAGAAGCCTCTGTCAGAGGCCCTTACCACGATTAGAGATGCGGTGTGTCAGACTGACACGCCACACCAGCGATCGGTGGCATGTTATCCTGCTGGACATCCTATGACGCCCAGTCAGGATAACAGAACCACTGCCTGGCCATCAATCTGCTATAAGCCGGCCGGGAAGTGGTTAAGTAAGGGAAAGTAAGGCCTCAGTAACAAAGTAGAGCTAAAACAGAGATGGGCACAAACAAGGCTATTAAAAACAGCACAACCACATAATGGAAGGTAGACTGAAAGCAACCAAAAAAGCCTACTAAAAATAACCCCTTTTTTATTTCAAACATACAGATACCCTCTGTTTTAAGAAGGATCTACAGTGCTTTGTCATGGTCTGATCCAGGGTTTTCTGATTAGTTTTTTTATCCCACCTTGTTGGTCCCCATGCCCTACTCCAGAAAAGCAACAGTTTCCATTCACTGCAATGATAAATCCAATAGCTGCATGCAGTTTGGAATGAATGGCTCTATATTATTAGGCTGTATCTGTATTATAAACCAGAGGTTCTCGGTGCACAGTTGGTCCAGGGTTAGGTGAAGGATGTTAGTTCACATATTTGCATGTGTCAGCATGTGTATATAAATTATACCATGGGTGTGCGCACCGGGTGTGCCAGGTGTGCCCAGGCACACCCTAATCACCCTGTGCAGCACAGATTCCCCCTACTGACCTGGCTCCCCCCTGCCCCCTGCAGTGCTTCCGGCTTCCCTCCTCTCCTTTCCCATCGGCTGTTGCTGCAGGGATGTTTTAGGATGAGCGGGAAAAGGCCTTTCTGAATGAAAACCGTGAGTGAACGGTAGTGTGTGTTTGAGCTTGGGGGTGCACACCCTAATGCAATAGGCTGCTCACACCTATGCATTATACTGAAGGTGTCAGCAGAGCAATGAAGTGTCAGTGTCAGTAGGACAGAGATTGGTGCCAGTAGGGCAGTGTCAGTAGTTTTTATTTTTATTATTTTTTTACAATTTTTTTCGGAGCCCCGTTAGGGGACTTTGGTGAAATATCAGGAGTCTAAACAGGGGGAATCTGCACCACACAGGGTGATTAGGGTGTGCCCAGGAATGCCCTGTGCTGGGTGGTGAATGAGCACTTGTCCATATCAACATTTATTAGGCACCTCATCATTGTTATAACAGAATAGTAACGAGAGAAGGCATAAATTTACTCTGTGCAAATCTTTCACTGGATGTTTACAGAAATTTGTTGAAACTAATCACATTATATCCAACATAAGCTCTGAAGATTTTCTAAAAAGATCTTCCAGATTGTCTCCGGAGGCCATGACTATATTTAGGCTTTTTATCTGGTGAGAGTTACTGTCTATTAAAAACAAGAACATGTGAAAAAAGATAATATGAGAGTGGTTGCAGGTACATCATATTTACTACTTTGTTACTGTTTCAAAATGAAGCAAATTCTGGTCCCAGTGATTATTTTTCAACAGAATTAAAGTGACACTGTCACAAAAATGTAATGCCAAGATGTATTATTGTAATGTAGCCAGGCTGCATATACAGTAATACAATGTTTTTCAACCTTTTTTTTTTCGGGCAAGACGCCCTTCACAATTGCGCACAATCCCGGGCACACCAATCTGAGAGCTTGATCACACCAGGAGTTGCGTCTGGCCGTGATTGCTTTTTTGCATGTTGCCTAATAGGTTGCTGGCATAATCTTTTTCAAAAATCACAAAAATACCTGTTTTACAACAAGGCGTCACATAGTCTGGATTGAACACTGAAACTAAATCAGACAATATATTCTATGTTTATTTGGATTTCAAATTTTTGAGCAGTGGCAAAAGGGAAATAAAAACAAAACAAAAAAACCTGCTGCCCATGGTGACCAGTCATATTCCTTTTTTTTATGTAAGTATAATATCATGGCTTTACTATTTATGAATTTGCTCTCCAGCAGGCAAAGTCTCCATGCAGACTCTTATGACAAAGATTTTAAGGGATTGTAAAAATGTACTGTAGGGGGAGTTTACTAAGATTGGAACCGACAGAATCTTTAGAAGCTGTGCATGGCAAGTAGTCAGCTTATAGCATTCATTTTTAAAGCTTAAAGGAGAAGTATGGGTGTTTTTTTTTGTGGATCCATAATTACCTCGGTGGATGGAGCATCAGACCGATGCTCCAGCTGGCCCCCGCCATCTGTGCACTGAGAACCGAGCCATCGAACATCGCCACTAGCTCGGTTCTCACAGATCCCCGAGAGGAAAGAGGTTGACTGTCAGTCAGCCTCTTTCCTCTCTGCTTCTCCACGCTCATTGGAGCGCTGAGCGGTGGAGGGGCGTGGAGAGGCCGTCTCAGCGGCTCGCTGAGACTGCCATCAATCAGGGCAGCTGGCGGATCCCGACTTGGGAAGTCATGATGACGCGCTGCCCCGACTGATGACAGTGACGTCAGCGGAGAGCGGACTTCAGACCACTCTCCGCTGAAAACGGGTCACAGGAGTGCAAAACTAATTGCACTCCTGTGACCCTTAGGAGAAGCCCAGCCTATAAAGCTCAGGGGGTGTAAAGGCAAAAGTTTTTTTATCTTAATGCATGGGATGGAACACGACCTCCGAACATCCTCTAGGCCTAGGCCGCCTAGAGGACCGACACGAACCACACGCCCACAGGCTGAAGGTGCCTGGGACTCGACCCCGTGACAAAGATGGCCGGCCCCTTTATACCCTCTCCCAGCAAGCATGGTGGGTTCCCCCCCTCACCATACCGCTGCCGAGGGAGGACAAAAAGGGAGCACAGCACACAGCAATGGTTCAACCCCAGCCCAAGGCGACAGCGCCACCCCTGGGGCTGCAGGGAACTGCACATCACTGGTGTCTCTGTCAGTTTTAAACACACAGAAAAGTGTATACCCGCTACATATGCATTAGGATAAAAAGCCTTCTGTGTGTATGAGGCCCCCCAGCACCCCCTAATACTTACCCAGAGCCACTTCTCTATCCAGCGATGTCCACGATTGCCTCGGCCGTCCGGAACTCTCCTCCTGATTGGCTGGGGCACAGCCGCGGCGCCATTGGCTTCCGCGGCTGTCAATCAAAGTCAGTTAGCTATTCAGGGGAGAGAGGCGGCGGGGGCGGGTCGGGGCTCCATGTCCGAATGGATACACGGAGCTCTGACTCGGCTCGGGTGCCCCCATAGCAAGCTGCTTTTCTATGAGGGCACTCGTCAGGAGGGAGGGGCCAGGAGCAGCGAAGAGGGACCTAAGAAGAGGAGGATCCAGGCAGCTCTATGCAAAACAAACTGCACAGGGGAGGTAAGTATAATCCCATACTTCGCTATAAAGCAGTCTGCGTTTTTAGCAATTGAGCGTTCATTTATTTCATTGGCCAAAATAAGTTATTATTGTGGCCAAATAAATGAATTAACACCAAAATGCTTGATGTGCCTAAACGTATCTAAACGCAGCTAAATGCGTTTTATAAAAATTCCCGCTTTAGGCGCATTTTTAATGCTGTTTTCTCCTGCCAGGAGGAAGGCCTTTAGAAGAGATGCAGTGTGCATGAGACCTTGGGATAAAAAAAAAAATTATATGTGAAGGTAAACTGGTTGCCTTGAGCTAACTATGTTTGAATTGATTTGCCAGCATCTTGACACCCGGAGGCAAAAACAGAGTTGGCACAGCACACATTGAGTCTGATTTATTAAGTTGAGGATCTTCACTGAAAAAATTGTTTGAATATTAATTTCAATTATCTAATCATGTGAAAGCCTCTGCACATGTTTGGTTATTTTATTAGGAATTTGCTTTTTATGAGTGAAAACCAAATTAATGAAAACTCATCACAGTGTACACTGCCAGCAGAAGGCCTTATTCAGACAGGCATATGAGGGAAGATAGGCTGATGTGCATCTGGACACAGCGGCACTCTGTGCTAAGAGTCTAGACAACATTTAAACTGGACAATTAGCTGCATCCAGTTTGAATGTGGCCAGGAACCAGGGTTGCCGACTTTCAGAAAATTTACGAACAGTTTGGAAAATCTGTAATTTTTGCATCTGTCCACGAATGTCCGTTGAGGACATACAGTCTGCATGTTTGTAATGGACATTCACGAACAGATGCAGAAATTGCGGATTTTACAAACTGTTCAAAAATTTTGTGAAAGTTGGCAGCCCTGCCAGGAACACTGTCCCTAGATTAAAACTCGCTGTATCTAGGGTTAGCCAGTGTTTCTAATCACATGTAACCACTCAGATGACACCAGCCAATTATTTGTACAGGGCACAAATCTGACCATAGTGCTACCAGCCACAGTTGTTTGCACACAGAATGTACATGGTGTCTCCACCAGCAAGAAATGCTGATTTTTACAGGTGGTTGCCTGCATGGATGGGCCCTAAGAGCTAAGCTTAGTGCTAGGTTGGTGGGACTTTATCTCTCAGTGATTTGTGTCATCATAGGCCAAACTGTATGTAGCACCCTTCTAGCATAGGATGCTAGGTAAATTTAGTTTTTGGCTCCTTCTGTAATCAAGGGAGCAGTGATTGTTTGGCATGGTCTGTTCAGGGTTTCACAGGCTGGAAGTTTATTGTTTCCCCTTGCCTCTGAAAGAAGCTTCCAGAGCTTAAGGTGGGGGATACAAATAACCAGCCTGAATATTTATCATGCTCCAGCCAATCTCTGGAGAGGAGTGTCCAGTAGGGGGCTGGAAAGGTGATAAATAGTCTGAAGCACTGGCAAGCTGGGTTCCTTCTCCCCAGGGGGGTTCCAGAGCCTGTGGGGCTGTTACATTCAGACAGCCCAAGGACAGTGCAGCTGTTGTAGAGGTCTCAGGGATGTCAGGGCTGAGGGGCTGGATGGACTTTGCTATAAGCTGATTGCAGGACCTCACCACAAGGGATCTGGTCTGGAGAATTGCCGTCTTACTCACTGGGCTGTGTCTAGCAGAAGCTGGAAGGTTGTAGCTGTCTTGGGGACGTGTGAGTAAAGACCCTAAACTGATCTCTGTGACTGTGTAGAGTTCTTGAAACTGCACTGTGTAACCAGATGCCATCGAGAATTGCTCCATTGTCTTCAGCTGTGAGCCTTAGATTGTTCAGGAACTTAGCCCATGATCCCCAACTTGGAGAGAAAAAACTGTTCTTTAGCCCACATTCACACTGGGGCTGCGGGAGTGAGGCCTGCGAGTTCAGCTGAACTCGCACGATTTCACTCCCACTGGCAGTCCCGATTTCAGCCACGATTTCAAAGACATCTGAAACAAATGTCAATGTAAATCGCGGCTGAAATCGCAAAAAGTAGTACAGAAACTACTTTTTGTAATCGGTGCAGTGCCGCAGATGCAGCGTCGCACCGATTAGGATGGTGCCATTGCCCGCAATTTGCGGCAAATTTCGCCGATTTGACATGCGATTTGAAATTTCAAATCGCACCAGTGTGAACCAGGGCTCATTCACGTTTACCTAAGGAGAAGATTGTCAATTAGCTGCTGATTTCTAACTGATTTGGAGTATCCCATGTCTTAACCCCTCTCCTGCTAAAATTTTCAAGCAATATATTACAAAAAGTCTTTCCCTAGACTGATTCCTTTGAGCCAGTGTGAATGGACTGATGCTTGTGGGGACAGGCAGCCTCTGTACTTGTTAGGCTCCATGTACACGGGATGTTTTTACAACTGCTCCTGAACGATTTAACTTGACAGTTAGTAACCCACGTTTAGAACGCTGCGTTTACATGCATTTAGCGGCGTTTTGCCGCTTTGCGCGTAGAAGCGGTTAAAAAAATTTTTTAGACGCGTTTGCCGTCTAAAACGTGGAAATCTTTGGCGTCTGAACCCATTTTTTTGCTTTCAAAGAAATGTTGTTAAACGCAACGGCCTAAAAACGCCAATAAACAAGGCTGTGTACATGGTCACATAGGATAACATTGAATGAGTTGAGGGGCAGTTGAAAAATACGTCCAACTGCCTCTGAACGTACGTTTAGCAGCGGCCCGTGTACATGGGGCCTTAGGGTAGAACCAGTTAAAGTGGTTGTAAACCCTGGTTAAAAAAAAAAAAACCCTGCAAGACAAAAGCATAATGAGCTAGTATTCATAGCATACTAGCTCATTATGAATTCAGGTTGTCAGCATTGCATTCTACATGTTTTCCTCTGGGTGGCACTGTACACTTTTTGAGGCTTGTTGTTTTTATTAGGTCTTTTACTAGTACCTTTGTGTCCTCTGTGGCGTCTGTTCCACTCGCAGATCCCCTTTGTGTGACTGTGAGTGGGAACGACCTTCAGAATACATATGAGACAACGCCTGTCAGCACCATTTTTTCGGGCGTCAGGTGTTGTCTCTCTCGTGTGACTGCTGTGGGGTTGACGCTGCGTGCACCGCTTTTTTCCATGACATTCTGACATGATGGGCGTGACGTTTTCATAGTCACATGATCGAGGTGTTTGCGGCGCCGCCCCCATGACGTTACCAAATACCATTGGCCATCGGCCCTCTGCTGATTAGATGCAGCATATGACGATGGGTTTCTGATAGGTGTCCAATGGGATGCTCTTGTAGGGGATACTTGTGGTCACATGACAGCTAGATGTGCGCCCTATTGGGCGCTTCTCTGGTACACATCGGGTCACGTGATCACATTGTTGGTCACGTTACCTGAATCATGTGACCGCGATATCGGTTTACTATAGGCTACTGTGGAGCTGTCTCTGATACAGCGTGTGACAAGTGGATGCTTTCTCTTGATGCTCCACCTCGATCCAATCAGGTGCCCTATATGCTTTCTGTTAGATCATTGGGCCATTTATATTCATTTGTCTTAGACCTTGTGAATTCTGGCTGATGACGATTGGATGGATGCGGCCACATGACAGACTGGCTGCATTTTGGCGGACTTTTTGGCTTCCTGTTTGCCATGTGCTTTTATTTACTACTTCCTGGTTGGATTGGGTTTGAACCAGGAAAGACTTATTTCCATCGTAGTGATTGGCTCTTTATCAGGGAAGGGGATTAGGGTCTTGTCATGTGACCGCTCTCTGTCCAATCGCATTGCTGATTTTTATAAAATGCTGTTTGATTGGTTGGGCATTGATTATGTCCTTCTAGTTTTTATTATATATATATATATATATATATATATATATATATATATATATATATATATATATATATGGCAATTTGGGGGAGCAGGTTAATGCCCCTGTAGACGTCCTTTGAGGAACGAAATGCATCGGGCTATGCATTTTGCTCCCCATATTGCCTTTTAAATATACTTTGAACTGTGATCACTTTTATTTTGTATGCTGGCTTTTTGATTAAAATCCATCTATGACCTGCACCATTGGAGCCCCCTATTTTTTCCTTTCTTTGCATGAATCTGCGAAAGACAAGGCTTTTTTCAGTTTTCTCCAGCTGGTTCCAACACCCTGGTTAGGGTCACCATTCTCTCAAGCCTGATTCACCTGAATGTCTGGTGGATTACCATGATCCACATATCAACTTCCCAGTAGGATCTTCAGTGTTGAATGCTATTGGTGGATGACGAATCTCGGGCCTATCCGTTCTACCAGGACTGTTGACATCTGACTGCCAAGGAAGGGAACTACAACATCTTCCAGATTCCTGGTGACACCTTCATGTAGCAGTCGTTTGGGATACCTTTAAGCTCGATTGATCCAGTGTCGTATGACATTCGGGTCCAACGTTTCCGGTAAGCGCATATGCATGTCATCGTTTACTTGAAGACTAGTGTCGGGAGTTCTTCATCCACTTGATGATACCTTCTTTTTGTATTGGGACACTATATCACATTGAAATTTTGTTTATGTAGTAGACACTTTGTGGGTTGATTCACACAATTTATTTTGCCGGGTGTTTATTGCCCAGCCTCCCCCTTCCTTTTTGTTTGTGCTATATCACATGGTCACATAATTTTTTGATATAGTTCAGTTCTTCTGGCCTATATGTAGTGCTGCATATATCACTCCCCATTATGAATTACTTATCTTAGATCGAAGCCCCCGCAGCCGTCCTCGTCTCCCCCTCCGACCGGCGACATCTATCCCGGGGCTTACTTCCGGGTATCGTGCTATGATTGGCCGGAGCCGCGATGACATCACTCCGGCACATGCGCGCGGGAGCTGCCGGTAACGGCACGCTGACTGAAGCAATGGCACATAGGTGCCATTGCTTCAATTTGCCCCAGTGCGCAAGTGCCAATGACATTGGCACATGCAGGGGACAGGGGATATCTCCTAAACCATGCAGGTTTAGGAGATATCCTGGGTAGCTACAGGTAAGCCTTAATATAGGCTTACCTGTAGCATAAAGTTGTTGTAAAGGGTTTACAACCACTTTAATGCCAGCAGCCCCTACAGGGGTAGAGCTGTGTGTAGAATGTCAGATTACTGTGCAGTAGGGATGAGCTTCGTGTTCGAGTCGAACATACGTTCGACTCGAACATCGGCTGTTCGATCGTTCGACGAAGATCGAACGATTTGGGCCGTTCGCGCCAAATTCGAGTGACGCGAATGGCCCACAATGCACTACGCCATCGCAGTGTCATCCAGGCGCTGTGATTGGCCAAGCATGCACTGTGACCCCGCATGCTTGGCCAATCACAGCGCCGGCAGCGAGGAGAGCAATGATTGGCCACAGGCAGGATGCCTGTGGCCAATTATTGCTGAGGGTGTTTAGTACACGCCCCACACTATAAAAGGCCGCCAGCACGGCGGCCTAGTGTAGTGTGTTCCGGAGCAGGGATAGAGCAGCATAGGCAGGGACAGTGACTGTTATTTCTTTCTTGCTTAACCTGGATTCCTTTAGTTTAGGGAAAGAGAAGGATAGGTAGGGAGAGTGTCAGTGTGTTTTGTGCTTGTGCTATAGTGTGCTTAAAAAAAACATTTATTTTAGGGACAGAAAACTGTAGGTAGGGACAGTGTCAGTTTCTTTCACTCTGCAAGTCCTTGTTTCCAGGGACCTGGAAGGACAGTGAGTGAATTGTCCTTGTGCTATATTGTGCTTAAAAAAACATTTATTCTAGGGACAGAAAACTGTAGGTAGGGAGAGTGTCAGTTTCTTTCACTCTGCAAGTCCTTGTTTCCAGGGACCTGTAAGGACAGTGAGTGAATTGTCCTTGTGCTATATTGTGATTAAAAAAAACATTTTTTCTAGGGACAGAAAACTGTAGGTAGGGAGAGTGTTTTTTTTCTTTCACTCTGCAAGTCCTTGTTTCCAGGGACCTGGAAGGACAGTGAGTGAATTGTCCTTGTGTTATATTGTGCTTAAAAAAAACATTTTTTCTAGGGACAGAAAACTGTAGGTAGGGAGAGTGTTTTTTTTCTTTCACTCTGCAAGTCCTTGTTTCCAGGGACCTGGAAGGACAGTGAGTGAATTGTCCTTGTGCTATATTGTGCTTAAAAAAAAACATTTTTTCTAGGGACAGAAAACTGTAGGTAGGGAGAGTGTTTTTTTTCTTTCACTCTGCAAGTCCTTGTTTCCAGGGACCTCTAAGGACAGTGAGTGAATTGTCCTTGTGCTATATTGTGCTTAAAAAAAACATTTATTCTAGGGACAGAAAACTGTAGGTAGGGAGAGTGTCAGTTTATTTCACTCTGCAAGTCCTTGTTTCCAGGGACCTGGAAGGACAGTGAGTGAATTGTCCTTGTGCTATATTGTGATTAAAAAAAACATTTTTTCTAGGGACAGAAAACTGTAGGTAGGGAGAGTGTTTTTTTTCTTTCACTCTGCAAGTCCTTGTTTCCAGGGACCTGTAAGGACAGTGAGTGAATTGTCCTTGTGCTATATTGTGCTTAAAAAAAACATTTATTCTAGGGACAGAAAACTGTAGGTAGGGAGAGTGTCAGTTTATTTCACTCTGCAAGTCCTTGTTTCCAGGGACCTGTAAGGACAGTGAGTGAATTGTCCTTGTGCTATATTGTGATTAAAAAAAACATTTTTTCTAGGGACAGAAAACTGTAGGTAGGGAGAGTGTTTTTTTTCTTTCACTCTGCAAGTCCTTGTTTCCAGGGACCTGTAAGGACAGTGAGTGAATTGTCCTTGTGCTATATTGTGCTTAAAAAAAACATTTATTCTAGGGACAGAAAACTGTAGGTAGGGAGAGTGTCAGTTTATTTCACTCTGCAAGTCCTTGTTTCCAGGGACCTGGAAGGACAGTGAGTGAATTGTCCTTGTGCTATATTGTGATTAAAAAAAACATTTTTTCTAGGGACAGAAAACTGTAGGTAGGGAGAGTGTTTTTTTTCTTTCACTCTGCAAGTCCTTGTTTCCAGGGACCTGTAAGGACAGTGAGTGAATTCTCCTTGTGCTATATTGTGCTTAAAAAAAACATTTATTCTAGGGACAGAAAACTGTAGGTAGGGAGAGTGTCAGTTTATTTCACTCTGCAAGTCCTTGTTTCCAGGGACCTGTAAGGACAGTGAGTGAATTGTCCTTGTGCTATATTGTGCTTAAAAAAAACATTTTTTCTAGGGACAGAAAACTGTAGGTAGGGAGAGTGTCAGTTTATTTCACTCTGCAAGTCCTTGTTTCCAGGGACCTGTAAGGACAGTGAGTGAATTGTCCTTGTGCTATATTGTGATTAAAAAAAACATTTTTTCTAGGGACAGAAAACTGTAGGTAGGGAGAGTGTTTTTTTTCTTTCACTCTGCAAGTCCTTG
This sequence comes from Rana muscosa, assembly GCA_029206835.1. Lineage (NCBI taxonomy): Eukaryota > Metazoa > Chordata > Amphibia > Anura > Ranidae > Rana > Rana muscosa. Next base: position 221,633,130 of record CM055122.1, read on the forward strand.
TTTCCAGGGACCTGTAAGGACAGTGAGTGAATTGTCCTTGTGCTATATTGTGCTTAAAAAAAACATTTTTTCTAGGGACAGAAAACTGTAGGTAGGGAGAGTGTTTTTTTTCTTTCACTCTGCAAGTCCTTGTTTCCAGGGACCTGTAAGGACAGTGAGTGAATTGTCCTTGTGCTATATTGTGCTTAAAAAAAACATTTATTCTAGGGACAGAAAACTGTAGGTAGGGAGAGTGTCAGTTTATTTCACTCTGCAAGTCCTTGTTTCCAGGGACCTGTAAGGACAGTGAGTGAATTGTCCTTGTGCTATATTGTGATTAAAAAAAAACATTTTTTCTAGGGACAGAAAACTGTAGGTAGGGAGAGTGTTTTTTTTCTTTCACTCTGCAAGTCCTTGTTTCCAGGGACCTGTAAGGACAGTGAGTGAATTGTCCTTGTGCTATATTGTGCTTAAAAAAAATATTTTTTCTAGGGACAGAAAACTGTAGGTAGGGAGAGTGTCAGTTTCTTTCACTGTGAAAGTCCTTGTTTCAAGGGACAGAGAAGGACACCTGAAGGTAGCCCTTATTGCTTTTTTCCCATCTCCCTGCAGGCCATCTATTAGAATGTCTGGAAGGCAAACAAGGAGAGGCAGACAGTCAGGAGGCAATAAAAGAGGGCAAGCAGGCTCTGTGTCTGGGGGCAACAGTGCTGGTCGTGGACGCGGTGCATTGTCATCAGCACATGGCCATGGGACACGCTTGTCCTTCTTTTCGGCAGCTGGACATGTTGAGCCACATCATGCCGAAGACTTGGTAGAGTGGATGACCAAGCCCTCCTCCTCCTCCTCATCCTCTCTCACCCAGGCTCAGGGTACTGGAAAAGCAGCTGCCAAAGCGTCGTCTTCCCTGGTATCAATGTCAGACAAATCATCAGTCACTCCTTCCCTAGACCCACCATGTCCTCCTCCTGAGGAGTCCCCCGAACTGTTTCAGCACAGTGTTGGGTACATGCTCCAGGAGGATGCCCAGCGTTTCGAAGGGTCTGATGATGAAACCCAGCTAGAGGAAGGCAGTAGCGTGAGAGCAGACAGAGGGGATGCTCAAGAAGGACACCAATCTGGCAGTCATGTTCCAGCAGCTGCAGCATACTGCCAGATTGGCTCCAGTGATGAGGAGGGAGGGGATGATGAGGTCACTGACTCCACGTGGGTGCCTAATAGGAGAGAGGAGGAGGAGGAGGATGAGGAGGAGGCACATCTCCAACGAGGCAGGATGCCCTTTGGTGGCCAGCGTAAGGGCAGTACACCGACGGAATCACACCGCAGAGCTCCGCCTGTGCAGGGCGCTGCCTCTGCCCGTCATTCAAAAAGTTCTTTGGTGTGGGCCTTTTTTGAGGCTAGTGCATCAGATCGCACAGCTGCTGTTTGCAACATATGTCTCAAGCGTATATCGCGTGGCCAAAACATCAGCCGCTTGGGTACCACATGCCTGACCAGACATATGTTGACCTGCCATGCAGCTCGTTGGCAAGCCTACCTCAAAGACCCACACCAAAGAACAAAGCGGACCTCTCCTTGCACCGCATCAGCTGGGATCTCCAACCCCACTATAACTTCAGTCCTCTCTGAAACATGCACTGAGAGGAATGAAGGTGTAGAATTAGGTGTGTCACAGCCAAGTACTTGCGCCCACTCTGCTAGCAGTACACCGACGTCCGATTCTAGCAGGCAAATTTCCCTGCCCCAGCTGCTGGACCGTCGAAAGAAGTTCACTCCCAGCCATCCACATGCCCAGCGGTTGAATGCTAGCTTGGCTAAATTGCTAGCGCTTCAACTGCTGCCTTTTCAGTTGGTAGACTCGGCCCCCTTCCGTGAGTTTGTGCAATGTGCGGTTCCTCAGTGGCAGGTTCCCAAACGCCACTTTTTCTCACGGAAGGCTATTCCGGCTCTCTACCGGCATGTGGAAGGCAATGTCTTGGCCTCGCTGGACAGGGCGGTCAGCGGTAAGGTGCATATTACCGCTGACTCATGGTCCAGCAGGCATGGACAGGGACGTTACCTTTCTTTCACGGCCCATTGGGTCACTCTTTTGGCAGCTGGGAAGGATTCAGGACAAGGTGCAGTAGTGTTGGAGGTTGTCCCACCGCCACGCCTCCAAAATGCTACTACTGGTTGTGACACACCTCTCTCCTCCACCCCCTCCTCTTCTTCTTCCTCCATGGCCTCTTCCTGTGGTTTGTCCTATGAACCAGCGGTGCTCCGTAGCCGTTCACGGGGCTACGCAAGTACGCAGGCAAAAAGATGCCATGCCGTGCTTGCGCTGGTGTGTTTGGGGGACAGAAGCCACACTGGGGCAGAGGTCCTGTCTGCTCTGCAGGGCCAGGCCGAGAGGTGGTTGACGCCACGCCAGCTTAAGCCAGGAATGGTGGTTTGCGACAATGGCACCAACCTCCTCTCCGCCCTCCGACAGGGACAACTGACCCATGTGCCCTGTGTGGCTCACGTCCTTAACCTGGTGGTGCAGCGCTTCTTGGGCAGGTACCCGGGCTTACAGGATGTCCTGAGGCAGGCCAGGAAAGTCTGTGTGCATTTCCGCAGATCTTATAATGCCAGTGCTCGCCTGGCTGAGCTGCAAAAGGAGTTGAACCTGCCCAAGAACCGCCTTATATGTGACATGCCCACCAGGTGGAACTCAACGTTGGCCATGCTGCAGCGGCTGCACACGCAGCAGAGGGCCATCAATGAGTACCTGTGCGACTACGGCACCAGGACAGGGTCAGGGGAGCTTGGTTTTTTTTCTCCACGCCAGTGGGGCATGATCAGGGATGCATGCACTGTCCTGGCACCATTTGAGGAGGCCACGAGGATGGTGAGCAGTGACAGTGCATGCATCAGTGACACTGTACCTCTTGTCCACCTGTTGGAGCACACGCTGCGTGGAATAATGGACAGGGCACTTGAGGCAGAACAGAGGCAGGAAGAGGAGGACTTCCTTGCCTCTCAAGGCCCCCTTTACCCAGACAGTGTTCCTTCTGTCCCACCCATCGCACAGGAAGAGGAGGAGGAGGAGGAGGAGGAGGATTGTGTCAGCATGGAGGTGGAGGCTGGCACTCAGCATCATCAGCAGCAGTCTTTTAGGGATGATTTACAGTCCCAAGAAACCAGTGGACTTGTACGTGGCTGGGAGGAGGTGGCTGCGGATCATGTCGTCCTTAGTGACCCAGAGGACTCCGGAGCGAATGCCTCAGCAAACCTACGCTGCATGGCCTCCCTGATCCTGCAAAGTCTGCGGAAGGATCCTCGTATTCTTCGGATCAAGGAGAGGGACCATTACTGGCTGGCCACTCTCCTTGATCCACGGTACAAGGGTAAGGTTGCGGACCTTATGTTACCGTCGCAGAGGGAGCAGAGGATGAGACAACTCCGGGAGGCCTTGCAGAAAGGTCTGTGCAACGCGTTCCCAGAGACTGGGAGGTTGCAAACTCCTGGTCCTGGACAACGAGTTGCTGAGGCTTCGGCCAGTCAAAGAAGGAGCGGTGGGGAAGGTGGCCGTCTGACCGATGCGTTCAGACAATTCTTTAGTCCGCAGCCCCAAAGTATGATCGGTTCCAGCAACCATCGCCAGCGTCTGATAAACATGGTGCAGGAATATCTAGGGGCAAGGTCAGACTTGGACACCTTCCCCACCGAAAATCCTCTGGCTTACTGGGTCTTGAGGATGGATCACTGGCCAGAGCTTGCACAGTATGCAATTGAGCTACTGGCCTGTCCTGCATCCAGCGTTCTTTCGGAACGCACATTCAGTGCTGCTGGAGGATTTGTCACGGATCACAGGGTGCGCCTGTCCACCGACTCGGTTGATCGACTGACTTTCATCAAGATGAACCAGTCTTGGATCACCACCAGCTACCACACACCTGATGCTGATATAACAGAATAATTGATTTTAACATGTCACATCCCTTCAAGACTGATGCTGATGCTGAGTGCCTGTGCTGTTATGTTGACTGGCTATCCTCCTCCTCCGAGTCCTCAATGATACGATTGATGATGATAGCTTGTAAGATCATTTTTGTTTATGGGTGCCGCCACCAGTGCCTAACGCCCAATTTTTCAGCCCCTGTTTAACAGGGGCGTGTAATTACAATTTTTGAAGCAATACTTTGCAACAGGGCTCATTGCTGTGCTCCAAGTACAGTATCTGTGAGGAGTTGCAGTGTTGTGCCACCAGTGCCTAAGGCCCAATTTTTCAGCCCCTGTTTAACAGGGGCGTGTCATTACAATTTTTGAAGCAATACTTTGCAACAGGGCTCATTGCTGTGCTCCAAGTACAGTATCTGTGAGGGGTTGCAGTGTTGTGCCACCAGTGCCTAAGGCCCAATTTTTCAGCCCCTGTTCAACAGGGGCATGTAATTACAATTCTTGATCTAATAATTCACAGCAGGGCCCATTGCTGCACCCACCAAGAGTAACTGTCAGGGCTTACAGTGTTGTGGCACCAGCACCACCATCAAAGGCCCAATTTTTACTACCACTGTTCAACAATTATATGTAATTAAAATTCCTGATATAATAGTTGACAGCAGGGCGTTCCAGCACCAACCAAGAGTAACTGTGAGTGCTTACAGTGTTGTGCCAACACCAACAACTAAGGGGCCTATTTCTGCAGAGTATATACGGCAGGTCCCTACTTTCAAACATCCAACTTACAAACGACTCCTACTTGCAAACGCAAGAAGACAACAGGAAGTGAGAGGAAATCTACCACTAGGAAGGAAAATTCTCTCCTGTAAGAATAAATATGGGAGAAAGGTGTCTCCTCTGTACTGATGCTTTATCAGCAATCCTTGTTTCAAGAAAAACACCACATTTCAAAAACAGTTGTCATTGGGACGGAAAGTGAGGTGAAATGTTCTGAACAGGGGCACAGACAGCAAAACAAATGTTACAGGGGTGATAACCCTTACCTATGTTTTCCAAAAAGTTTAAAAATAGATTTTTGGTCTGGAGCTACACTTCAACAATGTACCTGTTCAAAATTACAAACAGATTCTACATAAGAACAAACCTACAGTCCCTGTCTTGTATGCACCGCCTGTATAGGGCTGTTCAGAGTATATAGGGCCTTTTTTATTTTATGTGCGGGGTTCCCCTTAATATCCATACAAGACCCAAAGGGGCTGGTAATGGGCTGGGGTAGGGGGGGGGGGTCATGGGGTAGCTATGCCATTTTTCTTAAAGAATTTCATCCATATTACCGGGACCAGACATTACATTAAAGCCGCAAGCAGTTTTAAATGGCTTTTTTTTCCTTTAGAAGTGTCATTTTGTGCAGGGACAGTTCTAAACACGGGAAACACGTGGCACTTCACAGGCATACTTTAGACACCCCCCAGGTACGATATTTAAAGGAATATTTGACTTTTTTTTTTTCACTTTATGCATCATTAAAATGACTGCTCCCGAAAAACGACCGTTTTTAAAACTTCTTTTTGCATTGATACATGTCCCCTGGTGCAGAACCCGGGTTCCCAAACCCTTTTTAGGACAATAACATGCATAATAGTTGTTATAATTAGCACTTTAGAATTCGAACGTTCGCATCCATTGTATTTAATAGGGTTCTAATGTTCGTTCGAACTTTCGGTCCGTTCGCGGGTTCTGGTGCGAACCGAACCCGGGGGTGTTCGGCTCATCACTACTGTGCAGTGCTGCATTGGGGATACAGTAAAAAAGCCATTGGTAAGGTTGCCTTGAATTGCAAGTAAACCACTTGAAAGCTTAAAAGTCATATTTTAATAACTGAAATTACTATAAAAAGAAGTTCTAGGCAGCAAGTAAAATACAATTAGAGAAATGCTGATCATGTACAGGAAACCCTGTGGCTGTCCTAATGTTAGAACTGCCTTTCTCAATGAGGCTTCCATGAAACCCTACATTTCCTTTAGAGGTTGCAGGCGGTTCCTTGATCAATGAGCAATTTCTATCTTTCAGATGAGTGACAACTGACACCAATAATCTGAGGGGAAGGTTCTTCCCACTGGCCACAAATGTAAGGAACATTCTTCCCAGTGAGCATCACACTAAGGTACAGCAATCTGTAGATATATATTATTTATTAACAGGGGCTCCCCGAGCCCAGAAAGGGTATTTCAAGGGTTTCTACATGTTCAAAAGGTTGAGATAAAATATCCACTGCATTTACCTTTCCAGGTAGTTCCACTACCACTGCAGCATCTGGATGAAATCACATCATCCTGCCTGTCAAAGCAACTTTGTCTTACAACCTTATAACTGGTAGTGAAGGAGGTTGGAAGCCATTGAAGGTGTGGGGAGGATTGGATGGCTGGCATAGAGAAAGCAAAAGGCAGTTTTTGCTGTAGAACAACAATGCCTGGTTGAAAATATGTTGGAAAGTGGAAACTTTTTCCACTTTCCAACATATTTTCAATTAACGATTAGGACGCGGCACTGCGCTATCACAGGCACCCACAGACCCATCCTGTGTTGGCGCTTCTTTAAAGTGGGGTTCCACCCTATTTTTCAAGTTTGTTCCATCCTCTCTAGTAATGTCCCCTTAATAACAATTGGCATATTATAATTTTTTTTTTAAAAACTCACTGTTTAGTAGTCATCTATTTGTATCTCCCACCGCGGCCGCATCAGCCTCGTCACGTCATCCACTGATCGCTAGGCCTCCTGGGAGATGTTTGTCATCAATCCCAGAAGACATAGCCGTCCCTGGGCTGTAGAATTGCGTTATTTCAAAAACCGGAAATGACGCCGGCGCCATTTTAAATGAGGGCAACCAGGCTATTGTTGCCAATATTCACCTAGCGTCCCTAGCAGCGAGATAGTTGGCGGAGGATAGCAATGTGCTGTGCTGGGGGACATGTAATGTTTGCAATGTGCTGTGCTGGTGGACATGTAATGTTTGCAATGTGCTGTGCTGGGGGACATGTAATGTTTGCAATGTGCTATGCTGGTGGACATGTAATGTTTGCAATGGGCTGTGCTGGGGACATGTAATGTTTGCAATGTGCTGTGCTGGTGGACATGTAATGGTGGCAATGTGCTGTGCTGGTGGACATGTAATGGTGGCAATGTGCTGGAGATGGGCTGGGATGCGATGTGATGCAATTTACAGGGGATGATGCGATTTGGCGGGGGGCAATGCAATGTGCTGGGGCGATGCAATGCAATTTGGCGGGGCGGCAATGCGATATGCTGGAGCGATGCGATTTGGTGGGGGGCGATGCAATGTGCTGGTGCGATGCAATGCAATTTGGAGGGGAGGGCAATGTGATGTGGGGGGGGCGATGTGCTGGTGCGATGCGATGCAATTTGGCGGGGGGCAATGCGATGTGCTGGGGCAATGCGATGCAATTTGGCGGGGCGGCAATGCGATGTGCTGGGGCGATGCGATTTGGTGGCAGGACGATGCGATATGCTGGTGCGATGCAATTTTGCGGGAGGGCAATGCGATGTGCTGTATCGACGCAATTTGGTGGCGGGGCGATGCAATGTGCTGGGGAAATGCGATTTGGTGGCGGGGCGATGCGATTTGGTGGCAGGGCGATGTGCTGGTGCGATGCAATTTGGCGGGGGGGCAATGCATTGTGCTGGGGAAATGCGATTTGGTGGCAGGGTGATGCAATGTGCTGTGAGTGTTGCGATTCGATGTGCTGGGGGTGATGCAATGTGCTGTGAGTGATGCGATTCAACGTGCTGGGGGTGATGCAATGTGCTGTGGGCCATGCAATTCGATGTGCTGGGGTGATGCGATTCGATGTGCTTGGGGTGATGCAATGTGCTGTGAGTGATGCGATTCGATGTGCTGGGGGTGATGCAATGTGCTGTGATTGATGCGATTCGAAGTGCTGGGGGAGATGCAATGTGCTGTGGGCCATGCGATTTGCTCGTATGAGGACAGCAGGGCTCAACAGCTTTTGTGTTGCCGACTCAGTCTAGGAGCAAGGGAGACAGTGGGATTCCAGGAGAAGCAAGAGCTGAAGGACACCCACACCTCCAAGAGCCCTGCTGTCCTCATACGAGCAAAGGCCGCGGCTGGGTCACAGCCGACCGTTTTCCGTGGGCTTGCCTCTGGTAAGCTGCTACCTTATTATGGTGGAGGGCACCTTTGTCTGCTGATATCACCGGGTGTTGCATATTCATCTACTAATTTCATCTTGCTATTTACTGGATTTCATATTTTTGCATGGGACTATAGATTCATCATTTAGTTTTATAATTTAGGTTATTGTGGTCAAAGTTTTTTTGGGTTCTTATTGCATCATTGGGTACTCATCTGGACTTTCATCATTATTTTCATTACCGTATATTTTTTCAATCTATGGACATTATTTTTGGGATTTAGTGGCTGGTGCCTTTGCCGAGTGTGCACTGCTTTTTGCACATCAGCCCCTGCATGCTATAATAACATTTGTTTATTGGCGCAGTTTTTTCTGTTTATTTTTCTATTGTGTTTATTTTACCATAGCTGCTGCCTTTGTTTATTCATTTATTTAACCTACCCAATTTGCTATTAGCGCAGCCTTTTTTCCATACTGTATCAGGAGGTGGTATTGCACTCCTCTTCCTCCTCTCTCCACTAACTACCCCCCACCATACACTCCGCACTCCTCTCCTGTACATATTACCCCCCGCCATACATTCCGCACTCCTCTCCTGTACATATTACCCCCGCCATACATTCCGCACTCCTCTCCTGTACATATTACCCCCCGCCATACATTCCGCACTCCTCTCCTGTACATATTACCCCCGCCATACATTCCGCACTCCTCTCCTGTACATACTACTCACCACCATACACTCTGCATTCCCTATTTAACATTACCACATTCTGCACTATATAAGTCATCTCAGACTCTCTTTAACAACACCCCCTTTAAGCCACGCCCAATATTTAGCGCAATTTAAGACATGTCCACAGTTCACCACGACACGCTTTGCGCGCCATATTGTTGTTCTTCTTGATGCCTAGGGCCCACTTTTGATCTTGCACACAGGTCCGCTGATTTCATACGCCCCTGTCCCAAAAATCGTCAAAAAAATATCAAAAATCATCTTTTGGGGGGGTGTCCCTGAATGGCAGTTTGGAGATGTGGTCACCCTACATGTGCTGTGTTGGGGGACATGTTTAGTGGGACATGTGCTGTGATGGGGGATATGTGCTCCTCCCCCCTCCAGTATGTACAAGCAATAATATTCTAGAAATACAGAAATCTTCTGCTAAAGGTAAGAGCTTTAAAAATATCCTAATTGTAAACTAAATAATTTGTTTCTGTGCAGATATATCTACATAATAAGATATTTATATATATAAAATGTAGATATATCTGCACAGAAACAAATGATTTAGTTTACAATTAGGATATTTTTAAAGCTCTTACCTTTAGCAGCAGATTTCTGTATTTCTAGAATATTATTGCTTGTACATACTGGAGGGAAGGAGGGGAGGAGATGTTTACATAAATAGGGGGTGGCAACTTGCTATGAAAAAAAGGTAACATGAAACTGAAACCGATTACACTGCTTGTGCGAGATTTGCAAGCCTGATATCCAGGAAGACATACAGTCTGGCTTCAGATGCCCAGACTTAAAATGGTCACAGTCTATTTCTAGTTTATAAACTATCTAAATGATGTAATAACCTAACAAAACGGACCTTAGTTTACAGACTAACTTTACTAGAATACATTAAGCTTGTGTATTCTAGGGGTATTTTTATTTAAAAAGTGTAATTTCGGCCGGAACACCACTTTAAATTTTAGATTAGCAATGCCTGGTTGAAAAATGAAAGTCCTGGACAGACAGGTTGCTGAAGGGTTTAATTTCAGTTAACTAATATGCATCTTTATAAATAAAATTGCAATAGTGAGATCCTTTGAACTAATCAGATGAAAAAAAAAATGCTTTCAATTGTAATTTAAAAGGACCAAGGGGACCAAATAAGAGATTATCATTGTTAGAGTTTAGATACACTTTAAGGCCCCATGTGCAGCATAGCTTAGATCCACAGAGGCTCTGCGGGGACCTAGGGATCAACATAAAGACTACTTAAAGGCCAACACGTCTGTGCTGTTGTTACTTTAAGCAAGTTTTGGACTAGGTCAGGTTCATTTTAGCAAAATGCTAAAGATTAAAGGATTAACCTAATACATTGTGGAAAAACAGAAATGTGTATACGTCTTGTGATTAGGGATGAGCTTTATGTTCGAGTCGAACATGAGTTCGACTCGAACATTGGCTGTTCGCCCGTTCGGTGAACAGCGAACAATTTGGGGTGTTTGCGGCAAATTCGAAAAGCCGCGGAACATTGTTAAAAGTCTATGGGAGAAATCAAAAGTGATAATTTTAAAGGTTAACCACTTAAGCCCCGGACCATTTCGGGCCATTAGGACCAGGCCTGTTTTTGGGATTCGGCACTGCGCTGCTTTAACTGTAAATTGTGCGGACATGCAATGTTGTACCCAAATGAAATTTGCGTCCTTTTCTTCCCACAAATAGAGCTTTCTTTTAATGGTATTTGATTGCCTCTGCGATTTTTATTTTTTGCGATATAAACAGAAAAAGACCGAACATTTTGAAAAAAAATGATATTTTCTACTTTTTGTTATAAGAAAAATCGAATAAACTCAATTTTAGTCATACATTTAGGCCAAAATGTATTCAGCCACATGTCTTTAGTAAAAAAAATGTCAATAAGCGTATATTTATTGGTTTGCGCAAAAGTTATAGCGTTTACAAACTAGGGTACATTTTCTGAAATTTACACAGCTTTAAATTTATGACTGCCTATCTCATTTCTTGAGGTGCTAAAATGGCAGGGCAGTACAAAACCCCCCCAAATGACCCCATTTTGGAAAGTAGACACCCCAAGGAAATTGCTGAGAGGCATGTTGAGCCCATTGAATATTTTTTTTTTTGTCCCAAGTGATTGAATAATGACAAAAAAAAAAAAAATTACAAAAAGTTGTCACTAAATGATATATTGCTCACACATGCCATGGTTATATGTGGAATTGCACCCCAAAATACATTCTGCTGCTTCTCCTGAGTACGGGGATACCACATGTGTGGGACTTTTTAGGAGCCTAGCCACGTACGGGACCCCGGAAACCAAGCACCGCCTTCAGGATTTCTAAGGGCGCAAATTTTTGATTTCACTCCTCACTACCTATCACAGTTTCGAAGGCCATAAAATGCCAAAATAGCACAAAACCCCCCCAAATGACCCCATTTTGGAAAGTAGACACCCCAAGCTATTTACTGAGAGGCATGTTCAGTCCATGGAATATTTTATATTTTGCCACAAGTTGCGGGAATATGACAAACTTTTTTTTTTTTGCACAAAGTTGTCACTAAATGATATATTGCTCACACATGCCATGGGCATATGTGAAATTACACCCCAAAATACATTCTGCTGCTCCTCCTGAGTACGGGGATACCACATGTGTGGGACTTTTTGGGAGCCTAGCCGCGTACGGGACCCCAAAAACCAAGCACCGCCTTCAAGGTTTCTAAGGGCATAAATTTTTGATTTCACTCCTCACTACCTATCACAGTTTTGAAGGCCATAAAATGCCAAGATGGCACAAAACCCCCCCAAATGACCCCATTTTGGAAAGTAGACACCCCAAGCTATTTGCTGAGAGGCATGTTGACCCCATTGAATATTTTTTTTTTGTCCCAAATGATTGAATAATGACAAAAAGAAAAAAAAATGTACAAAAAGTTGTCACTAAATGATATATTGCTCACACATGCCATGGTTATATGTGGAATTGCACCCCAAAATACATTCTGCTGCTTTTCTTGAGTACGGGGATACCACATGTGTGGGACTTTTTGGGAGCCTAGCCGTGTACAGGGCCCCAAAAACCAAGCACCGCCTTCAGGATTTCTAAGGGCGTAAATTTTTGATTTCACTCCTCACTACCTATCACAGTTTCGAAGGCCATAAAATGCCAAAATAGCACAAAACCCCCCCAAATTACCCCATTTTGGAAAGTAGACACCCCAAGCTATTTGCTGAGAGGCATGGTGAGTATTTTACAGCTCTCATTTGTTTTTGAAAATTAAGAAAGACATTTTTTTTTCTTTTTTTTTTTCTTTTTTTACATTTTCAAAACTTTGTGACAAAAAGCGAGATCTGCAAAATACTCAACATACCTCTCAGCAAATAGCTTGGGGTGTCTACTTTCCAAAATGGGGTCATTTGGGGGGGTTTTGTGCCATCTGGGCATTCCATGGCCTCCGAAACTGTGATAGGCAGTGAGGAGTGAAATCAAAAATTTACACCCATAGAAATCCTGAAGGCGGTGCTTGGTTTTTGGGGTCCCGTACGCGACTAGGCTCCCAAAAAGTCCCACACATGTGGTATCCCCGTACTCAGGAGAAGCAACAGAATGTATTTTGGGGTGTAATTCCACATATGCCCATGGCATGTTTGAGCAATATATAATTTAGTGACAACTTTTTGTAAATTTTTTTTTTTTTCTGGTCATTATTCAATCACTTGGGACAAAAAAAAAAAATATTCAATGGGCTCAACATGCCTCTCAGCAAATAGCTTGAGGTGTCTACTTTACAAAATGGGGTCATTTGGGGGGGTTTTGAACTGTCCTGGCATTTTATGCACAACATTAGGAAGCTTATGTCACACATCATCCACTCTTCTAACCACTTGAAGACAAAGCCCTTTCTGACACTTTTTGTTTACATGAAAAAAAAAATTTTTTTGCAAGAAAATTATGTTGAACCCCCAAACATTATATATTTTTTTAAAGCAAAGGCCCTACAGATTAAAATAGTGGGTGTTGCATTTTTTTTTTCCACACAGTATTTGCGCAGCGATTTTTCAAACGCATTTTTTGGGGGAAAAACACACTTTTTTTTATTTTTAATGCACTAAAAAACACTATATTGCCCAAATGTTTGATGAAATAAAAAAGATGATCATAGGCCGAGTACATGGATACCAAACACGACATGCTTTAAAATTGCGCACAAACGCGCAGCGGCGACAAACTACATTCATTTTTAAAAGCATTTAAAAGCCTTTACAGGTTACCACGTTAGATTTACAGAGGAGGTCTACTGCTAAAATGACTGCCCTCGATCTGACCTTCGCGGTGATACCTCACATGCATGATGCAATTACTGTTTACATATGACGCTAGACCGACGCTTGCGTTCGCCTTTGCGCAAGAGCAGGGGGGGACAGCGGTGCTTTTTTTTTTTTTTTTTTTTTTATTATTATTTATTTGGCTTTTTTATTTTATTTTTAAACTGTGCCTTCCATATTTTATTTTTTTACCATTTTTATCGTTATCTCAGGGAATGTAAATATCCCCTATGATAGCAATAAGTAGTGACAGGTACTCTTTTTTTGAAAAAAATTGGGGGGTTAGACCCTAGATCTTTCCTCTGCCCTCAAAGCATCTGACCACACCAAGATCGGTGTGATAAAATGCTTTCCCAATTTCCCAATGGCGCTTTTTATATCCGGGGGGGGGACATTCCCTCCCACTGCTTGTAAAAGCAGTCTAGAGGCTAATTATCTGCTAGAATTGCTTTTACATGAAAGCCGGCTGCTGGCTGAAAAGAATGATACCAAGATGATACCTAAACCCGCAGGCATCATTCTGGTATAAACATTCAAAGTCCAGCAACATACCAGTACGTTGCTGGTCCTTGTTGGACATGTATTGTAATCTTTTTTTTCATACAGCCTATTGGCTGAACGAAAAAAAGAAATTGATTGGTGGGTATGCCCACCATTAGAATACCTCCCTTCATCCACCCACTTCTAATGATGGGCATATATGCCGAAGCATGGGGGCATCCTCCCGCAAAAAAGTTATGCCGCGTACACACGGTCAAGCCTTCGTCGGAATTTCGACCGTATGTACGCGGTATAAAAGGTTATGCCGCGTACACACGGTCGGACTTTTCCACGGGCAAGCCTCCGTTGGAATTTCGACCGTATATACGCGGCATTAGGAGCAAAATCGCTCCTCCGCCCCTGCTGCCCCCATGCTTCGGCATATATGCTCTTTTTTTTAACTGTGGTGGTGAAATCACCTCCTACAGCGTTGGAGTCACGGCTTTATGTATCGTGGGAGCAAACGCTGTTGCTGTCAAGATAAATACATCCGCGCTGCAACTGAATGGCGTACCTGCTAAGCAAATGGTGGTTAACATTAAAACAAAGTAACATTACAGTACAACAGTAAGACCTTACCATGCCATACCTGCAAAGCAAATACCAAAACAAAACCTAGTAAAAAAAAAAAAAATGTTTTAACGCAACCTGTGCCTAAAATATATATATGCCGAAGCATGGGGGCATCCTCCCGCAAAAAAGTTATGCCGCGTACACACGGTCGGAATTTTCCACGGGCAGGCCTCCGTTGGAATTTCGACCGTATGTACGCGGCATTAGGAGCAAAATCGCTCCTCCGCCCCTGCTGCCCCCATGCTTCGGCATATATGCTCTTTTTTTTAACTGTGGTGGTGAAATCACCTCCTACAGCACTGGAGTCACGGCTTTATGTATCGTGGGAGCAAACGCTGTTGCTGTCAAGATAAATAATTCCGCGCTGCAGTTGAATGGCGCACCTGAAAACAAAAAATTACATACCTGAAAAGCAAGCATGATAAAACATTGCAGAATAGAATACAGTAAAAAAGAGCAGAACAATAGAGAGAAAATAGAGAGAGAGAGAGAACAATAAAACGACAACTATTTTTGGTTTTTTTATTTTATATTTTTTTTGTGTTTTGTTTTTTACGTTTTTTTTTTTCTTTTTTACACTTTTTTTTGTAACTTTACAACTGTAATGGTTCGGGTCTCTCAAAATGTAATGGCATCTTGGGAGACCCTGTGTAAGTGTGTCCTTGTCTGTGAAATGCTGTACCCTACGCTAAAACTTCACTTTTGAGTGGTAGCGTTCAAAACATTCACCTTGGCAAAGACCAGGCTTGTCAGGACAGAGTGGACAAAAACTACGGGTGTCACGCCTAAATCCGCGCTTGCTACAGACACGACATCTTTTTTGGGGGTGGCTTTGGGTAGGGGTACTCGGGAGGACATACGAATAATGCCTCTCATGCAGCCGGCTTACTGCATTTGGTTGGGGGAGGTGAGGTGCAGAACCGCCTGGATACAGGAGTTCTGTGACTATCTCATTCTGGAATTTTAGAAGAGATAACATCCCGCCTGAAGCTCTGTATAGCACATGAGCGTTCAGCAAAGCCAATTGGAATAATGATAGAGACACTTTTTTGTACCAGCGTCTCGCCTTACGGTCAATTAGATACGGCGCCATCAACTGGTCGTTGAGGTCCACCCCTCCCATATTTTGGTTATATTCGTGGACACAGAGGGGTTTCTCCACAACACCAGTCGCCGTACGAATTTGGACTGTCGTGTCTGCATGAAGGGAGGTAAGAAGGAAAACATTCTTATTGTCCCTCCACTTCATAGCGAGCAAGTTATTACACTTCAAGCAGGCTCTCTCCCCCAGCCTAAGACGGGCATCTACAAGCCGCTGGGGAAAGCCCCGGCGATTAGGTCGCACGGTGCCACATACTCCAATCTGATGATCAAACAAGTGACTAAACAGTGGCACGCTCGTGTAATAATTGTCCACATACAAGTGGTACCCCTTTCCGAATAAGGGTGACACCAAGTTCCACACTATCTTGCCAGCGCTCCCTATGTAATCCGGGCAGTTGACCGACTCAATCTGACTATCTTTTCCCTCATAAACCGTAAAGTTCACTACATAGCCTGTTGCCCTGTCACAGAACTTGTAGAGCTTGACCCCGTATCTGGCACGCTTGCTGGGAAGGTACTGCTTGAAAGACAAGCGGCCAGAAAATTTAATCAGGGACTCATCAACGCAGACAACTTGATCGGGAGTAAACAAGGCTGCAAAACGTTCGTTGAAGTGGTTTATGAGGGGCCGAATTTTATAGAGCCGGTCGTATTCAGGGTCCCCACGTGGACGACAAAGTTCATTGTCGTTGAAGTGCATGAACCGCAAAATCTGCTCGTATCGTGCCCTGGACATGGAGGCAGAGAACACGGGCATGTGGTCAATTGGGTGCGTGGACCAATAAGCACGCAATGACGGAAATTTATGTGTGCCCATGTTGAGGGAAAGGCCCAGAAAGGTCTTAAATTCGGAAACCGTAATTGGTTTCCAATTTCTGGCAATTTTAGGCAACTGGGGGTTAGCGGCGATAAATTGACCAGCATATAAATTACTCTGGTCCACAATAGATCTATATAGAAAAAAAGGTGCTTGTGCGCTTACCACTCAGTAAAAAATAGAAACACTAAAGTGCAAATATTGCTGAACAAATTAAATATTAAGAGACAACTAGCAGCTAACTTCTATAATGTGACCAACATACAATAAAATAGTTTATATAGTGAAGCAGCGCTAAATGTCAATAGAAAGTGCTAATATTAAAAGTGCTATTAATAAAGTCTAACTTCTCATAAATTAAATAAATGGGGTGACAAAATCAACAATAATAAAATTAAATTAAAACGTCCAAACAGTGACTATGTAAATAAAGTGCTAAATAGCCAAAATGGCAGTCCAAATAGCAACAGCTAATTGCAGGGAGAGAAGCAAGGATGGGTGTGGGAATACACCTTGTCTCATCAGAAACACACTGGATCAGATGAACAAATGATGCATAAATAATCCTCCCCCATAGATACCAGCCTCTCACCTCTCTGGTGGACCCCACGGGGTCAGTAATAACCACAAAGATCTCCACTGCTCACAATGAGAACTTCCAGTCCTTTTGCGTGACCCGAAACCACTGTAGGGATCTCCACAGCTTACCAGTGTTCTTCCTTAAAGCAAATCTTCCTGATGGACCCCACGAGGTCAATAATGGCCACAAAGATCTCCACTGCTCACAATGAGAACTTCCAGTCCTTTTGAGTGACCCGGAACCACTGTAAGAATCTCCACAGCTTACCAATGTTCTTCCTTAAAACGGATCTTACTCCATAATATTCAGAAAAAAACACAATATATAAGAGATCTTCCGTGAAAAACAGCGAATAAAAATCAATTGGAATAAAATCAGCTGTTTCCACCTGAATACCGGGTTGGGCAGTGAATGGGGGAAGTACGGGTTCTGCAGAAGTGGTGGGGACCCAATCAGGATAGGCGAATTCTGCAGGAAGGGCAGTATGGGCACGACGGGCCTGCCTTTGTCTTCTTGGTGGCAGCGGGACACTACTTGTGCTTGCCACCTCGCCAGCTTGAACTGCACTTATGGGACTCGCCACGTCACCAAGTGTTATTGCAGTGCTGGATGTACGTCCAGGCTGTACTAGGCCGCTGGTGCTTGCCAGTTCACCAGAAGGAATAGTGGCGCTAGTACTACTCTGCTCCATGATACGAGAGACCTGCGGTTCTTGCTCCTCAACAACCTCAGAAGATCGGGATCGGGTACACCTGACCTTAGCAGGGACCTCAACTTCGTCGTCAGAGCTATCTGACGTGGGGCCGCTGACGTCACTGTCTTCTACGGGAAGATATTCTGAGCCTGAATCTGACAGATACGTGACCTCCTCTTCACTATCTGTCATGCTCAGAATCTCATAGGCCTCTTTACTAGTGTACTTTCGTCTTGCCATTTTGGGCTCTAAATTTAGGGGTACACTAGTAAGATTCACAGGAAAAAAAGCACCTGACTGTCGTCAGCAAATATATCAAACGCTACAAAAAAGTAGCGATCGCAGGGATCAGGCCTGTCTCTGCGAACGCTGCAGTTATGTGTGTTGTGTTTGGTAAGTGACAGTGATCGATCGATACTGCACTTGGGTGGGCTGGGCTGGGCTGGGCGGAGGGGCTAAACGCAGGCGATAGCAGGTATCTGGGCTGATCCCGCTAACACTGCGTTTTTGGGAACCCTAAACCGCTGGGGATGCTAGTATAGATCTGATCAGATACTATACCACTAAGGGGGGTGTATGCTTTGCACGTGGGTGTTAGCGTTACTGGCACTAACCTAACACTGCCTGGGGCGACGCAGACCCTCTCTGGCGCTAAAACCTAATTGATCTCACCCGCCGGGCGATCGGGGGGGTTAAACCTTTATTGGGTTATATACGGCGGGTGCCCTGATGCTATAAAAAGCAAACTAATCAACCAGCGTCACCCGTAACCTTTATATGGTGATCACTGGTGAAAGGGTTAACTAGGGGCAATCAGGGGGTTAAAACCTTTATTAGGTTAAATATGGGGGTACCCGACGCTATATAAAAACCTGACGGGTAACCTAAATAACTAAATAACTTACTGGCTAACCAGTGACACCAGTGACGCTTATACGGCGATCACTGGTGAAAGGGTTAACTCTAGGGGCAATCAGGGGGTTAAAATAATATATGGGGGTACCTGACACTAATAAAAACCTGCGGCGAACCTAAAAAAAAATAACTGCCTATCTAAAACACCAGCGACACGAATACAGCGATCGGAAAAACAATCGCTTAGTGACGCTGAAGTTAGGGGGTGAAAGGGTTACCTGGGGGGTGATCAAGGGGTTAAACCTTTATTAGGGGGGGGTTAGGGGGCTACCCTGGACCTAAAGGGGCCTAATCCTAACTGCCCTGCAACTTTTTACAATCACAGATGACACTAAATGCAGTGATCAGTAAAATAAATGATCACTGCAATCAGTGACACTGTGATTGGGGGCTTTGGGGTGACCTGGGGGGGTGATCTGGGGGTGACTGGGGGGTGATTTGTGTGCCTATGTGTACCTACGTGTCAGTGGACTGTTGGAGCACTAACCTCTGTCTTCTCTCCTCGGCGCCGGGAACGAAAAGACCGCGGCGAGGGAGATGACATCACTTCCTCCAGCCTGTGTTTACATCACATGGCAGAGGAAGCATTTTCATTGGCCGGGAGCGATCGCGAGGGGGGGGGGCGGAATCGAGCGGCCGCCCCCTCATGCCTGATCGCTCCCGAACACTTAACGGCCGCTCACTGCAGTGAAGGGGGGTCCGGATGGACCCCCCAACTGCACAAAGGCGATCACGTAGATCTACGTGATTCTGCCTGTCGGTGCCATTCTGCCGACGTAAATCGGCGGTGGGCGGTCGTTAAGTGGTTAATATGCAAGTTATTGTCATAAAAAGTGTCCTGCCCCAGGGGACATGTATCAATGCAAACAAAAGTTTTAAAAACTGCAGTTTTTTTGGGAGCTGTGATTTCAATAATGCTTAAAGTGAAACAATAAAAGTGAAATATTCCTTTAAATTTCATACCTGGGGGGTGTCTAAAGAATGCCTGTAAAGTCGCGCATGTTTCCCGTGTTTAGAATTGTCCCTGCACAGAATGTCATTTCTGAAGGAAAAAAAGTAATTTAAAACCACTCGCGGCTATAATGAATTGTCGGCTACCCGGCAATACAGGTCAAAGTCATTGAAAAAAACGACAGGGGTCCCCCCCCCCCACAGTCCATTACCAGGCTTTTTGGGTCTGGTATGAATATTAAGGGGAACCCCGAACCCCCAAAAAAACGTGGGGTCCCCCCAAATTCCATATCAGGCCCTTCAGGTTTGGTATGAATTTTAAGGGGAACCCTGCACCAAAATGTAAAAAAAAAATGGCATGGGGTCCCCCCAAAAATCCATATCAGACCCTTATCCGAACACGCAACCTGGCAGGCTGCAGGAAAAGAGGGGGGATGAGAGAGCGCCCCCCTCCTGAACCGTACCAGGCCACATGCCCTCAACATGGGGAGGCTGCCCCCATATTGATGAGGACAAGGGCCTCATCCCTACAACCCTCGCCCGGTGGTTGTGGGGGTCTGCGGGCGGGGGGCTTATCGAAATCTGGAAGCCCTCTTTAACAAAGGGGAACTCCAGATCCCACCCCCCCCATGTGAATTGGTAACGGGGTACATTGTACCCCTACCATTTCACAAAGAAAGTGTAAAAATTTGTAAAAAACACACAGACACAGTTGGACAAGTCCTTTATTTAAAAAAAATAAAAAAAATTCCAGCGATGTAATCCCGTCGATGTCAAACGATGATCCATTCTCCAGCGACGCTGCAGTCTCCCCTTTCCAGCAGGAACTAAACCCCCATGACGCTTAAGAGGGGGCGGGGTCACCCGTCCTCATCATAGGGAACCCCCGGGGTTCTAAAATTGATCGTCAAAGAAGATATGTTATCCTGGTTGCAAAAATTGAAAAATAAAACACTTTCAATGGTATATTTAACCACTTGCCGCCAAATCACGTACATGTACATCATTTTAAGGTAGTGGTTGTACCGGGCTGACGCCTGCAGCTAGAGGCAGCACCCTGGTACCGTTTTTTAGAGCTGACTGTCAGCTTTCATGTGATAACAACCAATGTGGTTATGCAGCCGCTCAGCGTTATCACAAGCAGCGGGAGGAGCCGCTTTCTGCCGCTCTGCCCGGGTCTCCCGTCCCACTGGCTGTCCAGAGACCCGAACAAAGCCGGAATTGGCTTTGATCGGGTCTCTGATGTAGTAACCCGGAAGCGACATCATGACATCACTTTCGGTTTACTTGGCAGCCAACGGCACAGATTTTTAAAAAAATCCAAAGTATTCAAAAACGAAGATTTTGGCGTTTTGAATATTTTGAAGTGCAGAGGAGGGGTGTTGGGTTTAGACCACAGATCCCTCCATACCTGTCACTGCCTATTAGTGAACAGAAGTGTAAAACAAAAAAAATTAATAAAAAATAAATACGATTTTTTTTCTTATAAAGCGCCCCCGACTTCGCTTGCCAAAGAAAACGCATACAAAAGTTGCGCCCGCAAATGTAAACAGTGTTCAAACCACACATGTGAGGTATCACCGCGATCGTGAGTGAGAGCAATAATTCTAGCACCTTCCTCTGTAACTCTAAACAGCTAACCGTTAAATTTTAAAGTGTCGCCTATGGAGATTTTTTAAGTACCGTAGTTTGTCGCCATTCCACGAGTGCGTGCAATTTTAAACAGTAACATGTTAGGTATCTATTTACTCAGTGAAACATCATCTTTCACAATATACAAAAAAAATGGGCTAACTTTACTGTTTTTAGTTTTTTTAAATTTAGTGAAGTGTATTTTTTCCAAAAGAATTCCGTTTAAAAGACCGCTGCGCAAATACTGTGTGACATAAAATATTGCAATGTCCGCCATTTTATTCTCCAGAGTCTCTGCTAAATTATATACATATACAGTACTTAATGTTTGGGGTTCTAAGTAATTTTCTTGCAAAAAATACTGCTTTTAACTTGTAAACAACAAGTGTCAGAAATAAGCTTGAACTGGTTAATAGACCAAAAAGGAGTAAATAAGAGAAGTGCATTGTAATGCCGCGTACACACGATCGGAATTTCCGACAACAAAACCGTGGGTTTTTTTTTCCGAAGGATGTTGGCTCAAACTTGTCTTGCCTACACACGGTCGCACAAATGTTGCTCGTGAAATTCCGATGGTCAAGAACGCGGAGATGTACAACACTACGACGAGCCGAGAAAAATGAAGTACAATGATTCCGAGCATACGTTGAATTGGTTCCGAGCATGCGCATCACTTTTGTGCGTTGGAAATGGCTACACACGATCGGAATTTCTGAAAATAACTTTTGTTGTTGGAAGAATTGAGAACCTGCTCTCAAACATTTGTTTTCGGAAATTCCGACAGCAAATGTCCGATGGAGCCTACACAAGGTCGGAATATCTGACCAAAAGCTCACATCGAACATTTGTTGTCGGAAATTCCGATTGCGTGTACGCGGCATTAGGGTTTACATAAACGTTAAGGTTTCTTATATTTTTAAAACAATTTTGTTGCATTCTTAAAATAGTCAGCCATGAGAACTGATTGTATGTTTTAATGTGTTCTGCACTCACTCATATGACAGAAAAAGAGATAAATTGCAATGTTTGCAAATCATTTTATTATAAAATGGATACCAATAAAATGTCCCATTTAAATCAGTTTATCCGAAGCATATAGGCAACTGAACAAACTGATGGATTAGTTTTAGTGCATGATTATCTAAATAAACATTACCATAATTACTAATTGAATCTTGTCCATAAGGATTTCATGAGTGCTAATCTAATTTGACTGCAATAAGGATAAAACTGAAATGTAGGGAATAAACAGTATGAAAAAATAAATGTTTTCTTTAATAAGGTTATTTTCTTGAAGTAATGGGATACATTAAATTTAGTGAAGTGTACCATGTTGTACACCTAAAACATTTATGATTCCCCAACTCGGTACCAGCTAAACTTCCTCTATAGTTCTTTGAAAGGATCTTTGCCAATAGGCCGGCTGCTGTTTACCCGACTTTACCAAAAGGACGGGAGAACCCGAAACACCACCATGTTTGTACACCTAAAAGATTTCTGATTCCCCTTCCTATTGGTAAAGTCGGGTAAACTGCGGCCACTCACTGGAATTTTATTATAAGATGGAAACCTGTCGGCAAAGACCCTTTCATAGAACTATAGAGCAAAATCAGCTGGTCCGGAGTTTACCAATAGGACGGGGAATCATAAATGTTTTAGGTGTACCAACATGGCGGTGTTCTATAATTTTCCTCGACCACAGACGATCTGCGAATGCACAGTGTTGACGTCACACCAGCTGATTGTGAAACTGCCGTACCGGAAGTGACTCTCATTTACCTTTAAAAGTAAAAAAAAATATTGTGACTTTTAAGAAAAAACAAATCCTATCTGCCCGAGAACTGGAAGTGACGTTGGAGGTCACTATCTTGCTCTCACTCAACTTCCTGCCTAGCAATCGGCCGCATCAGAGACTGGTTCTGGGGTTTTGGCAAAATAGCCAACTCGTCAAAATCTCCAATTACGTCACTTCCGGTGTTTCCAATTCACAAACAATAAAGAGCAGCTGTTATGCTTATTTCTATTACAAGGGATGTTTACATTCCTTGTAATAGGAATCAAAGTGATCAAAAAATCAAGGGACAGTGTAAAAAAATAAAATAAAAAGTAAAATAAAGAAAGAAAAATGTATATATATATATAAAGCGCCCCATCCCTCAGTGCTCGTGCACAGAAGCGAACGCATACGTATGTTGTGCCCGCATATGTAAACAGTGTTCAAACCACACCTGTGTGGTATCACTGTGATTGTTAGAGTGAGAGCAATAATTCTAGCACAGGACCTCCTCTGTAACTCTAAACGCATGAAAAGACAGAAAGAAAAGTGCCTCTAAGTGTAGCATTTAATAGGATGTAAATGGCAAGGAAAACATTATAAAACTCACAAGATGGATATTAAAGTAACGCTCATCCGTAAAATGGAAGCGCTCCGAGGTTAGATTCCAGCGCGCCACTCCAGGAGAACAGAGACCGCGGTATCACAGGGAGGGACTCTGTAAAATACATTATTAGTTTGCAGGCAGGGGCAGTCTCCACTACAGGTGGCACTACGGATGAGCCGAACACCCCCAGGTTCGGTTCGCACCAGAACCTGCGAACAGACCTAAAGTTTGCGTGAACTTTAGAACCCTATTAAATACTGTACAATGGACTTGAACGTTCGAAATCAAAAGTGCTAATTATCAAGGCTAATATGAAAGTTATTGTCCTAAAAAGGGTTTGGGGACCCGGGTCCTGCCCCAGGGGACATGTATCAATGCAAAAAAAAGTTTTAAAAACTGCAGTTTTTTCGGGAGCAGTGATTTTAATAATGCTTAAAGTGAAACAATAAAAGTGAAATATTCCTTTAAATTTCGTACCTGGGGGTTGGGGTGTATAGTATGCCTGTAAAGCAGTGCTTTTTTCCCGTGCTTAGAACTGTCCCTGCACAAAGTGTAATTTCTAAAGGGAAAAAAGTCATTTAAAAGCACTCGCGGCTCCTGGCAATACAGAGAAGAGTAATTGATAAAAAATAAAAAAATAAATGCGTGGGGTTCCCCCCAAGTTCCATTACCAGGCCCTTCAGGTCTGGTATGGATATTAAGGGGAACCCTGCGTCAAATAAAAAAAAAATACGTGGGGTTTCCCCCAAACATCCATACCAGACCCTTCAGGTCTGGTATGGAATTTAAGGGGAACTCCACACCAAATTTAAAAACAAATGGCGTGGAGTTCCCCCCAAAAATCCATACCAGACCCTTTATTCGAGCACACAACCTGGCAGGCCGCAGTCCCGTGACCGCGTCCCTGTTGAGACGAAACATTGGGTAAGCGACGTTCTGACGTCACCCTGTCATACGCTAGACCCGGAAGATACAGGCAGCCAGATTGAGGAGCCGGCCGGCTCGATCATTTTACATGCTTTGTCTCATCTTACTTCTGTAAGTGTGCATTTTATTATTTATAATTAAAAGTCTAAAGGATTTTATGCTATGCGAGCCTTCTTTTCATTTATGAGGCACATCCTGAATAGCTATTGTTCAGCTATTGAGTCATCCGAGCAAGTAGCGCTGCCTGCTGAGGACACCTTTTAATTGGGATTATCTGTCTATGCGCTAACTGATCTCCTGTAATAAGAGATCATGTAAAAAAGTTTCATTAAGGTGGAAGCACTTTCCTATCACCACTTCTGGATGCTGTGGGTTTATTTGCACAGTGGAGACCCATTTGATGTTTATGGACTATATGCAAATTAACACTTGGTTTTCATATTTCACATATGGACTGCAAGTTCGCTTCTTTTTTGCACCTTAGGTCTAATTTGACCTCCTACATTAAGTTTTGATGGGGACAAGGGCCTCATCCCCACAACCCTTGCCCGGTGGTTGTGTGAGTCTGCGGGCGGGGGGCTTATCGGGATCTGGAAGACCCCTTTAACAAAGGGGACCCCCAGATCCCGCCCCCCCTATGTGAATTGGTAAGGGGTACATTGTACCCCTACCATTTCACAAAGAAAGTGTACATTTAAAAAAAAAAAAAAACACACACAGACACAGTTGGGAAAGTCCTTTATGAAAAATAAAAAAATAAAAAATCCATTCCAGCGATGTAATCCAGTGTCCCGCGGTGATCCGATGTCCAGCGCTGCATTCTCCACTCCACACGAAATGTCATTGGCTGAGCGAACCTGATGGGGAACTTCTCAAGTTCCCCATCAGGTCCGCTCAGCCAATGATGTAGGGGGCGGGGTCACCTTCACTGGGTGTAAGGCTGAGCAGGCCTGATGGGGAACGTGAGAAGGGGCGGGTCTATTCATTTATTACTGTAGCGCTACCCCCAGTTAAGAGAGCCGCTGGTTTTGTTTTGGGCCCTGTAGTGCACCGCTGTCAACCCCTGGCAATCAGCTCTAACCTCCCGTGGCACAGCTAGTAAGGGGAGATAGGACCGCGTGACCGCAACTCTAGGTGACGCAGTCCTATGGCAAACACACACAGTGATATACTTTAAAACTTCTATTAAAGTAAGTGAAACTGACACCAATGTACTTGACCCAGATATTTTACTGAGGCTAATGGGCAAGTAATAAACAACAGTATAACAAGTTGCAGATCCCTGCAATAAACAGTAATAAAGATAAACAGAGTAATCAGAATAATAAAGTATTGCTATGCAACTCTAGCGCTGCCCTTTTACAGCTACTTCCCCTCATGGGTAG
Source organism: Rana muscosa (assembly GCA_029206835.1). Classification (NCBI taxonomy): domain Eukaryota; kingdom Metazoa; phylum Chordata; class Amphibia; order Anura; family Ranidae; genus Rana; species Rana muscosa. The sequence goes on from CM055122.1 coordinate 221,658,764, forward strand.
ACTAACACCCAGCAATGTCTACCTATGCAGTCAGGCCTGACTGATCTAAATGGAAGTTCAGTGAAACAATATTCGCTAGCAATCTTTCTGTGGTGCACTTGAAGAACAACTTTGTAATCCCAACGAATAGTAAAGATAAAGTATCTGTCTTTAAACAGCTCTTACCACCCGGACAAGTCCAAGTCCGTTTCCTCCGCCGATTCGTCTAGGAACAGGAATCCACCGACATCCAAGTCTTCAATCCTTCTGGTGTACTGCAGCAAGAAGGAGAAGATGTCTCTAAGGCTCTGAAGGCTGGCAGAAGGGCTCTTTGGAAAAGAGCACAAGGCCCAGGCTTCAGGCATTGTGCATACAGCAGTTCAGCACAGAGATCCTCTTGCTAGGAGAGGGGGTGTTCAAAGAGGCAGAACAAACTCCACCTCCCCTTTATAAAGTCTGCCCCAGCAGTCTCTGTTCCGGAGCAATGTACCCTGGGTCAAAAATAAAAGATACTAAATAATTGTGCCCCCCTTTCTTAGTATCACTCTGCGCTAAATAGAAAAACCACAAAGCTAAAAAGCACCAGAAAAAAAGTAAAACAATAAAAGTGAAACAATAAAATCTAAAAGAACAGCAGCTGCTAAAAGATAGGCATAAAATATAAAAAGCAGTATATAAAAACTTAAAATAAAAAGTTCAGAATAAACTGCAGCAGCGCTACGGACAAAAGTTCAAATGTACGTCTTCTATATAATCCAATTTATATAGGTGGTGTAGATAGTGAATGAAGGATGTGGTTATAGCTGGTTTAAATCTTGGTTCCTGTGCTCCTTATCACCAATATGTGTTTTCACCACGTGGGGGGATTAGGGTCCCCTAATGGGGATGCACTCACCAGATATTAAAACAATAAAGGCATGTGTAAACCATCCTTCTTTAGTATGTTCTGTCTTCTTCTACTGTACAGGCACTTCTGGCATATGTGAGGAGAAAGGAACAAACTACATAGGGTAGTACTGTTTGGTAATTTTTATTAATATTCCCCAAAACAAACAAGCCCCTTTGCATATGTGCGTACCAATAAAAAGAATAAAACAGGCGTATATAATGTGTGTGAGAGATAAATGGACGCTTGTAGCGCTTTCAGACTTGCCCCTAGAGAACGCCACTTCCTGGTTCCTCTGGCGTCTTCCTGGTATGGTCCTGGAGCGCAGATGCGTCACTTCCGGTTTGCTGTGTATTGCTGGTCACGCCCTGACGTTTCGTCACTTCCTGACTTCTTCCGAGGGCGTGACCAGTCTCCGCAGCAACCGGACTAAATATGCTCCTCTGATCCCGCCCCACTATAGACGTTGGAGCGTTCGGGTTGCGTCTGCGTCACCGCGCATGCGCACTTCAGCCCCACGTCTATGCCCTGTTGTGGGCGGAAGCTTTGTCGCCATATCGTGAATGCGCTGCCGTGATTGGCGCGCATCCCCAATACGTGATTCGATGGGATGGAGCCTATTTATGTGCAATAATAAAACAAAGACATTGCAAAAATACATAACAACAATATGGGTGATGACCCTGTGTGTGCGATTAGCTCAATAAGAGCAAATGTGTCATGAAAATGCATAAACTCAATACTTGTCATTTTCTGCTGAGAAACACAGTTTATGTCAGTGTGTCAAAACACCGTTTGTTTCAATGGTATGGCAGTCATTGGTATTACTATGTTTGGACCCCTTTAATGTAACAGACATTTCTCCATATAATATTGAAGCATATGTATATTGCAATAAGAAAACTAGTTTCATGCTAAGCACTGGAAGACCGCTATCTGAGGGTCTATACATCATTCCAATTTTACAGAGTATGTATGCTTTTTAGTCCATAAATAAAAATACCATAAAATACCATAAATACTATAAAAAGTTCTGTGTGGTCCATAGATTTCTAAAATACCAAACAAATGGATGAAAAGATACCCAAAGTCATGAGAGGCCAATATCGAGCCCTGTATATGTATAAAAACCTATAAAAGAGAGAGCCTAAAAAGGGGGAGCCTAAAAAGGGGGACACCAATAAAACCCATGCTCATTTCCTAAAATATGCATATAAAACATAAATAGATAAAACTAAAATATAGAATATATAAATATATATCAAAATTATATAAAATCTATATGTCAATAGTACATGCATATGCATTAGTCATTATCCTGTTAGTGTGATGCCTTATTTTTGTGGACACTGTTTACTTTAAATAAATAAATTTAAATAGATCACCAACAATTAGTAATAGCAGAGGTAGTTCATCCTTAATTAAGAGTTACTAATAAAACAATTAATGTCAAGCTCAACGTTAAGGCCCTTATGTACTAAAACGTCAGTAAGAAAAATCCACTTGGTTTCTTTTTTAGACAATTCTCGTATTTTGTGCGAGCCTCTCCAATTAGCTTCTAGGCATTCTATGCCCCAAAATTGTAGCCCTGAGGCGTCTTGATCATGTTTGAGCTTAAAATGTAACGACACATTGTGGTCTTTGAAGCCAATCTTAATATTATGAATGTGTTCTGCTATCCTTATTCTAAGGAGTCTCTTAGTCCGCCCAATGTAGAGAAGTCCGCATGGACATTTCAGCGCATATACTACATGGCTAGTGTTGCAGGTAATGAATTGCTCAATGCTGAATTGCTGCTGGTTGGAGGGGGATACAAAATTTTCCAGACCTCTTATCGGTAGTGCCACTTCCCTACACGCTTTACACCTTCTGCACGCAAAAAAACCTTTTTGGTTCCAGAATGTTGGTGGTTTGCTTGGAGGGTCAAGTGCTTTTTTCACTACCCGGTCTCCGTGATTAGAGGCCTTCCTATATATAAACTGCGGTTTCGGTGGTAGGACAGGGCCCAGTTTTTTATCTAATAGTAAAATGTGCCAGTGATCGTTAAAAATTGCCTCCACTTCCTTGTATTGCACATTGAATTGTGAGATGAATGCCCATTCCTTTGTGTTGGTTCCACTTGTTCCTTGCTTGGGTTTTGTTTCAAGACATGTTTCCCTCGGGATTAGTGCCACTTCTTCAACGATTTTTCGTAAGGTTTCGGGGGCATATCCTTTTGCCGCAAATCTGTCAGTGAGCACTTTTGATTGTGTGAGAAAGTTGTCATTATCAGAACAATTACGTTTCACTCGCATGATCTGTCCTTTAGGGATATTCCTAAGCCATTGCGGGTGATGGCCACTTGTGGTTGGGAGATAGCTGTTTCTGTCGGTTTGTTTAAAAAAGACTTTAGTCCCAAACGTCAAATTTTGGCGATATACCGTGACATCCAGGTAGTTTATTGTTTCTTTATGCCATTCACAGGTCAATCTGATGTTTTTACTATTTGTGTTTAAAACTAGACATGTGCATTTCGTTTCGTTCCGAATCGAAATTCGGACGAATTTTTCATTATTCGGACATTCGGATGCATCCGAATTACCGAATTACAATACTAACGAATTTAACCGAATCCGAATTTTTTCGAATCTAAAAATATTTTTGACCCGACTTTGGGTCCATGTATCTCGGGGTTTCTTGGTGATAGAAACCCCAAATTTGGAGATGTTGTAGGGCTAGTTCTTCTGTGTTTGCATACCAAATTTGGTGTTTCTATCACTAAGTGACCCCGAGATACGTGGACCCAAATTCGGATCGCAAAATGTCAAGCACTTTACTGGAGCAGAGAATGACATTTTGCGACCCGATTTTGGGGCCACATATCTCTGGGCCACTTGTAGCTAGAAACCCCAAATTTGGTATGCAAACACAGTAGAACTAGCACTACAACATCTCCAAATTTTGGGTTTCTATCACCAAGTAACCCCAAAATACATGGACCCAAAGTCGGGTCGCAAAATATTTTCGAATCCGGTTGAAATAGTATCAACATGATTCGAAATTATTTCAACTGCATTTGAAACTATTTCAACCGGATTCGAAAATATTTTGTGACCCGAATTCGGGTCCATGTATCTCGGGGTTACTTGGTGATAGAAACCCCAAATTTGGGGTTATTGTTTTTCTAGTCTATTTTCTATTTTATTATAATCTTTTCTATCCAAAGTTAAAATTAATTAATTAATTAATTAAAAAATTTGAATTCATACTATTCGAAATTCAAATTTATTCTATTCGAAATTCGAATTTCAGAAGATGGTTGTATATTCTTTCTATTTTATTCTTCTAAATTATATATTTTTTCTATTCTGTTCTAATCTTTTCTATTTGAATTATAAATTTTGGAAGAAGGTTATTTACTTACTTATATACATCTGTCACATAAAAAAAAAGATGTGAAATGGCTGTCACGGATGTCGATCGCAAGGCAAGTACATATGCTGTATGTCATTGTCCACTTACCACAACACCTGCCATGAGTGCCACGTGACCAAGTTGTGGATTGTCCACTTGCCACGTCACCTGCCACAAGTTATGGGGTTCCTAGCAGCAAGTGACCCCCAGATAGGGGCGATCTGTCAAGTGCTTTTCTGCAGCAGAGAATTAAATTTTGTGACCCGACTTTGAGGCCACGTATCTCGGGGCCACTTATAGCTAGAAATCCCAAAATATTTGGTATGTAAACACATTACAACTGGCACTACAATAACCCCAAATTTGGGGTTTCTATCACCAAGTAACCCCGTTGTAATGCTAGTTCTACTGTGTTTGCATACCAAATTTGGGGTTTCTAGCTATAAGTGCCCCCGAGATACGTGGCCCCAAAGTCGGGTCACAAAATGTCATTATCTGCTGCAGAAAAGTACTTGAAATATCGCCCATATCTGGGGGTCACTTGGTGCTAGGAGCCCCATAACTTGTGGCAGGTGACGTGGCAAGTAGACAATCCACAACTAGGTCACGTGGCAGGTCACGTGGCACTCGTGGCCGTTCACGTGGCACTCATGGCAGGTCACGTGGCACTCGTGGCCGGTGTCGTGGCACTCGTGGCCGGTGTCGTGGCACTCGTGGCAGGTGTTGTGGTAAGTGGACAATGACATACAGCATATGTACTTGCCTTGCGATCGACATCCGTGACAGCCATTTCACATCTTTTTTTTTATGTGACAGATGTATATAAGTAAGTAAATAACCTTCTTCCAAAATTTATAATTCAAATAGAAAAGATTAGAACAGAATAGAAAAAATATATAATTTAGAAGAATAAAATAGAAAGAATATACAACCATCTTCTGAAATTCGAATTTCGAATAGAATAAATTTGAATTTCGAATAGTATGAATTCAAATTTTTTAATTAATTAATTTTAACTTTGGATAGAAAAGATTATAATAAAATAGAAAATAGACTAGAAAAACAATAACCCCAAATTTGGGGTTTCTATCACCAAGTAACCCCGAGATACATGGACCCAAATTCGGGTCACAAAATATTTTCGAATCCGGTTGAAATAGTTTCAAATGCAGTTGAAATAATTTCGAATCATGTTGATACTATTTCAACCGGATTCGAAAATATTTTGCGACCCGACTTTGGGTCCATGTATTTTGGGGTTACTTGGTGATAGAAACCCAAAATTTGGAGATGTTGTAGTGCTAGTTCTTCTGTGTTTGCATACCAAATTTGGGGTTTCTATCACTAAGTGACCCCGAGATACGTGGACCCAAAGTCGGGTCGCAAAATGTCAAGCACTTTACTGGAGCAGAGAATGACATTTTGCGACCCGATTTTGGGGCCACATATCTCGGGGCCACTTGTAGCTAGAAACCCCAAATTTGGTATGCAAACACAGTAGAACTAGCACTACAAGATCTCCAAATTTTGGGTTTCTATCACCAAGTAACCCCAAAATACATGGACCCAAAGTCGGGTCGCAAAATATTTTCGAATCCGGTTGAAATAGTATCAACATGATTCGAAATTATTTCAACTGCATTTGAAACTATTTCAACCGGATTCGAAAATATTTTGTGACCCGAATTTGGGTCCATGTATCTCGGGGTTACTTGGTGATAGAAACCCCAAATTTGGGGTTATTGTTTTTCTAGTCTATTTTCTATTTTATTATAATCTTTTCTATCCAAAGTTAAAATTAATTAAATAATTAAAAAATTTGAATTCATACTATTCGAAATTCAAATTTATTCTATTCGAAATTCGAATTTCAGAAGATGGTTGTATATTCTTTCTATTTTATTCTTCTAAATTATATTTTTTTTCTATTCTGTTCTAATCTTTTCTATTTGAATTATAAATTTTGGAAGAAGGTTATTTACTTACTTATATACATCTGTCACATAAAAAAAAAGATGTGAAATGGCTGTCACGGATGTCGATCGCAAGGCAAGTACATATGCTGTATGTCATTGTCCACTTACCACAACACCTGCCACGAGTGCCACGACACCGGCCACGAGTGCCACGACACCGGCCACGAGTGCCACGTGACCTGCCATGAGTGCCACGTGAACAGCCACGAGTGCCACGTGACCTGCCACGTGACCTAGTTGTGGATTGTCTACTTGCCACGTCACCTGCCACAAGTTATGGGGCTCCTAGCACCAAGTGACCCCCAGATATGGGCGATATTTCAAGTACTTTTCTGCAGCAGATAATGACATTTTGTGACCCGACTTTGGGGCCACGTATCTCGGGGGCACTTATAGCTAGAAACCCCAAATTTGGTATGCAAACACAGTAGAACTAGCATTACAACGGGGTTACTTGGTGATAGAAACCCCAAATTTGTGGTTATTGTAGTGACAGTTGTAATGTGTTTGCATACCAAATATTTTGGGATTTCTAGCTATAAGTGGCCCCGAGATACGTGGCCTCAAAGTCGGGTCGCAAAATTTAATTCTCTGCTGCAGAAAAGCACTTGACATATCGCCCATATCTGGGGGTCACTTGGTGCTAGGAACCCCATAACTTGTGGCAAGTGGACAATCCACAACTTGGTCACGTGGCCGGTCACGTGGCACTCGGACAATGACATACAGCATATGTACTTGCCTTGCGATCGACATCCATGACAGCCATTTCACATCTTTTTTTTTATGTGACAGATGTATATAAGTAAGTAACTAACCATCTTTCAAAATGTATAATTCAAATAGAAAAGATTAGAACAGAATAGAAAAAAAATAATTTAATAGAATAAAATAGAAAGAATATGCAACCATCTTATGAAATTCGAATTTCAAATAGAATACATTTGAATTTCGAATAGTAGGAATTAAAAAAAATGTAATTAATTAATTTTAACTTTGGATAGAATAGATTAGAATAGAAATAGAGAATACACTAGAAAAACAATAGAATAGAATAGAATATAGATACTATCTATTTCATGTTTAATTTTTTTTTGCAGATTACTATTTTTTACATAAGATCTCCTGCAGACTATTAGCATTTATTTTATTTTTTTTGCAGATCTCCTGCAGACTATTAGTATCTATTTAGTTTTCTCACCAGGTCTCCTGCAGACTATTAGCATCTATTTCTTTTTTAGCAGATCTCCTGTAGACTATTAACAGCCATTTCACTTCTTTTTTTTTTTTGCAGATCTCCTGCAGACTGTTAGAATCAATTTCATTTTTTTTTTCAAAGTCGGGTCGCAAAATATTTTCGAATCCGCTTTAAATAGTATCAACATGATTCGAAATTATTTCAACCGCATTTAAAACTATTTCAACCGCATTTGAAACTATTTCAACCGGATTCAAAAATATTTTGCGACCCGAATTTGGGTCCACATATCTCGGGGTTAGTTGGCGATAGAAACCCCAAATTTGGGGATGTTTTAGTGCTAGTTCTCCTGTGTTTGCACACAAAATTTGGGGTTTCTATCACTAAGTGACCCCGAGATACGTGGACCCAAAATCGGGTCGCAAAATGTCAAACACTTTTCTGCAGCAGAGAATGACATTTTGCGACCCGAATTTGGGGCCACATATCTCGGGGCCCCTTGTAGCTAGAAACCCCAAATTTGGTATGCAAACACAGTAGAACTAGCACTATAACATCTCCAAATTTGGGGTTTCTATTACTAAGTGACCCTGAGATACGTGGACCCAAAGTCGGGTCGCAAAATATTTTCGAATCCGGTTGAAATAGTTTCAAATGCGGTTGAAATAATTTCGAATCATGTTGAAATAATTTCGAATCCGGTAGAAATATTTTCGAATTCGGTTGAAATATTTTCGAATGCGACCGATTTTCGAATTCAGTCGAAAACAAAACGAAATCCGAAAACGAATTTAACAAATTTAACGAATCTAACTAAACGAAATTAATTAATTAACGAATTAAAACGAAACGAAACGAATTTTTTCCTTTTGCACATGTCTATTTAAAACCTTTAAAAACTCATCAAAAGATTCAACTGTGCCAGCCCAAATTAAAAACAGATCATCTATATAGCGCTTATAAAAAATGAGTTCGGCTTTTCTGTCTTTAAAAATCACTTTGTCCTCCCACTCTGCCATAAATAGATTTGCGATGCTGGGGGCAAACTTGGCCCCCATAGCAACGCCCCTCTGCTGCAGATAAAATGTACTGTTATACCAGAAATAATTATGCGAGAGGCAATAGTCCAGGGCATGGCCAATGAACACTTTTTGATTGTGAGGTAGGTCTTCTCTTTTACTTAAAGCCCAATTCAGGGCCAGTAAGGCATCATCATGCTGAATGATGGAATAAAGAGAGGCCACATCTAGTGTTACTAGTAAAACATCTTGATCTCCGGTTAATGTGACATTCTGTAGGCAGTTCAAAAAGTCTTTAGTATCCCTTAGGTATGCTCGTGTGGAGGTTACACTTTTTTGCAGAAAGGTGTCCAGATATTGTCCCATTCTTGAGGCGACCGAGTCTATGCTATTTACAATGGGCCTGGGTGGTGGATTAACTGAGTTTTTATGAATCTTTGGCAATGTGTAAATCGTTGGGATTTTACTACTGGTTGGTGCCAGATATTGCCTTTCTTTCTCTGTTAATACTCCCAGTTTGGTGCCGGTTTACACTAGTGTCGTTAGCTGATTCCTAAAGGCTTGGGTTGGATCATTATCCAAGGCTCTATAGGTGGTTTTATCTGCTAGCATCTGAGTGATTTGCGTGTGGTACATATCTTTAGGCAATATGACCACTCCTCCCCCTTTATCAGCTGGCCTGATGATAATGTCTTTTCTTTTCTCTAATGCCTTTATTCCTTCCTGGATGTGTTTCAAACTTGTGTGTTTTTTCGGAACCAATTGGTTCAGGTCCCGTATGATCAATCCCTTAAACACCTCTACCTGGTGATTGGGGTTATTCAGGGGGTTGAACAATGATTTGTTTTTTAATCCACTGTTTACCATCCCCTGGGGGTTCATGCGAGTGATCGTGTTTTGTGTGCCCAGTCCTACAAAGTGCTTCTTTATATTGAGCTTCCTTATGTACTTATGTACGTCTATATATACATCAAATTTGATAGTGAACCCACTGCAACTCAGGTGAATTATAATGGGGCCATGTCAACACTAGGTAACGTCTTGGAGAAACAAGTGAGGACATGGTGGGATATCTTCACCTTAGAGCAATACATAAAAGACAAAATAATCATTCGTAGCCTCAGATGGGAGGTCGTACCTCAGGACGGCCTGGATGATCCAGGTTCCATTAGAGAATGGTTCGATTTCTTTAATGGGGTAGGTTTTAAACTCCAAGAGCTTATTCTACAGAGAAAGAAACGAAAAATGAAGATCCTGGAAGCAAAAATTAACACATTACAACAACAATTAGACCCTATCAAGGATACACAGCCCATGATTGACTTTAATACCAGAACCAATAGACGACTGGAAAAAGTTGATAAAGACACCCAGAAAAAGAAAATAAAGAAGTACCACAGAGATATGGGGGACTTCAAGACAAATACCATATACGCCTGGCAACAGACGTTGGCAGATAACATCAATCTGATTGAAAAGCCACGGTCAACAGAACCTCTAATTAACCAAGCAATAACCACTAGGCTTGTGCAATTCGTTTCGTAACGAATTGAAATTCGTCCGAATTTAGCAACTTTCGGACATTCGGAAGCATTCGAATTTCCGAACAAAGCAATTACGAATAATACCGAATCCGAAATAAATTATACCGCAAATAGCGAATGCCCGAATGTCTTCGGCATAATTCGTTATGAAAAAGTTACGAATGTACGAATCCATACGAAGCACAATAACACTCACTCTGCTCTGCTCTCTGCTTCTCCCACACCGTGCTGAACTCCCTCTCAAAATGGTGTACAGGGGCGGAGGTTATAGCCGCATGTAAAAAACGAAAGTAAAATACGAGATTTCGAATCCATTCGAAGCACAATAACACTCTGCTCTGCTCTCTGCTTCTCCCTCACCGTGCTGAACCCTCTCAAAATGGTGTACAGGGGCGGAGCCTATAGCCGCATGTTAAAAACGAAAGTAAAATACGAGATTTCGAATCGTTACAAATAACCGCAATGTATTTAGAAAAGTACAAATCCATTCGAAGCACATTAGGCATAATAGGCAGCGTCGTTGTGAGAGAGACACGGAAAATTACGAATCAACGAACCCAAAAAAAGTTACGAAAGTAGGAGTTGTGTCCAGAATCAACGAAAAACAACGTACTCTACCGAAAGTACGAACCCAAAAAAAGTTACGAAAGTAGGAGTTGTGTCCAGAATCAACGAAAAACAACGTACTCTACCGAAAGTACGAATTATAAAGCAACAAAAAATTCAACGAAAAATGTCGCTTGCAAAAATACGAATGAGTCCGAACACGAAAAATCCCGTCTAGCAAAATTACGAATGATTACGAATCAACAGGACCGGAAAGAAACGAACCGAAACGGAACGAATTTTTCCGTTGTGCACAAGTCTAATAACCACACTAATGGATCGAGTACGCGGGTTTATAAGCGATGATGAGATCCTTTTTGACTCACCAACAAATTTCTCCACCCCTATTCTAAGTAAAAAAGCAAAGCAAAAAGGAAAAGGGGGAAAGAATAATCAGGTGAACAATCAGCAGTACAACAATCATCCAAATACACCCTACCAGATACCCACACAAAATAATTTTCAACCACCAGAGCAGTACAACAGTTACCAAGCACCACGCCCTTTTTTAGGGCGGGGAGGGAGAGGACAACAAAGGGGAAGAGGCCACCCGCCATACAGAGGAAAACCCCATTATCCTCCCGCGCATCTAAGGAATCAAGACTGGAGAGATCCTCAACTTCAGCACCAGTGGACCAGAGAACAAAACCAACACACAGCACAAGGATACATAGAACCAGAGGATGCAGGGCCGGAAGGAAGGTCCAGAAAAAGAATGCGAAACCATTAACCAACGGTATTTTTAATCTAAGCCCAGTAGAGTTGTCACACAAAGAAATTAACATCCTCAACATGGGCCTGAAATGTGGGATGAAACGGCCAATAAACAAATTTGATGTATATATAGACGTACATAAGTACATAAGGAAGCTCAATATAAAGAAGCACTTTGTAGGACTGGGCACACAAAACACGATCACTCGCATGAACCCCCAGGGGATGGTAAACAGTGGATTAAAAAACAAATCATTGTTCAACCCCCTGAATAACCCCAATCACCAGGTAGAGGTGTTTAAGGGATTGATCATACGGGACCTGAACCAATTGGTTCCGAAAAAACACACAAGTTTGAAACACATCCAGGAAGGAATAAAGGCATTAGAGAAAAGAAAAGACATTATCATCAGGCCAGCTGATAAAGGGGGAGGAGTGGTCATATTGCCTAAAGATATGTACCACACGCAAATCACTCAGATGCTAGCAGATAAAACCACCTATAGAGCCTTGGATAATGATCCAACCCAAGCCTTTAGGAATCAGCTAACGACACTAGTGTAAACCGGCACCAAACTGGGAGTATTAACAGAGAAAGAAAGGCAATATCTGGCACCAACCAGTAGTAAAATCCCAACGATTTACACATTGCCAAAGATTCATAAAAACTCAGTTAATCCACCACCCAGGCCCATTGTAAATAGCATAGACTCGGTCGCCTCAAGAATGGGACAATATCTGGACACCTTTCTGCAAAAAAGTGTAACCTCCACACGAGCATACCTAAGGGATACTAAAGACTTTTTGAACTGCCTACAGAATGTCACATTAACCGGAGATCAAGATGTTTTACTAGTAACACTAGATGTGGCCTCTCTTTATTCCATCATTCAGCATGATGATGCCTTACTGGCCCTGAATTGGGCTTTAAGTAAAAGAGAAGACCTACCTCACAATCAAAAAGTGTTCATTGGCCATGCCCTGGACTATTGCCTCTCGCATAATTATTTCTGGTATAACAGTAAATTTTATCTGCAGCAGAGGGGCGTTGCTATGGGGGCCAAGTTTGCCCCCAGCATCGCAAATCTATTTATGGCAGAGTGGGAGGACAAAGTGATTTTTAAAGACAGAAAAGCCGAACTCATTTTTTATAAGCGCTATATAGATGATCTGTTTTTAATTTGGGCTGGCACAGTTGAATCTTTTTATGAGTTTTTAAAGGTTTTAAACACAAATAGTAAAAACATCAGATTGACCTGTGAATGGCATAAAGAAACAATAAACTACCTGGATGTCACGGTATATCGCCAAAATTTTACGTTTGGGACTAAAGTCTTTTTTAAACAAACCGACAGAAACAGCTATCTCCCAACTACAAGTGGCCATCACCCGCAATGGCTTAGGAATATCCCTAAAGGACAGATCATGCGAGTGAAACGTAATTGTTCTGATAATGACAACTTTCTCACACAATCAAAAGTGCTCACCGACAGATTTGCGGCAAAAGGATATGCCCCCGAAACCTTACGAAAAATCGTTGAAGAAGTGGCACTAATCCCGAGGGAAACATGTCTTGAAACAAAACCCAAGCAAGGAACAAGTGGAACCAACACAAAGGAATGGGCATTCATCTCACAATTCAATGTGCAATACAAGGAAGTGGAGGCAATTTTTAACGATCACTGGCACATTTTACTATTAGATAAAAAACTGGGCCCTGTCCTACCACCGAAACCGCAGTTTATATATAGGAAGGCCTCTAATCACGGAGACCGGGTAGTGAAAAAAGTACTTGACCCTCCAAGCAAACCACCAACATTCTGGAACCAAAAAGTTTTTTTTGCGTGCAGAAGGTGTAAAGCGTGTAGGGAAGTGGCACTACCGATAAGAGGTCTGGAAAATTTTGTATCCCCCTCCAACCAGCAGCAATTCAGCATTGAGCAATTCATTACCTGCAACACTAGCCATGTAGTTTATGCGCTGAAATGTCCATGCGGACTTCTCTACATTGGGCGGACTAAGACACTCCTTAGAATAAGGATAGCAGAACACATTCATAATATTAAGATTGGCTTCAAAGACCACAATGTGTCGTTACATTTTAAGCTCAAACATGATCAAGACGCCTCAGGGCTACAATTTTGGGGCATAGAATGCCTAGAAGCTAATTGGAGAGGCTCGCACAAAAAACGAGAATTGTCTAAAAAAAGAAACCAAGTGGATTTTTCTTACTGACGTTTTAGTACCTAAGGGCCTCAACGTTGAGCTTGACATTAATTGTTTTATTAGTAACTCTTAATTAAGGATGAACTACCTCTGCTATTACTAATTGTTGGTGATCTATTTAAATTTATTTATTTAAAGTAAACAGTGTCCACAAAAATAAGGCATCACACTAACAGGATAATGACTAATGCATATGCATGTACTATTGACATATAGATTTTATATAATTTTGATATATATTTATATATTCTATATTTTAGTTTTATCTATTTATGTTTTATATGCATATTTTAGGAAATGAGCATGGGTTTTATTGGTGTCCCCCTTTTTAGGCTCTCTCTTTTATAGGTTTTTATACATATACAGGGCTCGATATTGGCCTCTCATGACTTTGGGTATCTTTTCATCCATTTGTTTGGTATTTTAGAAATCTATGGACCACACAGAACTTTGTATAGTATTTATGGTATTTTATGGTATTTTTATTTATGGACTAAAAAGCATACATACTCTGTAAAATTGGAATGATGTATAGACCCTCAGCGGTCTTCCATTGCTTAGCATGAAACTAGTTTTCTTATTGCAATATACATATGCTTCAATATTATATGGAGAAATGTCTGTTACATAAAAGGGGTCCAAACATAGTAATACCAATGACTGCCATACCATTGAAACAAACGGTGTTTTGACACACTGACATAAACTGTGTTTCTCAGCAGAAAATGACAAGTATTGAGTTTATGCATTTTCATGACACATTTGCTCTTATTGAGCTAATCGCACACACAGGGTCATCACCCATATTGTTGTTATGTATTTTTGCAATGTCTTTGTTTTATTATTGCACATAAATAGGCTCCATCCCATCGAATCACGTATTGGGGATGCGCGCCAATCACGGCAGCGCATCCACGATATGGCGACAAAGCTTCCGCCCACAACAGGGCATAGACGTGGGGCTGAAGTGCGCATGCGCGGTGACGCAGACGCAACCCGAACGCTCCAACGTCTATAGTGGGGCGGGATCAGAGGAGCATATTTAGTCCGGTTGCTGCGGAGACTGGTCACGCCCTCGGAAGAAGTCAGGAAGTGACGAAACGTCAGGGCGTGACCAGCAATACCCAGCAAACCGGAAGTGACGCATCTGCGCTCCAGGACCATACCAGGAAGACGCCAGAGGAACCAGGAAGTGGCGTTCTCTAGGGGCAAGTCTGAAAGCGCTACAAGGGTCCATTTATCTCTCACACACATTATATACGCCTGTTTTATTCTTTTTATTGGTACGCACATATGCAAAGGGGCTTGTTTGTTTTGGGGAATATTAATAAAAATTACCAAACAGTACTACCCTATGTAGTTTGTTCCTTTCTCCTCACATATGCCAGAAGTGCCTGTACAGTAGAAGAAGACAGAACATACTAAAGAAGGATGGTTTACACATGCCTTTATTGTTTTAATATCTGGTGAGTGCATCCCCATTAGGGGACCCTAATCCCCCCACGTGGTGAAAACACATATTGGTGATAAGGAGCACAGGAACCAAGATTTAAACCAGCTATAACCACATCCTTCATTCACTATCTACACCACCTATATAAATTGGATTATATAGAAGACGTACATTTGAACTTTTGTCCGTAGCGCTGCTGCAGTTTATTCTGAACTTTTTATTTTAAGTTTTTATATACTGCTTTTTATAATGTACCCTGGGTGCTGCAAGATGTACTGGGAGATGTAGTCTCTCTGTATTAAAGGGGAATACCCCGCTACACACTCCCCCCACTTTGAATCTTTGGTCCCCAAAGACATCTAACATTTTTAGATCTGCAAAACATTTTCGCTTCAATGCGGTTGCATAGGATTGACAGAGGAGCCTCCCACCAATCATCATCATGATGGGGAGCTGTCCTGTCCACAGGTCGCTTCAGTGGGGGCGACCTGTCTAACTGTGCCAGGAAGTGAGTTGGGGTTGCCCTCCACCAAATGTACAGTGGAGGGACCAGATGTGGGCATGGTCCTTCTTGAGGTTAGGACCGTGTCTTCGGAACTTTCTCCCATCTGATCATGAGTTAGTTTACGGGGAGGATGAATGACTCTCTTCCTTCTCTTCTCCCTGGGAGTCACAGTCTCAGCTACTCTTGGTTCTTCCTCTGGTACTGAAGCAGGAACCTCTTCCGGTAGTGAGAGTATGGGATCACATCTGGGGACAGCAGGGGCTAAAAGCCGTTTCACCAGATCGGTATTGGTCCCAACGATGAGAGAGCTTCTTGAGGGCCCTGGCAGCCAGGGACAGACAATGGCCAGTGTCTCAAAGTTCTGGGGTTCCCAGCCCTCAATGGATCACACGACAACTTGATCCGCACACATCCATCACAAGAGTACTCTTCTGCTTGGATACCCTGAATCTTGGTGTCTCCCATCTCTTCCAGGGGCAGGTATGATAGGTACTTCTTATAAAAGTCTCTGGTCATTAGGGTAACCTGAGCACCTGTATCAAGGATGGCTCTGGTGTAGATCCCTTTGATCAGAACAGGCACTACAGGCAGAGGACCTACCAATTGGGTAGCAGTCCTTTTGGAAACACCTGTAACAGCAGACTGGCACACTTGGACTTGTGCTCTCTTCAGCTTCCAGCGCTGGGAATGCCGTTTCTGGCGTTGTTTGGAAGGTTGATAGGCGTTGTTCACTGAGACGGCATAAACTGCAGGTGTCCTCCACCGTTCCCTCGCAGGTTCAGGGAAAGTTATTTTTGAAGGCCCGGATCTTCTCTCCATTCTTGGGTCACTTCTCTGAGGCCTCTGCCAGCCTTCTGTCTCCATTCGTGGACTTGGACATACTCGCTGGTAGTGGCCTACACCTCCACAGTTTTGACAGATGTCTTGCTTCGTGGGCTTTTGGGCGGACAATCTAGTACTTTCTGCCATCAATTTGTTCATCATCTCCGCCAGTTGGGACACTTGCACCTGTCTATCTCAGACCTGACATCCAGTGACCCGGTCACCATCTCCATTATTTTGGACATCTGAGTCTTCAGAACCCCAAACTCTGTATCTCTGTCAGTTGTGCTTGCCACTCTGACTCCAACAACAGATTCAGACTTTTGACCCTTCTTCTTGGCCTCCAGCATGGCCTCCTCTTCCCGCACAATCCTGATCAGGTCTGGATACTTCAGGATGCCACCATCTGACCTGGTTCTCAGCAGGATGGTGATGGGGTCCAAAGGCTGGGCACCCCTCAACACCTGCTGGGCACGGGCCTCATCCACTTTCCTTGGATCGATCCCTTTCTTCAGTAGGATCTGATGCAGGATCTTATCCAGACGCAGGGCTGGTGCAAGGATCTTTGACACCCTAGGCAAAACCTAATTTTGCCGCCCCCCCCACCCCCGGCTGCGCCCCTGACTCCACTTTAACCTGCCCTTGCAACACATGTGACCTATCTGACCCCTACACTAACCCACCTGACAATTACACTGACCCCCCCTTACCTGAAAAATACACTGACCCCCCCTTACATGACACATACACTGACCCCCCCTTACAAGACACATACACTGACCCCCCCTTACATGACACATACACTGACCCCCCCTTACAGGACACATACACTGACCCCCCCTTACATGACACATACACTGACCCCCCTTACAGGACACATACACTGACCCCCCCTTACAGGACACATACACTGACCCCCCCTTACATGACACATACACTGACCCCCCCTTACAGGACACATACACTGACCCCCCTTTACAGGACACATACACTGACCCCCCTTACAGGACACATACA
Organism: Rana muscosa; assembly: GCA_029206835.1. Classification (NCBI taxonomy): domain Eukaryota; kingdom Metazoa; phylum Chordata; class Amphibia; order Anura; family Ranidae; genus Rana; species Rana muscosa. Next base: position 221,676,102 of record CM055122.1, read on the forward strand.
CTGACCCCCCTTACATGACACATACACTGACCCCCCCTTACATGACACATACACTGACCCCCCTTACAGGACACATACACTGACCCCCCTTACATGACACATACACTGACCCCCCTTACATGACACATACACTGACCCCGCCTTACAGGACACATACACTGACCCCCCCTTACATGACACATACACTGACCCCCCCTTACAGGACACATACACTGACCCCCCTTACAGGATACATACACTGACCCCCCCTTACAGGACACATACACTGACCCGCCCTTACAGGACACATACACTGACCCCCCCTTACATGACACATACACTGACCCCCCCTTACAGGACACATACACTGACCCCCCTTACATGACACATACACTGACCCCCCTTACATGACACATACACTGACCCCCCCTTACATGACACATACACTGACCCCCCTTACATGACACATACACTGACCCCCCCTTACATGACACATACACTGACCCCCCTTACATGACACATACACTGACCCCCCTTACATGACACATACACTGACCCCCCCTTACATGACACATACACTAACCCCCCCTTACATGACACATACACTGACCCCCCCTTACATGACACATACACTGACCCCCCCTTAGAGGACACATACACTGACCCCCCTGACTCCTACTTCCTGCACTACTCAAACACACTCCCCCCTCCCCCTCATACAGCATGTAGATTGATCCGTCCTCCTCCTTACCTCTGCTCTTTGCTTTGGTGCTTCGTCAGCCATCATCAGGGCTCTTCTCAGGGGCCAGGCCAGCGCCATCCATCCTCTCCACGGAGTCCCCGCCAGGGCCAGGCCAGCGCCGCGCCGCCGCCAATGCCATCCATCCGCTCCATGGAGTCCTCGGTGGGCGGGAGGTCAGTCAGCTACTCCTCAGCCCCGCCCCTCCGCTGCACACACAAGACACACAGCGCCGCACCAGAGGGACAGGCTGGAGCAAAGGAGTCCTGGAGCGGCGCTGTGTGATTATACCTGTCTGAGGACAGAGGTGTGACAGCGCAGCGGGGCGCTCTGCGCTACACATGAGGGGAATTTGGTGGCGCCGTGGCGGCACACTGAATGGGGCCAGGCCAGCGATCAGGAGAGAGGAGAGCCTAGCTCACACTGTCACACAGGACAGAGGCTGTGGTTGCGCCCTAAGTGGTAGTGCGCCCCTAGGCGGCTGCCTACTTCACCCTACTTGACCCTTCTTCTTGGCCTCCAGCATGGCCTCCTCTTCCCGCACAATCCTGATCAGGTCTGGATACTTCAGTATGCCACCATCTGACCTGGTTCTCAGCAGGATGGTGATGGGATCCAAAGGCTGGGCACCCCTCAACACCTGCTGGGCACGGGCCTCATCCACTTTCCTTGGATTCAATCCCTTTCTTCAGTAGGATCTGATGCAGGATCTTATCCAGACGCAGGGCTGGTGCAAGGATCTTTGACACCCTAGGCGAAACCTAATTTTGCCTCCCCCCCCACCCCCGGCTGCGCCCCTGACTCCACTTTAACCTGCCCTTGCAACACATGTGACCTATCTGACCCCTACACTAACCCCCTGTCCCCTACACTAACCCACCTGACAATTACACTGACCCCCCCTTACCTGAAAAATACACTGACCCCCATTACCTGACACATTAACTGACCCCCCCTTACAGGACACATACACTGACCCCCCCTTACAGGACACATACACTGACCCCCCCTTACAGGACACATACACTGACCCCCCCTTACAGGACACATACACTGACCCCCCTTACATGACACATACACTGACCCCCCCTTACAGGACACATACACTGACCCCCCTTACAGGACACATACACTGACCCCCCCTTACATGACACATACACTGACCCCCCCTTACAGGACACATACACTGACCCCCCTTTACAGGACACATACACTGACCCGTCCTTACAGGACACATACACTGACCCCCCCTTACAGGACACATACACTGACCCCCCTTACAGGACACATACACTGACCCCCCCTTACATGACACATACACTGACCCCCCTTACATGACACATACACTGACCCCCCCTTACAGGACACATACACTGACCCCCCCTTACAGGACACATACACTGACCCCGCCTTACAGGACACATACACTGACCCGCCCTTACAGGACACATACACTGACCCCCCCTTACATGACACATACACTGACCCCCCCTTACATGACACATACACTGACCCCCCCTTACATGACACATACACTGACCCCCCCTTACAGGACACATACTCTGACCCCCCCTTACATGACACATACACTGACCCCCCTTACATGACACATACACTGACCCCCCTTACATGACACATACACTGACCCCCCCTTACATGACACATACACTGACCCCCCTTACATGACACATACACTGACCCCCCCTTACATGACACATACACTGACCCCCCCCTTACATGACACATACACTGACCCCCCTTACATGACACATTCACTGACCCCCCCTTACATGACACATACACTGACCCCCCTTACATGACACATACACTGACCCCCCCTTACATGACACATACACTAACCCCCCTTAGAGGACACATACACTGACCCCCCTGACTCCTACTTCCTGCACTACTCAAACACACTCTCCCCCTCCCCCTCCCCCTCATACAGCATGTAGATCGATCCGTCCTCCTCCTTACCTCTGCTCTTTGCTTTGGTGCTTCGTCAGCCATCATCAGGGCTCTGCTCAGGGGCCAGGCCAGCGCCATCCATCCTCTCCACGGAGTCCCCGCCAGGGCCAGGCCAGCGCCGCGCCGCCGCCAATGCCATCCACCCGCTCCATGGAGTCCTCGGTGGGCGGGAGGTCAGTCAGCTACTCCTCAGCCCCGCCCCTCCGCTGCACACACAAGACACACAGCGCCGCACCAGAGGGACAGGCTGGAGCAAAGGAGTCCTGGAGCGGCGCTGTGTGATTATACCTGTCTGAGGACAGAGGTGTGACAGCGCAGCGGGGCGCTCTGCGCTACACATGGGGGGAATTTGATGGCGCCGTGGCGGCACACTGAATGGGGCCAGGCCAGCGATCAGGAGAGAGGAGAGCCTAGCTCACACTGTCACACAGGACAGAGGCTGTGGTTGCGCCCTAGGTGGTAGTGTGCCCCTAGGCGGCTGCCTACTTCGCCTAGTGGTAGCGCCGGCCCTGTCCAGACGTCTTATGAATTCTGACAGCTTCTCTCCCTCCTTTTGGTAGCAGTGCTCCAGCTGGTAAGTAAGTTCAGGGACCTTTTCCGTCCCGCCGAACACAATCTGCAGAATGTCCAGATAATCCTGTGCATTGCAGTCCTTCTTACTTAGCTTAAGGTTGCGTATGGCCTCCAGAGCAGGCCCCTTCAAACTCTCTGCGATTCTCTGTTTCTTTCTGGGTTCTGGGACTTCCCATTCTTCTAAGGCCTGAGTGGCGCCGTCTAACCACTCCTCAAACCCCTCTTCACCCAAAGGTACAGGTTTCCTTCCAGAGAATACTCCAAGTTTTCTGTATCCCGACATTTGGTAGTCTGTAGGATCCTTCTTACACAGCTACAATCTCCCCCAGGACCGCGCATAATTCTGCGCTGAGGGTGGCAGGCGGTGGAGATATCTGTGGAGATGATGGTTTTGGTGTCTGGAACCATTCTCCCTTCACTGGCAGCGTATGTATCAAGTGATAGATCTGATTATCTATAGCTTGTATACTTGGACTTTTAAAATGCTCTGGGATTTCGTCTTTCCATTCTACCAGTGCGTACGTAAACGAGGCATTTGACCTTGTATCCATCACCCATGCTTTCTGGCTCGGTGATAGTGACATTATTAGCTGCTTTATCGCTTCTTCTTGCCAGATCCCCCCCGGGAGTTCAATAACTACCGCTGCGGCTGGATCGGCACCAATCGCTGCGCACCACTGTGACATTGCTAGCGTGTCCATGCTGGTACTTCTGACCGGCTTGATTGCAGCGTGCAACGTACAGAGATCCCGGACGAGCCCCCACGTGTAGCGCTACCCCCAGTTAAGAGAGCCGCTGGTTTTGTTTTGGGCCCTGTAGTGCACCGCTGTCAACCCCTGGCAATCAGCTCTAACCTCCCGTGGCACAGCTAGTAAGGGGAGATAGGACCGCGTGACCGCAACTCTAGGTGACGCAGTCCTATGGCAAACACACACAGTGACATACTTTAAAACTTCTATTAAAGTAAGTGAAACTGACACCAATGTACTTGACCCAGATATTTTACTGAGGCTAATGGGCAAGTAACAAACAACAGTATAACAAGTTGCAGATCCCTGCAATAAACAGTAATAAAGATAAACAGAGTAATCAGAATAATAAAGTATTGCTATGCAACTCTAGCGCTGCCCTTTTACAGCTACTTCCCCTCATGGGTAGACTAACACCCAGCAATGTCTACCTATGCAGTCAGGCCTGACTGATCTAAATGGAAGTTCAGTGAAACAATATTCGCTAGCAATCTTTCGGTGGTGCACTTGAAGAACAACTTTGTAATCCCAACGAATAGTAAAGATAAAGTATCTGTCTTTAAACAGCTCTCACCACCCGGACAAGTCCAAGTCTGTTTCCTCCGCCGATTCGTCTAGGAACAGGAATCCACCGACATCCAAGTCTTTAATCCTTCTGGTGTACTGCAGCAAGAAGGAGAAGATGTCTCTAAGGCTCTGAAGGCTGGCAGAGGGGCTCTTTGGAAAAGAGCACAAGGCCCAGGCTTCAGGCCTTGTGCATACAGCAGTTTAGCACAGAGATCCTCTTGCTAGGAGAGGGGGTGTTCAAAGAGGCAGAACAAACTCCACCTCCCCTTTATAAAGTCTGCCCCAGCAGTCTCTGTTCCGGAGCAATGTACCCTGGGTGCTGCAAGATGTACTGGGAGATGTAGTCTCTCTGTATTAAAGGGGAATACCCCGCTACATTACACTGCGGAGGAAGTTCGCCATCAGGTCTGCTCAGCCAATGATGTTTCATGTGGAGTGGAGACTGCAGCGCTGGACATCAGATCACCGTGGGACACTGGAATACATCGCTGGAATGGGTTTTTTATTTTTAATAAAGGACTTTCCCAACTGTGTCTGTGTGTTTTTTTTTTTACAAATTTTTACACTTTCTTTGTGAAATGGTAGGGGTACAATGTACCCCTTACCAATTCACATGGGGGGGCGGGATCTGGGGGTCCCCTTTATTAAAGGGGTCTTCCAAATTCTGATAAGCCCCCCTGCCCGCAGACCCCCACAACCACCGGGCAAGGGTTGTGGGGATGAGGCCCTTGTCCCCATGAACATGGGGACATGGTGCTTTGAGGGGTCACAGACCCCCAAAGCATCCTCCCCATGTTGAGGGCATATGGCCTGGTATGGGTCAGGAGGGGGGGCGCTCTCTCGTCCCCCCCTCTTTTCCTGCGGCCTGCCAGGTTGCGTGCTTAGATAAAGGGTCTGGTATGGATATTTAGGGGAACCCCACGCCATTTTTTTTTTTATTTGACGCAGGGTTCCCCTTAACATCCATACCAGATCTGAAGGGCCTGGTAATGGAATTTGGGGGGACCCCCATGCATTTATTTTATTTTTTTATCAATGACTTTTCTCTGTATTGCCGGGAGCCGACAATTCATTATAGCTGCGAGTGCTTTTAAATGACTTTTTTTTCCTTCAGAAATTACACTTTGTGCAGGGAAAGTTCTAAGCACGGGAAACACGCGCTGCTTTACAGGCATACTATACCCCCCCCCCAGGTACGAAATTTAAAGGAATATTTCACTTTTATTGTTTCACTTTAAGCATTATTAAAATCACTGCTCCCGAAAAAACGGCCGTTTTTAAAACTTTTTTTTGCATTGATACATGTCCCCTGGGGCAGGACCCGGGTCCCCAAACACTTTTTATGACAATAACTTGCATATAAGCCTTTAAAATTAGCACTTTCGATTTCTCCCATAGACTTTTACAGGGTGTTGCGCGGCTTTTCGAATTTGCCGCGAACACCCCAAATTGTTCACTGTTCGGTGAACGTGTGAACAGGCAATGTTCGAGTCGAACATTTGTGGAGGAAGTCAGGAGGAACATGGTTCCTCTATGATTTCTTGGGTCACTGGGGAAGTGATCTGATTGGAAGCTGCAGCTCCATGTGACTCTGGCGACCATTTTGGGTCAGGCAGAGCCTTCTTAAGGCCCTGGCTCCCAGACTTGGCGCGCTTTTTGTGAGTTGGTAGAGTAGGGACAGGTACCTGCCTGTGAGGGACAGTACTAGTGCTAGGGAAAGCTCTAGTGAGTGGCATCTCTTCTGAACACATTCCCGATTGGGCGGGAGATGGCCAGGTCGCATTCTGCTCCCTCTCTACAGATGCCGTCAGTCCAGCTGGAATCTGCTCCTTCACGTTTTTGGAAACTGTGAGTGCACTCGGCTGGGTAGCCTTCTCACCGGGTTTGTTGTGAACTTTTACTACATTACTTCAATACAAGTTTTAGCTCGAAAATTAAAACTGTTGCGCTGTCGTATTGACATAACCGAATATAAATGTATAAACATAGTTCTTGTTATGTAAACACAATTAAATGAACAATCACCGCTTATTAAGTGCGTGCAACAAATAAACGAAATAGACAAACACTGCTGTGACACAAGTGCCTAAACACTGTGTATAGTCCCTAAGTATATAAGCCAGCAGTGTCCATAAATCTTTCCAAAGATAATTTGTAAGTCCCGGCAGTAATTATAACACTTGTATTTGTGTATCTGAGTGCATCTGTTTTCACAATTTGAATTGTTTTTTTTTTCGCTTTCATAGGGCACCAAGTGCAGTTTTTCCCTCTCTATATACACAAAGTTTTAGCTCGCAGCCGACTGTGTGAATTATTGCTGCTGCACACGCTGCACACGCTGCACCCCACCCAGGGCCGGCCCTACCATGGGACCCGATGGGACCATGGTCCCAGGCGGCACTTTAAGAGGGGCGGCAACAGGGGCGCACTGCCTGAGGACCTGGGTTTCCCTCCATCTAGTGTGCAGTGTCATACTGTACTGCATCGCCGGCGCCGCTGTCACTGGCCGCAGTGGCAAGACCCACTTCAATGGTCTCTCCAGCGGCCCCTGCTTCACTGCCCAAACTGGTTGCTAGCCGCGGACCGCTTTGTGTCTAGCAACCAGTGACGTAAGGAGAGAGAGGCCCATCATTCATTGCAGAGAGTATTTCACTTCCTCCTCCTCCGCTAGCTCCACCCACCTCCTCCCTGTATGTAACAGCATGAGATCGGAGCGGCTGTGTGTGTGTGGAGAGAGAGCAGCTGTGGGCTCTTCTCCCCCCTCCTTCTCCTCCTCATGCTGCTGTTCCTAGGACAGCCACCGCTATGTTTCTTCCCCCTTTTCCTCCCATTGGCCAGGGAAAAAAACTAAAAGGAGAAAAGAGGATTATGGGATGTGTAGTGCAAATGGCTGGCCCATTGCAATTCTAGGGGGGAAACTGCAGCCCCCAGCATGCCCATCTGAAGGGGAGGGAGAGAGAGCCAGGCTGAGTGACAGGCTGCATCTGGTGACAGGCATCAGTGACAAGTGACAGGCTGCATCTGGTGACAGGCATTGGTAACAAGTGACAGGCTGCATCTGGTGACAGGCAATGGTGACAAGTGACAGGCTGCATCTGGTGACAGGCAATGGTGACAAGTGACAGGCTGCATCTGGTGACAGGCAATGGTGACAAGTGACAGGCTGCATCTGGTGACAGGCATCAGTGACAAGTGACAGGCTGCACCTGGTGACAGGCAATGGTTACAAGTGACAGGCTGCATCTGGTGACAGGCATCAGTGACAAGTGACAGGCTGCATCTGGTGACAGGCAATGGTTACAAGTGACAGGCTGCATCTGGTGACAGGCATTGGTAACAAGTGACAGGCTGCATCTGGTGACAGGCATTGGTGACAAGTGACAGGCTGCATCTGGTGACAGGCATTGGTGACAAGTGACACGCTTCATCTGGTGACAGACATTGGTGACAAGTGACAGGCTGCATCTGGTGACAGGCATCGGTGACAAGTGACAGGCTGCATCTGGTGACAGGCAATGGTGACAAGTGACAGGCTGCATCTGGTGACAGGCAATGGTGACAAGTGACAGGCTGCATCTGGTGACAGGCATTGGTGACAAGTGACAGGCTGCATCTGGTGACAGGCATTGGTAACAAGTGACAGGCTGCATCTGGTGACAGGCATTGGTAACAAGTGACAGGCTGCATCTGGTGACAGGCAATGGTGACAAGTGACAGGCTGCATCTGGTGACAGGCATTGGTGACAAGTGACAGGCTGCATCTGGTGACAGGCAATGTTGACAAGTGACACGCTGCATGTTGTGGCAGGCTATGGGTGGCAAGTGGCACAGCTGCATCTGGTGGCAGGCAACAATGGCAAGCAATAAGCTACATCTGGTGGCAAGCAATGGTGGCAAATGACAAGCGCAGGGCTTCCACTGATTCTGCATTATGGTGAGTTAAACTATTTCATTATATATTACAATGTAGTAATAGAAATAATGTGATTTGATCATCCTGACACCATATCAATCATAATGTTAGGATGATTTAAGTGCTAACACCAGCCATTCGCCCGACAAATCACCCGCTGCCAAATTCCCTGTCAGCGAGACTACACCCCCCCCCTCATCTTTTTTTGGGAAGGAAGGGCGGTATCCCTGAATGGCAGTTTGGAAATGTGGTCAATGCAGCGCTGTTGTTGCAGCATGTTGCATTACTGAGCTGGGATCAGAGTGTAGCTGGTCGGTGGCAGTGGAGAGAAAGGGGGGAGCTTTCGTGGTGCTACACAATACTCTTTGCAGGAAGGAGCTAGGGTGACCACATTTTTAAACTACTATTCACGGACACCCCCCCCCCCTTCCCAAACATCAGCTTGTTCTGTAACGAATCACAGCACAGTGATTGGACACAAGAGGTGGGATTTATGATTTCTCCAATCACATGCAGGGGGCGGGGATTGTGCTCCTCCAGGCATTCCCGGCCAGGACAAGTACTGTCAGTGAGTAAAGAGGTGATGTGGCGGCCTTTTTTGGGGGCATCAGATTGGCCTAGGGGGGTGGCTGTGTCAGTTTCATTCCGGGACACTGTATTGTCCTGGAATGAATGTGCCCGGGACAGACCTGCAAAATGCGTGGTCACCCTAGAAGGGGCATGTCTCTTTGCTGAATATATGGGATGTCTCTTGCTGAATATATTGGGCTGTCTCTTTGCTTTATGGAAACGTCTCTTTGCTGGATGGGCATAGGATTTTTTTTTTTTGGGGGGGGGCAGCATTTCATTCTTGGGCCCAGGCAGCACAATGTCTTCGGCCAGCCCTGACCCCACCTACAGTAAAAGCTGAAAAGTGAGATGCATTCCTTGGAAATAATTATATATTGCTGTGTATAAGTGCCTCTATTTAACCAAGATTGTGTACTTTTCAGTTCTAAATTGCTTTAGTGCGTTCTTCAGATACCTATTTTTTTTTTTTTTACTAAGTTAAGCTTCAGGACCTTCCAGATCACTGCCTGCTCTTTACAATTTCAGTAAAGCTGCTCTGACAGCAGACTTAAGGTTCCCCTACACACAAGATATCCTTGTAATGATAATGAGATCTGGGGAATTAGGTGCCATAATCAAAATACACATGCAGCCATTAAATTTGCTGATTGAACAGTGAGTTCACACAGATACAGAGTGGGCCATTGTAAGTTAAAACAGCTCAAGCCAGAAAAATGGGTCAGTAATTGGCCATTGTGGCCTGCAAAACTGGCTTATTAGCTACTGTAAACTTTATCAATATCTTCAGATGTCTAGTACATCCAAGGTCTAAAGAGGCTAAAGCAAGCCCATAAGCCCTGTAAGGCTTCATGTACACACAGAGTAGTTTGACCTGGGAAAACGCAAAATGCGGCGGTAAAAATGTTCCTATCCTCACGATGATCCTTCTGCGTTCAGGAGAGGTAGGTTGAGGGAGGTTGAACTTCCCCTAACCCCAGCAGCTCCTAAACAATCCTAAAAGCCTATGTGTACATGGACACCTAGACTTTTATGGAGTTGAGTTTAGGAGCTTTGGCAAAATCAAAAATGCCAAAAACTCCTAAACTAAGAGCTGTAGTGTACATGAAGCCTAAGGCTGCATTCACACCTGAGCGTTTTGTAGCCTGAAGCCTGAAGCTACAAAACGCTAGAGGGGGGAAAATCCATTATTCTCTATGGAGATGGTTCACATCTCCACTCCAAAACGCCTGAAGCAGAACGCCTGAAGCTCAAACAAGTTCCGGACCCTTTTTTGTCACGCGAATCGGGCAGATTTGGGCATTTTAGGAGTCATAGAATGTAATGGAAACGCTCGATTCAAGCGCTTAGCGCGACAACGAGCGTTTCGACGGGCGCAAATTCGCGCGACAAAACGTCGGTAAAAACGTCGGTAAAAACGCTCGAAGCGCTACGCTCAGGTGTGAATGCAGTCTAAGGCCTAAGGGAAACCGCAAAACGCAGCAAAGTCGTGGTAAAATTGCGCTGCGATTTCACAGACAGCGGTCAAAATGATCCTATCCTGAACACGATTCTTCCACATGCAGGAGAGTAAGGTTGAGGGGGGTTGCAGTTCTTAAACTCTGGTAAAAGTCGATGTGTACATGGACACATAGGCGTACATGGACACATAGGCGTACATGGACACATAGGCTTTTATGGAGTGGATTTTAGGAGCTTTGGCAAAAAAAACGCCAAAAGCTCCTAAACTCAAGTTTAAATAAAGCCTGAAAGTGATCTGGATCTGCAACTGTTGTTTGACAGCTTTTAATTTTCAATGAAAACTATGCACATTTGCCAAGAGTCATTCTCAGGGACAGTGACCTTGACACATCAGACTACGTTACTTGTTGGACATTACAGTAATTTACTCTGGAACTGCAGACAAGGCAACACCTTGTTAAAGTGGTTGTTAACCCATTTATACTAAAAACACCAGCAACAATAGACTCCCGGCAGCATCAACAGCTCTCCGCACAGCCAGCATTAATAGACTCTCTGGCTGCCATCAACAATAGATCCCTCCCCAACAGTAGATCTCTTTCAGCAACAACTGACCCCCCAGCAACATAAGATCCCCCCAGCAACAATAGGTCCCCCACCAGCAACAATAGACCTCCCCAGCAACAATAGACCCCCCTGCAAAAATAGTTCCCCGGCCAGCATCAATACCCTACAGCACACCCCAGCACCCTTTGTCATTACATACAGTCAGTCCAGGAGGTGCCGGAACTGCGTTCCCCCGCATTCCCACTGAAAAAAAGCCCTGCTAAATTGCCTTATCCCCTCTGTACCATTATAACATGCTTCCCTGTGCTTGTGTAATGTGAAAAATCCGCCGATCTGTACCGATATAAGCTCCGCTCCGGCACTCAGCTGATTCCTCTCCTCTCTTCTCTCTCGGGCTCACAGCTGCAGTGGGCGGGACTGAGCCCTCCCTCTGACATCAGCTGGGGAGGAGGGGGAGAGAGAGAGCGCCCACAATCAGCTGAGGGCCCGGAGTGGAGCTTATACAGGTACAGATCGGCAGATTTTTCACAATACACAGGCACAGGGACACATGTTATAATGGTACAGAGGGGATAAGGCAATTTACTAACAGATATGAGAGCAGCAAGAGCGGGGGGCGTTGGTACAAGCAGAGATGGGGAAGGGGGGAGGAGGACAGAGGAGACAGACACAGGGGAGCTGCAGATAGCTTTGCCGGATTTGATGTCTCCCGCGCGCATGCGCGGAGTGACGGCGCTGTGATTGGCCGGAGCGGCGATACCCGGAAGTAACCTTCTGGGTATCTGTGGAGCGATGGCTGCGGCTGGAGGGGGAGACGAGGACGGCTTTGGGGGCCCCGATCTAAGGTAAGTGATGCATAATGAGCTAGTATGCTACTCATACTAGCTCATTATGACTTTGTCTTGCAGGTGTTTTTTTTTTTTTTTTTTAACGGGTTTACAACCACTTTAAGGAAACAGGATCTGTTTTTTTTTGGGGTTAACAAACGCTTTAAAGCGGTTGTATAGTCAAAATTTTCACTTTCAATGTAATTGTGCATGTCATTATTTTAGACTGATTGAATCTATTAGCCTTTTTTTTCTTACCTGTTTACTTGTGAAGTTACAGCTGCATTCACGAGTGGGGACGTGTACCGCGCATGCGCCGGATCCCCGTTCCTTCCGGCAAGCAGAGCCTCCGCCGGAAAAATTATTTGTCTATGTCGGGGCTGCGTCATTTCCTTTTGTAAACGTCAGCTCCGACATCCCGCGATGCTTGCTCTGAATTCTTCCCCCAGAGGATCCTGGGGCTCACTACGTCACAGGGTGGAGGGTTTTCTCCTGTATTGCCTCGTTTCTGGAGCAAGCTGGGATTCGCTATGCTTCGTTTCCGTAGTAACCGGAAACGAAGAAGAGGCTTGGATATTTTGCTATTAGTGCACATGCGCGGGATTACCGAGACGACTATGTACTGTATGTACTGTGGGCAGAAATACATATCTTTACAGACGCGGAAGACCACAGTGGAGATGGTGCCAGGTAATATGCAGAGAAACTTTTACAAGATAAAGAATATTTGCAGTAAGAACAACATTTTATATATATTCAAAGTGACCATTTGAATCGTAATTACTATATATTTATTAATATTGTGAAAATCGTTTTTATGTGGGAGGGTTTACTACCGCTTTAAGTACTTTTCTGTTTTATTCCAATTCATTTTCCTGTTGCTATCATTGCTAATTTTGTATCTTTTTTTTGTAAATATTTTGTTTGCACATTTTGTCTTTTTTGTTATTTACCTCTTGCCGACCAGCCGCTGTCATTATACTGCGGCAGGTTGGGTCGCTCCCGCGGACCGTTGTAGCTGTACGTCGGTCCCTTTAAGCGGGATAGCAGCGGGGGGAGCCGATGCTCGTGACCGGCGGTCGCTATGGCCGCCGGCCATGAGCGATCGCGGGCACGAGAGGCAGAATAGGGACACACACACATCCCAATTCTGTGAGGAGAGAGAGATCGTGAGTTCCTACGAGCTGGGAACCATAATCTCTCATCTCCTCTAGTCAGTCCCATCCCCCACAGTTAGGACACACACATAGGGAACACAGTTAACCCCTTGATCGCCCCCTAGTGTTAACCCCTTCCAGGGCCAGCCCAAGACATTGTGCTGCCTGGGCCCAGGATCAAAATGCTGCCCCCTCCTCCCTACCGCCCCCCCCAAAAAAAAATAATAATAATCACGCCCACCAAAAGGCCCCCACATTTATTATTTTATATTATGACAAAAAAAACAAAATTACATTTATTAGGAAGTCAGATTTCCACGTAATAGTGGTGGTGGGGTTCAGACAGAGGCAGCGGCGGTTGTGGTGAGGGGGGAGGGGAGGTTAGACACAGGCAGGGGTGGTAGGGGAGGTTAGGCACAGGTAGGGGGGATTAGACACAAGCAGGGGTGGTAGGGGAGGTTAGACACAGGCAGGGGTGGTAGGGAGTTTAGATACAGGCAGAGGTGGTAGGGGAGGTTAGACACAGGCAGAGGTGGTAGGGGAGGTTAGACACAGGCAGAGGTGGTAGGGAGGTTAGACACAGGCAGAGGTGGTAGGGGGATTAGACACAGGCAGGGGTGGTAGGGGGATTAGACACAGGCAGGGGTGGTAGGGGGATTAGACACAGGCAGGGGTGGTAGGGGGGATTAGACACAGGCAGGGGTGGTAGGGGGGAATGGACACAGGCAGGGGTGGTAGGGGGATTAGACACAGGCAGGGGTGGTAGGGGGGTTAGACACAGGCAGGGGTGGTAGGGGGATTAGACACAGGCAGGGATGGTAGGGGGGTTAGACACAGGCAGGGGTGGTAGGGGGGGTTAGACACAGGCAGGGGTGGTAGGGGGGATTAGACACAGGCAGGGGTGGTAGGGGGGATTAGACACAGGCAGGGGTGGTAGGGGGGTTAGACACAGGCAGGGGTGGTAGGGGGGTTAGACACAGGCAGGGGTGGTAGGGGGGTTAGACACAGGCAGGGGTGGTAGGGGGTTAGACACAGGCAGGGGTGGTAGGGGGGTTAGACACAGGCAGGGGTGGTAGGGGGGTTAGACACAGGCAGGGGTGGTAGGGGGGTTAGACACAGGCAGGGGTGGTAGGGGGATTAGACACAGGCAGGGGTGGTAGGGGGATTAGACACAGGCAGGGATGGTAGGGGGTTTGACGCAGGCAGGGGTGGTAGGGGGGTTAGACACAGGCAGGGGTGGTAGGGGGGTTAGACACAGGCAGGGGTGGTAGGGGGGGTTAGACACAGGCAGGGGTGGTAGGGGGATTAGACACAGGCAGGGGTGGTAGGGGGATTAGACACAGGCAGGGATGGTAGGGGGTTAGACACAGGCAGGGATGGTAGGGGGGTTAGACACAGGCAGGGATGGTAGGGGGGTTAGACACAGGCAGGGGTGGTAGGGGGGGTTAGACACAGGCAGGGGTGGTAGGGGGATTAGACACAGGCAGGGGTGGTAGGGGGGTTAGACACAGGCAGGGATGGTAGGGGGGGTTAGACACAGGCAGGGGTGGTAGGGGGGTTAGACACAGGCAGGGATGGTAGGGGGGGTTAGACACAGGCAGGGATGGTAGGGGGGGTTAGACACAGGCAGGGATGGTAGGGGGGGTTAGACACAGGCAGGGATGGTAGGGGGGTTAGACACAGGCAGGGATGGTAGGGGGGATTAGACACAGGCAGGGATGGTAGGGGGGGTTAGACACAGGCAGGGATGGTAGGGGGGTTAGACACAGGCAGGGGTGGTAGGGGGGATTAGACACAGGCAGGGATGGTAGGGGGATTAGACACAGGCAGGGGTGGTAGGGGGATTAGACACAGGCAGGGGTGGTAGGGGGGTTAGATACAGGCAGGGATGGTAGGGGGGGTTAGACACAGGCAGGGATGGTAGGGGGTTAGACACAGGCAGGGGTGGTAGGGGGGTTAGACACAGGCAGGGATGGTAGGGGGGTTAGACACAGGCAGGGGTGGTAGGGGGGGTTAGACACAGGCAGGGGTGGTAGTAGGGGGATTAGACACAGGCAGGGGTGGTAGGGGGGTTAGACACAGGCAGGGATGGTAGGGGGGGTTAGACACAGGCAGGGGTGGTAGGGGGGTTAGACACAGGCAGGGATGGTAGGGGGGTTAGACACAGGCAGGGATGGTAGGGGGGGGGTTAGACACAGGCAGGGATGGTAGGGGGGGGTTAGACACAGGCAGGGATGGTAGGGGGGGTTAGACACAGGCAGGGATGGTAGGGGGGTTAGACACAGGCAGGGATGGTAGGGGGGATTAGACACGGGCAGGGATGGTAGGGGGGTTAGACACAGGCAGGGATGGTAGGGGGGTTAGACACAGGCAGGGGTGGTAGGGGGGGTTAGACACAGGCAGGGGTGGTAGGGGGGTTAGACACAGGCAGGGGTGGTAGGGGGGTTAGACACAGGCAGGGATGGTAGGGGGATTAGACACAGGCAGGGGTGGTAGGGGGATTAGACACAGGCAGGGGTGGTAGGGGGATTAGACACAGGCAGGGATGGTAGGGGGGGTTAGACACAGGCAGGGATGGTAGGGGGGTTAGACACAGGCAGGGGTGGTAGGGGGGTTAGACACAGGCAGGGGTGGTAGGGGGGTTAGACACAGGCAGGGATGGTAGGGGGGTTAGACACAGGCAGGGATGGTAGGGGGGTTAGACACAGGCAGGGGTGGTAGGGGGATTAGACACAGGCAGGGGTGGTAGGGGGGGTTAGACACAGGCAGGGATGGTAGGGGGGGTTAGACACAGGCAGGGGTGGTAGGGGGGATTAGACACAGGCAGGGGTGGTAGGGGGGTTAGACACAGGCAGGGATGGTAGGGGGGGTTAGACACAGGCAGGGGTGGTAGGGGGGGTTAGACACAGGCAGGGGTGGTAGGGGGGTTAGACACAGGCAGGGATGGTAGGGGGGTTAGACACAGGCAGGGATGGTAGGGGGGGTTAGACACAGGCAGGGGTGGTAGGGGGGATTAGACACAGGCAGGGGTGGTAGGGGGGTTAGACACAGGCAGGGGTGGTAGGGGGTTAGACACAGGCAGGGGTGGTAGGGGGGTTAGACACAGGCAGGGGTGGTAGGGGGATTAGACACAGGCAGGGGTGGTAGGGGGATTAGACACAGGCAGGGGTGGTAGGGGGGGTTAGACACAGGCAGGGATGGTAGGGGGGTTAGACACAGGCAGGGGTGGTAGGGGGGATTAGACACAGGCAGGGATGGTAGGGGGGTTAGACACAGGCAGGGGTGGTAGGGGGATTAGACACAGGCAGGGGTGGTAGGGGGGTTAGATACAGGCAGGGATGGTAGGGGGGGTTAGACACAGGCAGGGATGGTAGGGGGTTAGACACAGGCAGGGGTGGTAGGGGGGTTAGACACAGGCAGGGATGGTAGGGGGGTTAGACACAGGCAGGGGTGGTAGGGGGGGTTAGACACAGGCAGGGGTGGTAGGGGGATTAGACACAGGCAGGGGTGGTAGGGGGGTTAGACACAGGCAGGGATGGTAGGGGGGGTTAGACACAGGCAGGGGTGGTAGGGGGGTTAGACACAGGCAGGGATGGTAGGGGGGGTTAGACACAGGCAGGGATGGTAGGGGGGGGTTAGACACAGGCAGGGATGGTAGGGGGGGTTAGACACAGGCAGGGATGGTAGGGGGGGTTAGACACAGGCAGGGATGGTAGGGGGGTTAGACACAGGCAGGGATGGTAGGGGGGATTAGACACAGGCAGGGATGGTAGGGGGGTTAGACACAGGCAGGGATGGTAGGGGGGTTAGACACAGGCAGGGGTGGTAGGGGGGGTTAGACACAGGCAGGGATGGTAGGGGGGTTAGACACAGGCAGGGGTGGTAGGGGGGTTAGACACAGGCAGGGATGGTAGGGGGATTAGACACAGGCAGGGGTGGTAGGGGGATTAGACACAGGCAGGGGTGGTAGGGGGATTAGACACAGGCAGGGATGGTAGGGGTGTTAGACACAGGCAGGGATGGTAGGGGGGTTAGACACAGGCAGGGGTGGTAGGGGGGTTAGACACAGGCAGGGGTGGTAGGGGGGTTAGACACAGGCAGGGATGGTAGGGGGGTTAGACACAGGCAGGGATGGTAGGGGGGTTAGACACAGGCAGGGGTGGTAGGGGGATTAGACACAGGCAGGGGTGGTAGGGGGGGTTACACAGGCAGGGATGGTAGGGGGGGTTAGACACAGGCAGGGATGGTAGGGGGGATTAGACACAGGCAGGGGTGGTAGGGGGGTTAGACACAGGCAGGGATGGTAGGGGGGGTTAGACACAGGCAGGGATGGTAGGGGGGGTTAGACACAGGCAGGGATGGTAGGGGGGTTAGACATAGGCAGGGATGGTAGGGGGGATTAGACACAGGCAGGGATGGTAGGGGGGGTTAGACACAGGCAGGGATGGTAGGGGGGTTAGACACAGGCAGGGGTGGTAGGGGGGATTAGACACAGGCAGGGATGGTAGGGGGGTTAGACACAGGCAGGGGTGGTAGGGGGATTAGACACAGGCAGGGGTGGTAGGGGGGTTAGATACAGGCAGGGATGGTAGGGGGGGTTAGACACAGGCAGGGATGGTAGGGGGGTTAGACACAGGCAGGGGTGGTAGGGGGGTTAGACACAGGCAGGGATGGTAGGGGGATTAGACACAGGCAGGGGTGGTAGGGGGATTAGACACAGGCAGGGATGGTAGGGGGGGTTAGACACAGGCAGGGATGGTAGGGGGGTTAGATACAGGCAGGGATGGTAGGGGGGGTTAGACACAGGCAGGGATGGTAGGGGGGGTTAGACACAGGCAGGGGTGGTAGGGGGGTTAGATACAGGCAGGGATGGTAGGGGGGGTTAGACACAGGCAGGGATGGTAGGGGGGTTAGACACAGGCAGGGGTGGTAGGGGGGTTAGACACAGGCAGGGATGGTAGGGGGGTTAGACACAGGCAGGGGTGGTAGGGGGGTTAGACACAGGCAGGGGTGGTAGGGGGGGTTAGACACAGGCAGGGATGGTAGGGGGGGTTAGACACAGGCAGGGATGGTAGGGGGGATTAGACACAGGCAGGGTTGGTAGGGGGGTTAGACACAGGCAGGGGTGGTAGGGGAGGTTAGACACAGGCAGGGGGGTTAGACACAGGCAGAGGTGGTAGGGGAGGTTAGACACAGGCAGAGGTGGTGGAGATGGGATTAGTGACACTTACTTTCTCTCAGTGTCAGCCGCGCCTATAGCGATCCCTCTTCCATCATGGGGTCTATGCTCAGCCGAAAGCTCCTCCCCCTTTACGCTGTTGTTCGTCAGCTGACTTTCTCGTCAGCAGCATGGGGGGGGGAGCTGTGGAGAGGATGGGCGGGCGGCCAGCTGTGCGGTTATGGCAGCGAATGGTCTGCCAATACTTCTAATAGCAGCGGCGCTGGGCCATCCACATAGTGGGATGAAGAGCGGAGCGGGTGGGCGTAGCGGAGCCCGA